>CM053576.1:63681404-63741068 GCA_028646485.1 Cryptoprocta ferox | reverse complement strand
AACTATTGGGACCCCATCAAGATAAAAAGCCTCTGCACTGCAAAGGAAACAATCAAAAAAACTAATAGGCAACCGATGGAATGGGAAAAGATAGTTGTAAATGACATATCAGATAAAGGCCTAGTATCCAAAATCTACAAGGAACTCACAAAACTCCACACCTGAAAAATGAATAATCCAGTGAAGAAATGGGCAGAAGACATGAATAGACACTTCTCCAAAGAGGACATCCAGATGGCCAACAGACACATGAAACGATGCTCAGCATCACTCATCATCAGGGAAATACAAATCGAAACCACACTGAGATACCACCTCATACCAGTCAGAGTGGCTAAAATGAACAAATCAGGAGACTATAGATGCTGACGAGGATGTGGAGAAATGGGCACCCTCCTATACTGTTGGTCAGAATGTGAACTGGTGCAGCCTCTCTGGAAAACAGTGTGGAGGTTCCTCAAAAAATTAATAGAACTCCTCTATTACCCAGCAATAGCACTGCTAGGGATTTACCCAAGGGATACAGAAGTGCTGATGCACAGGGGCACATGTACCCCAATGTTCATAGTGGCACTTTCAACAATAGCCAAATCATGAAAAGAGCCTAAATGTCCATCAACTGAGGAATGGATCTAGAAGATGTGGTTTATCTATACAATGGAATACTACATGGCCATGAGAAAGAATGAAATCTGGCCATTTGTGGCAATGTGGATGGACCTCGAGTGTGTCATGCTAAGTGAAATAAGTCAGGCAGAGAAGGACAGATACCATATGTTTTCACTCACAAGTCTAACAGGAGAAACTTAATGGAGGACCATGGGGAGGAGAAGAGGGGAAAAAGAGTTAGGGAGAGGGAAGGAGGCAAACCATGAGAGACTCTTGAATACTGAAAACAAACTGAGGGCTGAAGGGGGAGGGGGAAAGAGGTAGGGGGTGATGGACATGGAGGAGGAAACTTGTGGGGAAGAGCGCTGGGTGTTATATGGAAACCAACTTGACAATAAACTATAAAAAAAAAAAAAAGAACCAGGGGTAACCCAAGCCCCACCTCATCCAGGTTAACCCTTAAGGCAAGGGATTGTGGGGGAATCCAAAAGTACAGGGTCTCAGAGAAGAAGAAGGAGTCATGGAGAGAAGAAACCAGAAATCCCCCAAAATTGTAAGTTTCACAGTCCTGCCCTAGCCTCTCTCCCCTCCCATTGCCATTGCCCCCTACCCCTACCAGTCAGATGCACACAGAATTAATTTGAGTCACACAAAACCAGTCTTGTCACACTCCAGGCTAGGAACTGACAGGCATGTTATCTGCACCCAGCACTAACAGGAAGGCTTCCTGCTATCGCTGCCATCTTCCCTTATCAAACAACCCCAGGAAGCAGCTGAAGCTACCCCAGCAGGAGGCATCCACTAGGCTCTGAATATGCCTGGCCCTGCTGGAACATTCCTGTGCGTGGATTGGAGCCCGTCACCCAAACTGCTTTGGGCTCTAGCAGTTAAGGTCTCCTCCTTACCAGGGAGGGGGGTTGGGGCTAGGGAGATACAGAGCAAAGTAGTGGCAACTCATCACCTGATATCCTTGCACCAAGAAAAGGAGCCTGATCCTCAGCTTTCCAGGAGGTCCTGTCTATTCAGGGAAGCCAGACCCATTACTCCAATACTCTTCTCCAATGGAAGAAGGGGGGTCCAGAGGCACTTCCTCAGCCTAGCAGTGAAACCCAGCCTCTCTTCTCACTCCCTTGTTCCCAGCCACTGCAGAGAGCCCCTCTCTCTCCACTTCAGCAAGGAGAAAAGGTTCCACATCCCACCTCTGCCCCATGTCATCATTTCCAGAACCACACAGATATTATCTTATTTAAGGCAAGTTGGGCATTTTTTATACTATTATAAAACCTTTCAACACAGACAAAATTATATATATTTTACATTTGGGAAAAGTGAAGGTTATAGATGTTAATTAACATGAGTAAAAATGACAAGTTTAGCAAGCAGTGAGGATTTTAACCAAGTCTGCCTACCTGCAAAGTTATCACTTTTTATTACAACAACAAAATATCCTTATACCAACATATAAACAAGAATGTGGGTGACCATGGTTCCCAAATACTAAACAAGTGCTACCCATTCCCCTCCTGATCGCCAGGAAAGGCTCTCTGCATTAATAGCACCAAGCTTTGATGCCATATGTAAGGTCTGGAGAATTCAAACAGTCAGCCCCTGGGACATAGATAAACAACCAAAATGCTCCCTCTTCCCCAGGACACAGCCATTGCTGGGAACTAGCACCTGGCCAAATCTCACAGCCTACCGTGCATCCATGCAGCTTTTCTTGCCAATGGAATGTGAGCAGAAGCAATATCCACCAAACAGGGGCTGAAGTTTTTAAGAACTAAACGGAGCCTCTTCCCTGTTCCTTTCCCCCTTTCTACGGTCAAAAGCAGAGGAGGCTGACACATGCTGATGGTTTTCTACCTTAGCTGCACATTAGAATCACCTGAGACTTATTGAAAAAACAATCCCCCCGTGAAGGCCACACCCGTTAAATCAGAATCTCTAGGGTAGGAACCAAGTATAAGTTTTTAAAGGTCCACAGGTGATTCAGATGATCAGCCAAGTGTGCAAACCACTCTCTAAGGGGATGGTGAGGCCACAAGAAGGAACAAACCTGCGTCTCTAAATAGTGCAAGAAGAAAACCCACCCAGTGAAAATAAACACATGCATTTGACTGTTATTGAATGAGAATAAACTTTGAATATTGTAAGATACTGATACTTTGAGGTTTCATTTCTTACAGGAGCCAATATTACTATACTATAGCCCATTAGGAATCCAGACTTGATGGAAGGTATTACTTTTTATTCCAGAGAAAACTCAAAATGCTCTTTGTTGTTACTATCTGTTTTGCCATGGGATTGGGCTCAACCCATGATGTCTGCAAACTAAGAGGCACCTGTGTGTGTCTAGAAGCCCATGTGGTCAAGCCACACTATGCCAAAACAGCAACATGCAACAAGCAGTACTCATAGCCCTACAGCACAAAATACCTAGAAAACTTTTTCATGCATTATCTCATTTTTCCCTGATAAGACCTCTAGGAGAAGGACCTCTTCTTAAGTAATATAATGATACCATTTACAGATGGAGAAACTGTGACCCAGAAAGGGAAACTGACTTGCCCTAAACTTATGTGGCCATTGAGTGGCACAGCCAAAACCAGAGCTCAGTTTTGTGATTTATCCACCATGCCCTAAAATTCTGACCTGTTCTTTGGAATCCCCAAGACAGAAGACAGGGACTAACTTGCTATGAAAAGGAACAATGTTTGGGTTTGCCTGAAAACTCTGTATGGTGGCCTTAGATCCTGGAAGGAGGGATCAAGTCCAAATCTTATGCAGAGTCCCATGGACAGAAACAGGGCAAGTCTACAAGCTCTAATATAAGGGACACAGCCTGGCCAGCAAGACTTAAAGCCCATAATTGAAGCACTGCTCTCCCTGTGGGGTCAAGCATTGCTGTTATCCAAAGTCTTCTGCTAAAATTCTAGGGCCCCCTGCCAGCCCAGGGTAATGGGTTTCAGAAGCTTCCTCCCAACCCTCAGTAGAAGAGACCTGGAAAGCATGTAAAAACTTATTTTAAAAAACAAACAGAAACAAAAACAAAAATTCCATGAGGTCGCCATGGGCTGGGCTTACAGCCCTTTCTATTAGACCACAATATGGTACTGAGTGGAGGATATGTGGCAAATAAAAGGGGTCTAAGTTTGCATAAGGAGAAAGTCGTAGTCATGTCCCTGGTGATGTCAATGATGTCAGTGTGGTCCATGCCCCACTAGGCTTAAACAGCCACAGGATCCCAGTGAAATTCATTCCCTTTAGCAATATAACCTGTTCACACTGCTTACTGGACTATACTCTAGCTCCCTACACAGGTCACTGGGACCAAGAACGTGCACTGGCAGGTGCCCTCAAAGGCTTTATGTAAATCATTTCCAGTCTCCCAGGTCCCTAGTAAAATAATTCAGAGATGACCTTGAAGGCAGCTGTTACAGAGCCACCATATTACACAACTGTGATGACACCATTCCCATCAGACTCTACATTAATGTCCCCCGACCCCCGCCAGAGTTTTGTAGTGCATAGTTTGGACAGCAAAATACTTCCAGCCTTATCGCTGCCTCCTCCTCCTTTCTGCAGGATGTAAGCTTATTCTAATACATAGGAATTTGCTCATAGAGAGATATCAGGTGGCAACACTAAATGAAAATTATGCAACATCTCAAAAGAAAAGAGAGCTGTCCTCACCATTCACCCCAGGTAACATTCTTAGATACTCAATATTGACATTGAGTTACTAGGTCACAAATCTGTTCACCTTGCCAGATTGTAAAATCCTCAAGGTCAGAGACTCTACACTACGCCAGCACCTGGCATAGAATCTGATTCATAGTAGATGCTCAAAATGCCTTTGTTGACACACAGATGAATGAGTGAGTAGATGCATTTGTTAACAAATTTGATGAGTGCCTATTCAATACCAGGCACTGTTCTAGGCACAGGAGATGCAACAGTAAATAAAACAGGCAAAAATTCCATCCCTGCCCTTATATTCTAAAACCTGAGTGAATGAATATAGGAGTAAAAGCACTGAATAAATGTAGGCCTTAAGGAGATGTCTGTATGATAATGGTTGACAACTACTGAGTGCTAACTGCATGTCAAGGACTGATTCCTCATAATCTAAGAGATAGTTTGATGAACCTGTTTGAGAGCATGGCTAGAGAATTATACTTTCAGAGTCATGCTTACCTCTGTCACTTGCTAACTCTGTGAACTTGGGAAAGTTACTTAGCCCCTCTGAGCCTCAGCTTCCTCAGCTACCGAATGGCAATAGCACAGCTGTTGTAAGGATTGAATGATATAATTCCCATGGAGATCACTTAGACTGCTTCCTGCCACACTCTAAGCATCCATAGGCAAATGGCTATTGTTATGATCCCATTTAACTCTCCCATCAGCCCTATGAGATAAATACCATCAGCATTTTGGTAATGCAGAAATAGAGGCTTAGAGGAGAAAAAAAAGTATCTAATATCACACAGATGGAAACTGGCAAAGCCAGATTCAAATCAAGCCCATTTAATTCTGAAGTCCATGCTGTTAACCATAATGACTTGTACAAAGATCAGCCTTGCCAGAGTAGGCATCACAGAGGGCCTGGAAGGGCTCTAGGAAGAGTCTCTACTCAAAATTTCCCCATGAACCAACCATAGTGCCTGTGAGCCCTTGGAGGTAAAGAACTTCAAGTTTTTTCTATAAAGTAAGGACTCCCCCAATCCCCCATGCTACAACTAATCAACAGGTAGCCAGCTACAAAAAGATCGTCAGAGAATTAAATTCTGGGGTTACTGACTTTGTTCTAAGTTTTGTTTTGTCTGGGGGGTTTGGACTGGAAACCAAGGCATCATCTGGGACCATCAGGCTTAGGCAGGAACTAGATTGATCTTTGAGCAGAAGGGCTCAAGAAAGAGAAGTGGTTACAGAAGGAAAAATTACCACAAGGGTACTGCAGGTTGTGGGGTGTCACACTTTTATGTAATCTGGAGCAGAAGGAAAAGGAGCATGGTGAGGTGTTGGTGCTACTGGGTCTCATA
The DNA here is from genome assembly GCA_028646485.1 of Cryptoprocta ferox. Taxonomy (NCBI): domain Eukaryota; kingdom Metazoa; phylum Chordata; class Mammalia; order Carnivora; family Eupleridae; genus Cryptoprocta; species Cryptoprocta ferox. The sequence goes on along the minus strand of CM053576.1, from coordinate 63,735,417 downwards.
TGGGCAGACTCAATGCAAATGTGGCCCTTACAAAATTGCCCCTCAGCTCCCTCTCATAAAGAGAGAAGAGGTGAATCTTCTACCCTGCTCTAGGCACAAAGCATCCTGACTATACATTTCTGGTGTAGCAGGACAGGGACCAAGGGCACAAGTGAGATGGAGAATGAACTGGCCCAACCCTCATCCCCACCAAAGAGAGAACAAAGCACACCCCAAAATCCTAAGAAGGCTGAGCTAAAGTGGGCCACTGATTTAACTCGATAGAGAGAAGAAGAGAAAAGGTGAGAAGATAGAGGAGGAAAGAAGAAAGAAGAAAGAAGAAAGGGATAGAGAAGGACCTCCTACCCCCCCAGACCTAAGTAACAGGGAAGGGAGAATTTTATCCTTCTGTTCCTTTGCATGACTTCACCCCTGCACATTTTCCCTATTATCCTATTCAGGATCTGCAATGAAAACTATCCACAAAACAGTTCATTCCCTACATCCCCCTCTCTCTGTTCATAGATCACCCAGCCATATTAAAGGTATCAATCACCATATTTTCCATGGACTAGGAAATGATCAAGTTGTAGACTCAGGGACAAAAAAGTAAGGATGGAATTACTGAGGGACAGAAGAAAGGTGGGAATGCCTAAAGCTCACTGCTAAGGCTTATAAAACATTTCAAGACCTGACATCTGATTTCTGAAGGCTTTTCAGCACTATTTCCCCAGGGGCTACAGAAGTCAGAGGGAAAGGTCCAAAGATTAGTTTCAGGGTGTAATGATGCTTGCCAATTTTGCTCAAAATAAAATTTTCTTTAATATCAACCAGGTGTTAAGATTTATCAGCAGTGCTAAAAAGTCTCTGCTCTTTAGCCCATCCTAAAAAAGCCATTCAATAAATATTGGAGAGAGAGGTTATTGGTGGGTGGGCAGACAGATGATAGGATGGATGGATGGATGGATGGAGAGGTGGATGTATATGAATGGATCAGTGGATTGATGAGTGGGTAGAAGAATAAGTGGATCCCTATTCCACATATAAAGATTCATGCTTTGCTTTCAGACAAAGGTACTTTTAAATACTGGTTGTTAGGAATTAGTGTATAGCATTGGAAATGGTACCATAACTAATGTAGCATTTTATATCACTGGAGCATATTTAGCCTAACCCATCAACCACATATAAGGACTCAACAGTTTCTCATTGAGTCACATTTTTCAGATATTCTTTTATCGTCTCTACATCCCTTCCATCGGATATCTAATATTCTCCCACAGAAAATACCACCTGCCAGAAAAGAACTCCAACATCCCCACCCCAACTCTAACCTCTGTCCTGATCCCCCATTTTTTCTCCAGCTGCCTGCTCTGTGTGTTCATCTGGATGCCCCAGTACCACTTGAATCTCAACATGTCTACATGAATGTTGATACCTCCACTCCCCACCTCAATCCAACTCCCTTACTGAACTCCTCTATTTCTAAAGACTTAGTGTCTCCACTCTCCAAACTTTTAATAATAAATTTAAAATCAGTTTTTATTTTTCCTTCCCTCCATATCTGATCAATCACCCTGTCATTTTATCTCACTATTTCTAAGGCCTTTTGAAAATGCTCCCAGCCTGATTTTGCCTCTCTACAATCAGTGCTATGTACATATTTTTTTTCATTCATTTATTCATTAATGCTACTCTAGGTATTCATGCCTCTATTTGCTCAGTGCTGACCTCTGCATTGGGGATTCAAAGATGAATAAAACACGGCCACTGACCTGAAGTATCTCAAAATCTCAGTAAATACTTCATAAAGTAATACATTGACTATATCTAGCCCATCCTCAAAAATTTTGGCAGCTCCTTATTGTCTGGGATCCATAATCATCACCTAAAATCTGTCTTGTCCTTGGCCTTGGAGGCTGGTTTTTAGTGCAAATTCAATTCAGTGCTTACAGAATAATTACTGTGAGTTGTAACCAGCCATATTGGAGGCTGGGCTCCTGCCCTATCCCTTCTCTTCTCAGAATTATGATGCAGAGACCTAGGATGCTTACTTGAGGCTCAAGGAAATAGCAGAACTGGCTAAAATTAAAATATTGGTGATAAATCAGATAGTCACCGGTGCCAGGAATGCTGATGCTGAGAGAGCAGAAAAAAAGAAGTCTGATAATAATAGTAAAAATACTCCCCTGGAATATAAGAAATCAAGAAGTTCAACCCCAAGTTAGCAGTTCTAGCACTGTTGAACCACTCTGGGCACAGACCCTAAAAATGCTAGAATGGCTCCTAGGATGACCTCCATGATCCATCCTGCTTAACATTCCCTCTGAATGGAATTCAAAGGAAATTCTCAATTTAAAAAAAAAAAAAAAGCATGCATGAATGGAGAAGGAGGAGGAGGAAGAGGAGGAAGAGAGAAGAAAAGGATAGCAGGAAGGAAAAGAAAGGGAAGAAAAGGAAAAGAAGGAAGGAAGAGGGAAAAGTTGACACCATATGAAGCCTTAGTTAACTAGAGAGGTAAACTGGATCTTTTTAGATGGAGAATTTCCTGTCTCTACAAAAAGTACTCTCTATCACTCTGAAACTCGAACCCCACAAATCTTAAGACTGAGGGATACAGAGGGAGGAAAAAACAAAAAAGAGACAGTAGAAAATATGAACCATGACAGGCTAAAGCCCTATTCTCCTCCACACTCTGGATTTTCAAAGGACTTGGGGGCAGGAGATTCTCCAAGGGCTGTGACTTAGGCATTTCACAGGAAGGAGGAGGAACCAACTTCAACACATAGAAAATTTATACATGGACAGCATGGGCTTGGAACACAGGCTCCTTCCTGAATAAAGCACAAGGGCCAGGCCCAGGTAGAGACCAACTTAGGTGATTTAAGTCATAGGAACACAGAATGTAGAACTGAAAAAGATCCTTGCATTGTATCTGAGGAGCCAGAAAGTGATGAATGCTGACTGGTGAGGAATGGAGCCCTAGCCTGATTGACTGCCTGAGGCTTTCATTCCCCCCCCCCCATTCTGGACTATCTTTCATAAAGAGATTAATCTAAGAGAGTAATTTACTTAATCTTCTTTAAAATCTAAATATTACCAAAAGTCTTGGGTTTGTTGGCCCTTTATCTCTTTAAGACATTTTTACTCCAATCAGATGCTATTAAATTGTTATGCCTTGGTCCTGGGAGAGACTGAGGACTCTCAGTAGAGATTTAAACTCTTGAGTACCTGAGAAAGAGAAAGGACAGAAATAAAGGTGGACAGGGGCTCAAGATCATGGACTTGAGAGAAAGATTGCTGCTGGATCCCAAAGATGTCTCTGACTCTCTCTGAACTCCAGATTTCCCTTTTATAAGTTAGGACTCACCTACCTTGCCAGATTGTTAAAATAATTAATTAAGACAATGTATCTGACAATGTACCTTACTACTTCTCTTCCATTCTTTTCTCTACTTAGTTTGAGAGTTTCCCTCAAGCCAGTCCTAGAGGATTTTTGGCCATCTCCTTGTCTATCAAATATCGACTAGACGGCCCAATGACAGTGAAGGAGATAGATTTAAATTTGTTTTTCCTTACCAGCTGTAATTTCTCTCTTGGAAAATAGGAAGAGAGAAAAAGAGAAGGCTAAAGATCTATATCATCTGTTGAATTGGTAATGGAACCAGTGATGGAGTATTCCACAGCCAATAGGCTACTACTTTGATGATCAGTCCTTGTTGCTGGAGGATGCTTTCTGCTTCAACCCAGCCTTCTCTCCTGGGAGGTTCCTTGACCTCCAGGCTCTGCCACTGACTTGCTAGACAATTTTCAACAACTTATTTATCCTCTTAGAACTCTTTTTTCCAATGTGTAAAATGAAGATAGTAATACAGCCCACCACACAGAGTGATCACAAAGATCATACCAGACAATAGATTTCAAAGCTAAAAATGCTTTACAAGCATAAAACCTGATAAATATAATTTTTATTTGGATGGCTTTAAGGCAATAATGAAAACAATTTGTGGGGAGGATACTGACTTCAAGAGGAGCCTGCCCTTTATGAGCTGAAAGAAAGAAAAGGGTGAACAGGGGCAAATCCCACCCTATGTCCTAAGAAACTGTTCTGTTTCTCCATGTGCCTGGAAGAATTAGGAGAGGATCAGAGGAAATGTGTATATTTACAAGCTAAGCAAAGAGAAAAATGCCACCATAAAACTGAGGGGGAGGGATAATATAATAAAACAATACAGAGTGTCCTATAACCATGGAAACAATAACAACGCTAAAACAGAAATAGCTTATTAAGTTAAAACAACAGTAAATCTGTCAGAACAGGCCATACAAACGCTCATCTTATGATAGTAAAAAAGCCTCTTCCAGGCCTATTGTCTTATACTTTCATTAAACAACAGTTTTATAAGCTAAATTATTGCCGATTCTTGTTCGATTCCCAAAATGAAATCTAGTTAAACTCTTAATTTGGGAGATACATCTTTTGCAAGTGACAGATCCTTAATAGATACTCCCCAAAGGCTGACAACCTGGGAATGCAGGGAACCAAGGAAGAGAAAGGCTGAGCTCAAGAGTTTGGATTTGGAACCCAATCCAGATGTGGCCACTTGGGACCACACAGAGGGGACTATCCCCAACTACCTTCTGACCAAGAAATAATGGAACAAGGAAACTGATGTTTCCCTCCTCAAGCTACAAGGATTCATATCTCGGGGGAAGTTTAAGTTCAAATGAGCCAACTCTATTTCCTTATCAGCAAGCTAGGCCTACAGTCTCTACAAGTCCCCATGCCCACCCAGCACTATATATATATATATTAGCAGCACATAACTGAGGGATTTTAGTATGCTTCTGCTGGTTAAACCTGGGTTCTGAACCACTTACCTTACCCCAATTCCTAGACTGACCTGCTCTCAAATCTTCTTGTCTCTAAATGGACTGCTTACTTGTTTCGTTGTTTGTTCCCAACTTGGTACTGACTATAATTATTGTTTTTCCACTACCATATCTTGGGGTTTTCCATGCAGCAAGCCCACCTCCTTGGCCAATGCAACCCCAAGAGCCTCTGTTGGACTCTGCCCCCTGAGAGATGGGTCCTCCTGCTCCCAGAATTATCCAGGTCTGATGGGGGGAAAAAGTGCTTTAGTGCCTACACAACAGAGGAGGTGGTGAAGGGGGGAGTTGGCAGAGATTAGGGTATTGTGAAGGATCTCAGTGATGCATGCTGCCCCAGGCCCTTAGTAAAATAGAGGATTGTGTATTAAGAAAGTTAATATAAAGGAGCACACTTTGGATAAAGTTATCTAAGTCCTGTTTGGCTATGACAGCCTGGACTTCTACTGATACCTGGTGGACAAGCATTTTTGAGGTAGTGTCTCAGGAAAACATTCTTGTTTTCACTGCTACCCACATATCCAGTTTTATAAATTAAACTATTTCCACTACTTGAGAACTGCCAAGGATGAGCTTCGGTAGTTGATATTGCCATGTTATTTTTCACACCACTTGGCACCCCATACAACCACCACCAACCGCTCTTCCACATATGCAAACCCTAACCCTAGCCTCACTTCCTCCTCCCCAGCTTCCTACTTCCACACACAAACCAAATGTTCTCACCCTGGCCGCATCCCCCTTTCCCCTACATCCACCTCCCCACCCCACCCCCCACTGTAGGCCTGGCTCGGCCCTTCCCTTCTGAATTGACTTTGCCTATAGAGCAAACTTCTCCCATCTTTCACAGCTCTAATCAAATATCACCTCTTCCTTGGAGCCTTCCTTGGTTCCTCCATGTTGAAACTAATCTCTCCCACTTTGCTTCTGGTCCCTGGGCACTTGGCTTCTAGTCCCATTATAGCATTTATCCTTGTCTATACTAGTATAACTGGGTGAATTACTGGAAAAGGAAATAACTGGTATAAACACGGTTTTACCCATATCCATCGAAGGACAAAGGAGCCATCATTGCTGTTTTTTCCGAGCTCCAGGTTAGTCATTGCACACACATGCATGTGCACACACACAGGCAATTTATATTTCAGACCCACTGAGGAAGACTGAGCTGGGGTTGCTGAAGAGGAGGCATGGAAACTAGTGCTGAGACGGGAGAAGGAGAAGCCACTCACTTGAGGAGACAAGTTTCCTTTGAGACGGGGGGTAAGGCGAGATGCCAGTGGCCTCACAGACAGGCAGAGACTTGGATGGGTGGGGATAGGAGGTTGGGGGGTCTGGGATGGCAGGCTCCAGGATAAGAGAGGCATCTCGGTGACTTCCCCCAGAGCATGAGGACTGGGAGGCAGAGGGACAGGATGACACCCTACAGGGCCAATGTGTAGGCAAAAGGGTAGTGCCAAGATGGAAACACCATGGTACCCGCCTCAGTGTGGGGTACCAGGATTCAGCTGCGTATAAAATATGCCCCAATAATGATTGAGATTTAATTTCTCACCAAATAGGCAGATAGAGACTTATAGCAGATAAAATTTGATCTGGAAAAGTAAAGGATTATGGCATGAATTAGATTAAAAATTCATACCTGCTGCATTTATGTTAGTTCACTCATGGGCATGCTTGCCTTCCCAACTGCACTGAGAACCCCTGGAATCGGGGTCTTTTCCTTCCTCATCCTACCCTTCCCCACCTCACCTTAAGCTTTCCTGGTCTAAATTACTGAAAGCAGCCCCTGAGGTGGCAAAATAAAAACTAAAGGCAATGATGCCATTTCACTGGCAGTTTGCAATCCACAACCGTAAAAAGCGAGTGACTAGGTCATCTTTCCATAAATCCCCAATTCTGCTGGAAAAGCAGACAAAGGCAGCTGGGGAGCCAGACTACAGCTTTGTTTTTGCAACTCTTTCCATTGCAGTGCCCTTTATATATGCAGCCCGGGTGGAATGCATCATAAAAGGTGACATTTTATCACAGCAGTTTGTAAATTTTACAGAAGCAGTCTCCCTGTAAATCACCCAGCTTATTCCCTTGCTGACTTTATTACAGCAAATCCAGTCATGGATAAACTGTATGCCAGTTTACTTGAAATTTATCTTTTTTATTCAAGCTGAACTGAGTCCTTTTAATATTCTTCTCTCTTCTAATGATAAAGCATAATGATAACCTTATTTTCTATTCAGACAGCTTTAAGGACTCTCATTTCTCTGGAAATGCAGTTCCTATTCAGGGCCTCTTTTCCAGAGCCATTTCGAATTTGTGTGTTGTGACAGAAAAAGTGGATACCTCCCTGCACCAGGTTTTTTAAGTCCCTGGAACCTACGTGTATCTTTATTCTTCATTTTCCCACAGCATGTCTGCTGTGCTCGGGCCCAGGGCTTTTCCCTCCTATGACGGCTGCGCTGAGACCTCCTTCTATCCACCTAGCCCATCTACCCAGAGTCCTGTCTTCCAGATCATATATTTGGGGTTAACACAACTACATGGAATTGCTCATCCACTGCCCCGCCCCCCCGTACTGTTCATTACATGTGACTAACAAGCACTAGCAATGTGGCTAGACCAAACCAAGATGTGTGTGTAATATACACCTCCAAATACACCCAAGGTTTAGTACAGACAAAAAAAGTAAAATATGTCATTAATAATTTTTGTATTGATTATCTGTTGAAAGAATAATACTTTGAATGTATTAGGCTAATAAAACATATTAAAATTAATTTCACCTGTTTCCTTTTACTTTTTTAATGTGGCTACTAGAAAGCTTAAATGACATTTGTGGCTTGTTCCATATTACTGTCGGGCGGTGCTGTTCTTGGCAACATCCTCTCTCCTTGCTAGATAGAAGTCTCCCTCCCTCCAGGGAAGCTTCTCTGCCCTCCCTCATTGCAATGTTCTCTTCCTCCTTTGGCTTCTATTCTATGTTACTTAAAGTGGAGATGCCATCGTTTAGCAGGTGATCACTAATTTTGCCATGCCAAGTCCAGGTTTCTCCAGATAGACCCTGAGGCTCATGAACATAGAGCAAGAGTATTTTTGAGTGACTTGAATTCCCTGATAGTTGATAGTTCTTAGTGCACAGAATGGTGCTTAGAGAATACATAAGTGAAAAGATGGAGAACAGACAGTTCTTAAACTGCATGGATCTAGTGGTCAGGAACACAGCTATTTACTAGACTACAGTCTTCTTGATATAAGGGTTCCTGCCCTGATTACCTTCATATCCTCTACAGAGCCTAACTGAATGCTTCAAACAAACAAACAAAAAAAATGATCAAAACTATACTGAATTGACTCAGGTCATATTGTAGCAGCAACAGGAGAACCCAACCCAAGGTGAAGGGTTTTCGTCAGGCCAAAGAACCAAAGGCAAACCCAGAACTGGGCTCCGAAGATAGTGGTCACAGCCACTGATGGACTCCCTGATTAAGAGGACAACTGCTTTCTGTCTTCTACAAACCATTATGTACACCTCTACCCAGCCTCACGAGGCTATTTCCTGGCATTTGCCATCTACCTATTTATGCCATTTGGCTGAAAGTTAACACCCCAATCAGGAGAGCAATGAGTAAATATTAGAAAAAGGGTTTCACAGCTATTGGGTTCTGAAACAGAGAATTACACAGTCTGAATAATTCAGAGAAAATGACAGAGCAGGCCAAGAACCTTGTGAACTTTCCAACATGCTCCCATACACAAGTGTCTTGTCTTCCAAGGGGCTCTCATCAACTGGAACCAAGCTGACCACAAACTCCTGGCTGTCTGTTCTACTGCACACCTCAGCTGAAAGCACCATGTGGTCATTCAGGGTCTGTGGCCTGCCTAAGGTGTGATGTTTACTTCCTAGCCAGTAGACCTAAGATACCTTGGACCTTAGTGTGGTGGACAGAATGAGGGGATAGGAGTATGAATTCCAGCTCTTCTCCTTCCTCTCTAGTCTCAGTTTTCTCAGCTGTAAAATAGAAAAGAAAAAAGAAATCCTGCGTCTGATTTAATATGCTCAGAAAATATCAGTTCCTTTTCTGGACTCTACAAATGCTGTTTCCTGTTCTGAGGACACAGCATTTGTAGAGATTTACAGGTATGCACACATATACCTGATGTCCAAAAATTATCTTGACAGTTGCTTCTTAAAGTGTGAGCCATGGGCCAGCAGTATCAGTATACTTCGGAGCTTGTCTGTCAGAAATGCAATTTCTTAGGTCCTTCCCCAGACCCACTGAATTAGGTTCATCACGTTTTCTTGTATGTATTAAACTTTGTGAGGCCCTTCATGAGAAGGCAGACTGAAATTGGAAGTGGGACATAGTGAAGAGGCTTGGGGACATGTGTTAACCCTGAGTTTACGGTATCAGAATAAAATCCACAACCATGGCTTTCTCGGCAACCTGCTTAAATCTAAGGGGCCTTTACAGAACTGAGGCACTAGGCTAACCAAGCCACAGACCAGGGGGATCCACTCTATTCCCAACTGCAATCTGACCTTAAAATAGGTGAGTCCTGGGCCTCAGGGGATGATAGTCTCCTGGGAAGTAAATCAGGTCACACTCTTCATTCTGCAGAGAATGATGTCAGGTTTCAGTATTTGCTCAGATAAGAAAAGGTGCTTACCCTACAACTGGAAAGAATAGGTACCTGGTTGATAAACTAGCTCTTAAAGTGTAGGAAGGAATTCATAAAGGTGGAAAGGAAAGGAGGGAGGGGGTATCTGGGTGGCTTAGTCTGTTGAGAGTCCAACTTCAGCTCAGGTCATGATCTCAGTTTGTGGGTTCGAACCCCGTGTCAGGCTATGTGCTGACAGCTCAGAGCCCGGCACCTGCTTCCGATTCTGTTTCCATTTCTCTCTGCCCCTCCCCCACTGGCTCTTGCGCTTGCTCTCTCTCTCTCTCTCTCTCTCAAATATAAAAAAGAAACATAAAAGATAAAGAAAGGAAAGGAGGGAGCCCACTCCAAGAGCAGGAGAATACATGAATAAAGGCCATAAAGAAACAATGTGGAAAGGAAAAACCAACAATGAGAAGATCAGGTATGTCCAAGCAGAAGATTAAAGATGGAGAATTGTGAAAGGGGGCAGATAGTGAAGAGCCTTAAATGCCAAATCAAGGAGTTTAGATTTTATACTATAGTTCATGAGGGGTCACAGATATTTTATACTATAGTTCATGAGGGGTCACAGATGTCTATGTGTTTTTGGTTTTTGATTATTTATTTGTTTATGGGAAAGATGTTGCCTACATATATGCTGAAAGAAAATTCTCCATGAATCTGGAGTTTATGTATATTTCAAGCTATCTCTTCAAGAAATTGTTTGAATAGCATACATCCTGAGAAACTAGAAATAGTATATCCCTTCATATCATAAAGGATTTGTTTACTGGCCAATATAGTAAAGTTTAAGATCCCTCCCCAGAGACATTCCAGGGTAGCAAAGAATAAGATATCTCCTTCTCAGCCTAGAGAAGATTGGCTTACCTTCCAGAGAAAAAGTAAGGTCTCTCTTTTTGGAAGTGATGCATGGGCAGGTTGCCAAGACCCTATATAAGATCAGAACCTCCTTACTGTGGGGTCCCTCTCCTGTGATGAACCCTACCACATGTGCAGTCACCATCTGGCCCTCACCATATCACCATGTGGAGACTGGGACATGAAGAACTGGTGCTAAGTAGCTGTAGGGTTTGCTGTGTATAATGAACTACGTTCATTTCTGACCCTGAGGTCTCCTGTTTTCTGTTAGTACAGACACACACACACACACACACACACACACACGTGCGCGCGCACACACACACACCACACCAAACCATGGCAGGATAACTTGTTATCTGGCATGTAGGACAAAATCTCAGACCCTTCACAATTTCTGATTTAACAATATAGTGGGCTTAAAATAATTAAGTGAAAAACACAAAGCTGTTGATCCGGGGTAAACAAAGTATATGATGTCCCCGTTAACCAAAACCAGATGATACCAGAATTAATTTGATGTTCTTCTACAGGCAATGGCTAAACTTTCTGACCATGGTTCTTATCTGGTCAACAAAATTCAGGGTTAGGAAACCTCTTGTTGCCAGAGCAGAAGTCTGGGCAATTCAGCACTCACTGTGCAGATGTAAAACCCAAAGGGCTTTTCCAATACCAGGGAAGTGATAGGAATTTTTTAAATTATAAATGAGAAGTTTTAGCATGACATGGAATGGTAGGAATGGGAATTAAGGTAGTTGGGGCTTCAGAGATGCAGTCCATTTAGAAATGCCATCTAATCTTAAATAACTGCATGTGAAGACACTGAAAAGTCTCCTTAATTGATATTAAAATGTATATTCAATTTTTAAAAATCCTAAGGCAGTTAAGTATGGGATGCAAATTGCAATGAACGTAGACAAGAAACAAAAAAACCAGAGTATTAAAAGAAGAGAAGCTGAATAGAAACTAAAAATGTCTAGAATTTTTTTTCACTTCTTAACAAGAAGAGATAAGGTAATAAAAAAAATCACACTGTATCATAATTATAGTTTGGCCTATAAGTTGTACTTAAGTTAATTCCTCTGGAAATTATACATCCATTCCACAGAGTGGATTCAGTCATCCAAAATAAATCCTTTTATCATCCTTATCAAATTCCAAGGAAAAGCACTCTTTCAACCAATAGTAAGAAAAGTTCCTGAAGCAGAGTGACAAACCCAATCATTTCAGTAAAGGGCGAATGTTCCCCCCCAAAACCTGAAGACACAGAAAAGCATATTTGCAAGTACATGATACCTAAGTACTTATAGGCCATGGTTCTGGCTTTACCACCCAGCCTGCTCTAACCAAAGCCACCAAACCATTTCCTTTCATGGGATAAAAAATTACTTGACACTAATGTCTCTCTCCCACCAAAAACCACCAATGTGATCACCCCCAATAACCTCCCCACTTTATTTCATCTCAAGTCCCAGACCACCACCCCACATACTGCATAGGCAAAAACAATTCACCCTGTTTTTAACCTTCATCCCAAATTTTCATAATTCATCCAAGAAAGCTTTGTCTTAGTTCACTAAGTGCAGGGCTTGCCTCCTCGTATCTTTCCTCAAGGAAAAGGAGCTACTGAGAAGCATCAACTTCCAGATCTCCTCCAGGAAAAAGTATCAATGTGGGAAAGGGGCTGCTCTCCTCTGAGAAATATATCAGTCAGGGTAGATGGTGTCCCCAACTCCATTAGGTCCTTAAGGACCATGCTAGTGTGATGAGAAAAGGCACTCAATTGGAAGTCAAGAAAATTACATTCTAAAAATATCCCTGTTACTAGCTAACTTTTAACCTTAGGCAAACCGCTTGACCTCTCTAGACCTCAGTTTCATCTGCAAAATGAGGGTGTTTCATCAAAGACCAGCTTTCAAAAGCTATACCTGCATGCGTAAAAGGAGTAGTGACCTAGATAAAGAAAATGAAAGGAAAAAATCTCCCAATCCCCCAAATAATAATAGAGAATAAAATCTAACACAAAGATATGCTTTATATTTTTCTTGGCCCTTTTCCATACACTTTGCCCATTTGACCCTACTAAATATAAAAAAGCTACCACTTTTTTAGTATATATAGTAGGTGAGGAAACAGAAAAATCACATTGCTGGTCAATGGTAGAACTGGCACCAAAATTAAGTGTGCTAACTCCCAGGCTAGGACATTTTAGGGGCTGCCCTCGAGCTGTAAGGAAGGGGGGCATTAGAAGCCATATGGCTTCAATAACTCTCAAATGGTTTCCTACTCCACCAAGATAGCAGCTACACCCATATCATAGAACATGTTGGTTTTTAGAATGGAAAAGAGGCAAGAGATTACCTTTGACATTTTCTGGGTGCTCTCTGGAGGATGGTTGTTACAAATCCATTTGAAAAAACTAGGGATCTCTCAAATCTGGGGCACTTTCCTCATCATGGAACTTTAATTTTTACTTTGTGAAAGGATAAAAATATAATGTGTCAAATATTTGGGTGCAAATGAAATGCATACAAAATACCTGGAAAATTAGTCAAACTCTAAATGTGACTATAATGTTATTCATGTAGTGCTATTCTGGAGTTCCCTTTCCAGGATTCACACCATTCTTTCTAAGATAACTTCTATTTTGTGGAATCTGAAATTAATTTTTGAGTCATAGTTACTTTTTAAAAAAATATTTGGGGCGCCTGGGTTGCTCAGTCGGTTAAGCATTTGACTTGGGCTCAGGTCATGATCTCACGGTTAGTGAGTTCGAGCCCCACATTGGGCTCTGTGCTGACAGCTCAGAGCCTGGAGCCCGCTTCGGATTCTGTGTCTCCCTCTCTCTCTGACCCTCACCTGCTAGTACACACTCTCTTTCTGTGTGTCAAGAATAAATAAACATTAAAAAAATTTTAATTTTTTTAAATTAAAAAAAATATTTGATTTGAAAGTAAAATACAAAGTTATTACTACCTAAACAGGGATTGTTAATAATTTACAGGGATAAAAAAAAAGAAACCATTCAACTGGGGTAAAGCGAACGTCTTAAACGGTCTGTGTGTAGATTTGGCCCTGCATGCTCAAGTCTCTAATTAGAAGATGTAGTTACTTAATTACATATTGTTAGTACCTGATTACATAGATTTATACTAATTTTGTAATTGTGCTTAATTACATTAATTAAGCCAGTAATCAACCCACAGAAATACAAAGAATTTTTTATGAAGAAAATCCTTAGCCAACTGGATTATACTTAGCAAGAAACAACCTAAAAAGCAAAGCTGTTTCTCACACTTGTCCCACCCACAACCTCCTGACCTGTAACTACTGCCCTAAAGTGTGCCTCTACACAGATGCACTCACTCCCAGTGTAGACTTGGTCATAGAGGGAGAGAAACCATGACTTAAGCTATGGAAGGAAACTTTGAGATGTACGCAAACTCTTTGTCTTTACAATAAGGGAAACTGAGTCCCAGATAGGCTGTCCAACCTGTCTGAAATTACACAAATAGTGAATGGCAGAAATAGTCTTGAAAGCTAGTTCTCCAAATCCCCAGTTCAGTGTCCTTTCCCTTCACCAGGCCTTCATGCAGGAAGCCCTGGATTCCTGGGTCTGGAATTTGGGATTCTCTGATGCCAGGGCAATTGAAGACGCTAATCTGAACACATGAGGTCCAAGATCTTGTTTTCTCTCTTTAACTCAGCATTATCCATCTGGGATTGGGTTTGACAACTCAAATTCCAAAGAGCTGTGGCTTAATTAGGTAAGAATTTTTATTTCCCTTATATAACATAAAATCCAGAGAAGATAGAGGAGAGCTCCACATAGATTATCTGGACCCAGCACCTCTAGCTTTCTGCTCTGCCATTCTTAGGCTAAGAACCTTGCTCTCATTCTCTATCAATGGCTGCATTATCTCCATTTATAATTTCTGCATTCCAAGCAATGGGAGAAAGTAAAAGGGGAAGAAGGACGGAGTGGTGCTTGTATTAAGGAAGTAGAGCTTACCCAGAAACCTTCAGCTTACTTCTCATGAGCCAGAACTTTTGTCACATGGATGGTACTAGCTGCAAGCTAGATTGGGAAATGAGGTTCTTTAGTTGAGCACATGCCACTGAGCACAAACCAAGGTTCTATTAGTAGGAAAGAGAGTATGAATATTGCTAGGAGACCAGCAGTGTCTGCCACATTTGATCAGTCTGTCCTTGGGAGTGTTAGATATACAGAAAGGAAACAAAGATACAGAGATGCTAGACTTGGTTAAAAAAACAAAAAGATACTATGTTAGGACTCAGAGAAGCTGGACTGGGCTTCAATTTCCTCACCTGAAAAATGAGAGGGTTGGACAAGGGCAGTGATTGTTGGGGTTTTAGGGTATTGGTGGGGGTTCAGAGCCAATGGCCAAGAAAGAATTCTTGAAGTTGTCTTTGGTGCGAAAAGGTGATTTTATTAAACATGGGGACAGGACCCATGGACAGGAAGAGCTGCACTGGGCTTGTGCAGAGTGGCTGCTTATATAGTATGGAGTTGGAGGAAGTAAAGTCAAGAGGAAGTTTCTTAAAGGGATTTCCATATGCTAAAGAGGATTTACAGATTACTGGAGGCCTACTATTGTCAAACTAAGGTTGTTTTTCCCTCTAGCAAAGCATTATCATTAAGATAGTAGGGAGTTCCTGGAGATTAGGCTATTGATGAGATATTTGTAAACTGAGGGAGACTATCAGTTGAACCATTTGTTTTCTGTCCTTTCCTTTCTTCTTGGGCAGCCAGGAATGCCTGAGGAATTATCACACATCTCCCACCTGGGGGTGTAGGTGGAGGGTGGTGCTAGTTTGTGCTTGGCCCTCAGCTTGCCTTATGGTCCCTCATCAGAGATGTCAAAAATTTTTTTAGCACAGAACCCATCTTGCAAATGGACTCTTGTGCAGAACCCTAACTATGAAACAGATCACAGGTGAGCTGCTTCACTCTTGGCAACAGTAGGTGGGGAAGCAGGGAGGGAGGCTGTGGTGGACACTGCCATGTGTTACCCAGATTCCCCTTTAAGGAAGGACTTGTTGCCACAGCTGTTGGGTGTGAGGGTAACAGACTGCATTTAGCTCTTAGCCCTTTGGGCACTGCCTCAGTTGGGTAGAGTCCTCTCAACCAAGATAAATTCCTTCCCCTGACAGCCCCATTCAGTGATGGCCCAACCACCTTGGCCCAACTCAGGACAACGATGAAGGGCCATTCTAACTCCAGAGTCCTGCACAGTTGACCGACACTGTTGTTGGGCTGCATCGCAGCTCAAATTCTTCCTCTGTGCATTCCTACTTTGCCACACCCTCGCACAGGTACTGATCCAAGGGTGCTCCTTAATAAACATCCTCCACTGTACACTCTATCTCTGGATTGGCTTCCTGGGAAACCCACCTTGCTACAAGGAGATCCCAATGTGAAAACCATTTAGTTGATTCCTTCCAAAGGTCAAATGCAACAGTGCTGCGAATCAAACCAGGGAAGACTGAAGTGTGGAAGTACAGGGAGTTCAGGGACAACCCTGGAAGCTGAGTTGCTTGGTCTGGGGAAGCCATTGTGGGAAAGATGAATGAGAGTAAAGAAACGGAGGGGCAAGAAATAACAGAATATACCTGCAAGAAAAAAAAAAAACAAGTGGAACATCTTTTTGATCGTCGGTTCTACTGTCAGATTTAAACAACTGTTATCCTACTCTATTAAAAATGGATATTTGCAGGAATATATGTAATTTAACTTCTTTGCTAATTAGCAGTCCATTTCCTCTCAGATACATATCAAGTCTCCAGGGAGAGCTTCTCCAAGAAGACAGTCTTTGGGAGGCCTTTGATATAATTACATTGCATGGTACATAAATATTTATGGCCTGATTCCTTCTTTGGAGAAGACAATCCAAAATGCTGATGGAATTCTCTCCTCTGATCAGCCAGAGACAGTCACTGTCTGAGACTCCTGACCTTTGTTGTATGTCATGGGTTGGATGCTGAAATTGGTCCTTTTAAGAAATAGGCCTCCCTGTCCCCATCCCTGGCCAGGAAGAAACTGCAAGACAGTGTGCAACCTGAGACCGGGAGGGTACAGGTGGTTATTCTAGTGGCTGCCTTCCAAAAAGGGCTACTTTGAATCATAGAATCCCAAGGATGGGAAGGACTTTAACAATCACCTTGAGAATCACAAGCACCCTTTCCTGACCTGACTCCATCTCTGCTAACAACTTTCCCAGCTGGATATGAGCAGCACTGGAAATGCATCAAGGCAACCCTATCTCACCTTTGCAAAGCTCCATGTATCAGAAAGTTCTCGCTTATATTGATCCCAAATCTGTATTCTCATAGCTTCCACACATTGGAGCCAAAATAATTCAATTGCATTATTCACATGAAAATTAAATGTCATTCCACATACCACACCTCTTTGAATATAAGTGGAATCCCTTCCTACTTCCATCTGAAGACTTGCAATTTGTCCTTAAAACCCAGCTCATGGCCTTCTAGGAATCCAATGATCCTGTCACCACCAACATCATCACCTAGGTGTGCTCCCAGTGCTCCGAGTTCATCCAGTCATCACGGTGCATCAGGCCACATGTCCCTCTAGACTATGAGCTCCATGAAGGCAAGGTCTATTTCTTTCCTATCACTATACCCAGCATACAGCCATACAAATAAATGTCAAATAAATAGTTCTTTTAAAAAATAATGAATAATAAATGTCACCTCTGAGACTTCTTCAGATTCAATATACTGTAATCACCTTTCCCATGTTTGGTTGAATTTTCTCACTGCCCCAGACAGTCTCTACAGGCAGCCATGTGAGCCTCCCAGACCCCCACCTACAGGGCCTTTTATCAGCCAAGGGCCCCAACTGCTGCAGCAGAAATCCACCATCATGTTTACACTAAGGCCACATCTCCAGGCTTCTCCCAGCCAATGACTCAGTGCCATTATGGAAAACACAGGATGCTCGGACAGTTAACTTTGGCTAGAGGACTCCCCAAATGCCTTGCCAATCTTTCCTTAGTCTGCATGTTCATCTAGAATACTTCCATCAACCTCTCTTCCCTGTCTCCTGCAATGGGGTAAGACTTATACTGCACTCTGATGGCTTTCTCAGCCTTTCCTGGCTCTCTCCCTATTATTGTCTCAAGGCATTTCCCTTAATAAAATCATTACACATTTAATCCCATATTGGCATCTGCTTCTCCAAAGTCCCAGACTAACATATCCATCCAATTCAACATTTACATCACTCTTCAAGAGGGTTACCCTCACCTATACATAACAGCTCTGTAGTCAGAAGAACACCACCCAATCATCTCCTCCTTTATTTTCAGAACTATGCTTTCATTAATACAACCTAAATGGTACTCACTTCCTTAGCACCTACCTCACACTGTTGACTCATATTGAGTATAGCATCCAGCAGCCTCCTTTTGAATAGGACTAAAATGCTCAGCCTCCAGCCCATTCCATCTCTTGGTTAAGATCCAACACAAATTTCACTTCCTCTACTAAACTGTCCTGACACATGACTTATTTCCTTCCTTAACACTCAGCATGTACCACTATTATGTAACACTATACAATTTTTTTGTTAAACATTTGTCTGTCCACAACATGACCACTCCAGGGCAAAAACCACATCTTAATCTTCATCTAAATACAGCACCTATATGGCAGAGGATGAATGTCTATGTGATTAATAAACAAATGTCATTTCTCTTCATGTAACTTCAAAGCTCCTTGAGGGCAGAGATGAGATTTTTGTCTCTTAAATCCCCTACTGTGATTTGCTCAGGATGTAAATGTTCAATAAGTATGTATTGCACTCAACTGAACTAAAAAGCAATTGGGACACCTCACTCCCATGTTAAAACCCCAGGTAAGAAAGGATGCTCAGGGCTAAGGAGCCAGAAAGGAAAGAGATTGAATATGTTGGGCTTTCTTCTATGGGTGGGAGGATCTTATCCCCAGGCTGCCATTCCAGAACATACTCCCCCATCTCTGATCTGGGCTCCACAGACTAGCCATAATAATCTTTCAAAATAATTTTTCACAATAATCTTTTCAAAAATCAGATGGCATCACTTTTTTGTTCAAACTGCTTTGATGGCTTCACACTACACTGAGAATAAAAATCCAAACTCAGTTTTGGGGTCACAAGGCCTGCATGATCTGCCTCTGGTCACCTTCCTGACCTTGTTTTATGCCACTCTCCTCCTCATGTGCCATAGCTGAGTGCTCTAACTTCCTTTCGGGTCCTCAAATCCAACCTGCTCTCTCTATTCCCAGAGCCTTCCAACACTGCCGCCTCTGCCTAGATCCCTTCCTCCTGCATTACTGTCTCCTTTTCCTCTTGCCTCCAACGTAAATGTGCCGATACAGCCCATCACACCTGCAATCTTCCATTACTATGCTTGATTCACTTCCTTCGTGGCACCCATCACAACTGACCCATCACTGAGTGGTCTGTGTTCACTTTTTTCAGGAATAACTTCCTTCTTTCCCCTCAGGACAAGCAGCACCCAGGAGAGTGCTAGAAAAGAGTCCTCCTCCCATCTGAGCCAACACTTTGGCTTTCCCTGACTCCACTGACCCTCTCAAACCTGGTCATTCTTCCCTTGATTTATTCTCAAACTTGAAATGTCCATCTAACAGCATCTGCTTTGGGCTCCCTGACCCATCCCAAGATGAATTCCTGTCAGCCCCATCGGGCTCTAAAGTACTCATTACCCAAGAAACTTTAGGTCTACTCCATGCCTTATAGGAGCCAAAGGAGACTTGTATGGAAAGGGAGGGGGGATATTTGAGAGGCCCTCTTTCTGCCTAAAATTACTGTGCTGCCATTTCTATGCCTCCAAAGCCAACATGTTGGGGCAGGGCACCCTGCTGAACTTCTTCCTCCCAAAGTCCCCTCAGGCAGTGAAGTGTGTGTGGCCCCTCTGGCCTCAGACCCCAAACCTATCCAAGAGCCTCTACACCCACCCTCCAAACCCAAGGTTTGAGCAGGGTTCAGCACTAGCTCTAAATTCTTGTGCTCTCATCTCCCATTTCTCTCCCCAAACACCTCACCAATAGTCCAGAAAGGATTCTCGTCCCCAAAAACTACTGTCATCATCATACATTCTCTCCTATTCTGTGTTTTATGATTAAAAAAAACACACAAAATGAAACTCCACATCACTCATATCTTTTTCTTAATATTCAAAACTTTTGGAATTTAGAAACAACAATAACTTTCCCCTCAAGCACCTGACTGTAAAAACTCAAGGTAAAGAGAAACTATATTAGAAAAAAGAAGGTGGGGAGGGAAGTTCACTAAAAGGTTAAGATTAGAGACAGACTTTGCAGACTGGATGAGACTTTCCTAGGTAGGCTGATGGGGGCAGACAAATAATCCCATGCAAAGAACAGCTGTGGGGAGGGCATGACTAAAATGGACAGTGCCATTTGGGGGAGAAGTGGGGAAAGGTATTGGAGCGGCATGGGATGGGTAGATCATAGGAGACACTAAGAAACTGGTAGAGGAGTATGAAGTTTTTGTACGATCCTGAGTGGATCATGGTAGGTTCTGGAGCAAGGAGGGACATAAGGATAGCAGGATCTTAGGAACATTAATTAGATGACTCTGTGGAGTGGCCTGGATGAGTCAACCACTCAACTCTTTCAAAATCGATTGTGAACAAATAGACCATTACACATTTGGCTAAGCGACCGCTTTGCAAGATGCTTTATACTACATTTGGTCCCTGAACCAGTTCAGCTATGAGGCAAAAGTTGTGTGGGCATGGCTAGTCTGTGAAAAAGGGTTTGAACAAGTATGGCATGAAGTACGAAAAAGAAGAGATGTAGATAAGACATTGGTATCTATTATGCAGAAGTTTTTGAAAATTGAAGAATATTGCTAGTCATAGGTTTTTGGTCACTGTTGGAAGAGTCCTTGGTCCCTTCAGAGTCTAGATTTCAGATTCTCTTTGCCTGTTTCTAAATTCTCCTTGACCCACATTTAAAATCACAGGGCCTCCTCACTAAGCAGCTTCCTCAGCTCATATTTAATGAAGTCTAAAAACCATCCTCACAATTGCTAAGGGAAATGCTTGCTAAGTAGCCCATCCTTACTCTCTCTTAACAAAGGTCTGGCTGAAAAGCTAGCATAAGAAGCCTTTCCCACTGAGCTCTCTGGGGTTTGCATAGAAAAACACAGGCTTGGCCACTAGCTTCAAAGTAACAGACCAATTCTGCTATCCATGTCCACTGGCTTGTAGGAGCCATCATTTACAGGGTTGTCTGATTGCTTGTGAGCACCCAGTCCCACGGTGGACTTTTAGTAGACAGGCTCAGTGAAGGAACATTCATTTCTTGTAACCACAGCACCCCCACAGCACCCCCCCATATATTTAAAAGCACTTACATATGCAGGTGGTAAAGACTGACCATTTCTTTCCTCCCTGTTTTCTGACATCCTTCATGCTACTGGGAATAGAATTTTCCAGAGCTCTGGGCAAGTGAAGGACACTGTGGTGGGTAATCCTCTGACACATGACTCCAGGCAGACAGTCATGTGGTATCCAGAGTTGCTTCTAGCATAGATAAATTTGGGAACCAAGGTGTTAATCCGGCTATTTCTTCAGAGCAAGAATGGAGGCAAGTTTGAGGAAAGCAGAGATGGAAAAAGAGGGCACCAGGGCCCCATGGATAGAAACAGGAGCTGGAGGGTTTGTGAGCTGGAGCTAAGACTGTTTAGCTCAGCCCTCTGTCACCCAAAGCTCTGTAATAGGACAGGAGGGGCTTCCTCTTCCTGACACACTAATGGGATCTCAGGGACAAAAGGCTCCTGAGGTACTTCTCTGCCCAAGGCAAAGCAGACATTCAAGGTATCTCTCACTCACCACAGATTCTAGTTAACTGTCTCTAGTCTTTTGCATTTCCTCAGTTCAGAGCTGGATTGCTTCCTTAGAAATATAATAAGGAAGCATATCTCTCCACATTAACATGAATTCTTCCAGGTGGTCAGTCTCCTGGAATGATACCAGGAAGAATACCCTCTCTGCAGCTTACTCTCTTTTCCTTTTCCCCTGGGTACTGCTAAAATACTGGACAAGGCTTCATTCCACAAAGGTATACTAAAACAATTAGTAGAAAACGTGACATTACACATACTTCCAACATGGAAGATTATGCTGCAAAGACACATGGGAACTCCTAGGATACACCAGCCTGGAAAAGCCATTCCCCTAACTCATATGTGAAACAGGCAGGAGCATAATGTTCTGTGAGTCAGGGCTTTCTTTTAGAAGTGATATCTACCAAGGCTAACTCACCTCTCACAACATGGATTTCTCTCTGCTGTAGCTAGCACCTGCTGATAACTCTATGAGTCATGTTCCCATAAGTGATCTGTTTAGCTGTTTATCTTGGTTGATGATTTTTCATCATCAAATAAGTCCTGTTTCTACAGAATGAGTGGGAGAAATCTAATTCCTTTTTAAGAGGGCTTTCCCTTTTCTCTATCCTTTCCTTCTTCAGTCAGAGTCCTGCAATCCACAGGAACCACTAAGGTACTTCTCCACAGTCTCCCACTACATCATAACAAAGCTGTCAATTCCTAGGCATTCTGTAGTCTCTGCTCAAGGCAAAGACATAGGTAGCCATGTTTATTTATCCCCAAGTGACTTCCCACCCACCTGCTGGCCATAGCTTATGGGGCCAGAGGTGAACACCTGAACCAGATAACCGAATAGGAGGCTGGCCAGCAGCCTATACAAAACACTTCTTATCTCTGATACTGGAACTAATAAACACAGAAAAGTCTTCTCCATCATTAGGAGAAGCAAAAGCTAAAAAGATGCCTTAATGTAGAGGCGGGGCCAAGACATGCTGAAGCCAAGTGCAAGCCACATAGTTAGGAGGCAGAAAAAAAACTATGCATAAGAAATAGAGGACCTAGTGACCAAGGGCAAGACAAAGCAGTCATGTAGAGGGAGGCAAAGATGTCCTATGGTGGGAAGGAAATGCATCCCTTGACCCTGGGGTGATTTCCTTTCCAAATATAGTCTTCTCCTTTTGGTTCTTCACTGAGGCTCTGCTCCTTATCACCAGAAAAGGCTTACTACACACATACACACACACACACACACACACACACACATCCCTAATATATAACTCCTATATTTTGGTCTTCTAATATCCGTATGCTCACACACATAAATACACTGAAACACGCATACACACTCGTGATTGGACAGATGTATGCATGGTGCCGGCCCCTATCCCAGTAATACTTCATAGCAGCTCCAGTTCCGGTCTGAATCCAATCTTAACACATAACCCACTGCAACAACACCTTCCTCGTCAAGCACAAAAGGCACAGGAGACTTTTCAAAGAATTTTACATTTTTAGTAAGATTTTTAAAATTAATGAGCTCAGGGGCATCTGGGTGTCTCAGTCAGTTAAGTCTCAGATTCTTGGTTTCAGTTCAGATCATGATCTCACAGTTCATGAGTTCAAGCCCCACATTGGGCTCCAGGCTGACAGTGCAGAGCCTGCTTGAGATTCTCTCTCTCTCTCCGTCTCTCTCTCTCTGCCCCTCCCCTGCTTTAGTGCCCTCTCACTCGCTCTCTTCTTTCTCTCTCTCTCTCTCTCTCTCTCAAAATAAATAAATAAATAAATAAATAAATAAACTTTAAGAACAAATTAACAAACTCACACACAAGATGTATCCTGCTTTTGAGATGCATGTTATATCTCAATAAACAACTTTTTTTTTTTAAAGGATGAACTCAAAGAGGCCTACAACTCTCAGAAATACCAAACTAGGGGCACCTGGGTGGTTCAGTTGGTTAAGCGCCTGACTTCAGCTCAGGACATGATCTCGCGGTTGGTGAGTTCAGCTGTCAAGGTGTGCTGACAGCTCAAAGCCTGGAGCCTGCTTTGGATTCTATGTATCCCTCTCTCTCTGCCCCTCCCCTGCTTGTGCTGTCTCTCTTTAAAAAATAAACATTTTTTAAAAATATGTTTTAAAAAAGAAATATCAAAATAATACCTTATATTCATCTCACATTTTAAACTTCCTTAGGCCACTTCATATTCAGTATGCTGGCAATTCTTGAGATGGGTCGAGTCACCAACAGGAGTGAGCCTTGGTTTTAGAACAAAAAAATAGCAACTTGTTTGGTATGCTGGTGGCAAATTCTGCATCTGAATCTTTGCCTCCATCAATCCTAATCTAGCAGCAGCATTTTAATTATTCTGCCCTAGATGATCCTGATATTAACACAATTCAACAATGCAGATAGTAACAAATACATTAAATCTCCTATTCTTGAGACAGTCACTTCCTAGTGATGGGACAGATGTCCTGACACCCAGTTCACTGATTTATGCTTAGTATATGCTGAATCGCACACTTTCTCAGCTGTCTAGGGGGGGTGTGCAGAACCACCTCTCATCTAGCTGATTCATGGCTTTATGGCTCCTGCTGTAAATATCCTCTGGTATTGGACACCTCAGATGACCACTGACAACTCTGACAGCTCCACAGCAAGTTCCTAAATTCTGCTGTCACCACCAGAACCACTGTGCTCGCCAGAGTGATAATTCCACGATGCGATACTGATTATCGGTAGCATGGGTAAAGGGATCACGCATACACTGAGTTCCCCAGATGGCAGGTCCTGGTCATCACATAATTTTGAAAAATAAGAAATAAATCACTGTCAAGAAAAAGAGAGAAAACTCCAAACGCTGCTGGGTTTTATTTTTTAAAACTTTATAAAAATAGAATTGATTTTTAACTGATTTTCTGGAAGTTGGGCATCAATATAAAGAAAGTGACACACTTTTCAACTATAGCTTTGTATTAAAATCCAGTCTTACAATAATAGTACTGTTGGGATTTGGACCAAGTGTATGTTTTCCACAGAAGTCCCCCACCCAGCTTGATTTGACCCTCTCACGGTTTTGAAGGTAAGACAAGTTCACAGATGAGAAAACCAAGGACCAAGAGATTCAGTGTCTTGTCCAGAGTCATTCAGCAGGCTAGTGACAGATGGGAATAAGATCCAGACATCAGGACCCATTGAATAATTGGCCTTCTCCAATTACATAACAAATTATCTCTAAACCTAATGACGGAGAGAGACCTTAAAAATAATAGTACTGAATTAAAGCCTGAGGCTAACCTAGGATCAGCACTACCAGCGAGCAGCACCACCATCTCTGGCTGCTGCAGCAACATACCCTTCCATCAGAACAGCTCTGACCTTCCAGAACTATCCTCAGCAGGTGTCAACAAGGAAGGAAACCAGATGCTTCCCACCATGTACTTGGAGACAGCAGCTAAATTTCTCTTCTGCGGCATGCATAGAGAAGAAAGCGTTAAACTTTGAGGCCCCGTAGAGATATTATCTTAATACCTTGTGACCATTTGCTGTTCACAGCCTCATTAGATAAAAACATCGTGAAGACTTTTAGGGTTTGGTGGGGGGAAACATAGTGCAACAGTTTCATCACAAAGGAACAATAGCATTTCCGGTTGTCCACAGCTGGGAACAGCTGCAGCCAGTATCAAATTACAGGAATGCGTTTTAATTCCTAAATGGCAAGCCTGCTACTTAGAATAAAGACAAACAAACTCTGTGTGTGCACACAGATAAACATAGAGCTGTGGACTATACACCTCTACATACATGCATCTGGTGAAGTAAAATTACAGTTTTTCCTTACATTAGTTTTGTCTCCTGGCTAAGGCCCATGATATAGTCAGAAAATCAGCAACAAATGGGGTGCCTGGGTGGCTCAGTGGGTTAAGTGACCGACTTTAGTTCAGGTCATGATCTCCCGGTTCATGGGTTTGAGCCCAGCGTTGGGCTCTGTGCTGACAGCTCAGAGCCTGGAGCCTGCTTCTGATTCTGTGTCTCCCTCTCCCTCTGCCCCTCCCCTCCTCATGCTCTGTCTCTCAAAAATAAATAAACATTAAAAAAAAAAAAAGAAAATCAACAAGTTCAAGATTCACCAATAGTTCTTGATGACATGAGGACTTTCTTCAGACAAGACTGTTTTAATACCACTCCAGATAAAGGGTAAATAATATCGAGTTCTGGATTTTATGTAGGAATCGAAGGTAACATTTGTCAAGTGGGGTCCATAGACCCCTGCTTCAGAATTAGCCAGTGTGGCTATTAAAATGTAGGTAATTGGGCTCAAGCCCAGTCTACTGAATCAGAATCACTGGGGTTGAGTCCCAGAAAACTGAAAATTTAATGGGCTTCCAGAGGATTCTCCTGGATCTAAGGAAGAGCTGGGAAAAGACAGAAAAAGTCAAGGTTCAAGGTCAGCCCTGTCAAGGCCTGTGCCCCTAAGAGCCAGTTTGCTGATCCCATAGAAGCCATTTCCCCATCATAAAGTGGACCTATGCATGGTCTGACTCCCCTGCACCTGGCCTCTAACTTGGGGGTGACAATTTTTAGCCCCTACACACCTCCGTGCACATCAGACTACAAACATCCCAACCTGCTATGTTAGGATGTCTGTCAAGCCACCAGTCCAGGCTTTCCTTCAACCTCAACTTTCCCACAGGGAAGCTCTTGACCTTCTACTGTAACTGCTGCCAGCCTGTCCTCTGACGGGACTCCACATTTGGTTTCCCCTGTATTGCCCTTTGTCAGCTGATGGGAAATCATGGGAGAGACATCAGTCGCTGTGTGTGGGTACTGTCATTATGTGGATGCCATGACCATTATCTGGACAGATCTTACAAACAAAGACCTTTTATTGTATGAAAGAGGTGGGAGCCCACCAGGCTAAGTCACTGTTGGCTTTAATTAGTTGGGGAAATGATGAAGTGGCTCTTAAACTGGAAGACTGAACCCTCAGGAAAATGGCAAAAAAGGTGGTGAGGTGGCTGTGATCTCTCTTGGAGGGGGATAATGAGCTGTCATCTCCAAGTGAAGAGACACAAGGATCTAGGTGTGAGGAACTCATGCCTGCAAGTTTGTGCCAATCCTCTCCTCCCTTATTATTCCCTGGATCCTGTACCTGTGCCCCCTACACACACACACACACACACACACACACACACACACACACAGAGTTCAAATGTACATTAAGATTATCCAGAAGGATCACAGGACGGGCCTGAAGTCTTGAGTACAAACTACTTAGGGCAGGATCATAAATCTGAAGTACATAAACCATTCCTATTTGTTGTCTCCTAATATTTAGTAGTGCTTAAAAATGCCAACTGCTTCAGCTGTGCTAAGAGAATCAAGAGACAGGATTTTTATTCTCTTGGGAAAGATGTCCTTTTAGGCCATGTATAAGTCAAACTTCAAAACTGAATTATGAGTATATCCATTCTTGGGTAAATGATTTAAGTCAGGGGATGGAGGAGAGGAAGATATACTCCTGAGGCTAGCAAGGTAGTTCCAGCAATAACTGAATTATAAGAACCCAAAAGGAAAGGTGGAATACACCAAGCAGGATTCAAGCTTGCAAAAAAAATTATTTTTCTGCTTAATAAAAAGGAACAAGGAATGAAGCAGCAGGTTGGGGGAGAAGTGTGTGCCAGGGGAAGTCTACTAGTTTTTGTTTATTTGTTTGTTTGTTGATAAATAATGTTTATTTATTTATTTTGAGAGAGAGAGAGTGGGGGGGAGGGGCAAAGAGAAGGGGAAAGAAAGAATCCCAACCAGGCTTCGCACTGTCAGTGCAGAACCCGATGCGGGGCTCGATCTCATGAACTCCGAGATCATGACCTGAGCGGAAATCAAGAGTGGGACACTTAACTGACTGAGCCACTCAGGCATCCCTGGTTTTGTTCAATAAAAGAGGCAAATTCCCTTATACTCCGATTTTTAAAAAGAGCCAGAAGTTTATTGAGAGCTAATAAGGTGTCAGGTATTTTTCTAAACCTTTTCATATATCATCTCTTGTAATATATGCAAAAACTCTGGGAAATAGGTGTTATTATATTGATTCACAGATAAGAACAATGAGCCTCACAGAGATTTAAGGAAAATCGGCCTAACATCAAATATGTAGTAAATGGCAAAATCAAAATTCAGTCCAAGGTCTGATTCTCAAATGTGTCCACCTTCAACCATGTTATAGGGCTTCTACCAGGCACTACTTACCCCAGAGAATCAACCAGAATCACTGCTTCCCAGTAGTACTGATGCCACCCCTGGGCCTGTAAATCAGACTGTTTGGACACTGACAGCAGCTAGGCTGGATAGGCGATAGTCTAAATGCGTTGGACCTCCTGGCCTGCAGTGCTGACTTTTGCTGACTTGGTCAATTTTCCTAGTATCACCCTATGTTTGCTGGCACTTGATATCAATCTACCTGTCCCCCTGACAGAACATCCCATCATGCTAAGAAATCAGGAATGGGCCATTTATGATACTTAAGATGGTTTTGCCTATAATAAAGCTTGAAATTCTTCCATGAATTCAAACCTACATATGTGATCACATTCTTCAACTTTTCTAAAATCATGACTAACATAAAATTTGCTATTACAAAGCTTGAATGCTGGGTTGGTTGATTTTGTTTAAAAAGAGCCAATGGCATGCAGCTGAGCTGTCTCTGGCAGCATGTCTTTCTAGAAAGTCAGCCAAGACTACGTGGAAGCGAAGAAGCAAATATGCATTTGACCCATCTGAATTCCTAACAGCATGTTCCAACATGAAGCACTATTCTACCAGAGAATCTGCAATACAGTTCACCTTTCTTCCCATCAAAGCTACAGTGATTCCCTGCTTTGGCTGAAAAAGGTTGTGTTTGACCAAAACTATTTGCTGCATATTTGCAGGAACCACTTAGCCGAGAATCCGTATGCTAGGTATCAGTGCACTCCCGACATAGGAGACAGGAGATGAATTTCTACACCAAGGCCATACTGCACACTCTTCCCATGTTGAGATTCTTTGCCTTCAGCAAGCCACCAAAGGACTGTGGACCTGATGATCACATGGGGCTCCATAACAGAGACCTTCCGTGTGCTATTTACCATGACTTGTGCTGTTTCCCATGTGCAGGTGAGTGTGATTTGCAGTCATAGCCTTGATAGATCGCATTAGGTGTTATTTTTGGAAATAAATATACAGGAAAGTTGAGGTGTATGTATGATCTCAAGAGGTGAACTATCCTCGAGATGACACTCAAGAGACCACCTCTCCTAGCTTCTCCTCCAGCTAAATATGCCTGACCCTAGCCTCTGCTCTAGGGAAGTGGTGCTAAGGCTATCTGCACAGAGGCAACCATTGACTGTGTTAGAGACCAAAGGGCAGCATATTTACATTCTTTTTAGTGGCCTTTAGCATAGGCTGGCACAAGACTCTGCCCAACCAAGGACAGTAGTGATTAGCTGATTCACACAGATGAAACTTCTCATGAACCCAACTTGGAAATACATAGAAAACTGGTCATGGTAGTAACACAGGCATATACTCCAGAGAGTATGTGGGTCCCATTTACAAGATGACACCAGAGTATATGACTCTGGATGTGAGCAACTTGGAGCCTCACTGGAGCCTTCCAGCTCTTGAACACATCGCAATCTCCATAAGACCCAGCAAGGAGATTGCCCTAGTTTTTATATTCATATTGTGTTTATTGTCCTTCTCTGTATCCTTACATTAAACACCCTCATTACTAGAGGTAATTTGGAAAGGGACTTTGGAAAAAGCTGTACAGTATGTCTTCCTATTGAGAGATTCACGAAGTTCAACAGTATATTAAATCCTTCCAAAAAAGAAAAACAATAACAAAACAAAATGAAAAAGGCTTTTTCCTATAACTAACATTCTCCCCACACACACAATTGTTCATACCCCCCCTTTTCTTTCTCACAATAACTATCAGTAATTTGGGAAACTGATAAAAATCCTTCTTAAAATAATTGGCACTTTTACAGATAATACCAGCCTGTCAGTTGAAGGGAGAGACATCAGTTCTAAAGAAAGCTTCTAGAGAAAGGTGGGAATGAAAAGGACTTTTTGGACTGGGGAGCTCTGGATGGACCAAGCATGGCAGAAAAAGGAAAGCACATGAGCAGAGGCACAAACACAGAGATGGCAGAAGCAAAGGAAGAGGGAGGGTCAACTTCTGGGGCAAGTGGAGTGAAAGAGGGTGTATTCCAGCCTTGCCATTAGTGCAACCATTATGTCCCCAATTCATCAAACAATGGTCTTTTAATACAGCTATGACAGCCCTTAATTTGTTTTAGTCTGTATTCATGTCCCTGTTATTGTTTTAAATTTGCTGGGGATAATTTTAAACTAATCTTCTAATCTTTTTCCAAGAGCTCTCATCAATAACAACTGAAAGGATGATGAAAATAACTCTCTGTGTAGAACAAACTAAGTCAAATTACTGTGGGGAGTAAATTACTCTAACAGAGATATAATGTCAATGCCATCATTTATAAAAGATTTGTTGCCAAATGCTATCTCAATTCAAAATATGCTAGGGTTGTAGCCTGGTCTTTTGCCAGAGTATCTGGGGAGAAGTAAAATCTATGAGGCCTGGAATTGGGTCTCCACTGGCCCAGCCTGTGCTGTAGGAAAGACATGGAAGAAGGAAGGAAGTGAGATCCTGCATAGGCGAGGGAAGCCCTCGCTGTCCTACAAGTGCAGCTCTGTTCTATAAACCCAGTCACCTTCCAGCTCAGCTCAGCCCCTGGCCCTGAAATGATCCCCTTCTGAGCCAATTCAGCCCTTGGAGAAGGGAGCTAATGCTGAGAGGTGAGGACCACACAGCAAATAGATTCCATGGCCTCCATCAGTGGACAGAGACTGTACTCAGGCTGGGAATGGCTTCCCACAGGCGCTGCAGGTGTTTTCTCCACCACAGCCTCCTGGGCCCCAGATATGGCAGCTGGTGGGGAGCAGCCAGCAAGGCAACCTCTGCCTGAGAAGTACAGCAGCAGAGCACTGTAGAGAATAAATACTAGGAGACACCTTAGAAATTATGCATTTCATTCCCCTAAATTTGCAGATGGGAAACTGAGGAGACCCAGAGAAGATCAGCAGTTTGCCCAAGGTCACACAAACTAATTAAGGCTAGGAACAGAGTTTTGCCTAGAGCTGAGAAGATTTCCCACCCATATTGCTCAAAATCCCAGCTTGATTGCCTGGCTTGTTTTCACTTCCTATTTTGGCCCCAAATTGTCATTTTAAATGAAAGCACTCTCACTGCCCTAGCAAAGGCCCACTGGACAGTCAGTTTAACATCTCTCAATGAGACTGAGGGCCCCAACCTGGCATACCTTGACAGGCTGGTCACAGTGACCGACTGTGGCAGCAGTGACACAGGCTGTTAACAGGAGCAGACAGGAGCAGGTAACAAGGAGTTACAGCCGAGAAACCTCCTGTTGAGAACCTGTATGCTTGCAATGAAGAGCCCTGCACAACAGGGCTGTGACTCACAGGAGCCCAGTCCCCCAAAAGCCCCCAGCAAGGAGGCTTTCACTCATTCATTTACCCATTCATTCGTTCTTTCATTTGCTCACTCATTCACTGTTAAGCACCAGAGATCGTGTTGGGGTTGATAAATCCAAAGAGGGAGCTGGATGGGGATGGGGTTGGGGGTGGGGGAAGGAGGTGTTACTCCAGCCACAAAGCCAAAAACCAGTTCAAATCAAGATGTAACCTAGAGGTGGGAGTGCCAATGCAGAGACCACCAGCTCAGCCAGCTTCTGTGCTTGGAAATACCCACCAAGCAGAACAGGATCCTCCTCCCCATCATCCCTAACTAGCTTTGCCTGTCCAAGAGCCCCAAGAGACTGACCGGTGATAGGCAAGACCCAGCAAAGGTATGAGTTGTTCCCATAGTACTTACCGAGCATCTGACCTTGGCTAGAATTAATGAGCTCCTAAAACAAGATTTACTTCCTCCCAGGAAAGGGACGGAAACAGGAACTTACAGTGCAAACATATTTCAGGGCCCCAATCAGAAGAAATATTACTTAATAATATAAGGTAGTCACTGCCCTCTAGGAGATTAAAATCCATTGGGCAGGTGGGTGGTGAAACTACCCCACAGGAATCTGAACAAAGTCAGCAGGGAAGGAGAGGGCACTGGCCAGCTAGGGAACAGAGCAGGAAGGGGGCTAAAGGAATTCTGGGAAGGAGATAGTCCCTGTGCTGCCTCAGTTCCCAATTCAACTCTTCCCAGCACTCAGGACACTTTTCACTTACATGCAGGACTATTCACATTTCAATGTCACTTTATAGTTTAGCAAGTACTGCACAAGCAGCATCTCATCCTGTCCTCACAAAAGCCCTGTACGTTGGCTAGAGAGCTCACTCTAACCCATGTCACCTCAAGAAATGGAGGCACAGGAAGGCAGAGAATGCACCAGTGATGTGCTGGCTAGTGAAGGGTGGAAGTAATGTTCAAAAGTAGGCTTGCCCTGAATCTTACTCCTCCTTCCCTGAAAGCATTTTCCCCAAAACAGTCCACAGAGCAGTGTCACTCAGAATTATTGCCCCCCACACCTTGCCACATTCTCAGTCAACAAAAACAAGGCTTTAAGATTTCCAGTAATCAAGATTTTTAAGATTGCTTAACATATATTGTGTTTCTATTATATGTCAGGTACAATGCTAGCTATATTTGTCTGCAATTCTGTGAGACCAGGTTTTGCTGCTGTTATTTATTTTAAGTTTATTTTGAGAGAGAGAGAGAAAGAGAGCAAGAGAGAGAGAGAGAGAAAGAGAGAGAGAGAGAAAGCATAAGTAGGGAAGGGACAGAGAGAGAGAGAGGAGATAGAGAATCCCAGTCAGGTTCTGCACTGTCAGTGCAAAACCCAACACAGGGCTCAAACCCATGAACTGTGAGATCATGACCTAAGGTGAAATCAAGAGTAGGATGCTTAAGCAACAGAGCCACCAAGACACCCCTGTTCTTTG
Organism: Cryptoprocta ferox; assembly: GCA_028646485.1. Taxonomy (NCBI): domain Eukaryota; kingdom Metazoa; phylum Chordata; class Mammalia; order Carnivora; family Eupleridae; genus Cryptoprocta; species Cryptoprocta ferox. Next base: position 63,703,098 of record CM053576.1, on the reverse strand, counting down.
TTTTAAAATCACTGTTGTACATGTATGATAGCTGAGGTTTGGACAATGAAAGGTGGGTTTATGGTCATGCAATCATATCAGAGCAAGAATTGTAACGCATGTGTTCTGATCTTTAATTCTGTTTCCTAAAAAATTAAAAAAAAAATTAAAAATGCTATTAGCCAGACATCTACTTATGGAATATTTCAAGTGAACTGAGTTCATCTTAATAGTATGATGGGATGTATGAGTTTGGGGGCTGCCTCATTTTTGCCCTCTGCTACCCATCATCTGAAGCACCACCATGACCTCCCCCATTCCCCTTCACCAGTTAATACACAGGCATGTGTGCGCACAAGCATGCCCATACTCTCTCTCTCTCTCTCTCTCTCTTTCTCTCTCTCTCTCTCTCTCAAACACACACACACACACACACACACACACACACACACACATGCATGTGAGGAGGGAACAGTTTCTCAAATCAAAACCTTCCTGAGTCCCTTTGGGACTCCCCTCCTACATCAGAATGAAGGAGGGAGTCTCACAACATGTTTTTCAGTGCTTCATTTTCAAGCACACACACTACACAGTGTATATGTGCCATAAGATCAAAGGAAAGGCCTTTGATCAAATCTCAGCTGGAAAAATAAAACATGGTGGCTTATTTTAAATGAAGTTGGATTATGTTAAAATTATGAGCCTGTCACAGGAGAATTTTGAGTATATAATTAATTTTTTTCTGGCCTTCTGGTTTACCAAAAAAAATTTTTTTAGTATGAAATAACAAATGCTGAGACACCTAACTTGCCTACAAAGAATGAATTAACTAAAGGAACTTTAGACACCCAGAGGAGGAAATATATAGCCATGGAGTCAGAAAGACATAGGTTCTGATCCCAGCTCTGCCATTTACCAGGAGTGTGACCTTGGGGGTATTGACCTCTGAGCCTGTATCCTCATCTTGGCTGTGGAAATGGCAATGTTATGAGATTGTTAAGGGGTTTAAAGCACAAAATTTTGCACAATATGTGATACATTGCAGGTATCTAATGTTGGTCTCTCCCCATTGAGAAGTCCTGAAATGCCTTCACCTAAGACCTTCACTCTCAAACTCAGAAAGTTTTTTCCAACCAGTGTTTCTTCATTCTGACTGCAATTGGAATAAGTTGGAAAGTTATGAAAAATCCAATCACCCAGACCCTACTCCAAATGAATTAAAACAGAATCTTTAGAGGGGAGACCCAGGCATAAGTATTTTTTATACCTCCCAAGATGATTCTAATGTGCAGCCAAGGTTAACCACCACTCCCTAGATTCCTATTCCTTCACAGTAAAGACTTTGCCAGAAAGCTACACTATCTTCCTAAATGAGCCTAAAGTAAGCTTTCCTCAAAGATTTTACTCTAGAGAAATGCTTAGAGAAGCTGCCCATCACCTCCATGATCCCCCATCCTTCTGAACACCTAATACTCAACCCTCTCCTCAAGGGTCCCATCATAGTCCCTCCCCTCACCTCAGGAAAAGGTAGGTTGCAGATCATTTGCACAGTAGTGGAAATTAGCAGCTGGGCTATTTCCCCAACCATTGGTCATCTTAGGCCTGAGGTCTCACAATGCAATCTGTAAAAGGGCTTTTGAGATGTCAAGGTTGATGAGTGCTTTCTATTTTGCCTCAGAAATTACAGCCAGGAAGTAACCACCTAGAATCCAATGCTTCTTGAAGTTTCTATCCTGGGAAGATAAGACAAGGGCTTTGAACTGCCAGTTTCACACAATAGTAGGGATTGCCAGGGTGGAAAAGCCTGCAACCTTTTTGGCTTAAATCAGAATGTTAAGGCAGTTAAACAATCGCTTGACCTTATAGAAACTAATTGCTCATGGTAAAAAGCAACACCTCTGACCACATTCCCATACTCCAATAATATGTGTGGGCTAAGCACTTTTCATCATCTCATTGATGAAACATCTTTCCTAACAACAGTAACTGCAACTTAAGGTGTTCACTGCTAAGTTCTTTGCAGATGTATTGGTATGAGTCTCAGTTCAGGGTCAAGGGTACAAGAAACATTATACCTTTTTATTTTCTATAAACTAATTTAAATTTTTACTTTGGATCTCAGGAAACTTCACCTCAGTCATCTTTTGGGCTTTGCCAACCCATGAGGCCACGGTACTAGGTCCCAAGGTATTAGAGCCTTCTGTCCTGGGTACCTGTACACACAGGCTCCCTCAGAAACATCCACTGTCCTAGTTGACATAGTCTTACAGAACCATCAGTGCTTCACTCCATCTTCAGAGGCGCTGTGGATAGGCCTGAACCCCTCTGCCAAAGCAGGAGAACCCAACTAGAGCCCCCATACTTGTAGCCATTATTCTCAAGCACCTTGTCAGGAAGTAGAACCTGGGTCTCTGCTGCCCATAGACATGCAGAACCTCTCAAGAAATTTGGAGAATCTCCTTTTAGTCAGAGGAAAGACTCCCTTCCTCTTCCTTTTTCCAATCTCTTTGTTTCTTCAACCATCCTCTTCTCTCTTCTACCTTCTCTGGAATCTCTCTCTATATTCTCTGGTGGGCTTCAATTTTCAAAAATAAAAGCTGGAGAGTCCCTGGAGGCCACTTCTCCTTCCCTTCTCACCACCTAGCTCCTCTTGGACACTGCACTGCACTTCAATGGGTTAGAGGCAAGAAGGTAGAAATCTGGGCAGGCAAAGACATAAATAGCTCAAACTATGATCCAGCTACATGTAGATTTCTCCAAACTTTAAGACAACATATGCCCCATTTTTACTAATGAGTCTCAGAGTGATAATTTGCTGAAGGCTACAAAGCAGACAAGGATGGTCTAAATCCTCATCCACCTCCAAAGCCTACCTCTAACTAGGCCAGAGATGGCAAACAGATTCTACTTCTAGGCCCACTCTTCTTGGCTGCAGCGTGTGGCAACCTAGAAGCTGTATTGAGAAGGACTGGGATTCCATAACTAGCTCATTGGGAAACACAGCCATTATTGATTGCCAATGACAATCTGTGAGGACAGCAGGTGTATTTTGCATCCATATACTAGAAGCTAACCCATTTCTTATATACAACAACATGAAATTAAAAATTGCTTTGAATTTATAAAAAATCACTTTCTACAAAATTAAAGGGGCACATCTATCCTGTGCAATATGTCACCAGGGACATGAAGAGAGTCCATCAGGAGGACCTCCGAAGAATCAAGAATCAATACTTCTTTTATTTTTTTAAATATTTATTTATTTTTGAGAGACAGAGAGAGACAGAGCATCAGTGCGGGAGGGACAGAGAGAGAGGGAGAAAGAATCCGAAGGAGGTGCCAGGCTCTGAGCTGTCAGAACAGAGCCCGATGGGGGGCTCAAACTCACTGACTGCAAGATCATGACCTGAGCTGAAGTTGGTTGGTTAACTGACTGAGCCACCCAGGGGCCCCTCAGTACTTCTTTTAATATTTAATTTCATCCTTCTTTTATTCAAAAGGTAGAAGAAGGCCACCATTATGCCTGCCTGATGTAATTTCCACTAGGAAAACACTGGAAATTAACTTGTAGAACCTGTTATCTCTCTTCTTCCTTACTTCCCCTCCCCATCTCCAACCAATCACCCACCCCAAGGAAAGCAAGTCAGCAAAGCATGGATTATTTCATTACATTTTTTTTCTTTCATTCTCCTTTCACAACTTTCAATGTCCTTCCTTTGAGCACTGTGGGTATGTTGCTTTTCCTTGATTTATGGAGAACTGGGGATCTTTGTCAGTTTAATTAAGAAAAAATTACACTGCTATATATGTTTGTCAACTTAATTTTCAGGATTTGTCTTGTTTTACATTGTAAACTTTGGGGACAATTTGTTTTGTCTTTAATCAACACTTGAAGGTTTGTTTTCTTTTTTTTTCTTTTTAAAAAAGTTTTTGTTTGTTTGCTTTTGAGCCCAATTTGGCAAAAATGTTTCACATTTTCCCTTGTTTCATAACCTGTACTATCATGTTTACATTCACTTTGCTTTGAAGAAAAAGACAAATCATTTGTGTTTTTGTTAGAGGAAGCAGATTGAGAATAATATAGGCAAGTTCAAAGAGGACTAAACAAAGAATCAAATGATCTGGTTCCAGCATAGTCTCCCCCAATTTTCTGGATTGTGTGAGATATTCACATGTCTTCTCTTTTCTGTAAAGTGAATGTAACTTCACAGGTAAGTATGAAGACCATGATCACTTTAGAATTTATGGATCTTGTGTTAATGCTCTTTGGTAGCAAGCAAAATTACTCTGGCTAATGTATATAAAAAACTGAATGGAGCCTGAGGTCACTTACAAAATTGCAGAAAGAGGTGAACTGTCAGGCCTAGGGAATACACAAACCAAAGAAGTGCTGGAAATCTCAACCACAGAATTTGGAGAGCTTCACTCAAGGCCATTACCATGCATGAGGTGATTCCACCTTGACCACCTTCCATCCTCCTGTACCTTGGCTTAAATTTAGAAGCTCCAGGAGACAGAATTCAATTGGCCTAATTTATTCCTGGAGTGAGGGTGTGGGATAGTATTTAGAGGCCCAGCCTGGAACAGTGTCAGGGACACAACAACTATTACCATAAGAGGGATAAGAAGGAGGTCAGGAAAGCATAATACGCAGGCAAAAATAAACTGTTACTTTGGTCCACTGCTTGGTAGCTGCCCAGGACACAAACATATACACATGGACACACACAATTCCCTAGGTCCAGGACTCCTGGAAAATTCCAACATGACCATATCTCTGTGGTTTGCACTGATAGATTAAGTGATAAACAATCCCAAATAAGAGTAAGATAGGAAATTAAAGAGAAACTTTTTAAATAGATTATACAGTAAGCAAGAAGATGCAAGTAAAGGCATCCCCCAGCTGGCCATAAAACTACAGCTGGTGTTGATGGCTCACTGCCACCTGTAAGACCCACATCATGTTCCTCTGACCTTTGACGAGAAGCTCTGACAGAACCAGCTAAGCTTCTGCTATGACAGGAGGAGTGAGTCTTCTAAGGGATCTGAGCTCTCAGTGGTCTTTCCTGTAGAGGAATATAACAATTACACATCAACATAGACCACTTGTCATGGCACAATAAGGCTTCTTTAGATTAGACCCATTTTCTTTATGTAGTAGCCGCCTGACTTCTCTTTGATAATCAAGGTGAGTCACTCCAGCCAATTCTATCACTACCTTTTCCTGTCTCCAAATGGTGTGAGGAGCCTAACATGCTCTGGTGGCAGTCTCAACTTCCAATTCTGTGAATCCATTCCTGCCCCTGATGAAAGAAACTTGCATTTGGTTACCAAGACCTGTAAACCAGCAGAAATCAGATTCCCAGAGATATGGACCAAAACTCAGAAAGCACTAGATAAAATCATTAAATCCTTCTCCCTCACTGGATGAACAATAATGATGAGAATTAGGCAGATAAGAGTAACAAAACTTTAAATAACAATGGCTTAAGCAAGACAGGAGTATATTTCCTTCATGTGAAGGCCCAGGTGGGTGGCTCAAGGTTAGTAGAGCATTCCATAGCCACTCAGATGAATATCATCATGCTCTATCATGTCTAATAGCCTCCTGGTGGTCCAGTAGAGTGACTTGGTCCAAGCCAAGTCAACATATCTGAATTCTAACTAGTAAACAAGAGAAAGAGGGAGAAGAGACAGTCCCCTCCTGGAAGTTACACTAATTACTCATGTCACATTTGCTAGATTTTATTCTCATGATCCCACTGAGCTACAAGGAAACTAGAAAATGAAATCTTTATTCTGAAGAGACATGGCTTTGCAAAAAATCAGTTCTATTTCTCTAGAAGAAAGGGAAAAAAGATATTAGAGGATAACCAATGGCCTCTGCCATAGAAAATGAGTGGGAATTGCAAATTCTCTCCCTTAGGAAAAGGGTGGCAGTGAGTTTCTAGAGCAGTGTGGAGATCCTGGTTCTCCAAATGCCCAAGATCCTCTTGGGGGATCCTCATCTCAGCTGTCTAGATTCCATGCCTTCCCAAACAGTGTTCTAACTTGCCAAAGCCTTGGAAAAGACATAAATCCAACCAATATTGTAATCTAACAACTGTAAAATCTATCTCCGTGTTTCATTTTCAACATTCCCAACCCTGTTGAGTTAACAAACAACAAAAGATTCTTTCATCATAATCACCTAAAAGCTTCAGATTTCATTTCCTGTTTCATGGTGAGAATTGTGAGATAGGAGCTTGTCAAAAGAGTTATCAGAAGAAACCACCTTGGGCCCAGACTGACATTTACCATCCTTGTTGGATGACTCCATGGCAGCAGCTACCATTCCCCCAGAGCTTCATCCTCAAAGAGCATGCAGTCCCAAGAGAACAGTGTCGGTAATCTGAGTAGCTCTTTTATCACTTAATAGCATGAGTTGTAGTTACCATCCTAAAGAGGAGGAAGAAGTGGATTCCCTTTTGCTCCACCTTGACCCAATAACCAAGTCCAAGTGGCCCATATGTCTTTTGCTTGCAACCTTCTTGCTGGTAGTAATTTTGACATCAGTTTAAGTGTTACAAAAGAGTGTTGGTTGGGATATAATATCCTTTAAGGCTCATGCCACCAATTTCCATAACTCTCTATCCTCTTTACACCACCATTTTCTGACCTCCAAATCACCTCCTCATTCATTGAAGATTTAGACAACTGCAGGCATCCTGAAATGGATGCAAAATTGTGTGTGTGTGTTAATTATATATTTTCCTTAAAAAAGAGCCCGTACTTTTTATGTTGTTTTCAAGGGACCCCATAACCTCTCCCAAAGATAGTTAAGAATTACTTTTTCAAATATTAAAATTGCCCTTAGTGTTTGTTGCATGTGGAATCATACACTCTAGTGTCTTGCTCTCAGTTCACAGCCTCCCATCCTTCCATCTACTTCCTTAGCTACTCCTCTAATGGCTGAGTCTATCACCTCCTTAGAGTTTCACTTTAAATTCCATGACCCATTCTTTCAACAACTTTTCATTCATTCATCAATTCTTTCAATCAATGTTTATTTAGCAACTACTATTTATTGGGCACACAAAGGCAAACAAGACAGTTCCTGCCCTAATAGAGAATACTTTCTGATGAGACAAAGGAAAAGAAAAGAAGCAAAGAAATAATTAACTCCAAATTTGTGGTTAGTGGCATGAAAGCAAACAAGAGCCAAGCAAGAGAAAATCAGGAGAACCTACTTTAAATAGTTTGGTAGGCAGAATTATGGTTCCCCCAAAATGTCTGTGTCTTAATCTCTGGACCCTATGAATGTGTTAAGTTACATCTTGAAAGGTAATTAAGATTCCAGATGGAATTAATACTGCTCATCAGCTGACCTTAAAATGTGGAGATTATCCTAACATAATTACAAGAGTTTGTAAAGGGTTTGTAAAAGTGGAAGAATGGCAGCATGAGAAGGACCTGACCCATTGTTTCTGTCTTAAAGATGAAAGAAGGGGTCATGAGTAAAGGAAATTCAGGTGGCTTATGGAAGTTGGAGAAGGAAAACAAATGCATTCTCCAGAATAAACTCAGCCCTGCCAAACCCTTGATTTCGGACTTCTGACCTTGAGGACCGTAAGATAATAAATCTGCATTGTGTAAACTTCTAATTTTGTGGTGATTTGTTATGGCGCCAGTAGAAAAGTAATAGAAATGTAGTGGATAGAAAAAGTCTTTCTAAGGAAATGGTAGTAGACCCAAAAAAATGTGTAAATGCCATGAGATGGAGAAAAAGTGTACCAGGAAGAGGGAAGGATATGTGCAAAACCCTTGAAGTTGGAAAGAGCTTAGTCTGTTTGCCAAAACAAAAGTAGAACTATGTTGCTAAAGTTCAAAAACTGAGGGGATAAGTTCTATACACTAAGTCTTAGAAAATCAGGGCAAGATCCTACAGCTGGATCATGTAGGGCCAAGTGATTTTCTAAACCACAAATCAGATCATGTCACTCCTCTGTTTAAAAAATCTCCCGGGCACCTGGGTGGCTCAGTCAGTTAGGTGTCTGACTTCAGCTCAGGTCATGATTTCATAGCTTGTGAGTTCAAGCCCCACATTGGGCTCTGTGCTGACAACTCAGAGCCTGGAGCCTGCTTCAAATTTTGTGTCTCCCTGTCTCTCTGCCTCTCTTCTCCCACACCCCCAAACTCTTTCTCTCTCTCTCTCAAAAATAAATAAACATTAAACATTTTTAATAAAATAATAAAAAATAAAAAATCTCCCAAGGTTCCAAGAGTCCTTCAGGTTGATCCAAATTTCTCAACACGTTTACCACCATCTGGATTCCTGACCTGGCTTCTGCACTACCACATTTCTTGTGTTGCAGTCGCTTTTCAGTTTTCAGTGCTTTATTTTCTTTCCCAGCTTGCTCACTGCTCTATCCACCTGAAATACTCCTTCTCCACCATACATTGCTTCCTCCCTTAGGTTCCACCTTTGGTGTCTTTTCCAGCAGGTCTGGATCTGCTGCCCCTCCAACGGGCCTCCTTAGCATACAGCCCTTGTTCCCATCCAAGCATATCATGGTGCTTGGAACCACCGATATCACCTTGAATAAGCAGCATCTGATGAATGGATCACCTTTATTCTTTATTTCCCACTGCTCCTGAGAAGGTTATCATAGGAAGTTTTACCCCTTCCACACTGAAAACCCACAATGATGGGCCCTCTGATTTTTTCATCACTCTTAGAAAACAAGATGCAACTAGGCCACTTGAAATGGCAAAATACAGTCTTAATTGTTCAAGTGGAATTTACACTCTAACGTACTAATCCACATCTATCTTCATCCATAGTTAAGACTCCTTTCCATTTCTTCACCTGTTAGAAACCTATGGTAGGCAGGCCTCCTGCCTTAAAGAAAGGGCTTATGGTTAGCATCATGTCCCTTTCCTTCTATGCAGTAGGAACAACAATGAGAGAGAATGGGAATAGATTCAGAATGTTCTTACTTGACTAGGACAGTCTTATTGATGTTTTGCTCTTGATAAGATAATGTTTAAGTCTGATTCTATGTGACTTCAGGGTTCTTTGGAGGTTCCCCAGCTGGGATCCCCTGACTTGCAACTCCAATGATGGGGACAGTGTCACCAGTTCTTCTGCCACTTCTTCTCCCTCTACCTCAGGCTTTCTGGTTGTCCCCACCACCCAGACACTCTCTCCATCATTAATGTCTTCTTGCTTGCTAGTGTACTGGAACAAGAGTTGAAATAACTCCAGGTAGTTTTTCTCTACTGCACGACAAATACCTGGTCCACATTCCTTTTGCCCTGACAAATTCTGGGAGTGCAGGTCAATCTCAACCCATCCATCCTTTTTCTGCTGTCAAAATGTCTTATACTCTAGATTTTTAGGACAAGGATCAAAAACCAAGTCCATGTGCCAACCAACTGCAAGGGAGCATATATGAATCACTTCAGGTAATCTTACTGAAGTCCCTCTCTCTAGATTTGAAGTGACAAGATATAATCAGTTAGGATAATATTAGTGACCTTAACAAAATAAATCCACAAATCTCAGTGGCTTACCACAATATAAGAGTAAGCATTCATACTTCTACCCACATTCCACTAGCCAGAACTCAGTCCATGGCCACACCTAATTACAAGAAAAACTGGGAAACATAGACCAGCTTGAACAAGAGGAAAGGAGGCCAGTTTCTGCCACAAGGGAAAAGCATGCATTGGCTTCTATCTGGAGAAAGGAGTGGTGATCTAGGAAGACCAATGGACTCAGAGTTAGGACACCCAACTTTCGTCCCATTCCTGACTACCTCTCAGGACTTAGGCAAATGAGTTCACCTCTCTCTGAGCCTTGGTTTTCACATCTGTAAGGTGAGGGATTGGACTAAAGGATCCTTAGACCCCACTTCTCTTGATCTGTGGGTCTGTGACCCTACCTATCACACCTGCAAATGGAGCAGAGCCATACCTCAAAAGGCACTGTGCCATGGCTGAGGTGAGGGAAAATATTCTGATCACACACTGAGAACTACTTCCTACAGTAGCATCTTTTTTTCAAAACTGAAGAACAAGGGTCCTCTAGGGAGGAAGCACATATGGAGACTGAGCTCAGAAAGTCTAAAATATATCTAGAATCCCACCCTTTCTCACTATCTTCATCAGTATCATCTTATCCCCTTCTCTCTCATCTGGATTATTGCACCAGCTTCCTTACTGACTACCCTCTATGCAGCCTCTTTAAAAATTTCAAGCTGTTGGATTGCTATTGCATTACTCCAAATGATATTTATTTCAATTTAATTCAAAAAGTAATTACAGAACACACCATTCTTATTTCTCCTACCATTCAACCTTGAGGTACTCACCTATCCCCCCCCCCAGCTCTATCTCTGTGTACCCCATTCCTTCAGGTCACCACTCAACCTTTCTACTCACTCCATGAAATCATTCCTGGCAAAAGTTATCTTCCCTTGCTCTCAAACTCTACTCTTCATCATCCACTTATATGCTCCTATATTATAGGCTAGATATTTGTGTACATCTTACCTTCTCCACTAAATTGTAAGTTCCTTGAGGGAAGAGATCATAGATTATACTATTTGCATTTGCTCCATGCTAGGTACTTAATTATTTATTGAATGAATAAATGACTAATGACTGTGGAGAATTTTTAAAATCATTAAAAGGCAGGAGCAAGGCAGCCCAGTTGGAAACAGCAGTGAGCCTGGCTTCAGCTTGGCAAGTGCATTGTTTTCGGATTGTTTTTCTCAGAGTCCACTGTGGGTTGCACTGAACAATCTGTAGGAAGAACTGTAGGTGTGAATCTTCAGCCAAGATAATGATTGCACCGGGGTCTGATTCAATTCAGTCTTGCTCAGGGACAGTATTAGGAAGTGAGTTAAATGAGAGATCACATTCTGTCAAATCCTGAGAAAATGGCTGGGCACCTGCCAAATGAGAAATTGCAGCTGGAAAGTAATTTTTTTTTCTCTTTTCTCTCTTTTAAATGGGAAGCTGTGCGCTGAAACAAAACAGAGCAGGGAGATGAGAAGTTATTTGAAGAATTCAATCAACATGGACAATTGTTCTGCTAAATTCAGACAAAATAAGCCTTTTCCCCCTTAGTAGCATAAAATTATGAGCTGGTTATATGACTCCATGTTTCAGCCTCCATTTCTCTTTGGCCTTTCTGAACCAATGACCATAAGCCAGGCTGTAGCCAGTTAGCTTAGATGGACAGAGCCTAGAGTATATATCATGTTGGCCATGAGCCTGATGCTCCTGGAGGCCCATTAGCTACACTTCCTTCACGTGTCCTGATCATGCCCCTAACCACAGATGTACAGCATGCTATGGGCACAAACTGATCTGAGTAAGATAAAAGGTTGGCACAAACCCATCCTCACTATTAAAAAGCAGCTCAGATTCATATGGTGTATCCTACCAGCAATGGCAGCAATGCCTTAACAGTGTTAGGCATAGTAACTTGCTTACATAGGGCTGTCATAAGTATACATCTGATCGTGTGTCCACCATGATAACTCTCCAAAAATAACAGCTGTCAGCTATTGAGCCTCTCCTCTGAACCATTCACCGGGTTAGACATTTCATATACCTTGTCTATATATCAATCCTGAGAAGTAAAAATTAATCCATTTTGCTGTTGGGAAAACAGACTCTGAGAGGTCCAGCACCTAGTACAAGGTTACATGGTCAGTGTATGGTGAAGCCAAGATTCCAACTAATGTCCAACTCCAGAGCCATGCATCCTTCCACTTGAGTATACTGCCCACTCCTTTTGTCAAATCCATCCATCCCATTCTTGGGCCTATGGCAATAATGGGCACTCTGCAGACTGTGCTTTTTCATATATGTCATCTCATTTATTCCTCATCAGAGCCTGGTGAGGTAAATAAAGCCCACTTCACTTCACTTTCTCTAAATCCTGGCCTTCTCATTGTTAGATGACATGGAAACTGAGGCATTAGAGTAAAAATCATTTTCATTTTCACAAGGAATGTCACATGTCCCTATTTGAAAACCTGCCATGGCTTTCCATGACTATCCAACCACATTATTGCACCACATAAGGCGCTTCTGGGCTGGTTTCCCCCGCCTCACCAGTCTCCTCTCAGCTCCTTCCTGCCTCTCCGCTTTTGCACTATCATCTGCAGCCAAAGCAAATTGTTCTCCTTTCTCTGAAGATATCATAATGTCACACACACTAGCCCTGGCCCACACTAGTCCCTCTGCCTGGAAAACCTCTCACACTTGCAGACTCAGCTCTTCCCCAATGCCCTCAGGCAGAGTTGGCTGTTTCCTGTCAGTCTTGCCATCACCTCCAAATGAGACAGTGCTCATGTAGCATGCCGAGTGGATGTCCACCTCTATTCATGAGACTTCCCCACTAGTAGTGACTATCTCCTCAGCTGACAGGCAATGAGAGCTGAGGCCCTCACAAAGGACCACACAGTGCTACACACTCTGGATGTGTTACAGTACTGAGCTTACAGACCTCTACTCTCTCTTCTCCTCTCATTTCCCTCCCTGTCCTTCTTGCTCTTCTCCAACATTCCAGGCAAGCTCTTACCTCACATCCTTTGTCCTCGCTCTTTCCTTTGTCTAGTCTCCCTCCCAAACAATTCACTGGTGAGCGAGGCCTTCTCTGAATTCCCTATTAAATCACTACCCCTGCTCCTACCCCAATACCCTTTATTGTCCTTATGTATTTCTTTAAAGAGCTTTTCAACATCTGATAGTCCATATATTTTTTTCATTTTCTTTCTCATGAATGAATGAGTGGATCTTTATAGCCCTAGCTCTTCCCACCTACAACCCAGTCCCCAGCACTATGTGCCTGGCCATGGTGTTATCTGGTCCCCTCCACTGCCTAGAAAATCGTAAAAGGTTAGCCAAGCCCATTTCATTTCTAGAATCAAGACAAAGCCAGAAAACAAAAGGCAAATCACAATCCAGGAAGAACTGTGGGTCAGGGAAGGCTAATTATGTCTAGGCAGTCTCTCAAAGCAAGTAGGTCCTAGAACAATCACTATCTGGAACAAAGTGCAGGTCCAAGGGAACAGAGAGCCAGGGAAAATGAAAGAAAGCCAGGGCAACAAGTCAAAACAGGCCAGAGAGAGGGCAGTGTGAGAAAATCACAGAAACGGTAGGCTTTGGTATGTGCCTGGTGATGAAATGTATAGGCAGAACAGAGTAAGAAAGCTAATGTTTGCTATATAAATGAATAATCAATGGAAAAACTAGGGGACAGTCCCAATAACCTCATGGCTGGTGCCTTTCTGGATCCTCCATTAAACAGCCTTCTTGTGTAGGAGTTGTGACTTGCATCCCAAGAGACACAGGTGCTATGCCAGCACCACTTCCTATTACCATGAGCCCATAGAGACTGCCACAAGTGCTCAAAGCAAGCTATTCATCTTTTTTCCTGGGAAGTAAGGCCAACATCCCCAACAGATTCTGTTGGCAAAACTGTTCCATTTGATAAACAAAGTGCAGGCTTTGAGTTCATGGTCTGCAGTCATGGCCCCAGCATGAGGCCAGGTCTCCTGTGTGGTTCCACTCAGCAAGTACAAAGCAGAGCCCAAGACAAACTGCTATTCCACCTGGAAAGAGCAAGCAAGCACACTGGGCAGTGCTGGGGATGTCAGCCAAGCAGAGAAGACTAGACATTGGAGAAAACATTTAAAATTGGCATCATCTACTTTACAGAGTTACAATCTCAGGTGTATTTTCACCCTAGAAGTCAGGAAAAGGTTTAATGAGCACACATAAGTGCAATAGGGATGCTCTCTACCTCCACATGTTTTATTGGAAAGATGGGCAAGGAGGAAAGGAACCAGAGCCAAGAAGTGGCCATTTGTTCCTTTCAAGCCTTTTCATGCCATTCCTTTCATTATACAATGAGTGATTAATTTCTTAGAGTGGAACCAGGATGAGGCTGGAGTGCCAAGACCTTAAAAATTCTTTATTAAAAATAAAAGATAATTTGTATGGGATTAGGACTATATGAACTCAAAGACTGAAGCAATACAGACTCTTATACAAACATAGACATCAATGAGCACGTAGATACAGATACAGTTATAAGTATAGATATAGATTTATAGTGTAACATGGAACATAGTCCCTTATCCACCTCCCTATTTCCAAACACACTCTTCTTTACAAAGGTAATGACTGATGACAATTAAGGGTTTCATACAGGTTATTTATTTATGCATTTACAACTATATATAACATATACACATTTGGTTTTTTGCATTGGTGGGGTGATTACACATATTTTTCATGCATTTTGTCACTTAGTAAAATGCCTCAGTGTAAGAAATCTTTGTGTAATGTCAATTTGACAGTAGCATAAAATAACATGGCACTAAACACCCTGGTATCTACACCTCTGTAGTCATGAACAAGGATTTCTTTTGAATTTCTAGAATTCAAATTCTGGGTCAACCATGAACACAATGTAAATTTTGAGGGGTGCCTGGGTGGCTCAGTCTGTTAAGCGTCCGACTTTGGCTCAGGTCATGATCTCGCAGTTTGTGGGTTCGAGCCCCGCATCAGGTTCTGTGCTGACAGCTCAGAGCCTGGAGCCTGTTTCAGATTCTGTGTCTCCCTCTCGCTCTGCCCCTCCCCTGCTCACACTCTGTCTCTCCCTGTCTCAAAAAAAAAAAAATATTAAATTTTAAATAATAAGAAATCGGTCCCCTAAAAGTCTTTACCATAGCCCATTTCAACCCAAATTACAAGATTTATTTCCTTCCATCTTTGCCCACAATGAATATCATAATCTTTTAAATATTTATCTGATAAATGAGAAATGGTATTTTGTATTATTTTGTTCCCACAATTACTAGTAAGACTGAGTGTTTTTTCATATGTTTACTGTCCATCTGGATATCCTATTCTGTGAATTGTCTGCTTCTATTTTTATCCCTTTTATGGTAAGACTGTCTGTTTTGAGTAATTTGAAAGAGCAGGAATGTTCTCTTTCTTCTACCTTCTTCCTTGTATACATTAGAAATTTGTTTTCACCATGACTTTTTTCTTCTCAATAAGCCTCTTTCATCTGCCCAACATAACTGTAAGCTTCTCATGAGTGGATATATTATTGCTGTGGTTATTTCTATTTTTATTATTGCAAATATTGCTTATTGGCCACCTACTATGCATATGTCATATATGGGCCCATGTCCCCTGGCACAGATTCAGGCAGGGCTGACACAGTGAACAGAGCTCTGGACTCTCAGACAGGAAAACCTGAACTCAAGCCTCATTTCTGCCCATCAACAATCTGGAGATCTGGTCAAATCTCAAAATCTCTCTAATGTCAGTGTCCTTACTTAACCCTTTCAACCAACTCCCAGAGTTGGATTTTGAGGTATCTATACAAATACAAGTTTCTATAACCATAGGTCCAGTCGCCTAAAAGAGCAGCCAGCACAAATTTGCCTCCTATCAGTGCCAATCATACCTACCTTGAGCCTCAAATTCTGTGTTTTGTCACCACAGCTAAACTCTACATAATTACTTGAAGACTACTCTTACGACCCCTAATAAATTTGAGAGAAACTTGAGAGCAGTAATTCTCAAACCGTATAGCATCATCATAAGAAGCGATTTTTTTCATGGTTTTTGTTCATGAACATACAACTCCACTTCAATTACTGTTTCATATAGAATATATATACCATTTATAAATCTATAAAATAATTAACATTACTTTAAATATGAAGGAATCAATTGTTCTCCAAATTTACAATTTAGTTACACAAATAATACATGCCTATAACTTAACAAATTAGATTTTCCTAAACATTAAAACATTGAATATACACTTTTTTGCTCAAACTCTCCTCAACATTGAATTACAGTCACAAATCTAAAATGTCATACTCTCATAAATGTTTTAAACATTTGAGAAGTAGGCAAAACCCTGACAAAATAGCACTGGTGTTATAGAACTTGTTATTAAACTTCAACTACTTTTAGTGCTAATACATTGATTTAAATTTTATATCTTCCTAGCCTTGCAGTAGGTAATGATACCAAATTCACTCTCCCTCTCTCTAAAAAAAAACCTCAGACTAGTCAGTTGAGTTTGCAAATCCTGCATTATTGATATTTTGGGTATTACTTGTGTTAGGAGGGGGGAGTTGATGTGTTGTGTTTTGTTTTGCTTTTTGTTTCCTGTCTGACATGGAATCTGGTTAAGCTATTTTAGGAATTCAACTTCCTTTATTATGTCACCAAGACTCTAAGATCACACTTTTCACACAGGTTTTAGTATCTCCCCTTGAAATAATGTATTGGGATCTCTGAGTTTCACTTGGTCAGCATGAACATTTGTCCTCTCATTACACGATGGTGACCTGGCTGGTTAGCATTATTAGAAAAGCTTATATTCCTAATTACTTTATTATTATGATTAGTAAGGCTATCTAAGGGTTCTGTTTCCTAGAAGATGAGAGATTGGGTCTGTGCAAATTACCTTTCCTCCTTAGGACATCTGGACATTGAAAATCTTGCCTACACACTATTAACTCCTCTGTCAACTTAGTTACCATTGTGCCAATTAAATCTTGGACCCTCTCTCTATGTCACTTTTGTGTGAGACAGTGGATCCTGTCCAATTACTCCTGTTTTTAGCAGTTTCTACTATTTTTCCCTGGACTTTGAGAATGCATTTTTTTATTTTTAGTGTTTATTTATTTTCTCAGAGAGACAGAGTGTGAGCAGAGGAGAGGCAGAGAGAGAGAGAGAGGGAGACACAGAATCTGAGGCCCCAGGCTCTCAGCTATCAGCACAGAGCCCAACACAGGGCTTGAACCTACAAACTGTAAGATCATGACCTGAGCCGAAGTAGGACACTGAACCAACTGAGCCATCCAGGCGCTCCTGAAAATGCATTTTTAAAAACATCTCTAAGATGCTATAAGAACATATATATATTTAATAGAAGAAACAAAAAAAAGCAGCATATAATAACATCCCCCTGATTTCTTAATGTTCAAATTGTTACAATGTGGCTCTATAACCTGGTTCCTTTGTCCTTTCCTTGCCATCTGACATCTTTGAAAGTACTTTTTTTTTCCAGCAACCATAGAATATTCTCAAGTTTTCCTATACCAAGAAATATAATTATTTCCCCTACAGGAAGCTTTGGTCCCTGCGAGGGGCCAATACTTAGAAATCTAAGAATACACAAAAGGGCTGCTTCTGCTGCTGGGCCACTTTCGGAAATAACAGAAATGGAAAAAATATTTCTTTGTGAGGGGGGTCATGAGTTCAAATGATTTTTGTAACTTAACACATTATGCTGGTAAACCCTACTTTTCTTAGAGATGACTTTCTACCACCTTGACAATAAATGCCCCTTCAAGGCATAGTAAAATTTTTATTACACAAATGCTTTGAGCCATATTGAATTGAAAGATATTCTGTATAGACATGTAGCTTCCCATCATCCTGTTACCTCTGATGTAAGGCTGGTGACTAGCCTGAGATTCCTTGATTACATGCCTCCCCACCCCAGCTTCATACCAACTATTCCTCACAGTTCACAAACAAAAGAGAATCACCCGACCAAATAACTAATATTCTTCTGGGATGTAGTAAAAGCATCAGAATCAGTTCTAATCCTTGAGTGAACCAAATAAACTTCAAAGCAGGCCAAGTCAGAAGTATGAGTTGTGGGCAGAAATGGACCCCAGATAACAAGGAAAGAAATTGCTGTGTGGACAAGTGGTAAGAATATTCTCCTCTGTGAAGGAAATATAACTCCAAATTTTCTTTTTTAATTCATGAATTTACTGATACTCTAACTCATCCTTACTAAGAGTTTGAAGTAGCTTACAAAATATAAGACAACTTGGAAAAGAAAGAAAGTAGATAAAGATCAGAACAAAGAAGAAAACAAGAGTAGAATAGTATTTGAAACTATAAGCAAATTAAATATACCCAAAAAAGGTATGTCAGAATGTCATATACAAAGGTTAAATGTCCCATGTTCACTTCTAAGTGTCATGGCAGCCAAACCTAAAAGGAAAACATTATCGATTACAAAAACTACAATGAACATAAAATTCTTCAAAGACATTTTGTTTCAGAGAAGGATAGATTTACCTAGTATTTAGATCTGAAAAAAAATTTTCTCCTATGTGTCCTCACAAAGAGGCATGATATAATACAGTTGACAACAGCTTTACTGATGCTCCTTCAAGAAGTACAACAGGCAGCTTTCAGGCTTCCTCCTATAGCATCATTGATTCACCCCCAAGTCCAGCTCAGTAAAAGTAGTTTACAAGATATTAAAACAATGTGCATGTTTCTTTGATGGTCTGGCTTGATTTGGGGATAAAATTTGGCTTGCTGGAGAAATTGACAGGCTTCCAACAATCCTCTAAGAGTTTTATGTCTTGGAATTGAAGTTCACTAAGAACTGAGTAACAGAGTTCAAGGGATTGTCTCTGGCAGGAACCTGGACTACTATGTCATATTCTATATCCTCTATACCTTTTAACAGTTTACCAAGGGAGAGCATTCTCTTCTTATGTCTTTTTCATAAGAGACATTCTCTTATGAAAACTAAAAAGACTGAGAAGGACTGTACCTGAAAGGAGGGCATCTTACCCTGCTGCCCCCCCTGCCAAAGGAGCACAAGCAGGGCAGAACCTAGGTTCTCCTCAGCAAGTGCAAAATGTCCTATTGCACAAAGTAAAGGGCTGATAATGATCTCAGTTTTCAGGTGGGCCATGTTTCATTATAGTCAAGAATTCTAGTAACATTACATTCAGGGTAGTTACTTGTTTTTGTGCCCTTGGGACCCTAAATATGGAGGAGCAACAAGGAAGATTGAGGCTAAATGGAAGTAGAAAGAAACTGTCTAGGAAGTAAACAAGTCAATTTAATACTGAAAAGATGACTGAAATGAAAACTATAGAACAGAAAACCCTAAAATAATTCAGCTCAGAATCACATTGACTATGTTTTCCCTTGTTTCCGAAGCCTACACTCACATTCTGATCTTCTCCAAGAGGAAGCTTAAGCACAGCAGGTGCCGCCCCTTGTTAGCAGGGGCCTGAAGCCAGACTGGGACCAGAAATGAAGCTCTGGAAAGCCTACTGGGCAGTGGCTAAGCTGTATACCTTCAACAGGGCTTTAGCAATAAAGCTGGCATGTGATCTTCATCTTTCTCACTCCTCAGAACTGGTGAGAATAAAAGAGTATTATTTACTGGCCCCGAAAAAAAACCAATGTAGGATGACGATAAGAAAGGTAAGGAATGAAATCCTGGACTGCAAGTTCATTCCTCATAGGCTCTGACAGACAACAGGAAATGGTTATAGTAGCTAAAGCCCTAGACCAGGAAGAGAGTGGCTTAAATTAGCTAATGAGCTGCTGGCCATTCTGACACAAGTTAGGAAGGAGGGTCAGATGTATATGGCATTTCCTATCCTTATTACAATCTTGGTAATGAAGGCAAGGTGTCAGGTGTCTTCATTCCTCAAACTGCAATTCAAGGCAACTGAACTATAATCTCTGTTACTGCTTAGCAATGTTCTTACTCACCAGAATCTTTTCTGACTGCTTTTAGCTTCTATTCTCAATTTTGGACAGGAAATTCTAGAGTCCCTCAGAAAACTCCATGCACTGATGGGTAAGGTGAAAGGAAGCAAAGTATAAAAGCTTCCTGGCATTTCTAACTATAAATAGGTTCAAGAGGCCTGCCTCATTAGGAACCTTGCTGCTTGCTTTGAAGCACAAGCCACATCTCAGTTTGCTGGAAAATCATCTAAGTCCCTTACCAGCACCAGGAACCAACACCCAAACCCATGCCCAAGACTTCAAAGGAATTGACCTTCCTTAGGAAAAATATTCTTGTGCCTTTCCCTTTACTTATAGTGAACAGTGATCAGATCTGTCAACAAGCAGTTCAAGACTTGAATCCTGTAAGTCTCTAGTCAGAGGGAGCTCGGAGAACTAGATTAATCTCTGGTTGCAAGCAACAGACATGTATTTGGGGTAACTTAAATAAAAAGAGAATATTCTAGAAAGCTATGGGGCTGCTCACAAGATTGAAGGGAAGACTAGAAAACAAACCTTGGAACAGACAGGTATACGGAGGCCCCAAAAGGTTTTGCTGCCAGTTGAGTGCTGCCCCCACAACTGGAATGATGAATTTCAATGGGTCTTCTCCCCTAGCTTCACTCTACAAGACTCAAAGTCCTAGAAGAGAGAGAAACCAGTAGATCAACCTTACATCCCATCTTTGCTATGCCTAGACTGTAAGAGGAAGGTCAGGAAACTGAGCCTGGAGGGCCTTTACTGGCTGTCATAATGGACGGAAAGTCTTTGGACTCACCTATCACAACTGCATAGAAAGATGGGAAGTAAATTCCCCAGGAGGAAATCAAACTGCTGATAGGAAGGGGCAATCCATGCTGGGTAGAAACCATAAAAAATGTCCATCTCAAAAATGTTAAAGCCAATTCTCTTATTTTACAGTTAAGGAAGCTAAGATCTAGACAGGTTAAATAACTTTTAAAGGCTAAATAACTTCCAAAGAGCAAGTTTGAGGAAGAGATGGAACAGAAATTAAGATAAATTCTACACAGAGTATGGTCAATGAACCCACAGCACCCCATCATTTAGGAAATGCAGGTTCTCAGGCACCATCCCAGAGCCACTGAGTCAGAATTTGCATTTTAACAAGTTCTAAGGGGTGATTCACACGCACACTAAAGTTTGAGAAGCACTGCTCTACCATTATAGGTCTTGACCATGGTGTCAGGAGTCAAATCCAGGTATTCCTCACCTGAATTTGATCTCTAATGGCCTTTCATCAATTCATAGGAAAAAAAATGACATAAGTGTCTCTTCATCATTTTCTAGCCTCTGGGGCCTATTCCTATGTGCTAGTTAGCACACTCAGTGGGCAGTTTATGTGGTCACCAGAAGGTTAACAATAGGGTGTGCACCTAAGCCAGATTCCAACACAGTGATGGAAGGAATTCTTAAACTCAAGGCTTCATGAAGGCATTGTTGAGATGAGTAGTTCCAAGCGTGAAATAAGAACCAAAAACCTATAATGATATGAATTACTCCATGGCAATTGAGTACAAGAAACATCACTTTTTAATGGTTCTATATCAAATTAAATCTTATTCAGATCCTCCTGCTGAGCAGAAAATCTAATTGCAGTTCTTTAGAAGCACCCCCTCCTTTCCTTGGTTGAATCAGAAACAAGAGGCTTATGGAGTTTTACAAAAATCAATAAAGGGCCCTTAGCCCTCCATTGGCCATGGTCACTGACTTTACCATCAGCCTTTCTACTCAGGATCACCACTCTGGGAGGGCTGTAGGCATGCCTGCTATCTGCAGACACTTGCTCTGTGTGTCAGTAAGCTGGAGAAGTCTTCTTCCCTCTCTCCTCCCCACTGAGGTCTGTGCTTCATTTTGTATTGGTGGAAGTGTGCTTTTGATAGTATGATTTTATTGCACATATATAATATAGGCCTGGTTTCTGCCAGCAACATGCTCCTTGTTTGCTGGGGTAAAATATATCAACGTTTTATGGTGTTCCATAAAGAGTATGATATAAGTAAAGAGCACCAGTTTGTCCAGGGGCTCTGTCACCTGGACTACTTTGAGAGGCACTGTTCTTAGCTGCATGTAATAGATATATAGCTTTTGCTGCTGTTGG
>CM053576.1:63103685-63680904 GCA_028646485.1 Cryptoprocta ferox | reverse complement strand
TGTCATGCTAAGCGAAATAAGTCAGGCAGAGAACAGATACCATATGTTTTCACTCATAGGTATAACAGGAGAAACCTAACAGAGGACCATGGGGAGGGGAAGGAGGAAAAATAGTTAGGGAGAGGGAGGGAGACAAAGCATGAGAGACTCTTGAATACTGAAAAAAACTGAGGGCGGAAGGGGGAGGAGGGTGATGGTCATGGTGGAGGTCACTTGTGGGGAAGAGCACTGGGTGTTATATGGAAACCAACCTGACAATAAACTATAAAGTTTAAAAAAAAAAAAGTGAGCCTGAAAATGCCAACTCATTAAATCCCCAAATTGTGACATGTAAGCTCTAACAAGCCATTCTTTGGATGAAAATGAATGAAATTAGAGAATCTCTCCCACTACCCTTAACAAACTACATAAATTCACAGTTCAGAAAACTATTCATGTGATAGTTCTCTTTACTCATCACCTTACAGAACCCTGGACCTACCTTCATTCTGAAGCTTCAAATAAATCTCTGCTTCCTTGGGATCCTAAAAATAATGGTGTTCCTTGTGGTGCATTAACTCTTTGTAACAGATAACCAATTACATTTAATTAGTTTAAAACAGCTGGTTAGTTATTTCCTTGAAATCCTTGATTAAACTTCATTTCTTTCAGAAGATGAAGCTATTTGATTTTTTCCTAACCAATGAGCCCTTTACCCCCAAAGACCATCCCTTCCAAGAAAAGAAAAGGGCTTTCTTGCTCAGTGTGGGTACCTCAGGCATCCCAGCCCCACAGGAAGCCTCTGAAGCAGGGCTGTGCTCTTCAAGGTCACCAGAGGCTCTGCCACCCATGACAGAGCTATGTAGGCAGGAGATATACCAAAGAGACACACCAAAAATGAGGAGCGAGACAATGACAAAAAAGCCAGGACCCAAATTCCATATATGCCTGCTCTCCCACCATGTCTGTTCCTAAATATAGCATGCTTCTCCACACTTCAGAGCTCCTACCCATTTTGTCTACCCCACTTCTACCCCAAGGTTTCAGGAGTGGCTCAGTTCTGTCCTCTTCTTCAATATCTTCCCCAACATTAAGACAGACCCACTGACATTCTGCCTTGCCCCATGCCTGTGTCTACCAACAGCATTTGGTAGAAAGAGCATGTGTTGTGAACACTGGCTTAAATGCAGTCTGTTTTCTGTTCTGTCTCCTCATGTTGCTCCAACTTAACCATGTCACATCCATGAGCAAGACCACGCTCTCTTTTTCCTTTATCCCTTCCACAGTGTTCACCAAAATATGTTTTCTTTTCCTTCTCACCTACCTTCAGTGTTTTCATGGTCCCTCAGACGGTACCCAGGGTCTAGCAAGCTGAAGCCCAAGTTAGGTCAACTCCTTAAACATAGGAGCCATATGAATACAAAGCTTCCCAAACATTTTCCACTAAAAGTCCTTGAATGAACAATCTCAGAATTGCACGTTCTATCCCATAGCATAGTTAGGTTTGGTTACGTGTAGACAGAATAAAATGCCATTCTCAAATGCAGGAATGGTAGGCAGCCTCAAAGATAGCTCTCAGTGATCCCACTTCACTATTCATGCCTCTCGAAATCTCTCCCCTTGTATAGGAATTCCCTTTTAACAGAATTTGACAAATCCATGGCATGTCACTTCTGAGATTAGGTTATGAAAAGACTATACTTCTGTCAGAAAGCTCTCTTTCTTTCTATTCCCCCACCTGTCTTATCCTTTATTTTTCCCTCTCTCTCTTTCATTCACTCATTTTCTCTCTCTCCCTTTGCTCTGAAGGAATCAGTTGTTATGTTATGAGTAGCAGCCCTATGGAAGGGTGCACAGGGCGAGGAAATGATGTCTCCAGCCAAAGCCCAGAGAAGACCTGACTCCTGCCAACAGCCATGTAAACACACTCAGAAGCAGACCCTGTCCCTATTGAGCCCTGAGAGGACTCTGAGCCCAGCTGACACCTTGACTGCAGCCTTGAGAAAGACTCTGAGTCAGAAGCACCCAGCTAAGCATCAAGTTTTGTGTTTTAAGATCTAAATTTAGGGGGTAATTTGCTACACAGCAATAGATCACTAATACACCAATTTTTCAATAAAAATCAGAATTTTTCTCTGTGAAACAAATTAAATCTAATGTAGACCTCCTCCTCCCCATGCCAGATGAACAGAAAATTACCTTTTTCAGTCCTATAACTGTATATTCACATCTATTCCTCTAGGGTGTTGTCTAAGTCACAGGGTATTCAATACAGAATATTTGGGGAAAGGCCTCTGGTTCATGGTTTGCACCAGTCAGCCCCGAAGGGCTCACTGCCCAACTGTGCATGGCCCTTGGAGTAAGCGAGTAAGAAATCTCCATAGTTATACTGCCAAGCCTCTGGGATTTTTGCTGAGGCTAGGGCCCAATATCCAGCACCCAAACCCCAGCCTGCCTTCGGCAGTCCTGTCAGCTCCCAAACAGGCCCCTCCCAGACCTCCATCCCTTCCCAGGCTTCTGGGAATCTCCCTTCTCTTTCCACTCCCATTCTCTTCTCCATAGCCCTCCACCCCCACATGTACACACATATACTCTTAGAATAATTCCAGAGTTCAGGGATTTTTTAAAAGCCTGAACAATAGATTATCTTCGAGCTGCTTCTGTAACAGGGGAACATATGGCCTTGTCTGAATTCAGAAAAATATACAAATAGTTCTCATTCCTTCTGATGCTTCAACTGCCTGAAAAACAAAATACAAATTAATGTTTCAATAAATAATTCCAGTACCATTATTTTCCCCCAAATATTCAAGAACATATTTATGCAACAAGAAGAACTGTCATGCTTACCCTCCCAGGACTCTGAATACCTTCTTGTGAACTAGAGCACACCACCACCTACTGCTCCCCTCGCCATACACTATAAGAAGCTTGATAATGGGGAAACATGAAGCTTCAAAGTAGGAGCCTGCTTCTTCTAACTCTCCTCTCACTCTATTACAGAATAGCCCAACCAACCAGCCATGAGACAGGTATCATGAAGGCATAACTGAAATAAGCTGCTAGTTCTGTATGTGATTAAAGTTGAATAGGGAGGTCTTTCTTGACCCAAAATATCGTCTCAGGGCTCTGTAACAATGACTGAAGTCCACCCTGAGAGCTTGGCTCATTTGGGTTGAAAGCACTGTTACTCCAAAGTTGAATTACCCACTGAGCTGTTTTTAGCCAGGAGCACCTTCCGACAATTTAGCTTGTCAGTTCTTTTCTAATAGACAGCTTATTGGGGAAAAAAAGTGTTTGGGTTCATATATGAGTGGAGAAGAGGAAGCAAGAGATCTTTAACAGCAGCAGTGCAGTCATCTTGAATGCAAAACTCAAGGCAGGTAAGGGAGAAAGATGAATGGGAAAAAAAGCCTCTCTATACTATAAATGTGATATGACTACTGCGGTTCTAACAATATGTTCTCTTATGGTTATTTTCTGTGAAGACCAGCAAGGATGAAGGCCACCCCTGGAACTAGACATCGACTCATAAAGGGCCATTTTTGGTGTCCAGTACTAGAAGTAAAGGCTAATCTTCAAAGAAGGAAAAATAAGAGATAAAAGGGTTAGACATCAGGATCTGATGCCTGGGTGGGCATCACTGAGTAATACATCTAATGATGGTTTCCTCCCTGTGAAGGGACACCAAGATCTGGGAATAAAAGATGACAGGCTGGGTCTTTTCCCAAGGGTCCCTCAGATGGGGGAATGGGATGGGAACAGCCTGAGCTCAAAAGAGATGCATTATCTAGTTTCACACTGTAATGGGAGTTCTTCGACCCTTGGTGTGTGGTAGAGATCAAGTCAGTTGAGCAACTGCCTAGAGTGCCCCTCTAGAAGGACCTAAAACACCACTGGAAATGCAGTAAAGAAGAGCCTGTATTTTCTGAAGTTCCTCTCCAGAAGAAAGTATATTGATTGATAAATTGTTTGGGCAAAAAGGATAGGGAGAGATCGCTGAGGGTCAGATCTTCCAAGGATGGTGAAACCAGTTAATTATCAAACTGCTGATCTGTTTAATGAAAATCTGGGTTAGTGGTTAAATTACTCAGGATCATCAAAGAAAGGCTAAGCTCTACTATCAGAAGTCTTTCTATTTCCCAAACACTTGAAAAGGATATTAGACTGAAGAGTGCTGTGCTACTATCATGCCTGTAGGGCTAGGTGTCCTCCAGTTCTGCTCATGATAAGATCTACTTGAATGTCTAGTCTTGTCTTGCCTCTACTATTGAGAAGCCAGAGAATGAACACTTGTATCTCATTTGAGTCAGAGTGCTAACTGGAAGCAGTACTCGCGAGGCCAGTTGTGTTGGTCTCATTCAAGGAATCTCAAAGGAAAATGAATCTAGGAAGAAGCCAACACTCCTTGCCCCTTTGTTCCTCCCTCCTCCAGGAGACTCTCCTCTACTCAGGGCCAATCTCAGAAGAGCTGTAGTTTATGTGTTTGCTATTAATTGGAAGGTATTATTTGCTTCCAGGGGAGCACTGGTCATCCATGATGAGAGAGGTCACAAGAGGAGATAAGAGAACTCTGAAGATAGATAAAGATCATCTTATTTCCAGATTTTTCAGAGGACCCACCTGGACATGGACTTACTGGCTAGGAAGTGCTGTCATAACAAGCACTCTTAAAAAGAATAAAGGACAGGCATGCCTGGGTGGCTCAGGCGGTTAAGCGTCCAACTCTTGATTTTGGCTCAGATAATGATGTCACGGTTTGTGAGATTAAGCCTG
The DNA here is from genome assembly GCA_028646485.1 of Cryptoprocta ferox. Classification (NCBI taxonomy): domain Eukaryota; kingdom Metazoa; phylum Chordata; class Mammalia; order Carnivora; family Eupleridae; genus Cryptoprocta; species Cryptoprocta ferox. The sequence continues at coordinate 63,676,149 of CM053576.1, read as the reverse complement.
CATGGGGCTATGTTGACAATGCTCCCTCTCTCTCTCTCTCCCCCACCTCCACTTGTGCTTGCTTGCACATGAACTCTCTCTCTCAAAATAAGTAGACATTTAAAAAATAAGAATAAAGGACGAATATCCCAGCTATTCTGCTCACCTCTTAACAGGTGAGGTTATGTATGTAGTAGCAACAGAATGGGGAGGAAAACTGAGGACTGGCTCAAGGTGTGTTTTTGCCTCACCAATCAATTTATGCTTCCTTCATGGGCCTCATCATCAAAGGGCACCAGATCTGAGATTCCTGAATTGCCCCTCTCCTTCTGTCCCCAAAGAAGACAGTCTCCAAATAAAATACCCAGGACACAACAGCATATTTGGGCTTCTGAAGTAGCCTGAGCCTATATAATTTTTCATCCTTTGGTGGCCTTCTCTCCTATTCCTAACCTCATCTCTAGGCTAAAACTTACAATATAGTTAGAGTGTAAAGGGTTTTTAAAGAACATCTAACTCACTATACTCTTTTTATCCATAAAATCAAGTCTAGAGAGAAGGAATAATTTGCTTAAGATTCCACAGTTGTTTGCAGCAAAACACAGACTTTTCAGTGTATTCACACAAAAGGAGCTGCTGCATCAAAACCTGGTTGCCATCTGTCCTAGACTGATTTAACTCAGTTTTAATTTAGTTAGCTGTGGCCCCCAGCCACCTTCTCTGAAGAACTTACTCAAATGCATACTCTCTAGGACCACCACAAAATTCTTCTACTGAGAACCAAGGTGATTTGTCAACCACTTACTAACTTCCTAAATATAAGTCTCCTGAGGAGTTCTCGTGGGACATACTCTTATACAAATAGCAAATGTAGTTTTCCTTTGAAAGTTCAGCTCAAAGACGAATAACAGCCCTCCTCCCGCAGCCTTAGGTCCTCACTGAAACATGGCATCAGAATGACTGGGTCAGATGTCACCTTGGGTAGGAGACTTCTTATGGAGCAAGTTCTCAGGCTCTTTAATATATAGCTTGACCTCAACTGAGGAATGAAATTCCACCCTCCACCTTGATCTCTAGATTTAAGACTTGTCCCTGTGAAAAAGCAACTATCCCTGTCAACAGTTCTACCAGGACAGAGCATCAACAAATGAAGAATCAGAGTGTTTTGATGGTGAGACAGGAAGGAAGAGCAAAGAGCTAAAAAGCCTGTCTCAAGGAAGGTGAGGACAAGAAGAATAGAAGGAGCGAGGAGTTCACCCAAAAGCTGACAGGACAGAGACAAGGCAGGCAACCCCAAGAAAAAGGTTTGCTCTACTCATCCCTCACCACCTCCACTTCTCTTTTAATGATCAGTTTGCCCTCTCTCCTTGGGTATTCACAGTTCCCTTAAAGAGGTTGATCCTATGATGCCCACGGCATCTCCATTGACAAAAAAGAGACCAATTAGCACCACTGCCAGAGGAAATGTGGAGTTATTTCACAATCACCCCACTTTCACCCACTGAAGGACTTCCATGTCTCTGGCCCTGAATACCTAGAGGGTGTGGGCTACTTCACTCTCCCAGAAAAATAAGGACACTCTTTCAAAAATTCTAGGCTTTAAGAAACAGCAGAGAAACCACAAGAAAAATACCTTCCTGTCTTCCCCCCTAATTTATTTTAGAAGAAATAGGGTGCAAAAAACTTTTTTTCAGTCACCTGAGTTTCATGGTTTATATCAAACCAAAGCAAATATTTTTGCTTTCTTTTCTCCTTCCTGTTACCCTATTTTTTTCTGCTTCTTGATAGACTACTATAATGAGTGAAACAAACTACATAGTCTGAGGATACAGTCCTCACAAGACTGCTCTCACTTCAGACTCCAGTCACCAGTTTGGAGGTCCCAAAGGCCACCTTCACTTCACAACAGCTGACTACAAATTCAAGGGATTCCCACAACTACTCTCAGGTTTGATAATTTGCTAGAATGACTCATAGAATTCAGGAAAGTGCTGTACTTATGACTGCAGTTTTATTGTAGCAAAAAGATACAAATTAGAACCCACTAAAGGAAGGAAAGCAGAGAATGAGCTCTGGGAAAGTTCCTGTTATCCTCAGAGCTGGCACTGATGTGTAGCAATTCACAGAGTATTGCTAACCAGGGACATTCATCCAAGCTTCTGTGTCCAGAGTTGTTGTTGTTGTTGTTGTTGTTGTTAAGTTTTCATTATATAGGCATGCTTGATTAAATCATTATCCTCTTGACTGAATTTAATTTCTAGCCCCATTCCTCTCCCTGGTGGTCAGGCTGACATTACCTGCCTCAACGCCCCAACCCTGATCACATGTTTGGTCTTTCTGGTGTGGCCAAGAGGCCTCTATCCTGAATCATCTTTTTAGCACAAACGATTAGGGGCCCAACATGAATAGCAGACTCCCCTATCATTCTGGAAATTGCAAGGATTTAGAGATCACCTTCCAGGAGTAAGGACAAAGGCCATCTCTCTCTTTTGGTCAATTTAATTCTTCACTGCATAATTACCCTTCACCCCAAAATGGGTCTGGAATACATTAAAAAGGTTCAAGTCACTGATAGCAAATGGAAAGCACAATTGCATAACACAGTTTAGGATTGCGATATCAAACATCCATTGGAAAAAATAGATGGCTCCAGTGATTAAGTAGGGCTCTAGGAGGGGAAAGTGACCTCTTTGACTAACTTTATATTTGGCTTTTCAAAAAGAGAGTCTTTGGCAGTGACCTTCCAGATTAGTTGGGAAGGATGAGGGTAGTAAAGGAAAAAAACACGTGTTGTTACCTTGAAACTAAATGGTCTTCACTAAAAACTGATAAATGTCCCCTAAAATATTCAAGGATCTTCTCCTTTTTTGCTGGCAAAAAAAAGTAGTAAAATATGAAAAATCAAATATGTGTCCCTCATGTCGACAATAAGGAGAGATTCCAGATGTGTGCTGCCAGGTCTTGGAAACTAGAGGTTTATAACTTTGCCCTGTGCCTGAGCCACCCATCACAGCCTCTTCTCCCCAGTCCTTTCCCTGTATGATGATACCGCAGAAGGATGTGAAAATTCTTGTCATGACAATACCCAAATTAGACCTTGTGAGGAATTGAACAGCACTGAGGAGTGCTGCTTCAGTGATTTCGAGAGCATATTCTTTCTGGAATACTTTTAAAGGAAATCTTTCTATACTTTTAAAGGAAAGTAAAGATCCCCCAACCTTGCTTTCCTAGACATATTTCCCTTCCTTGAGTTTTACAAAATTCCAATTCAACTAAATTTATATGATGCTCCTAGCACTCTTTAAAAAATAGCAGAGAATCACATAGGAAAGAAGATATAGTCCCCACCCACAGGAATTTCCTAATCCAGCTCAAGAAATAATACTAACATATATAAATCCTGTATCAAAAAAAGCAGATAGCATAATGAGTAGTACCTTAGGAATTCCAGGTGCAAAAAATTGATGTTCAACTGATTCTGGAGAAAGGCTTCTCAAAGGATGGGAAATTTAAATTAAGCTTTGAGAAATAACAGGACTCTCAGCCTGTGGGATGTGGGGAGGAGAGGCATTCTAGAACGATGAGCCAGTACAAGGGAGGGTGTAGACATAAGAAAGAGAAAAACTGTTGATTATCTGGGAAGGTTTTTTGGGGTATAGCCCGATAGAAAAGTATAAAGTATTGTCACTGTCCCTAAGGACACTGAAGTCTATAGTTGTTTTTTTTTTTTTTAATATTCAGATTGAGATAGAGAAAAAGGATTTTTAACTAGTTTTCTTATTACTAAAACGCACCTGCAAATGCTTATGTGATAGAAAAACAATGAGAAAATATTTGAATAGGTATTTGAATAGGACTATATCTGGCCATTCTATTATGGAGGAAAATTATTTCTTAGAGAAAGTGTATTCCTTAATTATGTGTTAGCTCAGAATATACTTTCCTGACCCCAAGTTCCTGCTGTGAAATACAATACTGCGTGAAATTCAAACACAAAACCAGGTATTCACAAGGTAAATGACATTACAGGAAAAACAACTCACAAGGAGAATTTTAATGCAACAACTGTCCTTCAAAGTTCCCGTTACATTGAGTACAGGCCAACAATTCAAACTAACATTGTTTTGATGTCACAAGTCAGAGATGGCCAGAGAACACACTGGGTGGCAGAATTGGAATTCAAAATAAAATATAAGATTGTATCATAAGATCATAAAATTGTAGGATGGTCCCAACATAACCATATATATTTCAACAGAAATAAACCCAACTTTCAAATGTAAGATGTAAAGGATATGGCATGATAAATTAGGAGTCACAAATATAATGTGCCTACCCCTAAAGAAAGCAAAAGAAATATAGGCTGTAGTAACAGCAAGTCATGTCTAGAGCAAGTATGAGATTGTCTGATCCATTCTGCACATGTAGCATTACCTAGTGTCACCACATACTTTAAATAGGGGTATAGAGATCCAGAGGCGAGTACAAGAACAATCCATGAGAATCAACTTGAAAAGTATCAGCCTAGGGAAAAGGGAGATATAATGGTTGACTCCAAATAACTGAAGGGCTGTGCCAAGCTGAGGCATTAGATTGGTTTCATACTGTGCAATTCCCAAACTTTCCAAACCAAAAATCAGGACATATAACAAGATGAAGAATATCCATGCCACTTCCAAATATGAGAGGTATTCTAGGGCACATGGTTTGAATATTAAAAGTTGAAAACTTCCAAGACTTTGTGATGTTTTATAAAGGCAGTACATATTTGAAATCAGATAATATGTTCTAGAAAATCTCAGGCTTATAGTTGCAGAATATAATTACAATGAATGAGTATAAATTCTAAAATGATAAATTCCAGCTCAGTATGAAGTAAACATTTTTAACAGAATGAGTTATCCAAAAACTAAATATTCTACCTCAGAAAGCAGAGATTTTTGCAATAAATATTTGTGGTGAACCTGTTGTGTAACCACTACCCTGCCATTAAATCATTCAAGGTCTAGAGTAGAAGCCAAGCAAGGGAATAGGCAACTATAACACTCAGGGTGAAAAACTGTTTAACAGAGATAAGAAAAATGTAGGAAAGAAGCCTGGGGAATCGAAGGTAGAGGGAGCCACACCTGTGTTTAATATCAAGTGTTAGTCACAGAATGAAGAATCAATTAGATTGTAATCACCCAGAAATCAGAGCTACATGTGGAGCACAATGCAGGAAAGATAAGGCAATGGCCAGAGCTAGGGGAGAAGTCGTGGGAATAAAGAATAGTGGATAGATTTAAGAATCATTAAAGAAGTAGAATAAATAGGACTTGGGTTGCTAGATAATCAAGAAGGGTGTCATTGATAGCTGGATTTCCTTGCAAGATGGTAGTACCATTTCCTAAGACAGAGAAAAACAACAAGCGGTTATACTGAAGATAAATTCAGTCCTGAACTGGTTGAATTTGAGAGTAGATATAAAAAACAACCACATGCAGCTGTCAAGCATGCAGCTGAATATGTGCTCTAGACTTCAAGAAAGGAACTAGAATACTGCACATCCCTTTTTCTTGGCTAAAATGAGTGACTATTACTTTTTTATCAATGACAGATTGATTTCTCTCCAATCCGTCATCCCTATAAATGAGATTTATTGAAATACTCTATCAGAATACTTCAGGGGAGGCCAAGGTGGCAGAGCATCACAGAAGTTTTCTGCTTCTCTTGTCCCTGAAATGCAGCAGGATCAGCACCAAACCATTTTGCACACCTAGAAAATTGATCTGAGGATTAACACAACAATCTGCATAACTTGAGTCACAGAATGTGGCAGTACACTGCTCAGAGAAGTGAACTGGGGGAGAGAGGAGTCACAGAGGGTAGGGAGCTGTTTTTGCTTGTGGAGAGATGATGGAGCCAGGAGGAAAAGTACAGGAAAAGCTCTCCCCCCAAAAGCAGCTGGAAAGAAAGAGAAAGAATGGAAACACTCATAAGAGACTGAACAAGGTAGAAAGGAGAAAGGAGAAAGGAGAGGGTTTAAATACAATTAGGACTCAATAAACGGGGCAGTGCAGAGTCTGACACTCCACAACTCGATACCTGGTGGAGCTCTGGTGGGAGGGCAAATGCCCTGAGCAGACAGTGAGGTCCTCTGTGTCCTCGGGCCACATAGGGAGAGGTAGTTCACCTGCTGAGAGGACATTTGGAGGCCATGTGGCCTCCCCACAGACAAAAGTCCCAGGGGACCCTGGGGACAAGCCACATTTGGTGATGTTGAGACAAGGTCGTTAGGTGACCGTGAAGCCTGGTGCCAGATGTGTGTTGTGATTTACCATAATCCCTGAAACACTGCTGCTACATGATCACACAAACTTTTCTGGGGCAGGCTGGCACCCAGCCGTAGTCTCTGGGCCTCTGTAGCGGCACAGTCACAGGAGCATTCTGGGCAGGGGACAGGCCAGCACCTGGCCATTGTTCAGCAAGACCCTCCCCCTTAGGTTTGGAGAAGGTCAAAGTCACAGGGCCTTCAGAAGTGAAGCTTTTGGAAACCCAGCCCAATCTGAGATAAAATTCAGGAGGAAGTGCCACCTGGCAAGCTGACAGCTTGGACACAGACAGGGAGTGGAGGGAAGCCAGAGACAAAGGAGGGGTGCTTGATTATCAGTAGGCAAGAGCACAGAGTTCTGATGCTAGAGACCGGGAAGTTGAATGACACCATTTTCACCTCTCCCATGCATGGGCATACATGCCTATATGCGCCACAGTGATTCACTCCAGTAAGCTAAGGAGTACCATCTAGTGGAGAACAGAGACATTACACCAAGCCCCATCCAACTGTGCTAACCAAGCTCTAGAGGACCACCACAAGGCTCTCCGCCTGCTTAGTTTTTGGACTATAAAGTGCTTCATAGTTTGACTTCTAGGAGAAACTGGATGTAATTTCATTATAATGCATTCTGTTTGCTGGTCCATCTATTCAATTTTTTTCTTTTTCTTTTCTTATTCTTTTAATACAGAAAGAGAAAAATTTATTTTTATTTTCCATTTTTATAAAAAAGATTTTTCATTAATTTTCTCTACTATATTTTTTATTTTTTGTAATTTTTTATTCTACTTTATTCATTCCATCTTATTCTATTTTATTATATTCATTTTTAAAATTTTTTAAATGTTTTCCTACTTTCCCTCTCCTTTTTTGTCTTTTCTTTCTGTCCCTTATTCTCTATTCTGTCAAGCTTCCTTCAACAACAGACCAAAACACACCAAGGATATAGCTTCCTTTATTTGATTTTTTGTGTTGTTTTTATAAATTCTTTTTTAATTTAAATTTTTTAAATTTTTTTATTCTTTAAAATTTAATTTAAATTTAATTAATTTAATTTTAATTTCTTTAATTTAATTTTAATTTCTTTAATTTTTAATATTTTTTAAATTTAAAATTTTTATTTTATTAATTATTTTTCTTCCACCAAAATGATGAAATGAAGGACTTCACCTAAGAACAGGAAGAAATGACAGCCAGGGAATTATCAACATAGATATAAGCAAGACGTCTGAACCAGAATTTAGAATCATGTTTGGGGTTGAAAAAAAGCATAGCATTCATTTCTGCGAGATACAAGAAGTAAAATCTAGTCAGGACAAAATTTAAAATGCTATAACTGAGATGCAATATCAAACAGTTACCAAGGTGGCAAGGATGGATGAATCAGAGCAGCAAATCAGTGATATAGAAGATATAGAGAATAATGAAGCAAGGAAAAAAAGGGAAATTAAGGCAAATGAGCATGATATAAGAATTAGAGAACTCAGTGACTCATTAAAAAGGAGTAAAATCCAAGGGGCACCTGGGGAGCTCAGTTGGTTAAGCATCTGACTTTGGCTCAGGTCATGATCTCACAGTTTGCAGGTTCAAGTCCCATGTAGGGCTCTGTGCTGATAGCTCAGAGCCTGGAGTCTGCTTCAGATTCTGTGTCTCCCTCTCTCTCTGCTCCTTCCCCTTCTCATGCTCCCTCGCTCTCTCTCTCTCTCTCTCTCTCTCAAATAAAAATTGAAAATAAGAATTTTTTTAAAAAAGGAATAACATCCAAATCATAGGAGTCCCAGAAGATGAAGAGAGAGGAAAAGGGGGAGAAGGTTTATGTGAGCAAATCATAGCAGAAAACTTTCCTAACCTGGGGAAAGACACACACATCAAAATCTAGGAGGCACAGAGAACTCCCATTAGATTCAACAAAAACTGACCATCAGCAAGGTATATCATAGTCAAATTCACAAAATACACAGATAAGGAAAGAATTATAAAGCAACAAGGGAAAAAGAGTCCTTAACCTACAAGGGAAGACAGATCAGGTTTGCAACAGAACTATCCACAGAAACTTGGCAGGCCAGAAAGGAGTGGCAGAATATATTCAATGTGCTGAATTGGAAAAATATTATTTTTTTTCCAATTCTTTTAGCCAAGAATTGTTTATACAGAAAGACTGTCATTCAAAATAGAAGAGATAAAGAGTTTCCCACAGAAACAAAAACTAAAGGAGTTCATGACCATTAAACCAGCCCTGCAAGAAATTTTAAGGGGGACTCTCTGAGGGGAGAAAAGATGAAACAAAACAAAAATGACCAAAAGCAATAAAGACTAGAAAGGACCCGAGAACACCACCAAGAAATTCCAGCTCTAAAACACAAGGGCAATACAATACAAGGGCAATAAATTCATATCTTTCAGTACTCACTCTAAATGTCAATGGACTAAATGCTTCAATGAAAAGACATTCGTAACAGAATGAAAAAGAAAACAAGATCTATCTATATGCTGTTTACAAGAAACACATTTTAGACCTAAAGACACCTTCAGATTGAAAGTAAGAGGATGGTTGGGGTGCCTGGGTGGCACAGTCGGTTAAGTGTCTGACTTCAGCTCAGATCATGATCTCATGGTTCGTGGGTTCAAGCCCCACATCAGGTTCTGTGCTGATATCTCAGAGCCTGTAGCCTGCTTCAGATTCTGTGTCTCCCTCTTTCTCTGCCCTTCCCCTGCTTATGTTCTGTCTCTCTCTCAAAAATAGATAAACATTAAAAAAATATTTTTTTAAGTAGGGGATAGAGATCATCTATCACGCTAATGGTCACCAAAAGAAAGGGAGAGGAGCCATATTTATATCAGACAATCTACATTTTAAAATAAAGACTGTAACAAGAGATGAAGAAGAGCATTATATCATAATTAAGGTGTCTATCCATGAAGAAGACCTAACAAATGTAAACATTTATGCCCCCAATGTGAAAGCACCCAAATATATAAATAGATTAATCACAAAGAAACTCATTGACAATAATACCATAATAGTAGAGGACTTCAACACCCCACTTACAGCAATAGACAGATCATATAAATAGAAAATCAACAAGGAAATAATGGCTTTAAATGATACACTGGATGGATGGACTTAACAGATATATTAGAACATTTCATCCTAAAGCAGAAGAATACACATTCTTCTTGAGTGAGCATGGAACATCCCCAGAATAGATCACAATCTAGTACACAAATCAGCCTTCAACAAGTACAAAACGATAGAGATCAAAACCGTGCATATTTTCAGACCACAACAGTATGAAACTAGAAATCAACCACAAGAAAATATTTGGAAAGACAGCAAATACTTGGAGACTAAAGGGCATCCTACTAAAGAATTAATGGATTAACCAAGAAGTCCAAGAGGAAATTAAAGAGTATATGGAAACCAATGAAAATGATAACACCACAGCAATCCAGGCCTTCCTAAAGAAGGAAGAAAGGTCTCAGATCTACAACCTAATCTTATGCCTTAAAGAGCTAGAAAAAGAAGAGCAAATAAACCCAAAACAAAAGATGGCAAATAATAAAGATCAGAGCAGAAAACAATGATACTTAAATTTAAAAAAAAAGTAGAACAGATCAATGAAACCAGGAGCTGGTTCTTTGAAAGAATTAACAAAACTGATAAACGCTAGCCAGTTTGATCAAAAAGAAAAAGGAAAGGAAAAGGACACAAATAAATAAAATCAAGAATGAACAAGGAGAGATCACAACCAACAGTGCAGAAATACAAACAATAATAAGAGAATATTATGAGCAATTATACACCAATAAAATGGGCAATCTGGAAGAAATGGACAAATTCCTAGAAACATATAAACTACCAAAACTGAAACAGGAAGAAATAGAAAATTTGAACAGACTCATAACCAGTAAAAAAAATCAAATCAGTAATCAAAAATCTCCCAGGGGACCTAGATGGCTCAGTGGGTTGAGCGTCCGACTTTGGCTCAGGTCATGATCTCGCAGTTTGTGAGTTCGAGCCCCACATCGGGCTCTCTGCTGCCAGCCTGTCAGCACAGAGCCCGCTTCAGACTGTCCCATCTCTCTGCCCCTCCCCGGCTTGCGCTCTCCCAAAAAATAAATAGATATTTTTTTAAATCTCCCCAAAAAACAAGAGTCCAGGCCCAGATAGCTTCCCAAGGGAATCTTTTTTTGTTGTTTGTTTTTTAAGTGTATTTTTTGAGAGGGAGAGACAGTAGGAGAGGGGCAGGTAGAGAGGGAGAGCAAGAATCCCAAGCAGCTCCACACTGTCAGTGCAGAGCCTGATGTGGAGCTTGAACTCACGAACCATGAGATCATGACCTGAGCCAAAATAAAAAGTCAGACACTTAATCAGCTGAGCCACCCAAACATTTAAAGAAGTGTTAAATGAGCACTTATTATTTTCAAGCTGTTCCAAAAAATAGAAATGGATAGAAAGGAAGGAAAACTTCCAAACTCATTCTATGAGGCCAGCATTACCTTGATTCCAAAACCAGACAAAGACTCCACTAAAAAGGAGAACATCAGACTGATTCCCTAATGAACATGGATGCAAAATTCTCAACAAGATACTAGTCAACCAGATCCAACCAAAAGAATAATCCAATTAAAAGAATTATTCACCTGACCAAGTAGGATTTATATGTGGGATGCAGGGTAAGTTCAATATCCACAAATCAATGTAATACATCAAATTAATAAAAGAAAGCACAAGAACTGGATAATCCTCTCAATAGATGCAGAGAAAGCATTGGACAAAATACAGCATCCTTTCTTGATAAAAACCCTCAAGAAAGTGGGAATAGAAGGATTATACCTCAAAACCATAAAAGCCATATATGAAAGACCCACCATTCATATCATCTTCAATGGGGAAAAACTGAGAGCATTTGCCCTAAGGTCAGAAACACGACAGGGATGTCCACTCTCACCATTGTTATTCAAGATAGTATTGGGGGCACCTGGGTGGCTCAGTCAGTTAAGCATCCGACTTTGGTTCAGGTCATGATCTCACCGCTCGTGGGTTCAAGCCCCGTGTCAGGCTCTGTGCTGACAGCTCAGAGCCTGGAACCTGCTTCAGATTCTGTGTCTCCCTCTCTCTCTGCCCCTCCCCCACTCGCACTCTAACTTTCTCTAAAAATAAATAAATGTTTAAACAAATTTTTTTAAAAAAAGATCGTATTGGAAGACTTAGCCTCACCAATCAGACAACTCAAAGAAATAAAAGGCATCCAAATTGCCAAGGAGGAAGTCAAACTTTAATTCTTCACAGATGACATGATACTCTATATGGAAAACCCAAAATATTCTACCAAAAAACTGCTAGAACTGATCCACGAATGCAGCAAAGTCACAAGATATGAAATCAATGCACAGAAATCTGTTGCATTTCTATACACCAATAATGAAGCAACAGAAAGAGAAATCAAGGAATTGATCCCATTTACAACTGCACCAAAAATCACAAAATACCTAGGAATAAACCTAACTAAAGAGGTGAAAAATCTATACACTGAAAACTTATAGAAAGCTTATGAAAGAAATTGGAGAAGACACACACACACACACACACACACACAAAGGAAAAACATTCCATGCTCCTGGAGTTGAAGAAGAAATAATGTTAAAATGTTAATATTACCCAAAGCACTCTGCACATTCAATGCAGTCCCTATCAAAATAACTCCAGCGTTCTTCACAGAGCTGGAATAAATAATCCTAAAATTTGTATGGAACCCGAAAAGACCCGGAATAGCCAAAGCAATCCTGAAAAAGAAAACCAAACCTGGAGGCATCACAATCCCGGGCTTCAAGCTGTATTACAAAGTTGTGATCATCAAGACAGTATGGTACTGGCACAAAGACAGACACTCTGATCAATGGAACAGAATAGATAACCCAGAAATGGACCCACAAATGCATGACCAACTCATCTTTGACAAAGAGGAAAAGAATATCCAATGGAATAAAGGCAGTCTCTTCAGCAAATTATGTTGAGAAAACTGGCCAGCAACGTGCAGAAAAATGAATATGGACCATTTTCTTACACCATACACAAAAATAAACTCAAAATTGATAAAAGACCTAAATCTAAGACAGGAAGCCATCAAAATCCTAGAGGAGAAAGCAGGTAAAAATCTCTTTGACCTTGGCCACAGCAACTTCTTATTCAACACATCTTTGGAGGCGAGAAAAACAAAAGCAAAAATGAACTATTGGGACCTTATCAAGGTAAAAGAAGGTCCTGCACAGCTAAGGAAACAATCAGCAAAACTAAAAGGCAACAAATAGAATGGGATAAGATATTTACAAATGATGTATCAGATAAAGGATTAGTATCCAAAATCAATAAAGAACTTGTCAAACTCAACACCCAAAAAACAAATAATCCAGTGAAGAAATGGGCAAAAGACATGAATAGAAACTTCTTCAAAGAAGACATCCAGATGACTAACAGACACAGGAAAAAAAATGGTTAACATCCCTCATCATCAGGGATATATAAATCAAAACCACAATGAGATACCACCTCACACCAGTCAGAATGTCTAACATTAACAACTCAGGTAACAACAGATGTTGGCGAGGATGCAGAGAAAGAGGAACCCTTCTCACTGCTGGTGGGAATGTAAACTGGTACAGCCACTCTGGAAAACAGTGGGAAGGTTCCTCAAAAAATTAAAAATAGAACTACCCTATGACCCAGCAATTGCACTCCTAGGCATTTATCCAAAGGATACATACAGGTGTGCTGTTTTGAAGGGGCACCTGCACCCCAATGTTTATAGTAGCACTATCAACAATAGCCAAAGCATGGAAAGAGCCCAAATGTCTATTGACCGATGAATGGATAAAGAAGATGGGGTATATATATACAATGGAGTATTACACGCCAATCAAAAAGAATGAAATCTTTTCGTTTGCAACAATGTGGATGGAACTAGAGGGCATTATGCTAAGTGAAATTAGTCAGTCAGAGAAAGACAAATATCACAACTTTACTCATATATGGAATTTAAGATACAAAACAGAGGAACATAAGAGAAGGAAAGCAAAAATAATATAAAACAGGAAGGGGGACAAAACATTAGAGACTTAAATATACAGAACATATTGAGGGTGCTGTAGGGGTTGTGGGTGGGGGGATGGGCTAAATGGCAAGGGGCATTAAGGAAGACACTTGTTGGAATGAGCACTAGGTGTTATTCATAAGGGATGAATCACCGGATTCTATGCCTGAAATCATTATTGCACTACATGCTAACTAACTGGAATGTAAAATTAAAAAATAAATGGGGGCGCCTGGGTGACTCAGTCGGTTTAGCATCCAAATTCGGCTCAGTTCCTGATCTCATGGTTCGTGAGTTCAAGCCCCGCAATGGGCTCTGTGCTGGCAGCTCAGAGCCTGGAGCCTGCTTTGGATTCTGTGTCTCCCACTCTGCCCTTCCTCTGCTCACACTCTGTCTATATCTCTCTCAAAAATAAATAAACAGTAAAAAAAAATTAATGAATAAATAAATAATAAATAAAATGAATACTTCAATTTATCATGAACCTTTAAATATAATCTCACAATTTTTCTCATTCCAGGAACATGTTATTTATTAAGTAAAATTATTGGCTTATATGTCATGCTTAACTCTGGACCTATGTATAGCTACAATGACTAATACAGTAGCCACTAGGTGTATAAGTCTATCGACCACCTGAAATGTGATACAAATGTAAAATATACCATAGACTTCAAAGACTTAGTACAAAACAAGTAATGTATAGTATCTAATTAGTAATTTTTATAGGTGGTAATGATAGTATTTTGGATATACTGGGTTAGAACATATTATTAAAATTAATTTCACATTCTTTAATGTGGCAAACAGAAAATTTTAAATTATATGTGTGGCTCACAATTATATTTCTACTGGACAGTGCTGATCTATATAATGCAATTAAATAAGTGGATAAAGATTGTCTTAATATTTCATATGTATATTACAAGTTTTTTTGACAAAGATCATGCTGTAGGCTACTTTGTACCTCCAATACTGGCAAACTGTTGCTGGCACATTTTTGATATTTAATAAATACTTCTTAAATGTTAAAAAAAAAAAAAAGAAATACTCTATCATATAACTACCATCCGTTTCTGATAGCATCCTATTTAGAACAAACTCCACTTCCTTAGACCCTCCCTCAAATTACCCAGCTGAAGTACATATCCTATAATAGATACTTTCTAAGGCTTCCTTACAGGGGCAGTCAGTGGTTTCCCCAAGATATGTGTTCACCTTTACTGCAACTTATTCAACTACAGGTGTGTTCCTGGTGGTCTAGGCTGGACAATATTGACATTTCCATAAAGAGACATAAATTACATAGCCTTTCAACAAAACGCTTTGTGCCTCTGAGTAAATCTGAGGTCTGGAAATGTATACTGTGTTTCCTTTATTAAATGTTTCCTTTTATTTCAAAAAAGTGGGAAAATATTATCATTTATAATGGTTAAATTGTGTCATAGTGCAAAACAAGTCAAATGATTGGCAAAATGCATTTGTGAAATGAGTCTTCTTTAGTCAGGACTCCTATTGGTGGATTTGATCCATATATGTGACTGATTAATCTCTTTTCTGAATGAAAACTTTAAGTAATATTGTTCATCTATTATATGCTTAGAAATTGACTTAGTGATCAATCTGAGAATCTTCATGAGGTACATGACATTGATAAATAAAGTTGATGAACACTGAAAAAAAAAAAGAAAGGTGCTACAAAGGAATGTTAAGAATATCTTGTCTTAGTTATGGTGGGTGGTTTAAACACTTATTTCTCACAGTTCTGGATCTCCAAGACCAAAGTGCCTGCAGATTCAGTGTCTGATGAAAGCCTGCTTATTGGTTTGTGGACAGCTATATTCTCACATGGCTTTTCCTTGCTATCTGCATGTGGAGAGACCTCTTTCTTGTATCTTCCTCTTTTTATAAGGGCATTAATCCCAGCATGAGGGCCTACACTTTGACCTAATCTAACCCTAATTAGCTCCCAAAGGCCCCACCTCCAAATGTCATCATGTTATGGATTAGGATTTCAACCTATGATTTGGGAGAGACATAAACATTCAGTCCATACCATAGCTTATAAAACATAAACAAAAATACAAATCAATGAAAACTAAGAGATTTAAGAAATCCAGCATCCCAAACTAGGAATTGTGAATAGAGTGACAGAGAAAATACTGGGAGGGAAATTATCAAAGAAAAAAATACAAGAATTTATAATATGCATTATAGAAGGAAAGGAGTTTCCACATTGAAAGTATAAAGGCCCAATATAATGACAAAAAAGTTTCACACCAAGGACAAAACTGTGAACCTTCAGAATCCAGAGGATAAAGAAAAGATCCCAGGAAGAAAGAACAAATGACATGAAGAATTGAGAATAAGAATGGCATCAGACTTTTCAACAGCAATACTATCAACTAGAAGATAGGAGATATGTCTTCAAAATAATCAAAGAAAAAAATGCCCAATTTCTAATTATATAACCAGCCAAACCATGGACCAAGAGTAAAGGTAGAAATGTTTCCTTACATTCAAGATCTCAAAAAATATACCTCCTAAGCACACCTCTCAAAAAAACACTAGAGGATAAGTTCCTGAAAAGCAGAAAAGTTACTGTAAAAACAAAGAAAGAAGAAGATGTGGGAGCCATAGAACTGGGGACTCTGGGCAAGAGAGGTAAATAGAATCCCCAATATGATAGGAGAGTAAGTCCTAAGATAGGAGCTGAGCAGCCATTTTAGAGGGCAACAAGTCCACATTAAAGCAGAAGCATAAAAGGCTTTGAAAGGGAGTTTCCAGAAGAAAATAAAACTTATAGATCTTTTATCAGGTGGTGTAGAAGACTGGATTGAGAGTCACTCTACAGAGCTACTGAAGAATATAAGAAGACTTAGCAAAAGATACAAGCCTAAGGAAAATTAAAAAAACAAACAAACAAATAAAAAGAACTATAGGAAAACCAAAAGTTGAACAAGAAAGGAAAAGCATTCATAACATAGTGCCTGGCTGAAAAACTGAACAGTGTTACATAGTTAGCAATTATGAAAATAATGAATATGGGTGGTATCAAATTATGGTAAAATTATATTGGAAACATACAGGGAGATTAAATATGTACTAGTGATGGATGATTATATCAGATATTCTCTCCTGTGTAGCAAACCACCCCAACACTTAGTGAGTTAAAATAACTGCAATTTTATTTGCTTATGAGTCTGTAGATTAACAATTTGGACTTGGCACAAATGAGCAGTTCTTCACTCATATAACTATTGTCACCTGGGGACCCAACTAGCATAGAATATCCAGGATGGTCTCACACTCCTGTTTGAGGACTGGTGCTGGCTGCCAGCTGCCGGCAGACCTAGGGACCTCCACTGGGACACCTCATCTGTGTTTCACGTGGCCTATCCACCTCCAGCAGGTTAGATCAGGCTAGTTTGCCTGAGAACTTCAGGGCAGTATTCTGAGATGGTGAGAGCAAAGGTGCAAGGCTTCTTGAGGTCTAGGCCTATAATCCCACAGCATCACTGCCAACATGACTGTTGGTCAAAATAGTCATATGGCCAGCCCAGATTCAAATGGTAGGGAAACAGACCCTACCTCTAGATAGAAGGAGCTACAAAGACAAGTGTTAAGGGGTGTATTCTTCCACAGACTATATGGTCAAAATACTGGTGATCTGTTTTAACTGCAAACTTGACTGCATTTTTTTGTTGCTGTTTTTCTAAAGGGTGGAGTATATACTTCCCTCATCATATAGGATGGTTTAAAGAGCAAACTCTCTTTCTATCAGGAAAAAAAATACCAGTTTCAAATGATTTGGGCTTTGGGTTCCTGGGGTCTATTGTGAATGAATAGCAGGATGACTGGTTTGGAGATCAAGGAGGTAGAACAAGAAAAGGAGAGAAGAGTATCTCAGAAAAATCAAAAGAGAGATGATTTTCCCCAATCTTAAGGTCAGGAGTTAGTGAATTTTGCTCCCTCCTCATCCAATCAGCCCATTACCTCTGCCCCCATCCATGATGGTATACAACCTCTAAGACAGGTGTGGCCCCTAATACTGTAGGAGGAAGTGGAGAGAAAGCCCCCATCCTTGTGTTTAGATTCAAGAAAGGAAAACTGGGCTTTCTGGAAACCTGGTCTGGGACACAGATGACACCTCTGTTACCTAGGTTGAAATACTGGGCCATAATAAAATAATCTCAGTAAAGTTGATGTGTTTTGTAAAATGTGATACTATTGATTTGGGAAAACAAAGGCAACTTTGGCATCTATAAAACTGAACTTTTTTATTCTACTGAAATAACAGCTCTTTGTTATGAGACAGTTGGCCAAAAAAATTTCTTCAAACTGTGACCCTTCCTCAGAGACATGAGCCATATCATTTTATAAATAAAGAATAGTAAGAAAAAAGCAGAAAAACACAGTAATTATTCTTATTTTTCAACCCCTTACACTCACAGCTGCATTCATCTATATTACTAACAGCAAGCAAATGTAATTGTGGATAGTGTGAGACAAAAAAAATAACTATTTAGATGCCATTTTTCTAGCCTTTCTCTGTGGACACTGACCTATCCCTCAAATGACCTTATATCTCCTGGTTCCTCTTACCCAGAAGTCTCAGGGGCAGCCCTGGCCTCTGACCCAAGCAGGGTCTGACCCCAGATCACTCTGAGGTCTTGGAAAACTGTGTGTTTCCATGGCAACCAGCCACCATTAGAGCGCCTGACTCTTTGAAAAGAATTTTATAGCTCCTTTCTGCAGAAATAGGAAAGAGAGAAAGGAAAGGAGAGGAGAAAGAGAGGCAGGGGAGAGACAGCAGAGGAGAAGAAGAGAGGAGGATATGGCACCTGAATGGCACTGGGGAGGAGGTAAAAACCCATTAAATAGGAACTAACACACCAAACAGCCTAAGAAGTACGTAAAGGTTATTCACAATCAGAAAGACTTTGGGGGATCTTTCTGTTATGATTATTTTCTTCTTCCTTCTTTATTTCTCTCTTTCACCCTGAATTTCCCAGTACCCTGGCTTTTCTCGGTATGTTTTATCTACACGAAAGTTTCCCTTGAAATTTCAATCAACCAGCACTCTCAAGTTTTCTCCCTTTCCTTTTTAACATTTAATATATAAAAATAAGCAGGGGGTCAACCACAACTGGATGAAATCACTAATCATGACAGTGCTCAAACTGCAGCCCCCTGGTGTATGGAAAATTACTTTTTGCTGTGGCTGAACGTGTGAAGGGTGCATCTAGAGCGTTCCTATGAAAAGGAAGTATAGATATTCATACCACAATCTTGCCAGCAATTTTAGGAAACTGGAATGGATCTTCAAAATTTTGCAGAAATAATACACACGTCCACACACATGCCATACATACCACCCCCCACACACACACCAGAAACACCACAAATACACACACACACACACACACACACACACACTGTGCGCGCGCGCACACACACACACATGGAGTTTGTCCTCAAAGCAGTTTCCCCTCTGCCCCTTAACAACACCCACTGTCTCCTTTTTGATTTATTTAAAGTGACACAGCATTGCTCCAAAGTTCTTTAGTTCTTCGTTTCCACTTACAAGCAATTACTTAAAAAACTGTATAAAAATTGCAATAAAATATTGCTCAGTTCTTGAAAATCTGTTACATCTCTTCCAAGGGAAGGTCGGGGAATAGGAGAGTGGAAAACCACACTGGCATTCTCTTCAGAAAAATCTGTGCTAAACAGCATAAGGTGAGAAACAGGCACCTCAATGTTGTAACAGTTAATATTCTTTTCACTTGTATCCCTTGAAATTTCCAAAGAAACAGTGAGATATTTCTCAGCTGACTTATGTTTGGTTTTAACATAGAAATCTGAAGACATCTGATTTAATGATAAAAGCAAACAATTTAGGACCAAATTAACTGGTCAGGTTATGCTTTACCCCTCCACGCCTCTCAAACAAAAGTGCTGAAAGAAATACAAGAGAAAGAGAGAGCCAGTCCCGCGTACATCTGCCCCCACTCCCAGCCTGCACACAGCCCAACCGGGGAAATCGGAAATCAGTGAATCCCACAGGGAGAGCATGCAGGGCAGGGGGAGATGAGGATGAGAAACAGGAGGAAGGCAAGTCCTCCCAGAGTCCGAGGAGGGCGGAAATAAGAATGGAGGGAGACAAGGTGGGAAAGAGCTGGTAAAAACAGAGGTGAGTGGAGAAAGAAAAAGAATGGAGTGTTTGAAAGGGAAGGAAGGGGGAAAGGAGAGAGGAGAAAGGGAAGGAACAAAGAAGCAAATTTTAGTATATGGAAACAGAAAGAATCAGAGGAGAAATGATAGATGAAAATGGGTAGATGACATCAAATCTCTGACACATCCACACATACCAGTATGACCCTGCTTTCATGGAAAATAATGGGTATAGGAGCCTTCCTTCTCTGGGTCCCTTTGAATACTTGAGCCACGACCCCTGAGGATGATCTGATTAACGAGTGTGGCAGGACCTCATTGCATCTTAATGATTTAATATTTTCCTTTCACTTCCTGTATGATGTTATGGATCTTTTATCTGCTTTATCTGTGGAGCCTAATGAATCCCTGCTAAGTCTTTATAGCAGTTGTCCTTTCCACTTAAATCTTCCCCCAATTCTATTTACCAGAGTTTACAGTTCAGAGTGTCCTGTGCTAAATTGTTTGTGTTTTTACAACCGTCACTAAATGCTGACTCTGGAAAGTGGTTAAGTTGCTAGAAGGTGAATCTTTAGATAAGGAGTAAATGGAGCCTGATGGATAGGTAGTGCTCCCTTTCTTCTTCCACCTGCTCCATCCGCTGGCCTGGATGTAGAGATTCAGCATGCACTGAGGGGGCTTCCTAGGACCCACATTTCCCTAAGTTTTTGAGGGTAGGGAGGTCAGGAAATGGACTGGCCGTCTGGAAGCCTAAATTAGTCCCAGCAATGCCATGTCTAAGCAGGTGAGCTTGAGCAAGTCATTTGAGTCCTGAGCTATGGTTTTCTCATCTGTGTATTGAGATTAGTCTACCTCCCTCTTCCACACAGAGTTGGGAAGGAATCCTAGTATGATTGGGAAATGATAAAAAAGGGTGGTATGGTTGCTGCTGAGGTGATGCTAAAATATCGAAGATAAAGAGGAACAGGTAAGCTGAAGCCAGGTAAGAGAGGCCTTGAATCTGTGCTTCTCACTTCCTCACCTGTAAAGTGGGTCGAAATTATGCAAGTTCTTCTCTCTTCATAAGCAGGCTGAGAGGCTCTTTAGCTCTTTGGATTAAAAAGTGCTAAGAAATCCAGGATTGTGTCCCCACACTAATCGTCCATACCCTTCCTGCAAACCCAGTCCTTCAATATGTTATCTCCTGAATTCTCTTAGTTTCTTCATATGGTCCTATCTCTGTTATGGCTAAGTAGCCCCAAGGAAATCTCTGATTCCTCGCTGTGCTTCTCATCAGAAGATATTCTGAATTGTTTTATCATGAAGTTCAGGATCCTTAGAGACTGATGTCAAACGCACCTCTGTCAGACAGGTTTGCTACAAAAACACACACCTATTAAGACAAAACAGCAACATTTGGGAAGAGCTGCCTTCCCTGAGTCTGTTTCTTTCCGTCGTTGCCTTCAGAGATGGTGAAGTTCTCAACCCTGGTGATTGTTTTTAGGCATTCCACCAAACAGTCCAAATTTTCAGACAGGAAATATAGCCTGATAATATGAGTTGTAACATACTACTAAGATAATTCAAGTATCTTACCAGGTCGGTGTGTTTAGGTTCAAACCCACTAGGTTAAATTTCAGGAACACTGGACCCTTAATATTTTGTTGCTCAATTTTTAAGTGCTAAAGTTAATGCAGTTTCTGGAATACAGAGGCCCACAAAAAATATCCATTGATATGGAATGAGGGTATGATTGATTGAGCTAATTACGTAGAATAAAATGCAAATACCACAAAGAATAGTAACTCATTATACATTCTTACTAGTCTTTAATGCCTTACTGTGAAAGTAATTTTTAAAGGGGAAAAAATGGGAAGGAAATAAACAACAATTATGGAATGTGTACTATATGTTTAGTGTTGTGCTAGGCTTGTTACACATATATTTATGTAGGATTAACATATTTAATCCTCACAATTACCCAGATCACCAATACAATGCCTATTTTACATATGAAATGAAACTGAGAGAGTTTACATGACTTGTTTACAAAATTGGTAGAAATGGGCAAAGGATAGCCAGGAAACACTGAAAAGGGTGATAAGCTGGAGCCCTATCTTACACTACGTACAAAAATAAATTAAAGACTTAAATATAAAACATGAAACCATAAAACTCCTGGGGAAAAAAATTAAAAACTCCTTAGTTCGTTCTCAGCAGTGATTTTTTGGATATGCTACCCAAAAACACAAGCAACAAAAGCAAAAATAAATAAATGGGACCACATCAAACTGAAAGCTTCTGTAAGGCAAGAGAAACAATCAACAAAATGAAAAGGCAATCCATTGAATGGGAGAAAAAATTGCAAATCATATATCTGAGAAGGGGTTAATATTCATAATATATAAGAAACTCATAACTCATAACAATAACAATCTGATTTAAAAATGGGCAAGGAACTGAATAGACATTTTTCCAAAGAAGACATACAAATGGCCAACATGTACATAAAAAGGTGTTCAACATTGCTAATCTTTAGGAAATGCAAATTAAAGCTGGGAGTTATCACCTCACACCTGATAAAAAGGCTATTTTTATTTATTTTTTTAAATGAAGGGGCTAGACAATTTCTTTTTTTTTTTTTTGAAGTTTATTTCCTTATTTTGAGGAGGTGGCAGAGAGAGAGAGGGAGAGAGAATTCCAAGCATGATCTGTGCTGTCAGCACACACCCCATATAGGGGCTTGAACTCACAAACTGTGAGATCATGAACTCACGAACTGTGAGATTATGACCTGAGCCAAAATTAAGAGTTGGCCGCTTAGCTGACTGAGCCACCAAGGTATCCCTAAAATGGCTAATTTTAAAAAGATATGAGAAACACACAAATTCAAAAAGATAGCTACACTCCCTTGTTCATAGCATCTTTATAATAGCTAAGACATAGAAACAATCTAAATGTCCATCAATGAATGAATGCATAAAGAAATTGTGGTATATATATGCAAGGGAATATTATTCAGCCATAAAAAATATGGAAATCCTACCATTTGCAACAACATGGATGGACATTGAAGGTATTATGCTAAGTGAAGTAAGTCATACAGAGAAAGACAAATACTATCTGATCTCTCTAACATATGGAATCTAAGAAAAACTGAATTCACAGAAACAGAGAGTTGATTGGTGATTGCCAGGGGCTGAGGAAGGGATGCTGGAGTCACCTGAGCACCTTCCCAGGAAGAAAAAAAGAGGCAGTAGAAAGGAAACAATTGAAGGTGTAAGAAACAGAGGACACTTGGCAGCTCTTTCTACAAGATCTATCAGATAATTTAAGGGAAAAGCTACCTTACAACACTTAAAATAGAATTTAACTTGCAATCATTTCATTTTCTACAAAACACATATTTCTAAAACCAAGGTATCCCAGCACTGAACAGTTTGATATCTTAGCTGGTGACAGAAAGGTAGCATGGCCGGAAATTCAGCAATATGCTTCTGTCAAGAGTCTTATTGTCCTGCCAGGATCTGCTATTTAATGTGTGAGTTAGTTCTCAGTGTTTTATCTGATGTAAAAGTGCAGGCCAATAAGTAATGACTGATAATGAGCTGACTCATAGGAGTCTTCACTGAGGCATTTCTATCGAGTCTTGTCAGAATTTTTAAAAGTCATGTGACTCTCAGAGAGAGAACAAAAGTTGAATGAAACAAGTAATATCTGAGTGGGAAAAATGAAAAGATTTTACTGAAGCATCAGGCTTGAAAATCTCCACTCCCCATTCTTATTTAGAGACACAAAGACAAAATATACACATGTTCCTGTTCAAATACAGCCAATAATTTAATCACTTTAATCTTATTGTGGAAGCACAGATTACTATCTTAAATATTTGGGGCTCCAACATTCATTAATTTAAACCCAGTGTTTTCATTTGGACATTTACTTTTAATCAGTCTCTGCAATTGAGGCTGATTACCTTGAGTATTAATAATAAGAATCAACTTGCTAATGACTTCTTTTCCCTCTTAAATTGCAGGATTAAGCACAGCCATTTAATCATATTCATTAGCATTTTTTTCACTGGAGAAACTAAATCAAATGCAAATGCATGAGCTATTTTTCCATGCATATCCACACAAGCTTGTCAAT
The DNA here is from genome assembly GCA_028646485.1 of Cryptoprocta ferox. Lineage (NCBI taxonomy): Eukaryota > Metazoa > Chordata > Mammalia > Carnivora > Eupleridae > Cryptoprocta > Cryptoprocta ferox. Next base: position 63,652,464 of record CM053576.1, on the reverse strand, counting down.
AAATTTTTCTATTCTTTTCCTGGTCTTCCACTTTTATCTCCAGGGTCGAAAGCCACTTTACTGTGCTCTCCAAAATGCACTTGAAGCATCAAGTCAGATAATCATCAGGGAAAGTGAAGGGCTGGAGCATTTATACCATCATAATCATCATTAATTATAGCAACGGGTGCTGTTGAACACTCATGAGCCCGGCACTGTTTACAAACTCCATATACATCTCAGATAAAATCTAAGAGGTAGGTACTCAAAGTATTTCCATTTGGCAGATAAGGAAACTGAGACTTAGAGAGGTTGAGTAAGTAGCAAATGGCATAGCTCTTGTCTCTCTGACTGCAAAGATGGTGCTCTTAATCACTGGACTGCCCCCACTCACTCATATAAAACACTCACATTAAGTCACAAGATCCCTAGCTGTAAGCCCTTCCAAAAGGAAATGTCCCAGGCCAAGAGGCGCCTTGGACTAAATTAAGAAAGTGGATGCCATTCCAAATCCATCCATAGTCAGTTGGGCAGCAGGTGGGAATAGGACCTGATACATTATTCACATACCATACAATTCACCCTTTTAAACTGTATAATTCAGTGGGTTTTAGTATATTCACAGAGTAATATAATCATCACCACAATCTAATTTGAGAACATTTTCATCATCCCCAACAAAGAAAACCCTGTACACATTAGCAGTCACTCCCCATTCCTCCCTCTTCTAGCCCCCAGCAACTACTAACCTACTTTGTGTATTTATGGATTTGCCTACTCTGATCATTTCATATAGATAGAATAATTCAACGGAGGGTCTTCTGTGACTGGCTTCTCTCACTCTGCACAGTGCTTCCAAGTTTTATCTGCTCTGTAGCATGATTCCATACCTCATTACTTTGTATTGCTACATGATATTTCATTATATGGATATACCACACTCTCTTTATCCACTCAAGAGTTCACAGAAATTTGAGTTATTTCCACTTTTCAGCTAGTATGAATAATGCTACTATGAACATGCATGTACAAGTTGGTGCAACTCTTTGGGCGTTTGCATCTTTGTCCTGGCTCTGCTCCTGGCCAGATAAATGGGCCTGCAATAATAGGTCTCAGGCTCCCCTAACACAGCAAGGAGACAAGTTCACCCTCCTTGCTGGTCTCTCTGCCCCCAAGCTTTTCCAACTCTATCTAATTCTCCACATATTTTGACACTAACTTTTACTTTTCTTGGCAGTGATTTTCATGGTATTGATTCCATGCTCAAAAGCCTTGGCTAAGGCCTTGCCACTGAAGGTGTGGCATCCTCATCGTGTCCCCCTCCCCCAGTTTCGCTCACTCCCTTCTATATTTTGCCCTGGTATCTGCACCAGGAGCCCCTGCCTCTTCACACCACTCATTTCTACCCTCATCCAGTCTCTGTCCACCAGGAGTCTCCTGGCATATCTCTCTACCATCTCATGGCCAGCTCTGCATTCATCCAGCAAACACTACTGAATTTCTGTGAAGTACCTAGGCATTGGAGACATCAGGAGATGAACTGGAAAAGATCCCTGGTCTTGCAGAGTCCATATCCAGATCTGAGTGCAGCAGGGAAGGAGGGGGGTGGTTGGAGAGGGTGAATAGATATGTTAACAGACAATAAAGAAGCAATAAAGAAGCAATGTAGTTATGCAGAAATGACCTATTTGTCCAGTACTACCAGTGACTCATCCAGCCTTTACAAAAAATCTTTTCTCACTCTGGATGAAATTGTTGATTTTTTTTTTTTTTTTGGTTCAGGATTTTTATAACTAATGTTTTGAGAACTCTTTTTTTTTTTTTTTTTTGCACAGAGAATGCAAAAAATGGTTAGTAAGCCCCACTTGCCCCAAGCAGTGGCTGAGGCTGGAGGGTGGGAGGCACTCTCGGATTGCCCTAGACAGCCACATCTGCACCTTGTCAGGATTATCGAAATTGCCATGACAATGACCCAAGGGTTCTTCCTTGGATAAACCCTGTAAACATTCAGCTGATTTCAGCCAGACCCAACTGCATGCCCTTGAGGTTTGCATGTTGTAAAAAGAAGGGGGCAGGGGGACCTAAAGCAAGAAAGAAGAGGCCAGTGGAGGCTGCTCAACCTTGGAATAATATCAGCTTAAACATGCAGAAAACTCACTGCTTACCTTCCTTTAAAAATGTTGAGGTAGAACTGCAGGAAGTTCAGAGCACACTGCAAGTGTCTCTAGGTCTCATAACTTTTCTTCACTAATGACCACAGGAGGGTACACCTGTGCAGAACAAATGAATGCATAGACTTTAATTCCCTAAGAGTTCTTATTTGGACTGCTTGGCCTTTGCTAGACTGTGATGTCATTTAGTTTTCAGAGTCCTGGCTTCTACTTTCTCAACCCTCCCCTTCCCACCTTGATCTCTGATTCAAATTGAAGATCAATTTCCCTCATCATACAGATGGACCCACTGAGGCCCAGAAAATAAATAATCTAGAACTCATCAGTTAGATATTGTAGATGAAATGTCTTTGTCAAAAGAAGGTTGCAATAGATGACCTCTAATTCTGTCCCAACACAAAGGCTCTACAATTCTAAGACTTGTCACAAAGGACCCCAGCTATTTAGAGGCAAGGCCTGGACCAGCACCCAGACCCATCCCCTGCCAGTCTAGAAGCCACTGGAAGATGAACCCCAGTTCATCTTTGCTGATGAATCCACCATCAGTTTGGATTTTTCAGCTCAGATCTTAAACATCTATTAAGCACCCTGTAAACATTATCCTCATAATTTTCACAAGGAGAGGAGGAGATGAGTGGAAGGGTGAAGAAGGAATAGAGCAAAACATGTGAAACTCTCTTGGTGCAACTGAGATTTCCCTTCAAAGCTGAAAACGCAACCACATTTTGCAAATCGTGTTCCACCACTTTTTAATAAAAGACAAGTGCCCTGTAAAAGGATTTTACTTTGAATTCTTATAAATGGGACAATCTTTGTTGTAAAGTGAATGGCCACTCCTTAATATGTTAATGTAGGATATTTCAATTGTTTTTGATTAAAGTTCTATCTGTATTCTTGTGATCGTTTTACAGACACTAAAACCAAGCTCCAAAATGGAATTATGTCTAATCCAAGAATATCCTGGAACAAACTCTGCACTAACAAGACTCTAAAATCCCTTCCTCAACCACCCAACCTCACAGGGAACTTCATCTGATCTCTTCACCTTGCTTACATCAAAGCGCAGAGCTCCAATTTGGCCATAACTTGAGTTTTTTTAAGCAAGGCTTTCAAACAACCTTGTGCTGGATACCGGCATGGAAGAATAGGCCCATGTCCCTGACATACAAAGCCAATCTGAGTTCCCCTAATCCCCAAGCAATCCCCTGCCTGCTGGGTCTTATTGCTTAAAAGGAACTTAAGCTCCTGTGACACTGACCTGGACAAGTGCTGTGTATTTGAGAAGACAGGGAAAAAGGACAAGCAGAAAATATCTTTAAGCGCATTATCAGCCTGCTTGATTTCTGCAAACTGCTCCAGTCGGCCTGACCCCTATCTCTGGAAGAGAGACCTTTGAGACCACAGGCTGGCAAAGCATGGCTCCCTGGAAAGTGGTGAGATGCAGGAACAAACTGTTCCTTTTCTCAAAACAAGCAGCCCTGCACACTCACCCTTACTGGAACAAAAAGCATTAAATTATTTTTTTCCTCCCACTTTCTTTTAATGTTATAGCCACCGAATTCATGCTGTTACTGACCAGGCCATTCATTTGCCAATTAAGCACATGTGGCAGCTCTTAAAATGTGGTTAGATGCTGATGACTATCTCTTATAAAGGTATCTAACTTCCTCCAAGCTATTGAGTCTTCTCTCTCCAAGTAGGCTGTATACACTCTTGGAAGACTCAGGCAAAGCCCCTATGTCTTTGCTTTACCCACAGAGTCTTGCTAATGTTTGGGATAGAATTGGCATCAATACACTTGTTTATCTATGGATGAGAATTTTTTAAGGGCTTATAGCCATTATGAACCTCAAGTCTACAAACCAAGGGATACAAAAAAAAATCAACTTCTTTATTTTTATTAAATCAATTTAATTTCCATTTTGACTTCTCATTCTCCTAGGCATGCAAGAAGTTCAATCTCAGGCATTACCGGGGTTTCCTTCCTCCTAAGAGTCTCTCCAGAATCTAGTACCCTTCCATGGTGGTCAGAAAATGAGGGTAAGGGAACCCATGAAGTCTGGTATCTCTCTGCTTCCATGACCAGCCAGAAGTAAAGGAATTTTTGCCTTTGAGAGCAAAGGGGCCTAAGGTCAGGCTCCCTAGGTTCATCATTCGCCCTCCCTTGAAATCTTGCCACTGCTTTGGGCAAGGTGCTCTCATACTGCTGAACCTGAGTCTCGTGGGGCTTTCTCACTGCCTTCCCCCAGTCCTGGTGTCTTGTTGCAGTTCCAGAGAAATCACCTTCCCACTCCTCTTGCTCTTGAGGGCATTCCTCAGTCTCTTCAATGGAGTCCCCAAGACCAGTCAGGGCAGTCTCTCACTCAGTCCACAATTAGGAAGTCAATCTGCTTACTAAAAAGAGGAACCAGTCCTTTCCACTTTGGGACAATGGAACAAAGGACAGAAAAGACCACATATGGAAAGAAAAGTAGAGAGAATTTGTATATGATTGGGTTCTTTGATTGTAAGCAATTGAAACTGACTCTAAAAAAATATAGACGGAATAATAATATTAATTTGTTGGGACAACAGAACATTGGGTAATGTCCTAGAACTGAAGAAAGATCTGAATGAGCAGTCCTCAAGAAGGACAGGAAAAGAACAGATCCAAGAATTTAGTCAGTATCTCACAGATGAAAGAATGACTCAGCTCCAGCCACCACTCACCACTGAAGACAACTCCCACGGGAGAGTCTGATGGGCCTATCCCAGGTCATGTGCTTGCCACCTCATGGATAAGAGAGTTGAAGGCCAAAGAGTACTTAGACCAATAGGCTAACCAAACACATTAAAGAGGGGACAGAGAATTCCCCTAAAAGAAAGCAGAGTGCTGTTACCAAATGGAAGGGACACTTAGTTGGCAAGATGACCAGTGACCACCAGAAGAGAGCCTTTCCAGGTAACAAGCTGCCAGGGGCAAGGCATCGTGTGTGGAAGAGAGCATAACATCCTTGCCATAATAGTGACATCTGATACTTAAAATGAACTTGGAACCATTGCAGATGCAAAAAGCAAGAGCTGGCTGAAGGAAAATAGTACAACTATTAATATCAGGAAATAATCATCCCACAGCAGACTGTAGGAAGAAAAAAAGAATAGGCCACATCCTGTAGGATCAGGCTATTTGGAAACAGCTGGAAAAGAAAATTACAGAACAAACCAAAAAGAGGACTCTTTTCTTAAGAATAAATATTTTATCATTTATCTTGAAAGGAGAAACTGGAGATTTATTCAAGAATATCACTCCAAAAACAAATGTAATTGCTGTATAAAAATATGTCTAGGCTACCATGGAGGAAAATACACATAATTCTCCATTTTATATGAGTTCAACTATTGTCAACTAATTTCTTTATGGTCTTCACAATGTTCCTAGTTAAAGAATCCATCCTGCTATTACTAAATATTGATACCCTGACTGGATATCATTCCAGGGAAGATTCTGAGCACGAAAGAGGGCAAAACCAGTGAAGCATGGGCACTTAGAGATGGTGTCTCAAGATTTATTTCTCTGTATGTGCACTGCCTGTGCATAAAAACTGAAATGTAGAAATTAAAAAAACAAGCTATGTCAGGGCAGTTATTTCTCAAACAAGTATCTTACATATTAGCTCTCTGGGATTTTCTTGAGGGAAGGGCAGGAATTGGGTTCCATGAATTAAAGGAAACAGAGCCTAGAAATCAGAGGTCTCCTATTTGGAGACTGCTGAGGTAGCTCACTGGCCAGGTATTGAGGACTGTGATAAGAAAAGTGACTGAAAACAAAAGAGAAACAAAAAACTGTGGAACAGCTGAGTGAGGTATCCCACCTAGGAAACAAATCATCGAAGGAGTGAGGAGTAGTGACTCAGGGCCTACAGATCATATCCCTTTGTTCTCCACCATAAGCTTATCTTTCCTTCTCAAGAGTAACTCATTCAGCAATGACATGGATAATTCTCAGAATAATTATGCTGAGTGAAAGAAGCCAGACAGAAGTGAATATATGCTGTATGATTCCATTTATGTAAAATTCTAGAATGTGCAAACTGATCTAGAATGACAGAAAGCAAGCCAGTGGTGCACTGGGTAGGAGAGGCGGGGGTGATAGGTGGAAAGCAGAGGCTAAATTACAAAAGTACAGGGGAAGCTTTTGGTGGTGAAGAATATGTTTGTTTTCTTCATTGTGGTGATGGTTTCACATGTGGTAATGTCAAACACATTAAGCTACACTTTAAATGTGTATATGTTACTGTCTATCAATTAGACCTTGATAAGGCTCTTTAAAAAAAAAAGAATATATGAGCTTTAATATATAACAGAATTTCTCAACCTCAGAATTTTGGGCCAGACAATTCTTGTGGGGGTGTCTTATATATCATGGGATATTTGGCAGCATCCTTGGCCTCTACCCACTACCAAGATAACGAAAAATTACTCCAGACATTGCCAAATGTCCTTTGCTGGGAAGGGAGGAAGGGGAAGAAACATCCCCAGTTGAAAACCACATGTCTATAAGGATTCAGCAGTTTACAAAGGAGGTGAAGGCAGAGACTCACCCCAGGGAATCCATTCAGAACGAGCCATCAGTGCTGTGGGTTGCACGGAGCGACAAGCCAGAAGGTAGGAGCAGGGGCAGCTGGAGGGCCCTGAGGCTCCTGCTGGCAATGCTATGAAATGCCAAAGCCAGTGCTAGAGGAGCACAGAAGCCTCGGAACATAGCAAAGATTCAAGGGAAATGTGAGAAGGATGTAAATATCACCTTGAGCTTGTTTATATTTCTCTGAGTGCTTTTATTCATATTATCTCATGGGTCTTCACAAGGTGCATGCAAGGAGAAGAGAGGCAAATATTACTCTCCTCTTTTTCCATACCTAGAAAGAGTGTCCATCAGCCTCTGAGCTGCTAGGTCGCTGAGCCTAGTGTTAGTAAAGGAGAGTTAGATGATCCCTCTCCTAGTTAGAGCTGCCAGATAAAAATTCTGAAGGTCTATGCTTAAGGATTCTTAATCTTGATGGCAATCCAACAAGTAACAGGCTGTAAAATTGCAGGTAAGGAATTTCGTTTAGAACATTTAGCTTAAGGAAGCATTTCTGGGGTGAGTCTTGTCAGACAAAGAATGTATGATTGAGGGATGTTGAAGAACATCCTCTTCTGGTGCTTAAAAATAGGAGGAACTTACTTCACCGGGATGACTTAAAGTTACTGACAGAGGCAGAAAGATAAATCAGAGGGCCCTGCCCAGCCCTTCCAGTCCTGTGAGTTTTTGTACAATGTAAGAGGAGTGGAGGGAATTCAGGAGTGAGGGACTGAAGGTTATTTGAATTGAGATGCTAGATTCGTCCCTAGTATGTTTAGGGAGACATTAGATTTCCGCGCATCCAGAACCGCGCCCCACCCCCCTTTCTGCACTCTTCCTTCACAGATACTGAAACCTTTCCTTCGGAAAAACGTAATCATTTACATGCAGTGGAAGGTCACAGTCCCCCTCCCTGAACAGAAGAAAGTATTGCTCCCCAGAAAAACTGCAGACCTGTGCAGGAGGCAGAGAGAGATGTAGGGAAGAGGCCTTCATGAACCACACAGGTGATAATACGTATTCCACACCTCCCACAGCTCCAAAAACCCTGTTCATCCTCATCGCAGGCTGGCCATTGCAAGCAGGGCAGTGCTGATCACAGCAAGAGGATTCACTTCACTGCACTAACATTCTGGCCGGAACCTAGTTATCAGAATTTAATGACCCTCCTTGCATGTGTTTATGATGGGCTAATATTTTGATGATCATGCTTTCATTTTTGGAGTGCCTTTCTTCTAGAAGAGTTCAAGGAATGTTCCATATGGGCTTTTTAAATTTTTTAATTATATACTAATTATATAATGTGAAATATAAGCAGAATCATCATAAAAGAAAAATCCCAGCCCTTTTCACCATAAAATCTAAACTAATGTCAAGATACAATGGTCTCCCCTTGCTTTAATATTGTACAGATAAAATTTTTCACAACTTCAGTCAATGTACCCATACTATTTTAATATTTTACAGGGTTTCATGCATGGCAAAGCCATTCCCTTGCTGTGATCTACTGAAAGTTAGCCCTCGACACAAGGGTGAAAACAAAAAAGACAACAACACTATATGACTGTTGAGGTGGGTGTTACTACCTGAGATTGTCTGAAACTAGGAAAGCCAGTCCCAGCAGAGTCTGAGGGGATGGTGAAAGCCAGGAGTGGGAGAGACCAGATGCTGATATAAAGTGCAAAGGGTCAGAGGTGGTCTCCTAAACTCCATAAAGACGCAAGGGTCAAAAGGAAGAGTTGGAAACCAAACCAGGGAGAAGGGCAATTAGGATGTTTACAGAGATACCCTGGCCACCTGAGATTCATAAAACTGCTCATAACAGCAACCAGTAACAGAGGCTTGCCTTATACATTGCCAGGCACACAGAGCATGCTGCTGATTTAGACATGTGGGACAAAGACAGCAAATGACTCCGTTTTTCTCTCCTCCAAGGAATGTGTCTACATTGTTGAACTTGCAATGGAAATATTATTTTATATCCTTTCTTATTTGACATATCCAACTCTCCTATGTGTCTAAATAAGTCAAATTATTAGAAATTACTTTTTAATACCTCAGTGATAATTTCTTTAAGTGATTCATAATTTCTTTAAATCACTGTAATATTGCAGAATATTCAGGTCATCTCATAAAAATACTCCTAGACTGAACATCTTCATTCTCATGGCATTTTTCTTCTGTTCAATTAGTAGCTTTGGAAACGTCTCGGGTTTAGAATCCATGGATCGAGGGGCATCTTGCTTCCCAAAGGCTTAAATCATTTGAAACGAGTGTGCGTATTTGTTTTACAATTATTACTCACTTGGTGTTTCCTTTAAGTGACTCTTCTCTTGGCTAATTTAGTGTAAGTCAAGGGTTTTAAGTTTCGTATCTTTAATTTCAAGGTAGAATAAACTTTTCTTTTGTGTTGGCCTATCGTTTGTGTTGTTGTTTGCACGGATGGTCTGTTCCGTCTAGTCCACCATCCGCCTGGCTGTCCTTGAACCCATCCGATGGCTCCCCTGATCTTCCTCCCTGTGGTAAATATGCCAGGCTGGCCCACTTCTCATCCACCGTTCTCTTTCTGGATTTCATCTGCTATTCTGGAGCGGTGTTTCTCAGAGTGGAGACTGGGGTCCCTTCTTCAAAAAAAAAAAAAAGCCATTCGGGATACTTTTAAAATGCATATTTCCTGTCATGATGCCAAAGGTACAGAAGCAGCCTCTCCCAAAGTACGCCCCCTAAATTTCCTTCTCAAGCAAATTCTTAAAGGTTTGAGAAGCACTGATGTAAGATCCCCAGTGTGATTCTCCTGTTTCAGTTTCCCTTGCTCAGCACAAGGGCAAACCAGCTGCCTCCTGGGTCCCTCCAGCCAGACGTCCTTCAGGCTCCACACATCATCTTCCAGCGCTGCCTGCCGATCACGGGCACCCTCCGTGTCTTTGGATCCCCTTTTGCTGAAATCTGTCCTTCCAGTCCATCAGCCCCAAGAGCACAATTCAGTGCTGATGACTACTTCCAAACTAGTCTCTGAAGGAGATTCCCCTTTTGATACAGGCCTTGCAGGCCCTAGGGTAATAACTGGCCTGTTTGTCCACATGCCACATGATGTCCAGAAAGCATAATTCAATATGACAGATTTTATCAGACACATATTAGCAACTGCAGGCTAACAGGCGTGCATCTCTAATGGGGCCCCACCAAGTCTCAGCCGGCCAGAGCCCCACACCGAGCCCCCTAGGGCAGGATGAACGCAGGAAGGGAAGAGAAGAGGGCTGCTGCCTCCACACACAGCAGCCTGGAGCTTTCCTTCACTCCCCAGCCCACAGTCTCTGTGTTCTGGAGGTATCTGAGGGCAAATCCAAGGGCCTGATACTGGCACAGCTCTGATGGGAGGAAGCTTCCTGCGGACACACCCTGCCCTCATCGAGGTGCACCCACCTTCTAACCTCTACACGCCCAGTGCCTTCACACCACCCTGGGCCTTCAGAAATTAATCTGCAAGTAAATAATCTAGATGATGATATAATCGAATCAATGTGCTCCCACCCTGTGCTGTATTTTCATTTTTAAAAACAGAGAGTAATGTTTAACATGCAGAGATATACTGATAACGTTGGGATTTATAAACCCTGGGTATCCACATTGAAAGATGGAGGGAGAGGGGCGCCTGGGTGGCTCATCGGTTAAGCATCCCACTTCAGTTCAGGTCATGATCTCGCCGTTCGTGAATTCAAGCCCCATGTCAGGCGCTGTGCTGACCGCTCAGAGCCTGAAGCCTGCTTTCGTTTCTGTGTGTCTGTCTCTCTTTGCCCCTCCCTGCTCACTCTCATTCTCTCTCTCTCTCAAAACTGGATAAGCAATAAAAAAAAATTTTTTTAAAAGATGGAGGGAGAAGAAGACAGATTCAGGCAATCTCTCTTCTTACTACCAAATCCACACATTATATCCATCCAGTTCAGTGAAGCTATTCTTTACCATAAAGTCAGACATCTGAATAAATCCTTTTTCTCAACATGGATTCCCAAGTCAGTATTCTCAAAGTGTGTCCTGAAGAAACATCTGTCCCCACATACACTACAGCCTCTTAGAGCTTCAGAATGCATGTTAAAAGTTCTGAGAAACTGTCTAGTAAAAAAAATTTAACTTTTTTAACGCAATTTTTCCCAAATTTCTTCAGTTTGGATACCTTTCCCCTAAATACTGCCAATGAGCATGGCAGGCAAGCAGTATCCTGTGGTGTATACATTTTGATAAATTCTACATCCATTTTTTAAAATTCAAACCTTGTTTCCTTGTTGGTTTACTGCATCGTTTCAGAAAGCTTTCTCTCTCTACTTCTGTTGGCTCTACATAATATTTTTAGTTTGAAACTTGATTTCTATACCAAGGTCACAAATCTACTAGGAGGCCTTCTCTAAAATGGAAAGAAAATGCTTGGTGAATTATTTAGCAAAGTGCAGCTTCTCTAAAAAGAAGAATAATGTGGCTCTATGACCGTACCTCTTTGTGCACTCATTCAGCACTCATTCATTTGTTCATTCACTCCCTCCTCCAGCTCGATCCCAGAAGCACAGTGATAGATACTGTTGATGCCAAGGAGAAAAATTCACTGTGCTTGTGATGAGTCCTATGACAGACATAAGAATAGAAAAGCCCCATTTCTTTCCTGAGAGTGGGTGGGGGAAGTAGCCGGTCAAAGAAAGGTCAGAGATAGTAGAGATTAGAAATTTTGCTTTCAGGTAAGAGGCTCAACTCCAATGAACTTAATTAAGCAAAAGACCGGAATGTATGGGCTCGTTCACTGGTAAGTCCAGGGGAGGAGCTGGCCTACAACCATTTGCCCATATAGGTCTCTCATCTCTGTTTTTCTTGCTGTAGCATTAGCCACTGTCAGAGAGGCATTTTTTTTTTTTCATGAGACAAGGAGGACAGCAGCCCCCAATTCATTCACATCCTTCCAGTAAATGATGACCAAAAGGGCCCAGCCCCTTCTCTAACCTTCTCTGTGTGTCAGCCTTAGAGTCTCCTGCATGAGGAATGTCTCATCCTCCACCTCCAGACCTACCCTCAGGGCCAGAGCCCCGGGCACCCATCAGCCTGCAGCTTCTAGGCAGTTGCACAGCTGATCACATCTCTGATTCTACACCATGTAGACAGTGAAATGGAAGACGAAATTTCCAAGCAAGCTACAAGGCGGATTGAGCAAAACTTCTGAGTGTAACTTTCAGGGATCACCCTTATTGTTTTGTTTTGTTTTGTTCCAGGTGGTAAGGTGAGAAGCTCACAGGCATAACTGTATTTTTTTTCTTATACATTTTTTCTCCTCTGCCCTAAATTCACCTTTTCTTCTGAGGGAAAGGTAAAACTACTGCTTTTAAGAGGAATACACATCTGTTACGGTATGTACTAACAGGGCATATGTTCAAGAATCAGAAAATCTTGCCTGTTCTACTTGAGGTTTTTTTTTTTTTTTATTAGTTCGCCCGCTTCCAACTCCAATGTCTTAGTATGACATCAAGTGCCACTGAGTTCTGATATAGTCAGGCATAAAGAAAAACAGGACCATATCTTGTGAAATTGTTCACTCCCCTTCACAAAAAATTTAAATACATTTAAATTTAAAAATTCAAATTCAAAAACTTTAAAAAAACATGCCTCAGGGGCACATGGGTGGCTCAGTCAGTTATGCATCCAACTCTTGGTTTCTGTTCAGGTCATCATCTCACAGTTGCAGGATCAAGCCCCATGTTGGGTTCAGTGTGGATCTTGGAGCTTGCTTGGGATTCTCTCTCTCCCTCATTCTCTGCCCCTCCCCTGCTTGTGCTCTCTCTCTCTCTCTCTCAAAATAAATGAACTTAACAAAAAGCCTCAGCATTACCACGAGTTGAGCAATGTTACACACACATACACACACACACACACATACTACTACTAACACTACTACTACTGCTACTACTACTATTTGTATGCATGTGCTTACTAAACCAGGTTTCTTTAACAATGCATCAAAATTCTTGGGCTTCCTTCAGAGTCCTCAGTAAGGATTCTTGAGCTTTGTCTTCCCAAGGCAAATTTAATTCTAAATTTTCCATTTTAGTGTTTCACCAGTTATGCTCTGGGTACCTTACGAATCAGAATTACTTGTGGGGAGGGTTGTTAAAATGCAGACTCCTAGGCCCCACTCCATTCCAACTGAATCAGATTCTCTCTAGGAAAGATGTCCCAGGAATCTTTGTTTTTAAAATTTCCCAAATGATACTTCTGCACCCTAAAATGTAAGAAGCCCTGTTCCAGAATTTTGGAGAGTTTTATTAGGATTCCTGAGTTGTGCTGTCAGATATTTCTGTAGCTCTAAGGCAGGATAAACTTCTTATGAATTCCATGAACTTTAGTTTGTCAGTAAAATATAATAGCAATCCTCGTGGGTCATGCTCTTTTGAAATCCTGTAACAAAAGTAACTATAAGCATAGTTAGGGTACACAGAATTCCTTCAGATTTAAAAATATCTACTCTAGGGGCACCTGGGTGTCTCAGTCAGTTAAGTGTTCAACTCTTGATTTTGGCTCAGTTCATGATCTCACAGGCTCTATGCTGACAGCGTGGAGCCTTGTTGGGCTTCTCTCTCTCTCTCTCTCTCTCTCTCTCTCTCTCTCTCTCTCCCTCTCTGAATAAATAAATAAACTTTAAAAAAATCTACTCTAAATAGGTCACATATTAATGAGTAGGATGAGTCAATTCCATTGTAACAAACTTTTGTGATTATGACAAACAATTCAATGTAATTTGTTAAAATAGATACAAGAACTGACATAATTAAAATCCAACTGAAATTAATCACAGAAGAAACATTTTATGAAAACTCATTACAGTTGTGAGTTTTCTTCGAAATGAACAACTTCCCCTCTTCATAAACAGGACTTTATCTCCAATCCAAGACAAGAAATAAAAAGTCAGCATACACAATCTGACTCCATTCACCACTAATACGGTAGGAGTTGTCCACAAACTCCTTGCATTTTAAAGCTAGAAGAGCCTTGGGGCACCTGGGTGCCTCAGTCGGTTAAGCTTCCAACTTTGGCTCAGGTCATTGTCTCACGGGTCATGAGTTCAAGCACTGCATCAGGCTCTGTGCTGACAGCTCAGAGCCTGGAGCCTACATTGGATTCTGTGTCTCCCTCTCCCTACCCCTCCCCTACTCATGTTGTCTCTCTCAAAAATAAATAAACTTTTGTGAACTCCAATCCCCTTCTTAGATTTAGAAACTGAAGACCAAGTCAAACAGTCAATGACAGAACAGAAAAAAAAATCCAGATGTCTTGATGGGCCAGCGCTTCTCCTACAAGAGTATAAGTAGCCCCCAACGATACTCAAGCACAGAATCAAATGGTTTGTCAGGGGTGAGTGGAAGCAACCATTCTTTTTACATAACATGTATGCTTTGAAGTAAAAAGAACAAGCCACATAAAATGTAAGATTTAAAATAAATACCACTGAGACACCTTGAGTTATTCATTCCTTCTATCCTACAATTCAAGCTACAAGGCAGAAAGGTTTGAAAAACCCAGTGCTATTCCAACTTCCCTACCAAAATCTGACAAATTAACAGAGGAGAGAAGAGATGACCCCAAAGTAGTCATGGGTAATCACCCCATACCTATCCAGACTGATCCAGTGTGGTTGAGAGTAAATCAAGCAAGGCTGCTTAAGCACTTCTCAGATGATTTACTAATCATGTGCTATAGGTCTGTAATTGGGTTTCATTTATTCCTTCTGTTATTCAATAGACATAGACTGAGTACCTACTAGGAGCTAGAAGGTATGACATGTTCTAGCAATACTAAGATTGGCAGACAGGGGGAAAGACAACTAAAGCTGTATCATTACAATGTGTTATATTACAAACTATAGAATCAGGTGTCATGAACACAGACTCAGCTAGGTTGTGTCAGAGAAGGTGTTACAGTGAAAATGACATTGAGCTAAGTAAGTCTTGAAGGACAAGCAGGGGTTTCACTAATGGATATGGGAAAGGAAGAGAAATCATTCCAAGCAAATGGACAGCATATGCAGAGATATGAAAGAGAGGTATGAAGAGAACAAGTAAGCAGTTGGAGAGAGGGATACAAAAAAGACAGTATTATAGACATAAGCTTTGCTTTTTGTGCCATCTAGCACAATGTGGGGAAAGCCAATATTTTTTTAATAATAATTTTTAAAAATCTACCTTCCTTGGGCCAAAAACTCACAAGAGACTACATACTGGTGACTGAGACAGTCTGACCTTGAGAGTTGGTTTCAAACAAGAAAAAAGGATATTTGTTCTTTCACTTCCTATCTGTGAAGTCTTAGACACTTTCCAGGGTCTCAAAATCCACCTCTTCCAGGAAGACTTCCAGGATTTCCAGAGTCCAAACAAAGTCATTGTAAGGGGAGAAGGACAAGTGCTTTAATGATGAAATTAAATAGGAGAAATTATTCATTCCCATAGTTAACTGTAAAATTGTCTCCTTTCTAAATCCTTGGTATGCAGATCATATAGTAATTTTTTACACTGGTAAAAGAAAGTGGGTGATCGACCTAAGTTCAAACAGTTTCCACTACTTAATAACTGTGTGACTTTGGGGATGTCACATAACATCATTTTTCTGGTTGCAAACACCCTGCTAGTTTGTTGTGAAGCTTAGACATGACTTGAAGGAGGGTACCTGTCACAGGGTCTACCCTGTAAGGGGCCTCTCTTGGGCAGTCCCTCTACATTTTCAGAGCATTTTCATTCATTCAACAAATCTTCATTAGTGGGTTAACATGTAGAAGCCAGGAATACACAGATAAATCTGAATTGGATTTTGCTCTCTAGGACGTCATAGTCTATAGTGGATATATAGATATAGAACAGGCTCAAATAACTATGCTATAAGGAAGAAAGTGGTTACTACCAAGAAAAATACAGAGAAAGTGCTTGGTAAGTTGAGAGGTCAGAGATGACTTGTGTGGAGGGAGCTGGTGGGGGAAAGGGGAAAGGATTTGGGGCTGAGAAGCATCTGAGCAGGGTAAAGTATCCACCTGCCCCTCTCACAGATGAAACAAGAGAGGTTCCTGGAAGTGACAACATTCACCCAACTTCACACTCAATTACAGCAGTCAGAGTGAGAATTCAGAACTCCCTACCCCTCGTCCAAAGCATTCGCCATTACCACACTACTCCTATAACTAGGGCCAGGGCCAGGGTCGCTGGCCACTATCCCAGGTCGAGGCAGAGCAGAGTCTCAGCAGCAGAGGGCGGGGGGCGGGGGGGTGCACAGGAGATGGGGGAGGGCAGGCCAAGGGGCGGGGAGAGGGGCGCGGGCGGCACTCCGGGACTGGCCAGGGCACCCGCCCAGCGACGGCCCCGAGCTCAGGCTCGCCAGCCATGGGGCTGTGGTTCCCAGCGCTGCGGCCGCTGCTGGCGCCGCTGCTGCTGCCGCTGCTGCTGCTGCCGCCGTGGGCGCTTCCCCGGGCGCACTGCCCAGAGCCCTGCAGCTGCCCGCCCGACGGTGCCCTGCGCTGCCCCGGCCCGCGGGCCGGCCTCACCCGACTGTGAGTACGCGGCGCCCTGCTACTGGACACTCTGAGCCACCTTCCTTCCCTACTCTTTGGCTCCCTTTACCTGGAAGCTTGGAGAAAACGGCTGCGCCCTGTCAAACTCCACCACCTTTTAGAGTGATGAGAATGCAGAGCTTGGGGGCTGCCTTTGCCATCTCGTGCCATGCCACTCCTTGGGTTGGGACCCCCTCCGGCACATCCCCAGCCCCTGGCGGCCCCAGGCCCGCGATTCCCCCATTGGGGCTGCGGCAGGGGCATGGAATTGCCCAGAAGCCATGAGGGAAGGCCTGCTCCCAGCCTCTGCTGGAAGGGGACAGGGTGTGATGCTCCTCAATCAGCAACTGTCTCTGGAGAAGTTCAAAGTGGTCTTTACTTTTGTGCTAGCCAGGTTGGTGAAGGTTACTGTGACCTCTGGCACCCTGTGCTCCGTTAGGAATGGGGTGGCCAGGCCCTATGGCAAGGGGTGACCTAATCACTCAACCGGGGTTGCTGGTTAGCCCGCCGCCTCCCCTAACCAGTGCCCATGTACACCTTAGTAGGCCTAGGAACCACTGCTCTACCCTTCTCAGACGTATTTGCATTTCGATCTGGTCGCCGGTTCAAGGTGTGCCTTATGTCACACCTTCCACACACCATCCAGGCCTCCACGTTTACAGAGGTGGTTACAGAGGAGGAATCACATACATCAGCAAGTAGGGGCAAGAAGTTGTTTGCTGAAGTGATGGGGTGAAGAAAGGAAGGGCCTTCTGTACTAGTGTATCAGAGTGTCCCCTGGTCTCCTTTGATTTAGAAAAAGGTACCACACATTACATGATTCTATCATAGGAAATGTCCCCATCTACAGAAAGCAAATTAATAGCTGCCAGGTAGGGGTGAAGGCTCAGTGACTGCTAATGGTTGTGGCTTCTGGGGGTAACGAAAATTATTTAAAATTAGATTGTGGTGATGATTGCACAACTCCTCCCTTAGACATACTGAAAACCATTGTGCTGTACACTTTAAATGGGTGAATATTATAGTATATGAATTATATCTCAATAAAGCTGTTAAAAGGAAAGAAGAGTGCTGTAAAAGTAGGTTTTGGTTATGTTCTAACCATTGGCAGTGATGGAATCCTGTTCTTGCGGACAAAAGAGGCAACCCCTCTCCCCACTTCCCTGGGCCACAACAAGTCTGTCAGGCATCCCCCCTCTCTCCTGAGGGGCTGAGCCTCTCCCCTGAAAAAGTTAGTGGGCTTCAGGGAATGTTTGCAGTTGAGAGATACAGTTTAAAGGCTGAGGGGTTTATATTAATTAGTTTCCATTAATTATCTTGTCAGCTCAATTCCCTGAAGGTGAGGACCATGCTGAAAGAATTTGTTTCAATCAATCAACAGATTCATGGAACCTGCCTCCCAAGTCCCAGCCCTTGTCCTTCCCTGACAAACCTCCCTTCTTGCTCTTATGAATGATGGTACCACTAACAGCTTTTCTCACTCACTCAGTACTTACCATAGAGAGTACTGAGAGATTTCAAGAACCTGAGATCCAAAGAGATGGAATAACCTTGCCAAAGGTCCCCTTTTGCTATTGAGTAGCAAAGACAGGACTTCATCTGTTAATTGTGTTTTTATATTGGCTTGTCTTTGTTAGAAAATTACCCTTTCCTAAATATATATATACACACACACACATATATATAAACATACATATACATGTACATATATATCTTCCCAGGTCCTCTCAGATTCAGCTTTTCACTGAGCTCTCTCAACAATTCCTGCTGCCAAACCATGTTGGCCTCAGGAGACTACCTCTTCCCTGGAGAAAGCTGAAGTGAAAAGTATAAGACAAAACAAATTCTCCCACTGCCTCACAGCACAGTTTAGAGAAGCCTAGAACCCCTCAAAAAGATTTTAAGGGGTTGGGGTTAGAGGTGGGAGGCAAGCACAATAGAAGAAATGTTAGCATGCTGAAGCTGGCTAGTCCCACTCCCAAAAAGGAGCTAGCTGTCCAGGCTCTGACACCCTTGGCCATCCCTGTGGGATTCTGGAGAATCCTTAACTTCCTTCACATGCACTATCATGGCATCCATATCAAAGAGCATCTTCTAGACATTTAGACACATAAGGTCAGCAAGCATGCTGCCCCTCACAAGGTAAGGCTTCCTGAGAATCAGATAATTGAGAGATGATGACCTTCTCCTTTGGGTAAGAACCCTATGGGCACAATAAGGTGACCTCAACATCCATGTGCCAAGAGAAATACATAAGAAGGGATAGGAGGGTAGTTGCTTTAAAGCAGTGTTACTCAAAGTGCGGTCCTAGACCAGCAGCATTAGCCTCACCTGGGAAATGTTAGACACACACACTCTTGGGCCCCACCCCAAACTACGGAATCAGAAACTGTGAGGATGTAGTGTAACAGCTGGTGTTTTAACAAGATCCCCAAGTGGTTCTGGTACATGTGAATGTTTGAGAATCAAGATATTGCTTTCTATGAAGGATATAATCTGGTGGAAAGCAAGAGTGTGTTTTACACTTCTTGTGCTATATACTTCCCTTCTCCATGCACCCCCCCCACATACATACAAAATACTTGCAAAAGGCAACTATGATCAAATTAAAGCCCCAGACTCTGATACATATGGAAAATATACAGGATTGAGAAAAAGTTTTCTTTTTGTCTTCAAAGAGGAATAAGGGAAAGAATCCATGGAGAAGGACAGACTGAAGACACAAGGGAGGGGGAAGAAGAATATTTGGTGAAGTAAGGTCTCGGTGAGGGTAGGAGGACAGTGTCAGTCTCGGGTCATAGAAGAGGGTTAATCCTAGGGAGAGGGTACTTCTGAGCCCTGGGGAAGAAGATGAGTGGATAAACGTGTAACTTAACATTGAGGCGGGAGACAGGAAAAGTGAACAGCTTTATACTGAAATCCTCTTGATAATGAATGAATGAAATGGTAAACACTAATCACAGTATAGAAAAAATGCTATGGATAACAAATTGTGGGAGTTCATAATGAGGAGAGAGCTGAATTATGAAATAAGACACCTAGAAGAGATATGGTCTTGCATGAATTCATGCACAGGGTCTGACTCTGAAGAAAGAAGGGGAACACTCGAGTTTCTGGGGGGTGGAGGAGACAAGTACAGCACAGCATTTTAGACTTCATCATTGTCCCCTCAATAGATGCTAGTTTATATTTTAATCATTCTGGGCCTTGGTAGTCCTGCCTTGTAAGATTTTATCTAAAGTCCAGTATTTGGTTTTAACAAGGGGAAAAAAAGGAACATGGAATATAATTATTTGTCATTGACAAGCCCACAGTTTGCACATTTTGAAAATGGCACTGTTCCATCATTCATATCTTTCTATACTTTTCATGTTTTATTAAAACTTAGGTATTTAAAATCTAAAATATAATACAAAAAATAGCCTCCCACATGCTCACTCATTTTAATGGGGGGGGGGAGTAAAAGAAAACATTGATTTAAAACGTTTCCTTTTCCTTTTCTTATTAGTTCCCAGACAAGTGGAAGAAGAGGGGGAAAAAGTTCTCACCTTGCCCATGGTTATATAAAGATCTTTGTCTCTATGACAACAGAAAGGTTGATCTTCTTGCTATGGAAACAGCTTCTGAAAAACCTGTTAGTAAGAAAATGCTAATAATAATAATGGCAATTTATTTTTTGCATGTTGTGCCTACTGAACAGAGATTAAACTTTAAACTTTATTATAAGACACAGTCCAGAGACTTTGGAAGGATAAAATGTACTGTATCTATCAATCCAGTGTTATAGGAAGATGTTAGTCTCCTGACATGTTTCCTGAATGTCTTTCTCCTTTTCCCACCTTCAGTGGAAATCAGGGTCCAGAACACTGTTGAATGCTGTTGGGGGATGAACAGGAGGACATGGCCCCAGTCCTGAGAAGCCCATGGTCTAGGTAGAAACACATGCAAGAGACCAGTGTGGGCAGGGAGAGAGGCAACAGAGTCTAGGAATTCAGAATGCAGAGCAATTACTATGGACTGAAATCTCCAAGGGAAGGCATCATGGGCAAAGGGTTATGGGGCTGAACCTTGAAGGAGAGAAAAGAAGAAGAGTATTGGTGGAGGAACCACAGGTTAGAGTAGATTCAAATTCCTCGCTGAGTAGAAAAGAATAAAGTTGAATAGAGCCTTCCCTTTTAAAGCCTCTCCCAGGCTTTTTGGGGAATTTTTTAAGGGAAAACATACATGTCATCATAAATATTTGATTACATTACCTAGAGGGTTGTGCAAAAAGAAAAAAAAATCCAAATATATAGTTCTTGACTGACAGGTTTTCCATCAGAGTCATTCTTGGACAGTTGATTCCAAAGGCATTCAGTAAAAATCATGATTTGGAGTCACTTCCCCATGAAGCTCTCCCCAGTGTCTCCCATTCCCATACACACATCCTTTGATATGCTGTACTGACCTATATTTTTGAATGTATCCCGCCATAAGGTGACCATTTATTCAAAATAAGCCTCTTTGGCCAGAGCAGGGTATCTCAACCGCAGCACAATTGACATCTGGGGCCAAGTAATCACGTGTTGTGGAGGACTGTCGTGTACACCACGGGATGCTTAGCAGCAGCCCTGGCCTCCACCTGCTAGACACCAATAGTACTATGACCACCAAATTATGACCACCAAAAATGTCTCTAGACATTTGCCAAATGCTCCTGAGGGAGCAAAATCCACCCCCTACCCTTGGTTTGGAATCACTGTGCTAAAGTGAGAACCACTTGAAGAGGTCTTATTCAACTTAGGAATCCCCGAATTCCACAGGTATTATGATCAAAGTGGTTCTTAAACTTTGATTATCAAATTGAGTAGACAGCTGAATAGGAATAATGAACCAATGCAAAAACAAAAAAATATATATGTATTAGTTGGGATGTACTGAATCTAAATGTCATTTTAAAAATCTCCGTCGTAGGGGTGCCTGGGTGGCTCAGTCGGTTGAGCATCCGACTTCGGCCCAGGTCATTGTCTCACCGCTTGTGAGTTCAAGCTCTGCATCGGGCTCTGTGCTGACAGCTCAGAGCCTGGAGCCTGCTTCGGATTCTGTGTCCCTCTTTCGCTTTGCCCCTCCCTTGCTCATGCTCTGTCTCTGTCTGTCTGTCTGTCTCTCTTTCTCTCAAGAACAAATAAAATATTTAAAAAATTTAAAAAAAATCTCCATCCTAGAGGACGGGGAAGTGAGGAGGTGCTATGGGTAATGGAGGGAGTTGTGTTATATCAGCATCTATGCTACAGATTTTGCAGACCCCCAGTCTGACCTTTGAACGGACATAGTACCCATATCGGCTTCAGAGAAGCAAGAGTGGAAGCTTATCCATATTGGTATGTCCCATCCAAACTGTTTTAGTTTTTGTTATTTGTTTGTTTTCACTCACTCATTTGAGAAAAATCAATCCTTAGCCCAGGATCCATTAAAACAAACCAGAACAACCACCCAGAGAGCCTGGGGTGAGATCCACGGGTTCCCCGTCCAGAGCACAAGGTAAGAGTTCACAGGACATGGAGAAGCCTACCAAATTCTTGCAAGTACAACAGCTTGGCCCTGCCCACAGCTGGGCCAGATGACCAAAAAAAAAAAAAAAAAAACCTCAGAATTCATAAAGCTTGTGTCCCAACACCACTTCCCCCACACACCCAACCAAAGCAAAGGCCCAAGGTAGAGGTTGATCTTGAACCTCAGTTCTGACTCGGCATTGCCAGCTATAGCTTCAAGGCAATTCTTAAACCTGGCTGCGCCTATAAACACACTCCTCAGGCGAAGTTTTGCAAGCACCAGATTTTATTAGTTTAAAAATCATCCTTTTGGGGACAGTGAATGATGGCCCCTAGCAGGACACTAAAAAACCAAGAAACTGAGTTCCCAAAATCTCAGTGGAAATGTAGAGCCAAACAGGTTCACACAACCAATTCCTCTGGCATCAGACCCAGCTCCCCCCTTGGGGAGCAACAATTCCTTGAGGGTTTTTTCTGCCTTATTCTTTTTTTTTTTTCAAAAGCAGTAAGTCCAATTAATTCAGGGCTCCATTTCTTCTCCTTCACCCCCTCTATCTTTTTCCCAAGCCTCTCAATTTGGCTTCTTTTTCATGTCTTGAAATGAGGCACAAAAGCTTTTTTTTTCCCCAAAAATGCAGTCTCTCAGAGCAGCTGCACCAGACGGTGTCTTGGCCATGTATAACTGTGATCTTACAGAGGGGATTTTAAAGTCCCATGAGTCATGGTGATAGAGAGAGACCCTGCTGCTCACTTCCAGACCCAAAGGGGCTGGCTCTGTGGGAGCATATGTATTCTGTTCTGGAAGCTCCCCTTGGTGTGCAAAAAATCATATTTAATGCAGATTTTAGCAAATTTCTCACCAGCTATTTTTTAAGAGGGGAATTAAAATAATCCCACCCACCAGGCAGGTGGGCTTTCTGACTTGGTAGGCAGCTTCTAGCAGCTTCTCTACAGGGTCCTCATTTACTCCTAGCTTCTGCCTCACTGGGAGATGACACCCCCTCCCAGCCAGCAAACCACGCACAGCTGCTCTCTGTGTGGTCATGAACCACTGCTCTTTAATGCCACTTGAGCCAAACTCAGAAAAGTCCAATTTATAAGTAAAACTCAACTTTCAGAATGAAGGGGTTTTTTTCCCCTGCTGCCGTTACATTTGCCCTTGACTCTGATGAAATCAGGTGACTCCTGCGTTCCTAATTCTACCCCATGAGCAGTGGCAGACGGCATTCCTGAGCCCACACGGATAGTAGGGCTGCTCTGGAAGGACAAGGTCGGGTCCAACGCAGCCCTCAAATCATCTGAATTGAGCAATAGGACAAAGACCGGGCAGACCTGAGTTCTAGCACAAGGTCCCCTTTCCCTAATTTGCACCGTGGGTTGGCACTAGTGATAAAACCTCAGTGCTGTCTATAAAAGGGGCATGATGGTTGCTGCCCCTGAGTGGGGCTGACTGTGGTGAAGATACACAAGACGGCAGAGCCCAAAGTACTGGGAAATAAAGGCTCCACAGAACTACAAAGTATGATTGTAACAATCTGATGCTACAGAGAAGACTACAAACCCACAGCTGGTGCATGAGGTTGAACAGAAATTACATATCATCCAAGGGGCAGTCCTGATGGAAGACTTTTGTCCCTGGGAGGTGTTAATTAGAGAAAATGACCCACTAGGTCTTCTCAACCTGGAAGGTGAATAAGTTAGAATCCCAAAATAGCACAGCTCATTATTGCCTGGAGTCTGATAGGCTAGTCTTTTCAGGCCAGGCTGAGCTGCCTTTCAAACATGCCCCCTAACATCTGATTATAGGCTGCTTTCTATCGTTCCACTGGATTAGTCGTGTCTCTAGCTAAAGCATCTGAGCCTAATCTGGGTCTTTTCTGTTCCCCTTTCCCCACCCTAAGCCTGGGGCTGACACACAGAAAACCCTCAGGCCAGACCTGATGACCATTGGGGCATTCCGTACTGAAATGTACAGGACAACGTGTAGGATCCGTATACACTGCCCCTGCCCTCCAAGAGCTCCTAGTCTTCAGCCATGGGAGAGAGAGATCTAGTGCTCAGATGGCTGCAGGGAAATGCAGAAGGTGATGAACAAAGTCTGGTAGGAGTTCAGAAAGAGCCATCCCTTCTAGTCTGAGTAACAAAGAAACTTTGGTGGAGGCATCACTTGAGCTGTAGATCTTTAAACCTTGCTCCCTACGGTGGCAGCCAGGCCAATGTGGTTATCGCAAAAGCTAAATCCTTGTCTTTGACACCAACTTAGGCCACTGGGGAATCACAACTCAGAGCCCTTGCTCTCTCACTGACCACCAGCACACCCCCCATTATGGATCCCCAATGGAACAGGATTATTTCTCCCAGGAAATCTTGGGTGGGGCTCTGATTAAGACTTTTCTTATTTGTAAGCACCAGAAATCAACTCTGACAAATTTAATCATAAGAGGTTACCCTGATAGAAGAATAAGGAGGTAGAAGGATGTGGGCAAGATCCAGAGAGAATGTGGCATTTTAGCAGCAAGAGGTCAGTTCCCTTTTCTCTAGATTCCATCTTTACGGTGAATCAGCTCCATGGAGTCCTGCCTATGACAAGTTTTAGATTCCTAAGAAAGAGAATCTGATGGCCTCAGGCCCCACCCCCAAGGCAAGAGCATAGGGACACAGTCAATGAGACGCTCCACCCAGATACAACCAGCCATGAGGTGTCTCTAAAGAAGGGGCATTTTGGGGGCACCTGAGTGGTTCAGTCAGTTGAGGCTGCAACTTCAGCTCAGGTCATGAGCTCACAGTTTATGAGTTTGCTGCTGTCAGTGCAGAGCCCACTTCAGCTCCTCTGTTCCCCTCTCTCTCTGCCCCTCCCCTGCTCGAGCTCTCTCGCAAAAATAAATATTTTGAAAAGGGTGGGGCAGTTTTGAGCCAGGCAACCACACAAATTGGTGTCCACCAGACTGCTGAGGAGTTAGTGAAAACTGAAGGCGCACATGCCAGTAATTTCAGGCACTTAAAATCCATCCTCAGATTAATTAGAAGTACATAGTATTTCAGTTGCAACTGGCTTTTACAGGCTCACTTTTAAAAAACAAGTTTGGGGGGCGGTTGGGTGGCTCAGTCAGTTAAGTGCCCAACTTCGGCTCAGGTCATGATCTCACAGTTTGTGGGTTCGAGCCCCGCATCTGGTTCTGTGCTGACAGCTCGGCACCTGGAGCCTGCTTTGGATTCTGCATCTCCCTCTCTCTCTCTCTGTCCCTCCCCGACTCATACACGTGTGTGTGCACGCACTCTCTCTCTCTCGCTCTCCCTCTCTCTCAAAAATAAATAATAAACATTAAAAAAAGTTTTTTTAAGTGTCTGGAACAGGAGCTTGTAATGGAAGAGTTTCCTGAAGCATATCTACAATGTCACTGTCCTGACAACATAATATTGTCTGCTTCTAAAAAATACTTTTGAAAAATCATTACAGATGATGCAGACATTCCCTGGGGAGAATCCAACATGTAGTTTTATTTACCAAAGTTAGTCTTGTCATGTTATGTTATTGCTAGAAGAGCTCTGTTTAGGGGGTAACGATTGGGTTATTTTGCTTGTGTCTTTAGAAAACTTTAAATGGGTTTTGAGTAAGGGCTTAGATGTGCTTACCATTTTCCTCTGAGGCTTTATATTTTTAATTTAGTTGTTGCACAAATGACTTGGAAAATCCATTATCCAGGGAATCTTCTTGAAAATCTTGGTTCACAGTATAATTCATAAATTCCTCACAGCTTCCTGGGTGCTCTGGAAAGTCTGTCTTGGAGGAGAGTCACTCAAGTTGCACTTTCCAGTGGGAGGGTTCCAATGGACTGAACTTTTTAAAATCAATGAATAAATGAGAATTATGCAGAGTGGCTCTCTAGAGTTGCAATATTGTTTTAAATTTTCTTTAAACACTGATTTATTTGTTAGAGACAGAGACACAGAGTGAGCGGGGGAGGGGCAGAGAGAGAAGGAGACACAGAATCCGAAGCAGACTCCAGCCTCAGAACAAGCTGTCAGCACAAAGCCGGATGTGGGGTTGGAACCCACAAACTATGAGATCATGACCTGAGCCGAAGTCGGGAAGCTCAACAGACTGAGCCACCCAAGCGCCCCTAAAGTTGCAATATTTAATGGAATGGTGTTCTTTATCATTTTTTTAAAGGACTATCAGGTGACACCTGTAAGAGATACCTGAGCCCAAAAGAAAGGTACCACGTAGGAATACTTACCCTCCCTCTCAGGTGTCCTATCTATAATTATCAGAGAGTCAAGTGTCAGGGACAAGTCACAGCTATTTTATAAAGTGTGACCCATGACAAATAGAACAGTCCATTCCAAAGTACTGAACCCACCCTACCCCCACCCCCCACTAATACCTTACCCTTGACCAGGAAGTTAGAGTTGTCACTAGAAGCAGCCGGGGTAGCTTGAATCTTTCACAGTAAGTGAATTATAAATACTTATTGTGCTCTTATTTTGTGCTAAATGCTGTATTAGAATCATATAAATACCTTATTTAGTCTCAAAAATCTCTGGGGTAGTTAGTATCGTTATTTTATAGATGTGGAATGAAGCTATGATTTGAAGCCAGGCATTCTGGCCCCTGAATCTGTACTCTTCATTGCCCCACTGTGCTGCTTCTGGGAGAGAAGGCACATGCAGCTGGTGATGAAGGCATATTCTATAAAGTATATGGCACCTGAGAGAGACCTTTAACCAAGGGTAGTATGTGACAGCAGAGAAGGGTGTATGTGCCAGATGGTGGGGACAGTGTGAATGAGGCAGAAAAGGGTGAGGCAAGTTCAGGAAGTATAGTAGCCTGATTTATCCAGGATGGCACTGTCTAGTAAAAATATAAGGTCAGTCTTATGTGTAATTTTCTTTTTCTAATAGCCACACTTAAAAAGTTTTTAAATGGTGCAATTTTAATGATATGTTTCATTTCATCCAAGTGTACAACATATTATCATTGCAACATTGAATCAGTATAAAAGTTATTAAGGAGATACTTTATGTTCCTTTTTCTTGACAAGTCTTCAACACCTGGTGTGTATGGTACATGTACAGTGCATCTCGATTCAGACTCCATGGCCACTTGTGGCTGGCGGCTGCCTGATGGAACAGCACGAGTTTAATGTATGGGTTATATGGGAGGAACAGTGGGTGACAGGACTGGCAAATCAAGTTTGAGACTTTATCTGGAGGGCCTGAATGCAGGGGTGAGGCATTTGTAAAGAGTGGACAGGCCAAGGGGAGGCACAGAAGATTAAGTGAGTATAAAAGAATAACATGGTTGGAGTTATTAAGAAGATTAATCTGAGCCCAGGATGGGCTCAGAGGAAACCAACTCAGGGACTGTGGAATAGTAGGGGTGGAGAGAAGAATGCCTAAGAAAAGTGGCAGTGAGAAAGGAATAAAGGCTGGAAGCAAGAGACAGTATGAAGGTAGAGTCCACCAGAGACTGGGTGTTCAATGGTGGACAGAGGAAACATTCATACAGGGTACCTGGTAAATTCTCAAATAACAGTACAAGAAAAAAAAACTGAGTAGTCATTCTTGCTGAAGAGGACAGGGGAAAGAAAGAAAACCCACTCTGGTAGTCCCATGGAGGAACAGGAATATGAGCAGCATCTTTGAAGTTTAAGACTGTGAGCACATCCCTCAAGAAACTGATGGTTCTATCGGAAGGCTAGGTTTTCACAAGAGAACCAGAGGATTGTGTAGCAACAAAGCCCTGAAGGAACAGCACTGATGTGCTTTGTTTGGTGAAGGACACAGCACTGGACCAGGGATGAAGTGACCTATGTTCTAGTCCAGATCTCCCACTGAATTGCCACGTGGTTTCAGGGAAATCATTTCATTTTTCTTAAGATTCTTCATTTATAAAGCGAGGGGTTAGACCAAACCACTTGCAAGCAGCCTTTTCACTCTGAGTGCTTGAGTCTAAAACAGTGTTAAAAGGAGTAACCAAACAATGAAAACCACCTGGATGGTTTTTTTTTAATGTTTATTTGTGTGTGTGTGTGTGAGTGTGTGTGTGTGTGTGTGTGAGAGAGAGAGAGAGAGAGAGAGAGAGAGAGAGAATGAATATGCAAGCAGGGGAGGGGCAGAGAGAGAGGGGGGACAGAGGATCTGAAGTAGGCTCTGCCCTGTCAGTGCAGAGCCTGACTTAGGGCTCAAACTCACAAACCGTGAGATCATAACCTGAGCCGGAGTCCAATGCTTAACCGGCTGAGCCACCCAGGAACCCCTGGATGTACTTTAAGAATCATTCCAAATTGTCTGATGTAAAACTGAACAAATTGCATGTCCATCTATACTGACTTCATATTTCAGGTAACATTGACATCTTAAGCTCCCTCTAGGTAAATGCTGAAGACAAGAAGCCAATAAATGAAGACATACCCAGTAATGAAGTTACCAAGTAGATCAGTGCATTTGAAAATGCAATGATTTAAAATCATTTGGAAAGAGGAAAGCCATTTTCATTTCATTCCAAGATGAAAGCAAGTTTATTATAATTATTGAGCAGCTTTGAAAACAACACAGAAATTCTTAAGTCTCTATTCAATTTAGAACAAGTTGTTATGTAAAAAATACAAAAACATTAATATGCCTTTAAATAAAGTAATGCTTCCCTCTCCCATTTCAATGAGTTCATTAGGCAAAAAGGTTTTTGAGTGTCTGATTTCTGTTTTTTTTCTTCCCTCTGATTTTGTAGCATTTTAAAATTCAGGGTGTACAGCTCTAGCAGTAAACTAATTGTCTGTGAAAGATGGATGGAAGTTTGTAGCTTTCTTAAATCGATAATATAGATGGCTTTTCTAAACAATTAGGGGGAAGTGAATAAAAATATTTCACTTCTGCTGAGCTGGGCAGAAGGATAGGGAAAAGCTCTGTCTGACAAGGTGACCTAGGACTCCACCCAGTATTTGGGGACTCTGGATTGGTGCAGGACGTTTTCCCTGGCTCTCGTCTTCCTCTGGCCCTGCTCAACCCTGTGCTTCAAAGGGTGGTCCTTCCCTGGAAACCCTTATGTAATAAAAGCTCTTAAAAACGAAGGGGAGGTGGGGAACCTACAGTTGTAATTGACTTCATGCAATACCTATCTTTAAAAGGAGAGAGTATGTCATCTGAACTCTATTTTCCCTTCACCTAGGGAGTTTGCTATTTAAAGGAACCTTCCAAGGAATCCTTTTGTAGAACAAAGAACCCTTTGATAATGCAAATGTATCCCAATTGATAGGTTTTTATAATAAAGGATTTCTAAACCTTGGGTTTCACTGAAGGAGGACACAGCCCTCCTGACTCTGAAGTTCTCTGAACTTTATTTTGAGGGTTCATTAACAAGCCAGTGAGCTGGACAAACGCTCCTTCCAAGGTCATCTGTGTTATTAAACTCAGAAGAAACAATCAGAGGGCTTCAAACCCCACCTCTGAGTATTCCTGAGGCTTATTAACAATTAAGGAGGACCTTGATAATGTGGCATTATCCCTCTTCAAGGTGACTGAGTTTATGTAAGTGCTATTTGCTTATCTGTAAACTGTCCCCTGGTGCTGAGTTCTGACACAAAGTGCACTGGTGACTTGGCAATTGGGATTGGCTGGGAAATGGAGTGAGTCTGGGGCCCAGGTGAAAGAGTGGATGGGAAGGAGCTCTGAAAGTGGGATGGCCCTTCTGACCAGTCCCACCTTGAGGCAAAGAGGCCAAGCCTTTACCCTGCATTGGCCAGTCACTGGATACATGCTGCCCAGGAGAGAAGATGTGATCTTAGTTGAGGTTGCAATCTTTGCCTGAGTCTAATTCCAGGGGAGCAACTCAGCTAGGAGCTTCAAGCTGCCCCCTCTCTGAGCCTCTGGGGAAATGAGTGCCTCAGTCCTGAGGGATGATTTTGACAGCCCACCACAGCATCCTCTATAAGAACTAACCCAACTGTACTGGATAGCCCTCAGCACAGAGTCTCCATCTGTGTGCAGGAGCCCAGTTTGAAAGTCAGAACCCAGCAGTGAGAGATACCAGGTTGAACCTAACCAGATAGCAACTAGGAACTGTTCTGTGTCAGCAGTGTCTTCTAAGAAGGAGGAATGCAAGAATCAGGGTCCAGTGACTAAGGAGAAGGGTGGGCAGGGGCTCCCCTTCCAGATGGAGTCTGGGGAGACCAGTCAGGCTGCAGAATAAGGAATCAAGGAAAAACAAGCACCAACATGAGGTCAGGGGAAGCAGGTGTAATTCAAGATACTGCAGGTGTACTCCTGTCCTCCAAATACTGCTAGGTTTAGTGTAGACAATGCAGAAAGACACAGGACCTCACTAGAGTCACGACCAATCACAGGATCCCAGAACTAAAGTGAGTGCTTAGTTCCAATGCTAACGGGGTAAAGAATGCTTCTACATTAACTTTAACCCATAGCTGAGAGGGTTGGGGGACTTTCAGACAGGATTCATGAATAAATAGAGTTTTCATAATGAATAAAACTAAGGCACACTTTGCCACCCCGTCTAAGTATTTGTTTCAGCATCTGTGGGACAGGTACTTGAGCAAAGTGGGATCTGGCCATAATCCAGGTGTCACTCGTGTTGTATCATCCATTCATTTAAAAATCAAAGTTTTAAATCGTAAAAAGACAGGAAGGAAGGAAGGAAGGAAGGAAGGAAGGAAGGAAGGAAGGAAGGAAGGAAGGAAAGAAAGAAGGAAGGAAGGAAGGAAGGAAGGAAGGAAGGAAGGAAGGAAGGAAGGAAGGAAAGGGAGGGAGAGAGGAAAGGGAAAGAAGAAAAGGAGAGAGAGAGAGAAAGAAAGCAAGAAAGCAAGCTGAGAAATGTAAAAAATACAAGTATCTGGATCGTTCCACATGTACATGAATTTCCCTCTCATTCACTATTTAGGAGGCAGAGAAAACTCTTTATGCTGCAAGTTCAACCTCACATTTGCCCAGAAGCCTGGCTCTTTACCACTATCTGAGCTGCATCATTTGGGAGTGTCACACTCTTTGTCTAGGATAGAAAAGGCTCTGCCCCTCTTTTATTTGTCTTTGCTTTATGAATAGCTTTCATTCCCTTTTTTGACCCTGGACAACAGAGCCGCTGAACTGTCCTTGCCTTTGGTCTTTTTTTTTCCCAGTTCTCCTTGACTCCTGCTCTCTATCAAATAACATTGACTAGGCCTTTCCACAAGAGTTCCTGAAGTTTACAAAAATTTTTTTAAATTTTTTTTAATGTTTATTTATTTTTGAGAGAGAGACAGAGCATGAGCAGGGGAGGAATAGAGAGAGAGGGAGACACAGAATCTGAAGCAGGCTCCAGGCTCTGAGCTGTCAGCACACAGTTTGAACCCACAAACTGTAAGACCATGACCTGGGCCGAAGTCGGACGCTTAACCAACTGAGCCACCCAAGCGCCCCTTCACAAAATTCTTGGAATACACATAGGCCTAACTTCAAACACAGAAATGAAGAAGGAAGTGGGGAGGGAAGGAAAGAAAGGGAACTCAATAAATCAAAACAAAAAACTTTTTTTCTTTTTTGTCTCTCAGATGCAGAGGGTTAGGTCAATCATATTTTTTCCTGCAAGCAACATTATCGCTGGTCCATTCAAAGTCACTCTGTTTTCAGTTATTTATTTTACCCCCTTCTCTCATTTCCTTTCAATTTGCCATAGGCAACCATCCAAGATCGTGCTTAGGTGTTTTCCCTTAAAATGTCTCATGTTTGGTGTGCAAGTATTTTAATTCTGCAAGTCAGATTTCATATCATTACTTTCTCATTGCTCTAAGCACTGTGATTCTAAGATCCACACAGGCTGTCCTCTGTGCCTTTAGACTCTTACTTCTAACTGTGGACCTATTACTTAGGTATGCGCTGTCCCCACCACCATTCTTTCACTCAGTAATGGCCACTCAGTTTGCATCCACACCCCGCCCCACCCCCCCATGCCACAGTGTCGTGAAGAAAATCCCTACATGGGTTCCCTTATAGTGTCAGAATGCCTCTGGCCTGTATACAGGAATAGAATTGCAGGGTTATGGAGACAGTTGTCCACACTGCTAAAAGTTTCTGGCCTCATAGAAGCACCCACCAGAGAAGGGAGCACCTTCAAAGGGAGTACATTCAAATGGTTATTGGCAAATCAGAGGCCACATGAACAAACGTTTAAATGCAGGAGACAGGCATTTGAAGGCTTAGAAACTGCTGCCAACTGAAGATGAATCGGGAATAAAGACATGACATCTCCAAAATAAAAATATAAGTCAGTGGGAAAAACAGCTTTGGATTCATGGACCCACATTCTGCACCTCACTTCATGAGAAGACATCTGGTGTCAAAAGCTCAGTACACCTGCGTCACCCCACCCATCTCCCCATTCTCTGGCCCCCAGGCCCCTTCCTCCCCCCAGCCACATCCACAAAGCTACCCACTGTTTGCTCAGTGGCTCCATTATGGTAAGCACTTTATTCTTACTCTCATCACTGCTGCCTTTCATGATCTGCCGCATCAACGTCAACTGCAAAATTTCACCTTGCACCAGGGCTGTTCCGTAGGCACTGGGGATGGCCAGTGCGTGATCTACAGCTTCTCTCACTTCTGTCCAACCTTTGCTCCTCATCCCTCATCCCTACATCAATCAAAAGCTCAGGCAACCTCCCTGGTCAAATCTGAGCCAAGTGCTCTCCTGGGAGCCACACTATGCTCCCTTTTAGAGGAGGAGGCTGCCTGGTGAGAGGCTCCAGCTTCTGGCTTCCATTTGCATGAATAAACAGCTCTGAAGGGTTCGTTTTAAGCTTTTATGTAAACACTCTCCAAAATATGTTCTGCACTGCATTATCCCCAGCAATAAAGATTCTGGAATCAGAATTTGGCTGTCAGTTTTATTGATGTTGCATGGGGTACAGTAGAATACAGCTTTCTCTTCTGGAAATTTATTGACTTGGCAGTGCAGAGAGCAATAAAACTGTGTTTTTAATCAGTAAGCCAAGCGGACATGATTCCAGAAGAAATATAGGAAGCAAACATGCCATCGGAAGAAGATTTCTCCCCCCACTGTCCCTGTTCTTCTTGGATGCCCTGTTAAATAAGTTTGGGTACTGAACAATGTGCTTGTGGGACTGTCTTCAGGAATAAAATCAGAGGACCAAGTTTGGATTACTTCCTCTAGGTTGCACCATCTCTAAGAGACTGTTGAGCAAAAATATTTTTCTGAAATGAAATCTCTTTGCATTAGTCTCTAGAGAGGAACTGTTGGCAAACTGCTTTGCAGGAGAATTGGGAAAGTGTGGCATTTCTCCTCTCAAGAGAAACAAGGTTACAATACCTGTCCCTCCACCTTGCTCAATGAGAGAGAATAGATTACCTGGGTATATATCCAAAGGAAACAAAATCATGATCTCTATGAGATCTCTGCATCCCATGTTCATTGCAGTATTAGTCATAATAGCCAAGATAGGGAAACAACCTAAGGGTCCTTCAATGGATGAATAAAGTGTAGTAAATACACACACACACACACACACACACACACACACACACGTGTTTTTCAGCCATAAAAAAGGAAATCCTGCTATTTGTGACAGCATAGACAAACCTGGAAGGCATTGTGCCAAGTGAAAAAAGCCAGAGAAAGACAAATATTGTATGGTATCGTTTATATGAAATCTAAAAAAAAGAAACAAAAAAAACCCAGCCAATTTCCTAGAAACAAAGAAGAGAATCATGGTTGCCAGGGGCTGGAGAGGGAGAAAATGAGATATAAGTCAAAGGGCACGAACTTTAAGATATAAGACTATGTTCTGATGATCTAACGGTGACTAATACAGCATGGTGACTATAGTTAACAATATGATTTTATATACTTGAAAGCTGCTGAGAGTAGATTTGAAGTGTTTTCACCCCCCGCCAAAAAAGAAGAGTTAACTACATGAGGTGACAGATGTGTTCATTATCTTGATCTTTGTAATGATTCCCCAATGTATGTGTGTATCAAATATCACATTGTACATTTTAAATATATACAATTACATTTGTCAATTATTCCTCAGTAAAGTTGGGGGGTAGAAAGGAGCTGGGTTAGGAATCACATACTTCGGCCTAATATCGCGCCATAGAAAGAACACTTGGGGCTCAGTCTGCTTGGTCATGTTACTTTGTTCAGCCTACCGAATCTCTTTGAGATCTAGTTCTTCTGCTATCGAAGGGAAATACCGACCTCAAACCATTGTTGAATGTATGAAATAAGGTTATAGGCAGGTGTGCAAAGCTCACATAGCACCTTGTACAATAGCAAGTCCCTTCTGAGACTGCAAGACATCTCACTGATTAAATGCGCTCATGATGCAGAAGGTGTTCTTTTCTGGCAACTAAGACAGTCCGCTTTGTAGACATGTGAAAAGCAAGGCAGCATCTCCCACCTGTACTCTCATATTCCTGACATTGACTTCCCACCTGAAATGTCCTGGTCCACTCCCTCTCTGCCAGTGCTTGGGCCAAAACCTTCAACCAACCTCCTTGATAAATACTGGTTGAACATTCATCCTTGCTTTGCAGATTCTTTCTTCTGAGTTATCTGAACTCCAGGTTCCTTTCAGCGTACATACATCATTCTGTTGTGCTTTTGCTATTGCTGAGTAATTGCTCTTTTCTCAACTTTTACATAACGTATAACTTTTATCTCTATTCCACAACACTTAGATTGTTCCTCTGAATATAGGCAAGTGCCTGAAGGAAATGCTCTATAGATGTTCCCCCAAAATGGCATGAGATGCCCATGTGATTGAACCATAGCAGCTGAAAGGTCTGGTTGGAAGGAAACTGAAATTGGCTCTCTGGGGAAGATGGTATAGATCAAAATAGGAACATGTTCCTAGTGAGTCTTTCCTTCCCCTGCCTGCCTAGTTCCCAATTGTATTTTCACCACTCATTTCTTTACTTTGTCCAAGACAGTTTCTTTTCCATCTTCCCAACCAGGCCAATGGGGCCACCCTAGAACTATTTATCAACTATTTACTTGGTGCCAAGCCCTATTCTTTACATGGCTTATCTCGATTAATTATAACAACCCTGTGAAGTTGTAATTATTATTCCAACTTTATAGATGAAGAAACTGAAATAGAGGGCTTAAATAAAATCCTCAGGATCACCTGTGGAGATGTGAACCCCAGTGTGTTTAACCCCAAAGTTGAGGATCTTAATACAAAATAACGTATCTTTGATAAAGACTAAGAGTGAGTCATGGCATATCTCTTTTTTAATGTAAGTTAGTTAGAATTCTCCACCTGAAACCAGTGGCTGGAACTCTGTAGCCACCTACACGCGCGCACACGCACACACACACACACACACACACAGACACTTTATTCATGAACTTAAAAGGTACCCAGTCTTAAATATTAAACTCTTGGCTTTCCTTTTTTCTTTTCTAGATCACTCACCTATCTCCCTATCAAACTAATCCCATCTCAAGCTTTCAGAGGACTTAATGAGGTCGTAAAAATGTAAGTAAGATACTACATAGCCAAAGACATTCATAATTGGAATAATTAAAACTTTTGTAAGAGAAAACATAGTTAAAAGGTGATAATGCTTCTAGGAGAGAAACTGTGTTCAGGAAACCCCAGTATTTTTATCTTTATAATACAAATAATATCTAGGGACCTCTGAAGGAAAGTATGATTTCCAACAGTCATTAAGTTCCAGATAATTAACCTTGCTTCAATGAACTGAATGCATTTTGATAAGTGATGATAAACTTCTCAAGTAGAAAAAAAATAGATTCCAATCATAAAAATCCTCCTTCTGCTAGAGCAGCTATTCCCTTGTGCCACATTTTTAGATAACACCCACACAGAAGAAAATGTGTTGGAGGTTTATTGTGCATCAGAAGAGAATCTTTATATCTAAAATAGAAGAAGTGTATGACAAAAACATAGTATTTAAAGCTGTATTGATAAAAGGCCTTTATCAAAAGTGTAAAGCAACCTGATAATACTGTGTGATCTTCTATTTCTGTCAGATGTAACTTTTCCCTGGGTCTCAGCTGCCAGGGCATAAGACACCATGCACGAGAGGGAACTTTCTTAGGAGTCCAGTATTCCAGCATCCTCCTTAATGTTAGTCTGAGTGAAAGGACCTCAAAGGCCATTTAGTTCCTAGAGAGCATCTCTGATCTTAACAATCCACTGGGCTTTCGAAGCAGATTTACATCTGTGAAGAAGATGCAGGCATCATCAATCCTAGCTCCTTAGGGAAACTTCGACTGCTCTGTAGGGTACTAACAAGCAATGAGGATATTAAAAATAATTCCACAAGTATTACATAAATGTCAGTCTCCTTGAGCCTAACCCTTATTCTTCTGCTCTCAAGTTTAAATGTTGAGCTTTGATAACTTTTAATGCATTAAGACCTCCTCATGAGAAAAGTAGCCACAACTAAATAAACAAACCATTAGATAGGAATGAAATGAATCAGTCCAGCAACAATCCATTAATGTGTTGTTCATAAAAGACATTAACTGCCTTGTGCTCAGCCTTTCTGTGGGCTAAAGCTCTCAGGTCTGAATGTTAACCTTAGAAGCACTCAAATGTACAATTTGTGAATTTGAGACTTTTTTCTCAGCTGGCAGCAAATGGTAGCTTATGCTGGGATTTTAGGGTAACACTGACATTACCTGCATGCATGAGATGATATATGGCAAAGCTGGTTCCTTTATTCGTGTCTTTTTAAAAAATCCATCCATTAATCCATTCATTCATTCATACTCTATGTACCAGGCAATATCAAGTTGCCACAGATTCAGAAATGAGTAAGATATACATACTCCTTGTCCTCAATTTGCTAAAAGAATGAGAAAAACAGTCAATGAAATAGACACAACCTAAAAAGGACACGATGTGCAGAAGTTGACCACCTTGCAATTACCTCAGAGCAGGGTAAAGAGTTATGAAACAATGAATGTAACCCAAATGAAAACCTCACTAGAACGATGGAATGGTGAATCCAGACATCCAGATTCCGGTCCTGAGCCTTCCCTTAAGCACTATTTGCCTCTCCTCTGAGAGTCTCAATTTCCAAAGCTATAATACAAGGGAATCTGACTAGATTTTCTCAAAAGACCTGTCCACTTCTAACAATCTGTGACTCTTGAGTCATAAGATAAACAAGAAAAAAAACCCTGTCACATAAACAGTGATTACTGAAACCTGCATTTCCACAGCACCTGGTTTATAGATGCCCATCAACGCTCCTAAAGGGAGATGGCAGCACTTGATGATGAGAGGACAACTTAAGGCATCCTTGTTCTTTTTTAAAAAGACACCCTGGAGCCCCCTGTTGTTGGGTCACACCCACAGCTTATTATTATGCAGATCTGGTCATTTCTTTCATGTTTCTTCCCTTTTTTTCTCTCCCCTAGTGAAATCTCTCAGAGTGATTCTCTGGAAAAGATAGAAGCTAATGCCTTTGACAACCTCCTCAATTTGTCTGAAATGTAAGCATCAGCTAACAGATAGTTTATTGCTGTACACTATTACCCTCGCTGGCTGGAGCCTACTCGGTATTTGTATTCAAGCATCCACTGCTAGGAATCCAAGAGGAAAAGACTGCAGCAATTACTAGGTCTGGGCAGGCACTAATTTCTCTCACTGCGGTGGCCTGAAGGTTGCCATGGTGACAACTGCTTCTCCGTGGGAGCTGTATAAACTCTGAAACATCGCAACACAAAGTTGGAAATTAAAATTGACATTGTGGAGTCCTGCCAAGTAGCTCTTACCTTATGGAAGGGAGGGTATGAAGCACTTGGGGTAGTGGGGAAATATGAAAGGGAGCTTAGAAATCATGAATTAGTACATTGGGGATGGTTTGGGCATCTTCATTTATTCTGTAAATGATTCTTGGAAACCCACCATGTAAAAGCCCTGTGTGGGACATGTATGCTGTTGTGATGTGTTAGAATTGATTCTTAAAAACAGTGCCTTCCAAATTATCATTTTCCTCCAATTTACAAAAAGATGGGTGAAAAGACTGGCTCAATTCAGTTTTCAGATGATGAACCTATGACCCAAAGAGTTTAACTGACTTGCCTGATGTCACGCAGCAAGTTAGTGCTATAGCTGGGCCTAGATATTGGTTCGTGTAACTCCTGAGCCAGCCTTCTTACTGCTGCCTTGTTTGGCTCAAACCTGAGCTTGTACAAACTTCACCTGCATAGGAGCTTTCAAAGTTAAGGGAAGGGGAAGGATGTTAGCAACAAACATTTCCTGCGCACTTGTGCCTGGCATTTCCTTGAGGTTGTATAAATCCTCACAGTTGCCCTGCAAAGTGGCGTAATTATCCCTTTTGTTCAGGGGAAGGAATGGAGACTCAGAGGGTTAGTAATTTGACTAGTGTGGCGCTGTAGACACTGGCAGAGATGAGATTCCATCCACCCCGGCCTGTCTTTCTCCAAAGCTTATGCATTTTCCACTACACTACAAGACCTCCCTATGAATGGTCCAATTAGCAATTATCTAAAGAGAACAACTGATTGA
Source organism: Cryptoprocta ferox (assembly GCA_028646485.1). Lineage (NCBI taxonomy): Eukaryota > Metazoa > Chordata > Mammalia > Carnivora > Eupleridae > Cryptoprocta > Cryptoprocta ferox. The sequence continues at coordinate 63,614,101 of CM053576.1, read as the reverse complement.
TAAGTATGTGAGTACCTACCACATGTCCAACCAAGGGTCAAATGCTGCTGGAATACAGAGGAGGTAAAATACAAATCTTCCCCAGGAGATGACAGTATAGTCAGGGAGGTGAGACTAACTCACCAACCAATTATGGGGAAATCTAAAATAATGGGTATTCAAATGCAGATTTATAATCTGGGCTTGGCTGTGAAGTAGAACTGGGGGTTGCTGGAGGAGAGAGGAAGTCATTACCATTATAGATGACAGTCCTACCCCAGACCTAGAAATCTGTAGTTTTAACAGACTTCCCAAGTGATACTTCCCAAGTAGAAGCACAGCTTATACTGCGAGCTACCAGAACAGCTTAAGATAAATAAATTGCTCGTGATGCAACAGAAAGAAAAATAAAATGCTCTAAGGGAAAGTTTATAGACTTTTCCCAAGGAAGGCCCTGAAACTAGGATGTTAGCTCCACACAGGCTCTTTTTGTTCACAGCTGTATCCCCAGTACTTAGAACAATGCCTAGCACATGTAAGGGCTTAGTAAATGTTTGTTGAGTGAGTGAATTTAAGAATGAGTGGTTTAAGGTCAAACCCCAAAAAATCTTTAAGAGATAAAAGTTCCTTCCATCCTACCCACATGGCCCATAACTGCTTGACTAAGTTGTTGTAAAAATAATTACCACAAAACATCATTCATCTCTAAAGAAACTGAATGGACATAAAAGATGGAAATAGGCACCAATAGTGGGTAACTATAGTAAGGGAGAATGAACACTAGTCTCAGAGTCAGAAAAACTGAGTTCCTTTCCAAGTTGTGCTACTTCTCAACTGTGTGACTACAGACATATCATTCAACATTCTGATTTCATCAACCATAATAAGAATTGTTAACACTGGTTAACAATTAATTACTGTTAACCAGTAATTGTGAACCAGACAGACAGACAGACAGACACACACACACACACACACACACACAAACACACACATTTACTCTCAAAAATTACCCTATGAGGAAACCAAGCTTTAAATGATGTATCCAAAGTCATACAATTAGTTAAAACTGAGATGCAAAACCAGGCTGACTCCAGAGCCCATCCATCTAACCCATACACTATATTTTCTCTATAGAACTAGAGCAATTATCATTTCTTTGGGTGGTTGTTGCATGGGGTAAGAGAATCAAAGGCATTTACTGGCCTTTTATTGAATCCAAAGTAGACAGGCAACTGTGGCCACTTCTCAAAGGGTCAAAGTCACTGGAGAAGTAGGGAGAAGGGCAACCACACCACTGTGGAGTTATGGCTGTACTTATATGATACTTTACTTCATATATATTATCTCTACCTATTCTATTACTCACTACATACCAACCTACGAGGTAGGAAGAATGCATATTATTATTCTAGGTTTATAGAAGGGCACACTAGCTCAGGAAAGTTAGGAGGCTGGGCATCACCACACAACAAATTATTTATAGAACAGGTATAAAATCCCCCAAATCCAAGCCCCTGGATTGATCCAAAGACTGAATGCCCATCTGGATAACTGGCAGTGCACCTGCCAGCCCAACATGAAGAGGACCAGTTTGCCTATAAGGGAGAGTAGTCAAGTTGCTCATCCGTCCTGGGAGTGGAATCTCCCATCACCCCCAGTGTGTGGGCTCCACAGTAGGGCAGGACCTACTTGGCCAGGAGTGCTGGAAGTTGGTGCTGCTTCACAGAGTGGGGGTGGAACAGACTCCCAGCTATGATGTTTATACCTGCCTCACCAAGAGGGTGAGAGCAGAGCTTCCTGGCAAGAACCAATTGGCTCCCACCATGCAGTTTCCATCCCTGGGCTCTCAGGAGCTCCTCTCAAGCATATGAAAGTCACTTGATTTTCATTGGTGCCATTTTCAGCCAGCATCCTCTGGTGACCATGGTCTTGTGCATTGCAAACAATATACATCTATTAAACTGCTGCCTCTCTCTTTACAGACTGATCCAGAACACCAAAAACCTGGTGTACATCGAGCCTGAAGCATTTAGAAATCTCCCCCGGTTAAAATACCTGTGAGGATTTCTCCTTTTTGAGCAACTGGGGAGGGAAATTGGGCATCTGATGAAATATCAAAACAATTAAAAGATTGGGAAGAATTTTTTTAACTAGCATTATTTGCATGTCTGCCTTCAGCCTTCAGATTAAGATTTAATCAGCATTTCTTGTCAGCCACCAGGCTGGGTGCTTCCAAATCCATTTCACTGGCTCCTGACATTTTCACTCTTCAAAAAACACACAAGAAGAATATCACGCCCTTTGCAATGATTTTCAAAACTAACATTGGGCGGGGTGGGGGTAGTCATGACACTTGAGAAAGGATAAATCACAATCTCTAAGGTGAGGCGATGATGAAGACAGAGCTCAGATGAAAGCAGAAGAGGCACTTCTGATTTGACACCCATCCCTGGTTAAGAATTACTGATTCCTTCACCTCATTTGTTCATTTATTCAATAAGTGAAAACTTTTTAAGTATTGCCTTGAGGTAGGCATTGTGCCATAGAAATGAAATCATTATGTTCTATTTCCCTTTAAATCTTATTACATCTACTAGTTAGAATTATAAGTTGAGTACCACTGTAAGCCAGCAGACTCACTGCCTTGACAGCAAAATCAAAATTCCTGAAATTTGATACAATCTATAAATTGATCACTATGGATCTTCTCACATGCCAAGCAATCACTTGTTCACACAGAAAAATTTAAATCCCTCTAACATAGATGTTCTCTCTCTCTCTTCTTCCTGATAAGTTAAATTTCATAAAATCTTCAGAAGATGGAAGTCCACAACCCCCACAACCTCAAAAAAAAAAAAAAAATCAGAGAGAGATGAAGGACAGTCTCGACCCGGGGCCTCCTCTAGGAGCTGCTGCTGGCACTAGCATAGCTCCTTTGGCAGCTCTAACACTGGATGATTCCTAGCCCAGATGTTTCACTTTTCCAGGCCTCTGATGGTCTGCAGGACATATAAGCATCTGCAGTATCAACCACGTTGGGAAAAACATAAGAAAATCCCAGAACCAAATTTGCCCACTATAGTCCCAGGTTATCTAAGAATGCTGTCTTTATTAAATTGCATTTTTACCCCCCTGAAGAGTGATATCCCCACAACCCCAGTACACACTGCTGCCTAAGCTTCACTGCCATCACCAGCCGCAGACAGGGCAAGGATTCAGTGCAGTCTTGAACTACGGGTAAGAAGGAGAATCAGAAAGAACCAAAGAGAAACCTGGCTCCCTTTCTTCCATTGCCATCAGAGTGCCAGGGAGTTCAAATCAGTTTCTGCAGCCTATGATAGGTGAATTTACAATTCGTTTAGGGGAGGGGTGCCTGGGTGGCTCAGTTGATTAAGGTGTGGAGCCTGCTTGTGCATTCTCTCTCTCTCTCTCTCTCTCTCTCTCTCTCTCAAAATAAATAAATAAACAAACAAACAAAAAAACCTCATTCGGGGCAATCCAGATGCCTGGATTCCTCTAAATGAGTACCACTCTTGTGTAATGAAATATCCTTCAATTTAACCTATCACTGAACCCTCTCTCTTCTTTGAAGTTTAAACAAAAGGTAGGAGGAAGAAGAGTCTTAAGTAGCTCCAATAACCAAAAGAATGTTCAATGATTTCAGTAAGTTATAAGGAAGAACTCCCTGAACCAGTAGGTAGCTAAATAAAAAAAGACTTTTAATAATGAGGGATATGGATTTCTCACATGGATATTAATATTCCTGAAGTCTTTGAGTTGCAACCTGCTCAAACATAAAGGGATGCTCTAGAAATATCAAGAGCAAATAACTGAAAAGGAATGGAATGGAATACAACAGAAAAATGCAATTGATAGAATAGGAAAAGACAGACTGGAAACGTAAATGTAAATGAAAAAGAAAATGTAAATGAAAAATGTAAATGTCAAAGTTTAGTCCCACCCAGTCCCCAGATCTTTAAATAGGAGACTTAGAGCATCTCCCCTAGTGTTAGGGGCTTTAAAATTCTGATAACCTTCAACAGCTAAAAGTGCTACCAATAAAGTCAAACTCAATATTTTTTTATGTAAAAATAGTCTTTGCAAAGTGCCTTTCTAATGCTTTTATCTTTACGCCTTAATAACAATCACTTTTACTCACTCTCTGCCCATATCCCCACCCTGCCCCCAATCACAGGAGCATCTGTAACACAGGCATCCAAAAGCTTCCAGATGTTACGAAGATCTTCTCCTCTGAATTTAATTTCATTCTGTAAGTACCAGGCTGATTGCTATGCATAGCAGTTTTCTATTTGCCGCTAAAATTTGGAAAGTAAATATTTCTCATTTTATTCCTCAAGGGAAATTTGTGATAACTTACACATAACTACCATACCAGGAAATGCTTTTCAAGGGATGAATAACGAATCCATAACACTGTGAGTAAACTCCCAGATTCACGTTCTGCCGTACAGGCTCCTGCTATTCTCACTTCTAGCTTGAGGTGAGCTCTGTTTCATCTTTATCACATTCCTCATTCGCTGGTAACAGTCTTTATGACCTAAAACGCTAAGGGTGAGAGGAGTTGTATGGGATTACAGCTGGGTCCTGTGTTCACACAACAACCAACTGATCCATTCAGTTTAAAGTTAATGAGATGGGCCCTGAGGATTTACAGTGACCAAATTTCCAACTGATGAAATTGCTCATTGCATCAGTGGAATGCTCTGAAGCTGGGAAGAGAGCCTGGAGGGAAAAGGCTGCCCTCGTGCAAAGAGCATAGACATTTCAAGTTTCAAATGAGAAGAGTTTGGAAAGATATTCTCCAAATAGGTAGAATAGTTGATTGAGAGATCCTGCATTCACTCACTTTCTCTCTTTCTCTCTCTCCAATGTTTTACTTTGTTTCTGAGGAGCACCATCTATACCCATTCCCTACCTCCCTTAATACGTGAAAATAATGTCTTTTTATTTGACAATCACTCATCAGCTACCAGGCTCACAGGCCCTATCCCTTTGATGCTCTTTCCTAAGGCCTTGCTTTTCAAAGTATGATCCATGGACCAGCATTTACTGCATCTTCTAAGAGTCAGTTAGACATGCAGACTCTCATGACTCGGAACTATGGACTCGGAACCTGCAAGTTCCTAAGTGATATGCATGAACATAAAGTTTAAAGGGCACTGCACTAAGATAACCCAGCCTATTCTCTTCCACTGTTCATCTGCCTGACTTCCTTCCCTCTGGAATTCCTGCCATCTTCTCCTGGGGCACTCACCTTTGCCCCACCATTCAGAAGAAGCAATCTGGGCACCACGTCTCCCTTATATCCAAAGCCCAGTGACCCATATTCAATTCTTCTCCCCACACCCATATCCCTCTCACTTTTTCTGCTTTGGTTACAGCCCAAAGCAGGGCTGTAATGAGTCAATAAATGAGCTTGCCCTTAAAGAAAGAGCATTCACTGAACGACCCCAAAATGTGGAGGTAGTTGTGAAGCAAGAGAAGAATCCACCTCAGAGGACTCTCTTTTATATCATGGATTCTAAATATTGGTATCAATGTACATTGCATTTGTATAGTACTTTTTACTTTGTGTAGCTATCGTTCCACACATATAACATATTACAAAGCTGTAGCCAATGAGGCCCCAACTCAGAGTATTCAGAGTATTGTAATCAAAGAATACAGAGCAGCAGCCAAAACACATTTTTTTCAAGATATATTTTTTACTTGCAGCTCTTGAACGTCAGGGAAGAGACAGGAGACAGGAGATCCTAGAAGCTCTTCTCTACAGTCTTTCTGCTCTTCCACTTTCCTCACACACTACAGCTCTTCCAGCTTTTTATAAAGTATTTCCAACTCGTTGCATATATTGAGAAGTACTCACTTATCACGTCCCCTGTCAGAGACTGACCAAAGACTGAGTGGGGAGTTACTGCATGCCTCAGGATTTGAGGTCTTCCTATGTCTTTACTGAGAACACAAAAGATGTAAGATCCATGTCCCCAAGAAGCTCAGAATTTCAATTATGAGGAAATGGAGAAAGTATGGGGCAAACATGAAATAAGGAAAAAATTTAAACTAGTAGCTATTCACTGTGAGAGTCTGTATTACACAGAAATGAGAAGTCTTGGAGAAGTCCTCTTGGGCTGGAGAAGTCAGAGGAGGCTGCACAGTGGAGCTGAGACTTGAGTTAGACCTCGTAGTATCAGTAGCAATTATATGGGTAAATGTGATAATAGCAGGTAATATGTATACAGCACTCAGTAAATTCCTGCACTATTTTTAAGTACTTTTTAAAAACTCATTTACATCTCACAACAACCCTATGAGGTAAGGTTTTTAGGTATGGAAACCAAGGCACTATGAGGTTAGGTAATCTGCCCAAGGTCAAGACTTCGACCCAGTCTGTCTTCAGAATCACAATCTTAACCATATGTGGTCCCACATACCAAGACAAGGAAAGTGAGTGGTCCACGTGAGGGGACAGCATGAGCAAAACCATGGCTGTGGAAAAAAGGAAAACAGGATGCGTCTTACTTATTGGGAATAAATGTCCAGCTAAAGAAACAGGAAATAGGTTTAGATAAATGGCAGGGGTGGGAGGAACATTGGATTACTGAGTCTTGAAAGCTGAGATACGGATTAAAAGCTGAGAAATAACTCTGACAAAAGTAGTACGAAAAAGAAACCACCCAACAGAGTAGCCTTTATTCAAACATCACCAATATTCAAGACTCCCTGTGAGTTTGACCTAAACCTAAAAATAATCAGGAACCAATTGGAACTTCTCCCAAGTAAACATGGAGCCATTGGAATGAAGTGAAAATGGAATGAAAGAGCAACAAGAAAACAAATGTTAGGATGATCCGCAGGGTTCTGTGAGCTCCTAGGATGGGACCACCCTACCAAACTCAAGGAACAACCACAGATTCCTTTCACACATCACATTTCAGCATGTGCACATGAGAGCTGCAGAGTATTTTTATTATGGGGCCATTAACTTATGTTAGTTATGATTTTAAGAAGAATAGTGCCTACCAGCAGGGCATAATTGCCCCACCTCTGAGGTTAATGAGGACTGCAGATCCACCTCTCCTAGGGGCCCCCACGGGGGTATTGTGCTTCCATCCCCTCCTCACTCTCAGCCCTTCATCTGGAAGGGGAGCAATTAGTCATTTGCTTGGCACTTGTTCTCAGCTGAATGGGCCCTTCTGTAAGTGAAGGATCCTGCGGGGCACCCTGCTGGAGAAATGGTATTACGCTTAAAGAGGAAAGCCTTATTTTCTCAGCTATAAAGTTCAACTCCCTAATTAGAAAATAATGAAAGCAGGCCTTCTCTCTTCATTATTAGTAGTATTTGAAATTTTGCTTTTTGTGGAACCTTTTCTGCCCTCCCCACACCCAAATCTTTACCAACTGTGAGCTCATTTAATGAAAACAGAACACTTCACTTGATGCTGGAGGAGCTCAGTGGGGCTAATGCTAAAACTATGCATTATACTCTTATGTCCCTTTACAGCCACTTTGACTTTTCATTAAATCTCCTCAAGAGGCCACCTTGAAATGTACCCCCTGGGTGAGCAGGATTTGGCTTCATTGCACCACCTTTAAAATATTCTAGGTGACTGGTCATACCAGTCTCAAAAAAGAGACAACTTTGATTCATGTCTGAACTCTACAAAGAGAAGGAAAGGTCATGGCAACTAATTCTCTAAGGCCCTTCAGAGAAAGAATGCCTGGCAAAGGATAACAGGTTAATCCAGGTTGCACCTGGATAAGCCACACTCAAGAGGCTGCTGGGTGTTAAGACAGAAAGCCTGGATTCTAGTCCTGGTTCTGTGTCTAATGAACCTCAGTCAAGTTCCACCACCCAGACAGGCCTCTGTCTTTCTCTATCCAGTGGAATTATTAAGACCTCTGGTGCAAATCCATTAATGTCATGTCAACTATACAGCACCGATTAAAAGCTAATATTCAGCAAGCCACTTGTTTTATACCATCCTGTTTCATCTTTTTAAAATATTTTTCATTTGAAATTTTTTTAACGGACATATGGAGTCACTTTCCATTTGTCTTTCTGATGATACCCCTATACATCTTACCTAGATTTACCAACTATTAACAGTTGGCCACGCCCACCCCATCTCTATGTATGTTAAGTATATACAACACATTTCCTTTTGGCCAAACCACCCAAAAGGAGTTTATGATACTATGCTACTTCATATCTTAAACATTTCAGCATGTATCTCCCCAAAACAGGGACATTCTACATAACTTACACCATGATACCTAAAAAAATGAACATGAATTTAATGGCATCCTCCAACCTACATTCCATGTTCCAATGAAAAAGTCCTTTATAGATTGATTTTAAACTCAGACTCCAATCAAAGTTTATGCATTGCATTTTCACTATTATATCTCCTTAGTCCTCCCAATCTCACCTCCCACCCCAAGATCTGCTCCCCTGCCTTCCTCTATTCTGCATGACCAATTCCTTGAAGGAGCCAGGCCGGTAATCTGGATTCATCTGACTGTATTGTCAGGATTAGATTCAGGTCAACTTTTCTGCAAGAACATTGCAAAGGGCATGCTGTGTCTCTCCCAGTGCATCGAACCAGAAACCACATGATGCCATGCTCCTTGGCCATTTGGTTAAAGTAGTGACTGCCAGACATCTTCATTTTAAGGGTGGATCTTTCCCTTTGTCATCAATAATAAAGCATGGTGGGAGACTTTGAGTTGATGCAGCTAGCCCATTGGCTAATAACCCTTCATTTGATGGTTTCGGCATCCATTGATTATTCAGTTATGTAGGGCGTTACAAAATGGAAGTTTTAAATCTCATCGTTCTTCCACATTTCTTACCAATGCTCTTCCATAAAAGAAGAAGAATCCTGTCTTTCTCTCTCAATCTCACTCTCTTTAAATATCACTGTGGAAGTACATTTTGCAAAAATTTTATTCAATATATTATAATCCATTATAGTAATAATCCACATGAACTTGGCGGAGGGCAACTTGAAAGGAAACATAACAACTCAGTGCTGCCAAAAGTCAGGAGGTATGCCCACACCAGAGAGAGGGTTCCCTTGCCATTGGGAATGTGAGCCCCACAGAAGTGGGGGAATTCTGATGAACATTCAAAACTAGGGTCATGGTAACATATAGAGATTGGTCTGGTGACAGTTATGCATACAACCACTGCCAGGGCATCCACTAAAGAGGTGTCTCCATATACTTCATACACAAGAAGTATTCAGACATAAAAGGACTGCAGCAAAATACCACAGGGAGAAGAAAGTGGTGAATTTAGGATCCCTGTTCTTGAGGTAGGTATTTGTACAGCCATTTGATAAAAAATTTGCTTATAGGGCATATTTTCTAAAATAGAAACCCTGAGGCCACTTTTTGAGACCCTGCAGTTCTGCAAACATAAATTAAGCTTTCTTCTTTAAAACCATCCAAAAACTAGGTGGTTACATGATCTAAAAGGGAACTATAGCAGACCATCTAATACTGTTACAACCCCCGAAATGCTTTTAGAGCCCCAGGAATATTAGGAGTTTGTTTTAAGGTGGCATTCACAATTAGAGTACCATCTGTGATTAAGTTCTAAAGCCTGAATCTTATTTTGAATAAAAAGGTGACATTCTCTCTTTTTGAGTCACAATTACTGACATTTGAATAGAGAACACAGACAATGCTTTAAAGTAAGGTGCAGCTATTGTAACACAGGAGAGGGGGAGAAACCATTTCTGTGCCTGTGACTGCATCCTCAAGGCAAGGGATGCCATCCTCATTTAATTCTGACACCATGATGTCTTGGGGAAAAAAGTTATCTGAAGTGACTCTCCAGCTGTTTTAAGGGGTATTTTAAAGCACTGTGTAGACCTGACAGCATGAAGCCTCACACTCACACTTGTAACTTCTCCAAAGTTAAGGAAGCCACTCTTTTAATCAAAACAAGGCAACACATTCTATTGTGTGCGACTGCTAAGAACAAAGCTGAAGAGCAGCAGCTAAAAAGGAAACAGTGAGCCCCATCCTTTGGGAAGTCGGGACAAGTAGGACCCAAGCTATTTAAAAAAAGGAAATAAAAAAAGACATGAAAAATGTCTTAATACAAATATGTCAATGATGCCAACACAGACCCAAGGTGTTTGAGGACCTTTGGAGAGTATATGTGGGGCAGCCTGGGCCACTAAACTGACCTTGCTCCACCAGGAACAGGAAGACCCCTACCCCACTGAAAAAACAGTTCAATTAAACAGACGGCTGCATTTCATGGAAATCCTGTCCAGAGCATGGCAAGGGAAACCCCTGCCCTATATTCTAATCAGAGAGATGAAGGCTACTACAAAATATAATAATAATAATAATAATAGGAACACATTAAGCATTTACTGTGTTCCAGGACTTATTTCTAAGTGTTTAACATATGAAATAAGGGAAAATATATCTGAATGGCAAGAATTGATCTAAACACGGCAATGCATCAATGTTGGTCATTCCCGGGCTGGGGGGTGGGGGCAGAAGAAAAAGGAAAAAAAAAAAAAAAGGCAGCTCTCCAGCCAGGATGGTCATGGTTTGGTGTAGGAAGGTCTCTGGGGCTGCTCTCTGAGGCCCCCCGCCTTGGTGGTTGTGGGGTGAAGAATGGCGACACCCCAATCCCTTCTCGAACCAAGCATTGCAACCCTCTTTTGGGTCTGATCTCCCTGTGCCGTGGGTGGGCCAAGTTGTATTTTCCAAGCCCTGCCTCGTTTCCAAATCCTAGTCCATGCACTTTAATGATATCGCCCGAGATGAGATGTACTCCTGCAGGCGAGTGGCTTCCTAGCTGGGGATGGGGTAGGGGGGGTAGGGGAGCACTTTCTCCTGGCGCTGCCTGGGATCAGGGCGCCAAGCCCAAGGAAAACACTCCACCTAAAGGGGACAGATATCTCTCCCCGTGCCCTGCGGTTATAGATGGGATGATAGGATCCCTCTCCGTCCTAGGCCGAGGTTTTTCTCTTCTCTAGAGACAGCTCTATGAATGTTTTCAGCCTCTCTTTCTCTTCCCCTCATCTCTCCGCAGCTCTGCGTGCTCTAGCAACTCCCTCCTCTCCAAGCCTCCAGGTCCTGGCCCATTTGTATCTTCCCCAGTTCACATTCACTCATGCGCATATGAGGCTATCTTCTTTGTGGACTCTGTGTCTTTTCCTCCCACTCTTGTAGATCAGAGTATTGTGGCTTCAGTCCTTCTTAGTTTGATAGATGTGGGCGGGTGAAAATTACAGAGCTCCCTACTTCTCCGTCATCTTGCCCCCTCTGTACGATGCTGATTTCCCTGTAAGTATGTGCTATTTCCCCAGCTCATGAATAAAATTGAAATATTACTCTGGCTATCCCTCTAAGTGTTTAACATATGTTAAGAATTTTAATCCACACAACAGCCTTTTAAGGTCAATACTATTATTATCATCCTTATTTCAGATTTGGAAATTAAGACACAGAGAGGTGAGATAACCGCATAAAGTAACTCAGCTAATAAGTAGCTGAGCTGGAATTCAAACCCAGGCAGTTGGGTCGAAGACTTGCACACTTAACCATGAAGCTTCACTGTGAGCCATGGCATTGTAAGCCCCACCAAAAAAAAAAAAAAAAAAAAAAAAAAAAAAAAAAAAAAAGTACAAAATTCTAATATATATCCAAACCGGGATAACACACAAAAATGACGGAGAATGCGTATCCAGACAACTGCTGGCAGCTTCGCTTTGCTGAAAACAGAGTAGGAGCTACTTTTTCTTAATTCACTATACATGTAACTCTATCACTTAGAAGGCAGAGGAAGTGGTAAGGGGACCAGACTCTGGACTCCGTTCTATCCAGAAGACCATCTGATTTGTATATGGAAATGGTGAGAGCTATATCATCCAATGCTGTACTCTAGGGCAAGGGCCCCAAAGTGGCATGCCCAAGGCTCACTAGGAGAGCTTGTTATAAAAGTGCAAATTCCTGGATACCACTATCAGATTCTGATTCCATAGATCTGCAGTTCACCTGGTCAGTAGGTCTGAGTCTGCATTTCTGGCAAGCATCTCCAGTGGATTCTGAGTCAGTAGATGAAGGGGAATGCTCTGACAAACAGTGGCTTAGACTCTAAGAAATCCAATTTCAAAGAAGTTCTTAGAAAAGAATAATATGATTCCTTTATCTACAAGAGATTGCTATAAGGAATTCAAACTCGTAAATAATAAAGAACTGACAAACAATAATATTCTAAGTGTAAAATTAAAAAAAAATTCCAGTGGGATTGAGCTGCTAAGGAGGCAAGAAGATTGTGTGTAACTGCACAAGACAACCTAGCCCCTCCAATTCTGTAATATAGATGAGGAAAAATGGCATCCAATAATCCATTACAGAATATAGTTAAGAGCTCATATGTGAAGTTATAAATTCAGAATTCCAGAAGAAAGCACATGAGAGCAGGAGAAGCCAGAGAAGGCTCTTCCTCACGTAGAAGGGAGAGGCTACTGCTCCACCAGCCTTTTGACTGAGCTCCTGCTAGGTAGCAAGCATTATGAGACAGCCAGCGGTTTCACAAAATGAATGAAATACACTTCCCCTGTTTGCTCTGAACACAAATTAGTAAGGAGACTTTATGAATTATTTTGTAATCTCTGTATTTTCTGAATTTCACTGTTCAAACATCATGCTTCAACCCTGAGTCCTGCTTGGATTAATTTATTTGCTGGTTTGTCTCAGATGGGCAGTGGATTGATGGAAAGAGACACACATACACCACAAGACGAAATTCCATGTTTGTTTTATTTAACAAAGGCTAGAGGAACCTTGCAGACAACAGCCACCTGGAACAGGAACAGTTGGGGAATGTGTATAAACTGTTTCTCAAGTGACACCCACCAGCCCATCCATGACATGGCCATGCAACTACCAGCAACCCCATAAAGGGAAGCTAGGGTCTTGCCAAATTCTGGAGCTTAATTTTATGTTATACTATAGCTCTTTCTCACTTGAGTATTACATCATTGTTCATGAAGAACTTACATAAATATTTCTAAGACTGTGGCTTTCAAACTTGCCTGGTTAGCTATGATTAGAAATTCACCTTACATACATCCATTTCTTCATTCAATTCATTTAACATATACTTATTGTAATCCTCCCAAGTACCAGGCACTATTCTAGATGCAAGGGATTCTGCAAGGAACAGAACAGTTTCAAATCCTTGTTCTCATGAAGCTAACTTTCTGCTGGGGACGGTAGATGATAAACAAGCATGATATAATCACAGGTCAGGTGCTGATAAAGTCACAGAGGAAAAACAAATCAACAAAGGGGATGGGAACGAGGGAATGAGGGAATGCTGGGGGAAGGGAGAATGGTAGTTTAAATGGGCAGCCAGGAAGGGCCACACCAAGAACATGGTATCAAGCACAGCCCTGCAGGAAGAGGAAGAGGGGCCATGTGGACATCTCAGGGTAGAAAAGTAGAAACAACCAGTGAAACTAACATGCTGGAAGTAGCCCCAGACAAAGTGTGCTCTGGTCCCATTTCTGCCTATTGTGGGCTTTAGACCAGTCATTTTCCTTTCTGAGCCCCTTCCCTTCCCTGTGAAATGAAAGTGTACCACTTGATCCTCTCCAAGCTCATTCCAGGCTCCAACATTTCCTGACATCTGTCTTCTGAGGACCTCTCGTGTCTTATTCTGGACAGACATATATGTTTCTATGTATATGTTTATGTATACTTTAATGTATGTAACATACAAAAATAGTGGAACAAAATTCCATAAATAGTACTACCCTAAATACATACAACACACTCCAGTATTTTCCATTTTGTCCTATTCTGTTCTATCTCATTTTGCTAAATGCTGATTGCACCCGACTAAATTGATTTCACTATCCACTAATTAGTCTTAAAGAACTGTTTAAAGGCACTGAAATCTTCTTGGTTATGGAGCCAAATATGGCAGCAGCAAAAACACATACTCATCTAAGAAAAAGAAAAGCTAACTCCGTACTGGAGCCTTCCTCTGCCCTCTGCTTTCAGCAGCCCAGAAAGCACACGTGCCCTCACAGGCCTGAGGAAGCTGAGGCAAGACCTGAGTGTTGGACGGTTCTGGCCACTGTTTCTGCTTCTGCCACTGCTTTCTTTACGCTTGAGCAGACAGCATGACCACAGTGAGACATTGCTTTCTCATCAGTAAGATGGAAATCACAATGAGGATTAAGTCATAAAATCTATGTAGAATGGCTGGGTAAGTATCTGGCACTTAATAAACACTTAATAAATGGGTGGTGTTGCTGCCAAACTACAGCGGTGGAGGTGCAGCCAAACTAGAGCAAGAAGAAAAAAAGAAAAAAGCCCAGCTCCCTCTCACCAGGTCCTTAGAATCTAAAACGTTAGAGAAACAGAGGTGGATGTTGCATGTGCCAGTAATTATCTTAGTAATAAATGTCACAGAAGGAAGAACGTGCAATTCCAAAACGTGCTGCTTTCATTGCTAAATCCTCTCTCCTCTCCCTTCAGCAAACTATATGGAAATGGGTTTGAAGAAATACAAAGTCATGCCTTCAACGGAACGACGCTGATTTCCCTGTAAGTATGTGCTATTTCCCCAGCTCATGAATAAAAATGAAATATTACTCTGGCTACCAGATCACATTCAATCTCCGGCAACTAACTCAGGACAAAAATAAACTTTCAAGTGGCTAGTCCTCAGTGTTTCATGCATGTTACTAGGCAACTGGCTGGCTAGAAACCCCAGAGCACCCTGATTTCAAAGACAGATGCAGCCCGGAGACATTAAAGTTGACAGTTTGCTAAAATATTCAACACCCTACTTTAGTCTCATCTCACAGCCTCCCTCTTTAGCCCCTTTACTCAGGTTGATGGCATGTTAGAGGCAGCCTGATTTCAGTGAAGAAATTCTTCCCCGGCCCCACTGCAGAGAAAACTGGCAACCCCGTTTACCAACCTAATCAGCCACAACAGGCCTACTCATAGTCCCATCCTTGTATTGCTGGGGTGGGGAGGGTATGGAGAGCATTTTCCCCAGGGTGAGGGGGCCTTGCACTATATCACACCTCAGTCCCAGCATTAACAGCCTTTAACCCAAGGAGAGCATCCCTACTAACTGTATCCTTCATTGTTCTCCACCTCTCTTTCCTTCTCTGGTTTCTTTTCTAAAAGAGTGGCTCATTTCCAATGCCTGCTGGGCCGGGGCCATTTGAACCCTAACAGGTACAGAGTAAAGTGACAATTAGCCTACAGTTGGGATATAATAAAAACTAAGAGCACCTGAAAAGCTCAACTGAAGCCAAAATTAAGGAAAACAAATGAAAAGGCTTGTATGATAAAGCATATAAACCACAGTCTATACCACTGCTTCTCAAACTCTAACACACAGAATAACAACATGGAGATTGTTAAAACATGGAGATTCCTAGGCCCCACCCCCAGAAACTTCGCTTCAATGTGTCTAAGATAGAGCTTGAGAATTTGTCATTTGAGATGCTGAAGCTGCCAGTCTCAAGTCTTAAGTCTTTACAACATACTATTTATTTTAACTATACATATTAATTAAAGACTCCCGTATATTGGTATCATGCTACAGAGCTTGGTTGCTATGAGAACAGATCTAAGAGTCACTAACTGGGCCTCAAACTCCAGTGCCAGTATTTATCAGCTTGATCATGAGCAACGTACTTTACTTATCCCAGCCACAGTGTTCTCATCCATGAAATAGAGCTGCTAAGAGGCTTGTTTTGAGGATACCCCCACCAAAACGAAAAGGTCTGTTTTGTATCCTCAGTACGTAACACAGTGCCTAGCACAGAGTAGGTGCTCATCTGTTATTGATTACACTGCACAATTAACTACAAAGGAATGAATGAATGATAAATAAGATTATATATTTATGGTCTAAGCCTGAGTCTGGCACATACCAAGTGCTCAAGAAATGGTAGCTTCCTATCATGGAGAAAGATTTTCCTCGTTTTCTTATTGACTTTAATGTAACCAAGAGTTCACTCTAGCCAATTGAATTTGTTTCTGCCAAATTTAAATCAGAGGCATATCTTCTCCTGGCACAGTACTTTCAGATGCCTCATTCAGTTATTCACTCAGCAAGTGTTCGCCAAGCATCAGCTGTGTGTGAAGGAACATGCTATCCTTGGGGCGGAAATGAAGATGAACAAGCCCTGGTGTTTGCCCCACAGGAGCTTACGGCCTAGTAAGAAGCATGGCCAGATGGTATAGAAACTGTATACTAAGTAGTAACTAAAACAGAAGGCAAGGCATGATGCCTCCCCTGAGAGAAGTTAAGTCCTCTGGGATTTCAAAGGCAGAAGAGAAGGAAATTAGAGAAAGCCTCCTGAGAGATGCAGACTTTGAGCTGGGCTTAAGCTGGACGAGTAAGGAGAGAAGGAAAATGCATTCCAAGCAAAGGACAACAAAGGGAATGGCCCAGAGGAGGAAGAATGTGTTCACAGAACAGCACACAATACCTTTCAGAAAGTTCTAGCTATGAGTTAAGGACAAAGCAAGAAGGGCCTTAGATGCCACAGTAAAGAATTTGGACTCTCTTCTGTAGAAAATGAGAAGCTATTGAAAGTTCTGGGATGTGAGTGAAATATGAGGGTGCTTAAAGAAGGTTCATGTGTTAGCAGAAAGGATGGCGGTTGGGGTGGGGGTTGCAAGGCTAGACACAGACTTCGGCAATCTGAATAGAGGGGGTGACTGAAGGCCTTTGTGGCTACGGTCACCTGGATGAGGGGGCAAAGTAAGAAAACTGAACATAAAGTTGGGGGACACCAAGAGAGGAGGAAGAGAAGCCCGGCCAAAAGCAAACAGAGTAGGAAGAAAACCAGCAGAGCACATCCTTGGGAGGTCAGAGAAAACAGGACTTCCGGAGGGAGGGCCTTGGTCAGCAGCGTCCCAGCTGCCTCAGGGATGCCAAAATGGGGTGTGCACCTCAAGAAGTCCAACTAATCAAGATTCTGTATCCCCCACTGTTGCAAGAAAGAAACAAAGAATACAAATCAGTTTGCCAAGAAGACAAATCAATTTCATTCATTTATTCATTCAACAAACATTAAGCATCGCCAGTATATATTAGGCACCATGTTAGGAGCTGGGTCTGCAATGGTTGAGTGGAAAGAGTCCCTACCCTCATGAAGTTTCTGTTCTAGCAGAAGAGACAGACAAAAAGGCAAGTACATAAATGAACTTATTGCAGATAGGGATATAGACTATGAAGAAAATAACCCATTACTGAGATCTGTGAGTACAGGGGTTGACTTTTGGTTAGGTGCCCAGGGATAGCCTCACCATGGATGTGAAATGTAAGCTGAGCCTAGAAGATCACAAAGAATCCACCATGGCAATAGTTAGGGGAAGCGTGTCATAGGAAGAGGGAACAGGATGTGCAAAGGTCCTGAACTCCCAAAGAAAAGTAGTTGTAAGCTCCAGGAATTAAGAGGAGGCCAGTGTGGCTGGAAGGTCATCAACAAGGGGAAACCAGTATGAGACAAATCTGGAGGTGGAGAGGGAACAAATCATGCAAAATTCAGGGGCTATGGAAAAAAGATTCTAAATTCTCTTCGAAGGGCAAGGATTGAAGGACGGGGGGTGGGGGGAGTAGGTTTCAAAACTGTCAAGCAAAATTTTCAAAGTACACATTCCACCCAGTTTCTACACCTTCCTCACAAATGGGCCTGTCCAAAGTTGTTCAGAATGATGACACCAAAGCCCTGCAAAGTTCTCGAACTTTCTACTTAACTAAGTTAGGACAGGGTAGACAGAAGCAACACGAGAAGGTTGACCTCAGATGCCTCCAGGGTTCTGAGAGCCACTCCCTCTCATTCTCAAAGCACCCCACTTAATGAAAATTTTGGGTGGAGGTTGGGGGTTCTCCCACTGTGCTTCAAGAGGTTATCCTGGCTGTGCTTCTCATACGTGGAGGGCTGTGTCATTTGAGAACATGAAAGTGACCCCAGGAAAATGTGGTAGACGAATCTGATTTATTTTTAACCGAGCTTCATACTACAGAGTTATCAGTACACAGAAAAATCTGAGTTTTAATAAAACACGTGAAATGGTCTGTGGTGAAATTTGAGCAATTAATTTGACCTGGCTGACATGACGATTATTTGCTCACAGAGCCCGGTTTCAAAGATTTACGACCATAACAGAACATAATTAAAACAAACCAAATCAGGAAAAAGAGCCTTGGAGGTTTGGGAAGGAAATTTTCTTTTGATTTAGATCTTAAACAGCAATTGACTCTGACAACCTCATCTCTTTGAGTGGAAATACACCCAGGGGATGGGACTGTGTGAGACTGACGGGTGCATCTTGATGGAAGGGTTAAGGAATTTCCAAGGAAAATGCTTAGTAGAAGCATGTGGAAAACAGCCCCCCAGGGAGTGAGATACAGGGTTTTTGCAGTTTTTAAATGGCAGGTGAGATGTGGAGCCATGCAGAAAGACAATGAGGAAGATGGAGAGCTAGGAGATGAACCAGGTAATTCAGGGGAGGGGAGAGTGGGTGTTGGTCTATTTGTTTTGCCATGTAACATGGTAACAGCGATGCAGAAGAATCATGCTCCCATGCTTCAAATCATTACTCCAACAACGGATGCATTTTCCAGAATGCTTTTTGAGTCACCACTCTCCTCTTGTGGAAAGAAAGTGCTCAAAAGAAGGTTGGCAAGCCTGAGCCCAGGGTCCCCTCTCCCGGCTCCCTCATCCATCCAGAGAGAGGCCTGGACTTGGAGACACAGAGTCAGGGCCCAGACAGGAGGCTGCTTGGCAGCACCAGGCTGAGCTCTTCCTGAACAGTTAGTTCACCCTGAGCTGCTTGGAGCTCAAGGAACAGAAGCCCCGGGTAGCTACTGCGTAGCAGCATCTGGTTGTGCCACAGCCTTAGCAGCAGTGGTCTTCAACACGCACACCTGGCAACAATCACATACCCAGCACAGAACTCCACGTGGGGCGTGCTGGGTGTGGGGCAATTTTCTGTACAGGTTATACCTCCTCCCCTTTCCTACTCAGTGAGAATACATATCTGAAAAGGGTAACTTTGAACGGACCCTACTCCCCTCCCCCCCAAGTAAAGTATTTGGAAACTTCAGCATATCGCTCTTAACCAGCTCTGAGACCTCCAAGGTCAGGGCAGCTGAGCGCCTGATACAGAGCAGGCTGCACCTCCGCCCTTCAGCCTTGAACACTGGGGCATCATTTTCATCCCCACCCAGCTGTGCAGTGGCAAACCTTCTTAACTCCAGAACAGGAAAGTGTGAGGACTTTAAGCTGTAGGACAAAGCATTCTACTGAGGGAGGGGGAAACTGCAGGGGAAAGGTGGGGCCAAACACACACTCCAGTGGTTGTACGATACCCCTGGCACCAGCATGTCTTTTTCCCCTTCTTCTACAGTCCCCCTTTTCCCTGTATGGCTGAGCACTGTGCAGGCAGCCTGCTCCAAATGTGCATACATGCAGCCATGACTGTTAACACATGAAGTGCAAACCCCACTAAGAATGCTATCCTTCCTCACAGGGAGCTCAAGGAAAACACACACCTGGAGAAGATGCACAACGGAGCCTTCCAGGGGGCCACGGGGCCTAGCATCTTGTGAGTACAGAGGTGCTGCTCCCCTCCCCACCCAGGGGTCCAGCCACACTGTCCCTGGCCTGGTTTGTGGACAATCAGCCTCTGCATGGGAAAGGGCTGCTATTAACCAATAGCACAAACTGGGGGCACTGAAATGATGGAAACTGATGGTCTCTGTTCTAGAGGCTCAGTCTGAAATCAAGGTGTCGGCAGGCTCGTTCCTTCTGAGGGCTGGGAAGACAGGATCTGTTCCCGACCTCTCTCCTTGCTGCTGGTCCTCCCTTCTGGTTGTGACAACATCACTCCAGCCTTTATGTGGCATTCTCTGTATCTACCTGCCTGTCTCTGAATTTCCCTCCTTTTATAAGGACACCAATCATACTGGATCAGGGCCCATCCTAATGACCTCTTTTTAACATGATTACCTCTGTGAAGACTTCATTTCCAAATAAGGTCACATTCTAAAGTACTGAGGTGTTAGGACTTCCACATGAATTTGGGGGAGACACAATTCAATGTATAAAACCAAGTATGGAGGCCCACCTCACATGCCGGCACAGGGAAGGCTGCCCACCCTATCCACTCATGGGCATCCAAGGCCAGAGATCTGACTTGCCCATTGCCCTTGTCCAGACAGAGCTGAGGTGCTGTGCATCAGGCTCCCCGAGGAGGCAAACAACGGAACCAAGTTCCCTAAGCTCTTGAGTTTCACAGGAGGACATGGGGAAGTATAAAGGAACAGGAAATTGAATCCAGAGTCTCCTGACAAAGCCTTGGGAAGCCTGAATATCCCATAGGAAACCACTGTAGCTTAGTCAGCCTTCAAGGAGAAAGGCAACAGGGTTCCAGGGACTCTATAGCTCTAACCTGAGGTGGCCTCATCTTTTCTCCACAGAGGTGCTGGGCCCATTACTCCCTACTCTAGTACGCTGTTACTCATTCACTCAACAAACACTGATTGAACACATCCTGTTTACCAGGCAGCATGCTGGAGAGACTGGTGAGCATAATAGCTCTGGTTCCTGCCTTTAAAGAGATTAGATTCACCAAGGAGAGACAGCAATAAATAGGCAAACAGGCATGTGATTTTAATATGAGCAAAGTGCTAGAAGGATAGTGAATGGTGTAATCCAGTTCATTTGTTTGCTTATTCATTCACTCATTCATTTATCCCATAATGATTTTTAAGTCCCTACTATGTGCTGGGCACTGGATTAGGAATCAAGGAAACAGAGCATAAGGAAAAGATCTCTGCCTTCCTTCATAAAATGGGGGCAGACAGACAAGGATCAAATAAGTAAATAAAATACATAGTATGCAGATGTAGGTGTTGGTTGTGAGGGAGAAAAATTCAGTCAGCTGAGGGAGGAGTTCTAGGGAGAGGGAGTTACCATTTTTAAAATGATGGTCAGGGAAAACTAACCTGAAAAGTGTCATTTAAGCAAACATCTGAAATAAGTGAAGGAGCAAATTACTTAGATATTGACAGGAGGGGCATTCTAAGAAGAT
The DNA here is from genome assembly GCA_028646485.1 of Cryptoprocta ferox. Taxonomy (NCBI): domain Eukaryota; kingdom Metazoa; phylum Chordata; class Mammalia; order Carnivora; family Eupleridae; genus Cryptoprocta; species Cryptoprocta ferox. The sequence continues at coordinate 63,592,981 of CM053576.1, read as the reverse complement.
GGAAGGGCAAAGCAAAGGCCCAGAGGCAGGACCTTGCCTTGTGTACTGGAAGAACAGAAAGGGGGCCAGTGTGGCAGAGCTAGCAAAGAGGAGAGTTCTAGAACCTAACGACAGAAAGGTGAAAGATAGCTGGGTCATGAAGGGCCTCGTGGCCATTAAAAGGACTTTACCTGTTCTCTGAGATGACATGAGGCTTTAGGATTTTGATCAGGGGAAGGAATGAACCAACCCAGTAATTCTTGGCACTCAAGCTCCTACCAGTTTCAACTCATGATTCTGTCTACTTTCTATCTCCCACCATTATTAATCCTAACTCTATTTCTTAGTTCTTGCCACTATCAACTCCTAACTACTTCTTAACCCTTATCTGCTATCAACACTTGACTCTGCTTCCTACCCTGCCACTGTCAACCTATGTGCTAGTTCCCAGCCCCCACTACTGTCAAACCCCGACTCTGTCTAGATCCCAGCCTCCACTGTTGTCAACTTCCCACTGTGTCTGGTTCCTAGCCCACATCACTATCAACCCCTGACTGTGTCTGGTTCTAGCCCCTACTGCTGTCAACCTCTCCTGTCTCTAGTTCCTAGCCCTCACTACGGTCAACCCCAGACTGTGTCCAGTCCCAGGCCCCCACTACTGTCACCACCAACTGTGTCCAGTTCCTAGCCCACACCACTGTCAACCCCTGACTTCACCTACTCCCCAGCTCCTGCCAGTATCCATTCTGACTCTACTTCTTAATTCCTGCAACCATCAACCTGACTCTGTTTACTTCCTAATTCCTGCCACAAAAACTCCTGACCTTCTCAATTTCCTAACTTCCATCACTCTTAATCTTAACTCTCTCTCTACTCTCCACTCAACCTCATATTTTTGCTTCCACCACCTCATGGCTCATGCCAACCTCTTTCTCTGCTGCATCTCAACTTCTGCCACCCTACTGTACCGGTGCCTGTATGTCTCATATTCAAAGTACACTATACTCACAGTTGTACAGGTTGATAGAAGACTCTGCAGTCTAGCACACCCTGTAGGCAGAGTTCTTAGAGCAAGCTGGCTATCAATCCACCTTGGCTACTGGATAGCCAAGGAGAGTTCCCTCTGGGTCAGACGTCATGTCTGTTAGTTAGTTAGTATGGTCACAAGATACCCTGCCTGATAGTCTTTGCCTGAAGAGTTGCTTGGTCTACCTGCTTAGAAATAACTGTGAGTACTCGAGATACCTGCGCTGTCTTGGCCAGAACAGTTGGACCAGACCTAGTCTTATTTCATTAAGCAACCGTTCTCATTACACTCTTAGGATATAAGTGGTGTCTAGGAGCATTCCTTCCACCTACAACCCAAAAAATATTTCCCCACCGGTCTTCCACTGAGACTGAAAATATATTATCAGAGATTTACTCCTTCATAATAAGATTTTGCCTTTTCTACAACCCTAATTTAAAACGCATCCCCCCCTCAAAAAGAAAACACACAAACCAGAAAACCATCAGACCTGCAAAAGTTGTGTGCTCTATACCTAATACATCCAGGGAAACTCTGTAAAGCAGGATGAGAACACTGGTTACCTAAATCAACAAGGACACAAAAGCATCAGGAATCTGAAGCCCCTGAGGTAAATTCTGCTGTCTTAATTGTTCCACCAAATGCCCACACTAGCCATTGCTCCATGTTGTCAAGTGCATCTATTGATCCCCTCCCATGTGCTGGGCACTAAGCATTGGGACAATTGGGTGAGGGGGACTGTGCTGCTGGAAAAGTTTCATAGGGGCATCAGCAGCAACTACTTAGGAGATGGGCAGAATTTTAAAATTTCCACAGACTCTTCTTCCTTTTCACATTTAACTTGTTCTCACACATTGCCTCAAGTCTAGAAAAGCCAAAAATTTTGGGATCTTGTTTACAAAACCCAAGCTTTCCACACAGTTATGCTCACCCAGCCAAGTGCTGGCTTGCTTTGGACTGATGAATCCAGTTTGCCTTTATTATTTTTTTTTAATGTTTTATTTATTTTTGAGAGAGAGAAAGACAGCATGAGCAGGGGAGGGTCAGAGAGAGAGAGGGAGACACAGGATCCGAAGACAGGCTCCAGGCTCTGAACTAGCTGTCAGCACAGAGCCCGACGCGGGGCTGGAACCCACAAACCATGAGATCATGACCTGAGCCAAAGTCGGACACTTAACCGACTGAGCCACCCAGGTGCCCCCAGTTTGCCTTTAGAGAATGTGCCAGTCGGCTTCCAGGTAGATGACAGCTAAGGCCATAAGCAGCTCTTAACAGTATAACTGGCCTGTGCTTCATGAAAACCTACCCTGCAGGGCTTGAACAATCAGAGACAGAGGTGCCTGAAGCCCTGAATATCTCCCCCTGGGAGATAGCACAAAAGCTGATGTCACTGCATGTGTCTACTGTCTCACAAAGCAAGTAGTTATTTCATGTCTGCTAAGTGGAGAGAGGAAGGAAGGAGAGGGGGGAGAAATGCTAATGAATGTATGACAGGGGTAAGGAGTTACGCTCTACCTTGAAAGCAATAATGGGGTGCATATGAGGACAAAAAACACAGCATAGATTTTGAATTTCTATCTTAATGGGAGTAACTGAATGGAGAATTAGGGGAAAGGCAAGATGGAGAAAAAATTCCTCAGAACCTAGAACAGTACTGTTGTTGAGAGGAGGTTTCATCCTATACAATAAACAAAAAAGCTTGCTCCTTTCTATTTTTCAGGGATATTTCATCCACCAAATTGCAAGCCCTGCCTAGCTATGGGCTGGAGTCCATCCAGACACTCATCGCCACATCATCCTATTCTCTAAAAAAACTGCCATCAAGGGAAAAATTCACCAACCTCCTGGATGCCACACTGACTTACCCCAGTCACTGCTGCGCTTTTAGAAACTTGCCAACAAAAGAGTAAGTTAAAAAAAAAAAAAAGTAGCGCCTGCCAACCTGTGGCAGAAACAAATTTCAAAGCAGTCAACTGGTCGACAGCTTCCTGCCCCTTCACTCCCTGCTCTAGATCATATCCACAGCCATGGGGTCACTTTCAGAGACACAAGAAGAAAATGAGCCGTCCTGTTTCTTCCTGAAAACTGATTCCAAACAGTCAATTCACCCTGTAGCTACAAGACCTTTGTAGCCTATTCCAAAATAATTGAATTATAACCTTAAATTAGGCTATAATTGCAGTTGCAAAATGGAGTATGAAACTGACATCCTAAAGATTAGCTCTAATCCTTATCAGAGAGCATCATATTTAAAGAAGGAGGGAAGTAGGCTCAAGAGAGTAAATTTTACCTAACGTCTAAATCTTTAATAAAAATAAAAAAATGGACACAAAACTCTACAGAAGGCTTTTTTGAAAGCTATTTCTCTCCCAGCAAGAAGACCATCTTTCATTTCAGAACAGAATCCTTGCTCTCTGAGGATTAGCTCAGTGCTCGAACAAAAAGGGCATGAGCTCCTGGCTGGTTTGTGTCCAGTGGGGGGCATCTTACTGATTCCACAGATACGTTTCAATCCAGAATAGAATGACATGGTGTGCAGAATTTCATTCTTTCCTTAAAGATTGTTTTCCCGAATTTTTTTTACTAAGATGCATACTAAGAAATACCTCTTTTTACACTGCAAACCAGGACACGTCACCGAGGTAACAAATAAAACAGTACTTAACTTTTTTACATGTGTGACACACACATATTTTTCTTATCTATTTTACTCTATTTTATTTCATGTTTGTTTGTGTTTTTAATGCTAGTCTTGTGCACTCTATTGTTTTCATGACCCACTAATGGGTCACAACTCACAGTTGGGAAAACATTTGCCCTAAAGTGTTATTATGCAGCCTAAGAAGATATTCTCAATTAATTAGATGAGGCACTGGAAGAGGGACACTAGGATGCTGCTGTCTTTGTTTGGAATCAACCTATTTATAATCAACCAACACGTAGTACTGTACATCTACTTTGTGCCTTGCAGAGGTATGTGAAGCTAGATATGAAGCTTTTGATGTAACCAAGACGACAAAGCACTCGGAGAGCCATGCATTATTAACTGAGCTTCGAAAATATTAATTGACCACTTATCATGTTCCAACACTGTGCAAAAGTCTGAAGATACAAAAATAACTAAGAGCTCATTCCACCTCCCGAGTATCACAAACTGCTGTGTGGTGGTAACACACAAGACAGCCAATGTTTAAGTACAATACAGCAAATGTAATGTTAGAGCTGAGAACATAACAGAATTCTCTGGGAGCACGAAGGAAGAGTTTCTTAACAGCAACAGGACTTACTGAAGATTTCCTGAGGAAGTGATTTCTGCTGAGCTTTGGAGAAGGGCTAGGAGGTGGCTAGGCAGGTGTGGGTAAAACCATGCTGAGAAGACAAAATAGCTCCTGTGAAGGCACAAAGGCAAGAGATCAAGGATGGAAATCTCTCAGAAAAACTGGAACAAGATATCTTATGGGTACATGGAGGATACAGAGAGAGGTGGGCTGAGATGGGCTTTGAGTGCTGGGCCAGGTTGTTCAGAGGATGGGGAACTACTGACGAATTCAAAGCAAGATTACTCAGATTTGCTTCTGTCAAATAACACTCCGGCAGCTCTGGAGAAAGGCTTGGAGGTGAGCAAAGCTGGTGAAAGACCAATTAGGAAGACAATACAGACGCTGGTTTATGATAAAGCTGATTCTGGACACCTCAACTTTTGTGGCAAAGAGGGCATATCCCTTCTGAAATTACTGGCATGTACAAACATTAGTTCAGGGGCTTTTTTTTCTAGTACATGAAAGAGACTACCTCTGGGTAAAAAAGGTGGGGAGAGGATTATGCAGTTGTAGCCCAGTATTAAAGTGAGATGGGAATAGTCAGACAGAGGTTGTCTTGATTGGGATTACAAGCTTTAAGTGATTCCCTCTATATCCCTAAAGCTCGAAACCTTGGATGCTATGGAGACCCGGAGAGCCTGAAGCTGGGCAGTGGAATGTTTATGTAAACTCTAAGTCACCTCCCTGCCCTGCAGCTGCTGAGCCTGGATAACACACACAGCTGCCTGGGCAGATGGTCCCAAAGACCTTCTTGGTATCTATGATTGAATTTTTTAAAAAGAGTAGATTGAACTCAGTGCTATGAACTGAAGGCCAAGAACAAGAACAACCACATTTCCTGTTAACTACAGATTGGTTCACACACAGTATCTCTAAGTATCAGATACAGAGCCAGCATCAAAACACAAATACATGCATGCACACACACCCACACTTTGCTCCAAATTTGAGAATTTATATAAGTCTGACCCAAAATAACAAGCTGATTAACTTTTGAAAGTGAGTCCAGTAGGTCAAATAGTTCTGCTATATCATCCACCTTCCTGCTTTGTATACAAAGTTGTTTGTACAAGGAATTATCTTGTTAATACTGGAGAAGAATAACCTAGAAATTTCTAGTTTCGATTGCCTCATTTCTCCTTCCTCTTTAGGAAAGGTTGGGTTTCTCACTACCTTCTCTCTTTCCCTCTGTTTCTTCATCTAGTTTTCTTTTGTGCTTCCCTTTGGTTTATATTTACCTTAGGAATATAATAAGTATAGGCCCCTTTTAATTTCTTGATACTTCTTCCCTTTCCATTAGGCTAAGCTTCTTACAACCATGGAGGAGTAGGGAACACCCACATATATTTCTGCACATAAGGAAACAAAGCAGAAAATTCACATCATCATATCAGGTCCAGTATCTTCAAATCCTCACAGAACAGATTTCCCAGTTACAATTCGAAGCTATGAGTTCTGAATGGTTATTTGTTCATCAAGAGCAATGTGGTAAGGAGAGTGCAGAGGAGCAAACCCTAATATACCATAAAGGTAGTGTTTAATAAGCATTGAAAAATCCATGATTCAATATGACCAATTTAAGTTTTTTCATCTCTGGAGCCCACACAAAACACTTCAGAAGCACTTCATCTAAGCTGGAAGCCCTCTAATGACGATTCCGAAGCCTTTCCTCTCTCCCTGGAAAACGTTTCAGTCAGGACAATGGTGCAGAACATGACTGGTGTAATGGGCAAAGAATTTGGATGAACAAAGCATAAATAGACATGATCATGTTTAGTTTAAAGACCAAAGGCTCAACTGCTTTTTTTTTAAACCTCTTTTCTTTCAGGCAGAATTTTTCATTTTCCGTTTTTGAAAACTTTTCCAAACAATGTGAAAGCACAGCAAGGAGACCAAATAATGAAACACTGTAAGTATTTGCATGCAAAGAAACTCAGGAAACCATGTCTCATTCTGTATGCACCTTATTATTATCAGTGCCAATGCTTTTCTTTTGATAAAAGTCTTCGTTGGAGGGATGTTTGCAAAGCACTTTTTAATAGATTTAAAATAGGAATTTTTTCTTTACAAGTGGCATCCAGTTGAACAGACATCTCTTTTAACTGTTTTAAAAAAGCTCTTTAAAAATGTATCTACACATTCATTCTACAATTAAATTCTCCAAAGAAATTAAAATTTTTATTTGCAGGTATTTTGAGGTCACTTAGGGCTTGTTTAAATGAGAGCTTCATTTTTGGGAATTTTCACTAGTCAGTGGTCAGCATTCCACAAAGATTAACTGATTGCAAACATGGCTTCTAGAAGCAGTCACTTCCCTCAAAGAGATTCAGGCCACCTTGACTACCATGGAGCTTAAAATTATTCAACCTCAATGCTATCACTAACATACACTGGATGGGAGATCCGTTTCTATTCTATTGACTGACTTTTTTAACATTTTTCCTGGCTGCCTTGGCATTTCACATACCTTCAAATGTAAAAGAGCATGCCTCAAAAGATACTCCCAGCGTCCCTTGGCCACATTTACTGTGATTTAGAAGTTTTATTATTCCCCCCATGTGTCCTTCAGGCTACAAAACCTGATGCCCCTCTAAAACACCTTGCCATTCTCTATTCCCTCTTCTACATCTTTTTCTTTGCTCTTATTTTCCCCCCCATCAATATGCAAGTTATATAGAGGCAGCAGGGTGGAAGGACCTTGGGCTTTGGGGCTTCTCAGAGTTGGATGTGCATCCTTGGCAGTAATGTTCCTGTAACACTGGATATCCCTGGACAATACTTTTCTTTTTTGAGACATTTTCCCTCATCTGCAAGGGACAGCAGAGGTATCTTTTGGCTTTAAGAGTCATGAAAGTGAAGGGAGTTGTTACAAAATGTAACAGCATCTGGGGTACATTAGAAATATCATACTCTGTATCCTTTTTTCTTTCATTTAGGTCCGACACCAACTGTCCTCCAGTGTTCCTTTTCCTCAGCCTCCCTGCTCTTGCCTGGATAGTCTGTCACCTTCCATGTAACTCTTTTGCAACCTACGGTTTTTTCCTCATCAACAGGAAACAATTCTGGCTGAAGTCAACAGTAGCATCAAGGGGTGGGTTTTGGGACAGGCGACTTCAGCCTAATCTCAATCATCCTGATCAGCTCCGGCGAAAGCCTTCCCAAATAAGTCTACAGTCTCGAGTATGCTAACACTGCTTTAAAACAAATCCCCTAATCTCTAGCATCCCCAAAACTATGTGAAACTAGTACATCCTCTAGGTAAAACGTGTGCTGCCTGTGAAATCCCCTTGCCCCCCTTCCCACCACAATGCTATTCCTAAGTCCCTGGAATTTAGAAATTCTAGAGCCAGTCACTTGTCTACTCTCCCCAAGATATCAGTGTCCTTGCTGTTATGGCTGGCCCCTTTGTTCTCCTACAGTCCCCATCTTTCCTCCTGTCTTTGTTCATTGTGACTGGAGTGGCCCCACCTTCCTCTGACACAGTGTTGTAGGCCTATTCATACCCTTCTGTACTAAAGACAGCTCCCTGCAGGGTTTTGTCAATAAGTATGCCGCTTCCCTCAGGAGCTGTCCCAGGACACAAACGTAAGTAGCAGCAGGTAGGTATTTGGTCTGAAGACAAATCACCAAAGAGAAAAATTGCTAGACATATGCTCAGTAGGGCAAAAAAAGAGAAAGGACAAAGGACCAGAGGAGTGAGAGACAGAACATGTTTGACCTCTTACTGACAGAAATTTATTCAGAAATCATGGCAGAATTTTTAGAAGCTTTGAATTAATGCTTCTGAAGTAGTTTTATTAGTAGCAGCTAAAGTAGTTTTGATAAGGGGAAAGCAGCAAGGGAAATAAAGTAGAAATAGTTGGAAAGTTTTCACCTGACTTAATAAAGGCTAGTATTTTGGAGGAATCCTTCAGGGAACTTGCTTAAAACACAAATTCCTGGGCTCTGTCCCTAAAGAATTTGATCCAGGGTTTGTAGTAAAGCCAGGAATCTGCACTTTAACAAACAGCCTGGTGCTTCTGATGGAAGTGGCCTAAGGACCACACTTTGAAAAGCACTGACAGAGAGACAGTGACATACAGGAAATGCCCGTATTTGATGGATATGAAGACCTAGTGATGCCACTAGAGCCTAGTGCTGAGAGACCTTAGGCTAATTACCTTCTTTAATCTTAGTTTCCTTACCAATAGAATGAGGGGTTCAGTGAGACATCTTTAAGAACAATTCTAATACTAGGGTGTCTGGGTGGCTTAGTCAATTGGTTAAGCATCTGACTTTGGCTCAGGTCATAATCTCACAGTTCATGGGTTTGAGCCCCGCATTGGGGTCTGTGCTGACAGCTTGGAGCCTGGAGCCTGTTTCGGATTCTGTGTCTCCCTCTATCTCTGCCCCTTCTCGTTCATGCTCTGTTTGTCTCTCTCTCTCTCTCTCAAAAATAAATATTAAAATTTTTTTAAAAAGAACATTCTAATGCTAAGAAATAACCTATTTTCTTACATCATTCCTTATAACCACCACATCCCTTTAAAGATTAAAAACACATATTCTTTTAATGGGCATGAGGACAAATGTACCCATATTTAGTAATAAAGCAGGTAAACTTCCTGTGCAATCTTCCATGCGTAGCAACAATCCTTTGCTAGTTCCAGAGTGGTTTCTAAGAATTTCTAGCACTGTCTGGGAGTCCCAGATCATGGATTTTTTATTTTTTTAATCTGTTATTTCCCTTCAGTAATTGTACTGCTCAAATATGTCATTTCATCCACTCACTGAACTAGGTTCACATTTTCTTGTTCAGAACAGGGGAAGCAAAGTTCTGACAGTAAAGTACTCTTTTAATGTGTGAGGGACCCTAAGGTAAAATACTATTTGTAATGGCCCTGACAGAAAAATTATGCCCATTTCTCCAGCTAGCAAGATTCTATTAGCAGACTGTGAGCAAAGAGAAAATTTGTTGAGCCTACATGCATCATACTGTACACACTCATTTGTCCCTCTATCTTTTCAATTCCTCTCAGAGCCAGGATCACCCTGGTTTATTCATTCCACAAGCATTTATTGAATGGATAGTCTGAGCCAAAACTGTGTGAGGCACTGAGAGTTCAGAAATAAATAAGACCTAGTCCCCTGCCTTCCAAGCTATCAAAGAATAGCTTCACAGACTATTAAAGAAGACATGCATCATCACACAACAGCAGTACAGTTTGATAATTACAACAGAACTTAAGTGCAGCCATGGGAGAGAGAAGGGGTGATTAACTCTTTAGAGGTGTGGAATCAAGAAAGGCTTCATAGTGGAGCTTACCTTCGAAGATGAGGAATTCACCAGAGAGAAGAGGAGGAGAAGGGAAGAAGAAACAGCACATACAAAGAGAGAGGGATGCAAGAGTAGATTCTGAGAGCCACAAGTCATTTCATGTAATCAAAAGGAAGGTTGCACAAGCAATCTGCAAGAGATAATTATAAGAATCCCTAACTTTTAGTGAGTATTTAATATGTGCCAGGCATTACTCTAAACATTCTATAGGTAGTAATGCAGTTAATCCTTAGCACAACCCTACTGAAGGAAGTCTGATTAGTATCTCTATTTGACAAATGAAGACCTTATGGCACAGAGATGGTAAGTAACCCTCCCACCCAGTTATACAGGCTGTAAAGACTGGAACTCAGTCAGTCTTGCTCCAGAGCCCATGTTCCAAATTGTGCAGCACTACTGCTTCTTGTAAATGAGACTGTAGGAAGAGGCAGAACCCAGATCATTCGAGGTCATCACAAGGAGTCTGTATTTTATCCCACAGACAATGAGAACCTAGCAAAAGTTTGAATTAATAGATCTGTACTTAAGGAAGGCCATTCTGTGGGGCACCTGGGTGGCTCAGTCGGTTAAGCGTACGACTTCAGCTCAGGTCATGTCTCATGGTTAGTGAGTTCGAGCCCTGTGTCGGGCTCTGTGCTGACAACTCAGAGCCTAGCGTCTGCTTCAGATTCTGTGTCTCCCTCTCTCTCTATCCCCCTCCCTCCACTCGCACTCTCTCAAAAATAAACATTAAAAAAAAATAATGAAAGGCCTCCTAGGAGAAAGATACAGATGGAACAAGAGAGGAAAATTAGAGGCAAGATGCTAATGTAATTGTCCTACAAGAAATGATGAAAATCTGAAAATTATTAGCAGTGGGTTTGGGAGGAAGAGGTTGGCAGAGATGGGGATGTTCCTTCATTAGAGATGGAATCCCTCTTCAATCCACTCTCTGAATTTGACTCATACTCCTAAGGAATATGTATTTTCACCATTTCTCCCTACTGTCCATGTCTGTAGTCAGCTTGTGCTCCTGGGTTTCTACTAGTCCATCCTTGGTTTCCACTTTTTACCTGGGCTTTTTGATTAGCCAGGGACCAATGTTCAACCTAGTCTACCCACAGCTGATAACCTTCGGCAGTGTGAGCCCTCCAGTCCCACTTGTGTTCTACTGAAGACACATGGCTTGACACCAGCTTGGCAACTAAATGAGATAAATATCTAAGAAAATGCCAAGGAAGGGTTCTTTTAGACATAGCAAGCATATACTGTGTCTCTAAATTTGTTTTCCAAAGAAAACTCATCCTTTGTAAACAGCTTCGTTAAGTCTGTGCATCAATACATGGATATATATATTTATATTTATATGTACACATACACACACACATATATATATACATATATTGCTTTTCATTCCCTGAAGAAATTCCTATAGCAATTCGGAATTCTCAGATAATTTAACAAATTGTTTTACAATAATTTAATAAATAATAGTTTGTTAATAATCTAACAAATAAACCTAAGACTGAGGCTGTTGTTGCTTTGTTTCCTTTTGTTTCATAGGCTTTAAAAAAACACTAAGGATGATTCAATTTTTTAATACACAGAATCATAGAAAAATCTCAGAAATTTACATTGAGACAAAATATTCTTCTTACAGTTATTCTGCCATCTTTGCTGAGAGTGAACTGAGTGCCTGGGATTATGACTATGGTTTCTGCTCACCCAAGACACTCCGATGTGCTCCTGAACCAGATGCTTTTAATCCCTGTGAAGATATTATGGGCTATGACTTCCTTAGGGTCCTGATTTGGCTGATTAATATCCTAGCCATCATGGGAAATATGACTGTCCTCTTTGTTCTCCTGACCAGTCGTTATAAACTGACAGTGCCCCGTTTTCTCATGTGCAATCTCTCCTTTGCAGACTTTTGCATGGGGCTCTATCTGCTGCTCATTGCCTCAGTTGATTCCCAGACCAAAGGACAATATTATAACCATGCCATAGACTGGCAGACAGGCAGTGGGTGTAGTGCAGCTGGCTTTTTCACTGTATTTTCAAGTGAGCTTTCTGTCTACACTCTCACAGTTATCACACTAGAAAGATGGCACACTATCACCTATGCTATTCAGCTGGACCAAAAGCTTCGATTAAGACATGCCATTCCTATTATGCTTGGAGGATGGCTCTTTTCTACTCTAGTTGCCATGTTGCCCCTTGTGGGTGTCAGCAATTACATGAAAGTCAGCATTTGCCTCCCCATGGATGTGGAAACCACTCTCTCACAAGTCTACATATTAACCATCCTGATACTCAACGTGGTGGCCTTCATCATCATTTGTGCTTGCTACATTAAAATTTATTTTGCAGTTCAAAATCCAGAGCTGATGGCTACCAACAAAGATAAAAAGATTGCTAAGAAAATGGCGGTCCTCATCTTCACTGATTTCACCTGCATGGCACCTATCTCTTTTTTTGCCATCTCAGCTGCCTTCAAAGTGCCCCTTATCACAGTAACCAATTCTAAAGTTTTACTGGTTCTTTTTTATCCTGTCAATTCTTGTGCCAATCCATTTCTGTATGCGATTTTCACAAAGGCATTCCAAAGGGATTTCTTTCTGTTGCTGAGCAAATTTGGTTGCTGTAAACGTCGGGCTGAACTTTATAGAAGAAAGGATTTTTTGGCTTATACCTCCAACTGCAAAAATGGCTTCACTGGATCAAATAAGCCTTCTCAGTCCACCCTGAAGTTGTCTACATTGCACTGTCAATATACAGCTGTCCCAGACAAGACTTGCTATAAAAAATGTTAACTGTTTTATCAGTAACCACACTATTAAGTCGTGCTTAAACATGTAAAAAATAATCTGTACTAGTAATTTTAACATAAAGAGTTGGTTTTAGGAAATTATTTATTCTTAAGCACACTGGGTAAAAAAGAGGTATCTACCTAGCTCCAAGGGTTGTCCATGACCATTGCCAATCTAAAAACTACTTGTCATTGGTACACAATGACACAAAATACAAAAATTAAGAGTGTTTAGAAACATTTCTAGCAATTTTGACAGAGTAATTTAATGTCTGTTGAACCTAGTGTTTTTGAAAGAGGTAATTTTTACATATCTTTGGTTTTTTCTCATTTCATCTTTGTAGTAATTTTTACTGAAATTTATAAAAATATTAGTCAATAACAGATTTGAAATTTAAAATAACTGGTCCTTTTCCTCAGTGTTTGAAAAAAACACTCCAGAGATGCACTGTCCAATCTGGTAGCCACTAGCCATAAGCAGCTAAATTAAAATTAAAATGTAGTTTCTCCTCTAAAATTTCTAGAAGAAAATATAGGCTGTAATTTCTTTGACATCAGCCTTAGCAATATTTTTCTAGATAGTCTCCTCAGGCAAGGGAAGCAGAAGCAAAAATATATGCAAATGATATATCTGATAAGGCATCAATATCCAAATATATATATAAAGAACTCATAAAACTCAACATCAAAAAATCAAATAATCTGATTATAAAATGGACAGAGAACCTGAATACACATTTTTCCAAAAAAGATATGCAGATGGCCAACAGACACATGAATAGATGTTCAACATCATGAATCATCAGGGAAATGCAAATGAAAACCACAGTGGGATATCACCTAACACCTGTGAGAATGGCTAGGTTCAAAAAGACAAGAAATAACAAGTGTTGTTGAGGATGTGGAGAAAACGGAAACCTTGTCCACAGTTGGTAGGAAGGTAAATTGGTACAACTACTGTGGAAACAGTATTGGGGTTCCTCAAAAAATTCAAAATAGAAATCCCATCCAACCCAATAATTCAACTTCCAGGTATTTATCCCCCCTAAAAAAACCCCAAAAACACTAATTTGAAAAGATATATGACCCCTTTGCTTATTGAAGCATTATTTACAATAGCCAAGCTATAGAACCAACTCAAGCATCCACAGATACATGAATAGATAAAAATGATTTGGAAAATACACACACACACACACACACAGAGTGAAATACTACTCAGCCATAAAAAAGAATGAAGTTTTGTCATTCATGAATGTATGGACCAAGAAGGTATTATGCTAAGTGAATTAAGTCATACAGAGACAAAAATACTATCAGACTTCACAATTACATGTAGAATCTAATAATCAAAACAAACTAAAGAAACTTCCTCATAAATACAAAGAACAAATTGATTGCTGCCAGAGGGGAGAAGGGTGGGAAGACAGACTAAACAGGTAAGAGGATAAAATAGTACATATTTCCAGTTATAAAATAAATAGGTCACAGGTATACAAAAGTACAGCATAGAGAATAGAGTCAATAATATTGTAATAACTTTGTATGATGACAGATAGTGACTACACTTACCATGGTAAGCATTTTGTAATATATATAATTGTCAAATCACTATGATTTGTTATAGGATCAACTGCACTTCAATTAAAAATTTTAAAATTTAAGAAATTTTTAAAATACTTTGTGTGATATTATAATGGTGGATACATGTCATTATACATTTGTCCAAATCCATAAAATATATGCTAAGAGTGAACTCCAAGGTAAATTATGGACTCTGATGAGTCAAAAGAGGTTCATCAATTGTGAAGTGTATGTGCTACCCTTGTAGGGGATATTGATAATGGGTGAGGTCATGTGTTGTGCGGCAGGAGGAATGGGTATATGGGAAATCTATATACCTTCCACTCAATCTTGCTGTGAATCTAAAACTACTCTCAATAAATTTTATTAAAATTAAAATTTTTGAAAGCAAAAAAAATAGAAATTAAAAACTAAGGTAAGGTGCAGACATCAGTACTCATCAGCCTATCTATACACTTCAGCATGGCCACTAACCAAGGCTCAATATTTATTTACATTTTAGGTAAGACTTACACATTAAAATGGACAAATACCAAGCATACCACTTAATGAATTTTGAGAATAGCATACATCCATGTGGCCCCAAATCTCAATGAAACACAGAACACTATCACCCTCAGAAAGTTTCCTCATGCCCCTTCCTTGTTAATCCTCACTCCCACGCACCCCCCCCCAGAGGTAACAATGGTTCTGATTTTTTCCCCCAACAGTGGTTCTGATTTTTTCCCCATAGATTAGTTTTGCCTGTTCTAGAACTTCATATTAAATGGAATCATACAGTATATACTCCTATGTAACGCTTCTCTGACTCAACACTATATTTTTGCTATTTATCCAGGCTGTTATTTGAATTAGTAGTTCAGTTCTTTTCATTAAAAAGTTCATTCCATTTCATTGCTGAGTTATATGAATATAACACTGTTTTCCACTCTTCCACTGATGGATATCTGGGTTATTTCCAGTTTTTAGCTCTCCTTTGACATTTTATTATATAAATGTATAGTCATAACTAGACTATGTATATAATCTGCCTTCAACCTTTATGTCATTGTGCAAAGTGATTCAAATAGATAAGAGATTTCATAAAATTTACAAAGTATCTCTTCTCTGTATGTTTTTCACATTTCTGACTTTACTACTGTATAACTAGTTACTTCTCTTTACTCAGATGCAATCCTCTCTGGTAAGCTAGTGTTCTAGAATTTGTCTCTGGTATGAGAGAATACTAATTAGTCATGTGTTATATACATACACAATAAACTTTTTGATTAATTCATAAATCCCAGAACCAACACAACTAAGTAAGCAAAAAAAGGAGAAAAACAAAAAAATAAAATATATCCTTGTGGAGAAACTACTTAAATTACATCTTCTTAAATACTGTTTGACCAAGGTATTTGTACACATACTCTGAAAATAACTTTTATGGCCTTTTCCACAAATATTTTTATTCTCTACATTATAATTTGTTTCAACATAGACTTATAGTTTACTATCTCCCTCATCCTCATATCTGCTCACTCACTAAGACCCACCAGTTGTTCCTTTAAATTGTCTTCCACATCAACTCTTTATTTTGCATTCTTGCTGTCACATAGATACTTCCGGCCATTCCCCCTTACCTCAGAAGTGCTATCAAATCTCCCTCATTTTTATTCATATCCAATCTTTGCCATGTCCACACTCTCATATCCACCACTGATCAATCTTCCTAAAATCCTATTTCATCCTATTACTTACCTGCCAAAGTCCTGAGCAGCTCATCAGTACCTATAAAGTTTTAGCTCCTATCCTAACATGCAAAGAGCTCCCGATCAAATCTGCTCACTTGCTGCTGTTCTTCTGCAAGCAACAGTGTTCCACTTGCCTTTCCCTAGCCATGCCCCATACGTCTCCATTCTGGCGCGCATGCCACTAGGACCATCTGGAACACCCTCTTCCTTACCTGTCCTCCTTCTGCACCCTTTAAGACCCAGCTACAGGTTTATCTTTGTTACCAAGCTGTCCTTAATTCACCCCCTCCCTAATCCACAGAATTTAAGACACCTCCTTTACCTGAAATAAAGCAGGGCATAGACAATAAATAAGTGACCCAAAATGACATCTCTCTTTGGACTTCTTTGGCACTTATGGGCCCTCTCACTCATTTGTATTTTATTCTACATAGCTGGCTAATATCTTTACCCATCTATCTCTTATTTCCTCTATCTTATAAATTTCTTCAGAGATACACTCATCTCTTTCACTTGTTTCTCTTACTATATCTATCCTACAGGCTTACACATATTAGGTGATCAATCATTTTTTCAGCTGATTTACTTTTATAACTAAAAAATAAAGCAAATCCTTATGAGAAGCATTTCCCTTATGAGATGCTCTCCTAGAAAGCATGTGTATTCTTAATCTGTGTAATCCTTCATACATAAATTATAAAAACATCAAATTCTCCAGAAACTTTTTTTTCTATCTTGTGGGGGGTTTTATACCATGTTAGAGATTATCATTGGCAGATTGCCAAATGACTAAGAAGAATTAATCAAGACTAACTCATCTAAATTTACAAAATATGTTTAAAAGTTACTTGGTCCTCCATTCCTAACATTTGCTGTACAAGGCCCTCAGAAATGTATTAAGTCCATATGTAAATTAAGAATCTTTAGTCACAAATATTTCAATAAATGTGTTCCTAATTCGAAATACTCTCTTCAAAATGTGCAATATTTTATTAATATTGAGTCTCTTCCTAAGAGTTATTACCATAGCCTTCCTATTTATAATTTAGCCTTCTAGTTATAAATCACAAAGTTCCCACATGGCATATTAGAGTATATTTACATGAAAACAGCATATTAACCTAATAACAGGAGTCAAAAGAAAATTCCCACTAAATTCCCCAGCTCACTACCCCAATTAACTGTTGCTATTCATTCTAAAGTTATTTATTTTCCTACACAACTATAATTACTGAAACTGAGTGCTGCGGCCAGAATTGGAACCTCATTGCCCCGTGTAGTCTGAGCTGTGCAGATGATTATATACACAAATTATAGCACATTGAGTAAAATAGGTAAAGAAGGTATTCCAGGCAAGGTCAGTTGGTCAGTCCCTAAAAGACTAACTACAATTGCTGAACTAAAAATTCAGCAAGACATTCTTAGCCTGCAGGGAGAGGTGGAAAGAATGTAAGAAAGCACTGTAGGATGTGAGCATGAGAAAAAGTTTGAATTAGGATACATGATACTTTCACAAATTTCATTTAACACAGCAAACTGTAACCTCTATAATAGAGATACTTTCTCCACCTATAAAAGGGTGCAGGATGACATTTGCCAAGGTATTGTATTTACAAGAACTTAGAACCTACCTTATGGAATTGTGTTATAATATACAACAAGAAATACTCAAGCTTGGACAGAATGAAGTGCTTCTAAATGTAAAAGTACTACTATATCAAAGCCAAACCTCAGATAAATATCACCTTCTAGGATTTATAGAATAATTTTTTCTTTAAGATGTACTCAATAGGATTTGTCTTGAGTTGAAAATATTTAATTTTTTTTTTTTTAAGAGAGAGAGAACATGTGCGATGTCAGGGAGGGGCAGAGAGAGAGGCAGAGGATCAGAAGCAGGCTCTGCACTGAGAGTAGAGAGCCTGATGCAGGGCTTGAACTCACTAACCACGAGATCATGACCTGAGCCTAAGTTGGACACTTAACCAACGGAGCCATCCAGGCACCCTGAAATATTTTAACTATGAGTCATGGCTCATCAGTACATAATGAAATCAATTTAGTGGGTCAAGATCATCAATTTTTAATGCAATAGAACAGAATCAAATGGAAAATATAGGTTATCACCTGCTAAAGACAAGCATGATTTTCTGATACTTTTATTTAATTTGTATTGTGTGTGTCTATGTACATGCAAACATATATTGGTTAATTTCTTAGTGTAGATCCTGGCCAAAAAAAATTGAAAACCACTTCAAGTTGAAGACAACTTCTTAAGAAGTAGGATTTCTTCCTAGCATTATTTGAGACTAATAAAAGGGCATGAGGTCAAAAATAATTTAAAGAATCTCCTAGCAGTCACTCCAAAACTATCATCATTTATATTAGCATGCCTAGATTATTGTTGCCTTTTTTTTTGTAATAAGCTTACTTTTAAATTGATTTTTTGCATTTTAAGAGATCAGGGGCATGAGGGCATGCAGAGACACAAACAGGACAAGTGTGACTTTTTTCTCTAATGGTAAAAAATATACAGGACCACATAAATAAATAAATAGGACCAATATAATAATAGTATTTGTGATATGCCATTTTTTAAAAATTGCTGAAGCAAAGTGGGATTTCAAAATGCACAGTGGAAAAGAGGAAAGGAATTTTAAAAGCAACTATTAATGCCTGTCCCAAACACTTAAATCAATATATTAAATCCCAATTCCCAAGTGAATGCACCTTGTCCATAAATTCCACCCTTAATTTGCAGTAAGATTTTCTTAGGACAAGTACAGAATGATGGGATGATGCTGGGAAGAAGAAAGCAAGAAGAACACTAGAAAGTATACTCTTCAGTCCTGGATGGGTACATTTCAGGAATAAACACAACAAATAAGTTCCCTCTTTTTGCGTCCCATGTAGAAGAGATGGACATTTCATGGTAGACAACATCCATGAGAAGAACCCATAGCTCCTGGAAGTTCTCAAGAACCAGACAGGGATCTGGGAGAGCAGTGGTCATAGGGAAAGGGATAAGCACCCTGAGGATAAAGAAGGCATAGCTGGAGAATCTGGTTAGAAGCACAGCACTAATACTAACTGAATCATCTTACAGCTGCCAACTTTAGGCCAAAGACAGCACCCCACAAATGTTGTTCAAGAACCAGAAGAAATTAATACAGATTTTGAAAAGATCTGCCAGTAGCTGAGCCCCTTGTGTAGGACAGGACAAGTATTGGAATAAATTAAACTCTCCAAGTAGGGGTTGCTTCTGAAAAAGAAATGAGGAACTCACCCTGTGACCACCAAAACCTAAGTAATCCTTGGGGAGCTTTCAGAGACCATTACCTACTCATCTTACTACCGGTTTTTGTATGAGTTAGGATCCCGGAGAACACCAATCAAGGCCAAAACTAGGATCATAGAGACCATGTATGCTCTTCCTGGTAAGAGAAGCAGGATGATGGGGAAAATGTTCCTTTGAGGACTTTGAATCTACTAAGGAAAAAATATTACAGAACAGCTTACTGGAATATTAATTTGCTTTTTTTTACTGCTGCAGGAAAATGAGACCTATTTGTGTGTTGCACTTTGTATTCTCTCCCTGATTTTAAGATAGTTACCCAGGTCTTCCTGTGTCAAATGAGATTGCCTGGCCAAAACAGAAGGTCCCTAAAGAGAACATCTCTTCTTGACTTTTACTTTGGAAAACCTAAACTGAATAAGTGGATTCCCTGGGAGAGCAAAGGAAGAGAGATAGTGTCTTTCAGGGGGAAAGTGAATGCAAAGCAGTCTCCCACTGTTACGAAAAACAGAAAAAAAAAATAGGGTTAGAGGAAAAACCCACCATGACTAAGAAGACAGAAGTCTTAAGTTTCAAGAATGGGAACTAACCACTTCCTCACAGTTCTCAGGGAGATAGCTAATTAGGATGAAAAATGGCCTAGCCACATGATAAGCCTAGAGAGGCTGATCCTTAACCCCAGGGATCCTGGCCTCAGCAAAGATTTACATGTTCAAGTATAATATAGGCTCAACAGACAGCTGCTTCCAAGGGACCATTTGGGCTTACACAATCAGTAATGTCACTAGTGTGATGAGTGTAGACCAAAGACCCAGAGAAGCTTCTTGACTATCCCTCTCCTTACAAGACTCTCCAGGAACTGTTCTAACATGGTTTAGGGAGAAATGGGAGAACATTAGCCCCAATCTAATAACTGATACCAACTTTACCATGAAGGAAAATTGGAGTCTGACTTAAATTTTACTTTAAGATTAAATAAATGTGATATTTCTTCATGCTCCATCATGTCTGATTCATCTATGATTCATAATGGCATAGATAATGAGGGCTTAAAAAAGGAAACTCCATTAAAACAAATGAAATATAAAATTGCATATTTGTATCTGCATCTGAATTATAATTTTATTAAATTCTATACAGCGAACTAAAAATCTGAGTAGCTCTGTACTGGACTATATTTAAAATAAAAATAAGTTTGACAATAGGTAATATAGTCCTATTGATGTTTATGGTGTTTCGAGCTCATAAGTTTTACCACTCTGCATCACCAATGGCTTTTGCAAATACATAGTCTCTCCCTCCAAAACACATAACACCATCTTTCAAATAGAATTTCCATTTGTTCTTGCTTCGATGAATCTGGAGGGAGAAAAACAGTCTAAGTTAATTAATTTTACAAATTAATGGATCATTTACAATACTTTGCACATCATATGGGATTGTTCTGACCCTAAATGGGAGTTCTTTAAAAATATGCGGCAAATATTCGCATCCCTAGGTGTCTGTCAGGTACTGTTTTAGGCACTGTAGATATCAGTTTAAAAAACATAAAAACATATACTTGGTCATAAAAATTCATATTTTTTATATATTACTTTGTAAAAAGTGGAAAAATTCCTACCTTTGAATAGTTTACATTTTCGTAAGGATGGGCAAACAGAAACCTAATAAATACCTAAATTGTAAAGAATATTAAAAGATGTTAAGTGCTATGAAAAACAGAGCAGGAAAAGGAAGACCACAAATACAGAGGTGGGTTACAAATGTAAATAAGAAACAAGGTGGGCCTGACTTCTGAGGTAACATTTGAGCAAAGACTTAAAGAAGGTAAAGGATAAAGCCAGGAAGATATTGACTAGAGAGCATTCCAGGGAAAGGGAACAGAAACACAAAAGCCCTGAGAAGGGAGAGGCCTGGACTGATCAAGAACAGCCAAGACTTCTGTATATCTACAAAAGAATAAACAGAGAGGATGTAGTTTAATATTATCAGGAATGAAAAAAAGTGTCCTTTCATTTTGAAGGAGAAAGCCACAGTAAAGCACTGAGAAAGGTCAGAAGATACAGCTTATAATCTATTAGATTCTACTGGCAGTTCCTTGGATTTAATAAATCAGTCTAGATACAGATAAAATAAAAACTAGAAAATCCTACTACCTCAAGAGGTAAGAAATCATAAAATCATTGTTACCTCTGGGTAAACCATAAGTGACTATTTAAAACCCTTAGAAATGTATAATCTGAAATCAAGGGTAAAAATTAAACCCACATGTTTACGGCAAATAGTGAAATCAAAGAAGAAAATCCTGTGACCGGTATTCAGATGTATTTTGTGAAGCATAAGAAAATACAAATGCTAAACCCCTATTTGGGTAAACCCTGGGAACCCAAAAGTGACACAGAATTCTGAACTCAGCACAGGTAATAATATCTTCCCAGAACCAGGAGAACAGTAGCAGCAGCAACTATTCATTCTAGTAACTTAATTCTAGAAATAGTGCATAAATAGTACATTTATTCTAGAAATGCAACAACAGTTCAATATTAGGAATTTATTAATATAACGACTGTATTACCAGACCTATGGAGATAAATCATATAATAATCTCCAATGACACTGACAAAATATTTGATAAATTAATGCATTTCAGATTTTCTTTAGCTAAGACTCAAATACTGCATCCTACACACACACACACACACACACACACACACACACACACACACACACACCTACACCTCAGCATAAAAGCTGTCTTAGTGGTTAGTGGGGAACCCTAAAAGCAATCCCACTAAAATCCCCCAGACAAGGATCATCCAAGTTTTGACTCCAGAGGTGCTAGCTAATACAATTAGATAAGAGGAAAGTACAATTGGCACTAGACAATGCACGTAAACAAGAAGAAAGCAGAAATATAAAAATTGGAAAAGATAAAAAAGATTTGCAGATCCAATGGCTGCATGTCTGAAAAACCTAAAATAATCAACTAAAAAATTACTAAGAATTCAGTATTCATACAAAATTAATATACATTTATTCATAGCCTTCATGCATACAAGCACTGGGCAGAAGATACAGAGAAAGAAGACTTTTATCGTAACAACAAAAGAGATAAAATAGCTAACAATAAATTTTTAAATTACTTCATCTACTGGCATCATTCAACACTCTCTCCTCTTTGAAATATTTTCTTCACTTGGCTTCATGAAGAAGTACTAACTTTATCAGATATTAAAACGTTAATAATTAAATCAAGGTGGTATAAACCAATGCACAAACCAATGGGACAAAACAGAAAATCAAGTAATAAACCCAAATATATAGAGCAATTTGGTAGATGATAAAGGAATCATTTTCTTATCAGTGTGGACAAAATAGACTTTTCAGTAAGCGGTATTAGGAATACTGAGTAGCCACCTGGGAAAAACTGTCAGAATCATATGTTACATTTTAGTCCAAGATAATCAAACAACTTATATTTTGGAAAAGAAACCAAAGAAATACTAGAAGAAAACATGAGTGAATCCCTTTAAAATCTTAAGAAAGAACTTTGTATTATGACTCAAAATCAGAAGCCTTAAAAATTAAGGTTGACAAATACAACCTCTGTATGAAAGAAAGAAAAAGCACTGAAAGCAAACATCTGAGGGAAAGTATTTCTGCATATACCAAGAGCCAATCTTCCCCCAAAATGATATAGAGCTATTAGAAATCAATAGATCTATAACCCATTTTTTTAAGAAAAATAGATAAATGTTATGAACAAGCAGTTCACATAAAAGTAAATATGAATGGCTCTTAAAAACAGGAGAAGTTAAAATTTTAACCAAGACATCATTTTTCACTTTTTGTAAGAGCAAAGATCCAAACACATTATTACACTCTATCAACAAGTCTGTAAGAAAAGCAGCACTCTCAAACACTGGAGTGGGAGAATATACTGGAATACGGTCTAGGAGAGCAATTTAGCAATATCTAACCAATTTTTACACTTGCCCTTTGACCCAGTAATCCCACTTCTGGGGATTTTTTTTTTTATTTTATTTTTAGTAACCTCCACACTTAATGTAGGACTTGAACTTGCAACCCCAAGATCAAGAGTCACATGCTTTACTGACTGAGCCTGCCAGGTACCCCGCTGGGGATTTTTTTTAAATAGGGATAACTGCACACATAGGAGATGTATTATGGATGTGATCATTCAAGAGCAAATGACTAAAAAATAAGTCAAATATTCATCAGTTGGGGATTGGTAAAATAAATTTTAATAATTCTGCAGTAGAACATTATATAATAGCTATAAAAATATTAGCACAAAGATCTCCAAGATATATTGTTAATGTCTTAAAAGACAAGGTGTAGAATACAGTGTTGTCTAGGCTATCTTTTAGGCTTATACATGAATAAAAAGACCTTGTAAATATATTAAGAAACTAATGGATCTTGTTACTGTTTTTACACTCAAAGAAGGGATAAGAAACTACTTGTAGGAAGCACAAGAGGTGAAGGAGGAAGAACCAGACTTCACGGTATACCTTTCATAGTGTTTGGATTGTTTAACAGATGTGTACGTGGTATCTATTCAGAAAACGAAGCATATATATGTAAAGAGAAACATACTGTGTTACATACTTAGCAATTACTCAGTGTACCAGCATCTAACAGACAAGGCCAGCTATAAACTAAAATTTGCTATACTGTTACATGAAGACAAAAATATATTCAAATGGTTTCACATTGCAGGATAGTGTCCTATTTATGGCATAGAACACTCTCATCTATAGTAAAAGGTTTCATTTCAGCATTAATCTTCCTAATAATATCATAACTTTAAACTTTATATTAATCTTAGTCATTCTCTAAGTCTCTGAAATAACATGACTATATTCTTTAATTTTCACTCAGCATGGTGACCAACGACCTTCATTTAACCCTTTTTCATAACACATCTTAGTATTTTCAAAGTTTTTCCCCAATTGTTAACTTATAAATTTTAAAGATAAATTCCATATGGTAGTCAAAGCCAGATAAAATATACTAAAAACAAAAACAAAAACAGCACTTCCCAAAGTTTAATAAGCATGCGAATCATCTCAGGGTCTTGTTAAAATGAGCATTCTGATCCAGTACTCTGGAATAAGACTCAAAATCCTACATTTGGAACTCTCCCAGACAAACTGATATTACTGGCCTTCAAAACACACTGAATAGTAAAGTTCTTAAAAGACTACTGAAAGGTCTTTCAATTTACTTGAATTTGGTTATATTAAATACTACTTGAAACAAACCAATGTCCAGAACTGAGAAGTTATTCTTTCATAAAAATCCACTGTTGGCAGTGGTCCCTCCCATTCCACTTTGACCTTATAGATACATTTTCTTTGCTAGCTATCTTCTGACTTCACCAGTCCCTTTTAAGAACAATTTAATGGCCCCCCAATGCCATGGTTTAAGATATTTAGTACTGTTTTTAAAACAATCAATTAGAGAGGACTCTCAGACAACTAGATTTGTTAGCACTATACACCTAATATCACTCCGTCTGTCTACCCCACAAGTTGTCGTAAGAAGTAAAAGACAATGTAGGAGAAAACATTTTGAAAAGTACAAAGCACTATGTAATTAATTACAAGCTATTTCCCACAATGCAGTATAACAAAGGATACTATATCCATAATGGTCTAGAAAATTCTCTGACTCTATGGATGCATACATAACTTAGTACCTTAGTGTTTTCTTCATGGAAAGCAATACACTGCTTACAAGAAATTAAAATAAGTTTCAAACTAAGAAACAGTCTCTTTTGTATTACCTATTTCTTCATATGCTTATGTTTATCACCATCTAAATTGCCATTTTCTATCTACATAAAATGTTATAAAGGAGAAAACAGTATTTTTTTAGAGAAAAGGATTTATTTTTATAACATTTCAAAACACCATCCTCTATTTCTCCCGAGTATATTGGAATTGTTACTGAAAAAAAGGCAAAGATATAAATATGCATTAGTCATCAGGGAAATGCAAATCAAAATCACAATGGGATACCACTTCACACCAACTAGGATGGCTAGAATCAAAGAGTCAGATGACAAGTGTTAGTGAGAATGTGGAGCAATCTAACCCCTCAATACACTGCTGGTGGGAATGGAAAATGTTAGAGTCACTTTGGAAAACAGTCTGGTAATCCCTCAAACTACTACCATATAACCCAGGAATTTTACTCCTAGGGATATACCAAGATAAATGAAAATATATGTTCACACAAAAACTTGTATGTGAATGTTTAAAAGCAGCATTCCTCATAATAGCCAAAAAATGGCAACAACCCAAATGTCCATCAGCAGATCAATGGATAAACAAAATGTAGTATATCTATTCAATGGACTAGTGTTCAGCAATAAAAAAAGAATGAAGAACTGTTATACACTCTATGACATGGATAAATCTTGAAACACTCTGTGAAGTAAAAGCAGCCAGTCACAAAAGACCACATATTATAGGATTCCTTTTATATGAAACTCCAGAATAGGAAAATCTAAAGAGACAGAAAGTAGATCAGTGGTTTATTAGGCCTGAGGTAGGGATTGGAGGCAATAGGGAAATATGGGGGTGAGAACTAAAGGGAATAGGGTTTCTTTCTGAAGTGATGAAATGTTCTAAAACTGACTATGTTAATGGCTGCACATATCCAATGCATATACAAAACCACTGAACTGTACACTTCAAATATATGTGTTGTACAGTATGTAAATTATATCTCAAAGCTGCTATAAAAAAAGATGTAAATATGCATGAATTAAAGACAAAAGCTGGCCATTCTACTACATAATCACAGAGTATTTAAAAAGAAGAAAAAGCAGTATTATATCTTAGTTGCTAAAGTTTAAATTTCTTCTAACTTAATTTCTAGGTTTGAAAACTGACACACCTTCAGCTCTCTTTGTTGATCATTTTCTAATATCCATCAATCATCAAGTCCCCTTGATTCTTCCGTCACCATCTCTGACTCTTCCATGTTCTATACTATAATCCTTAGCCTGGCCTCTCGTTACTTCATTTCTGCGCTATCCCTGTTCTTTCTACCACAACCCAATCATTTTTTCAGTAACATTCTCAGAATGCTAATATCCACCAAATCATTTCAATTTCTCCTACCAGGATTCTAGATTTTCCAATCTGCTGTGAACTCTGTCCCCAACCCCGCCCCATTTACTAATACATTCAAAAGAAGAACACTTCATTCAAAGCAGAGCTGTCTCTTCATTGTCCCTTGTACATTCTGCATGTATTCATTTCTCTTTTATCAAGCTATTCTGTTCAGAATGTCTACTCTCCACACTTATCTATAACTTACAAATCATTTAAGGCCTATTTCAGAGTTCTCTATCACCCATGAAGGATTTGTGGAGAACTCCAACTACAAATGATTTCTTGTATTTCCTAGCTACTTTTTGGACTTACTGTCTGTGCCACATATCTTAACATTTGATTTACATGCCACTCAGCATCTGATTTATATGCCACATATTTTAGCATTTGATTTGCCTGTCACATATTTTAGCTTCTGATTTACCTACCACCTTATTGTGCACTATTCTTTTATTACATACAAAAGCATCTTGTTTCAATAAGAAACATCTTGTTTCAACAAGATAGTTCTTGTCTTGAGGAGACAAGACTTTTTGCTATCTCTGAGACCACACAGCACAGTTTTAGACATAAAATATATATAATTAATTAGCTTTTTCAAGATTAACTGTGAAGTGTAACTCATCACCTTATTTTCTATCATTTTATGTACCTTTCTACCATAAATGCAATTAATAAACCCAGAGTCTAAAAGGTGAATATGGTACCTTGTCATACTGGCAGACAATTACATTATCCGTGTCAAAAAGGTCTGGCACATCCTGCTCACTAACATCATCTCCAGAATTTAAAGGGTCCTAAAGATGAAAGAGGGTCATGTTAAGGAATTTAATGATGCGCCAAATTTTTAAAGACAGAGATACATATAGAAATAAAGAAACTTGGAGAGAGAATAGTATTGTACTTAAAAAGTCAAATAGCCTGAGTTTGAATCCCAGCTTGACCACTTAATAACTACAAGACTGACCTTTGTCAATTTACTCAAACTCCTCCTATCTCAGTTTTCTCATATGTTAAATGAGGATGGTAAAAAGACCCATAGATAGGGTGGTGGGAATGTTAAATAACATAAGATATGTAAGACTTAAGTATTGTACCTGGCACATCCATAAGGCCACCATAAAAGACAATACTACTTACATGCTTCCTAATTACCATATTCCACAAAAATTTTACTTCATTTATTAGAATCAAAGCAGACACTATATGCTTCTAACCTGGCTGCTTTCTGTACCTCTACTCCCATACTTTAAACTTCCTACTATCTCTAGTTACGACCAACAAATATAGTGGCCAATTCCCAAATACTTAACACTAGTTTTAATTATAGTTTAAGATTGAAGTAAATACTAGGGTACAAATCTCATTTTAAATGACTAAAGCCAGAGTTAATCTTAATTGTTATCCCTCTTGATTAAAGTATATTTAAGTACAAAGTATATTAAAATACAAATGTTATAAATTTAATTTTAAAAAGTTTCAGCTCAAAAGTGATCCTCACCTCTTCTATAATGTCTGTTTGAGGGTCTTCATTATCACTGCTGTTGGCAGTTGAATCTTCATTTGATATACTGTCAGCTTCTTCTTCAAGTACCTTCAGGTCTCCTGCCTCAATAATCCCTAGAAATTCGTTCTCATCTACATCTCTTGTACTTCCTATTTCATCATTGGAAGATGCATCACCAGTTCCATCTATTTGAATTATTTCATTAATATCATCATCAGTTACCTGACTGCTTAAATCCATCTGAGAATTAGAATCCTAGAAAGAGAATGAAATGTAATAAAGTTTTTCAAGTCAAAAAGGTATATAATATTGAATCACATGAAATATAAGATTAAACATTTCGCAAGTGTGATCTTAAAATAGATTTCGATATTTCCTTCCTTTTCTATATATGTTCCCTAATTTTGAATTCTAAAACACTCCCAGAATGTCTACACAACATGGGAATAATTTTTTTTTATTTTTTGAGTTTATTTATTTATTTTTGGGAGAGAGAGTGCGAGCAGGGGAGGGGCAGAGCGAAAGGGAAAATCCCAAGCAGGCTCCAATGCTGTCAGTGCAGAGCCCAATGTCTGGCTCAAACTCATGAAACTGTGAGATCATGACCTGAGCCAAAATCAGGAGTCAACACTTAACCAACTTGAGCCACCCAGGTGCCCCGGGAATAATTTTTAAATCATAAATAAAGTAAATCCACTTATACCCTCAAGTAGATAACAAATGAGTTCACTAGTTTCAGGTAATAATTGCCAATTTTTATATATATCACCTTAACTTTATACAGTACCTATTACCATTTTAGGTTTTAACTATTTCATTTTATTTTAAACAATAATTCAATGCAGTAGAAAGGACAAGTGACATCATGCTCAATAAATTAAATAGCATAAAGGATTGTACTAGGTGAAATAAGCTAAGCACAAAAGGACAAATATGAGTAAAAATGGATAGAACTGAAAAGAGAAATGGACAAATCTAATTATAGAGAATTCAACATTTCTCTTTCAGTGATCAACAGAAAAGTAGACTTAAATTTAGTAAGGATGTAAAAGACCTGAAAAACATAATCAAACAATTTAACCTAATTGACAATAGACTACTCCACCCCAAAATAGCAAAATGCACACTTTTAAAGAGCACACAGAATGTTCCCAAAGATGGACCGTATTCTGGATTCTAAAAACCAAACCCTGAAAAATTTAACACACACAAAGTATGTTCTCTAAGAACAAAGGAGTTAAACCAGAAATCAGTGACAGAAAGATCTGGAAAAATCCCCTAATATGTAATAATTAACACATTTCTCAACACCCATGGATCAAAGAGTAAGTCATGAGGGAAAGCAGAACATAATTTTAATTGAATGCAAACAAAAACGTAACATTTCAAAACTTATGAAATGTAGCTAAAGCAATGCCTGGTGGGAAATTTACAGTATTACATGATTACATTCAAAAAGAATCAAGTTTCAATCAATGGCCTAAAATTCTACCCAAAGAAACTAAAAAGAGAAGACTGAATTAAGCTCTTGGCAAAAGAGAAAATAATAAATATTAAAAGAGAAATAAATAAAATTGAGAACAGAAAAGATTTGAGAAAGTCAGTTAGACCAAAAGTTCATTCTTTAAAAAGATCAATAAAATTGATAACCCTCTAGCCAGACTGACAAAGAATGAAAAGGAGAGAGAGAGAGAAAAGAAACATAATACTAGGGATTAAAGAAGGAGTGTTGCCATAGATTCTGAAGACATTAGAAGGATAAGGAAATTGTCTTCAGCCATTCAAGCTGCTATAACAAAATACCATAGACTAGGTAGCTTATAAGCAGTGGAGATTTTTTTTCTTCCAGTTCTCGAGGCTAGAAAGCCCAAGATCAAGGCATCAGCAGATTCAGTATCTGGTGAGAGCCCACTTCCTGGGTCACAGGCAGTGCCTGCTCACTGTGTCACCACACGGTTGAGAGGCTAGAGGATTCTGCAGTCTCTTTTATATGGCAACTAGTCCCATTCATAAGGGCTCCATTTCCTAATTACCAACAACTTTCAGAGACACAAACATTCAGACTAATATAAGTCAGTTTACAAAAATTAATTGTATAGTAGCAATAAATGAATGGAAGCTGAAATTTAAAAAACAGTATAATTAAAGCAGCAATGAAAAAGAAACTCATCACATACAAGAGAGCCTCAATAAGGTAACAAACAGATTTCTCAGCAGAAACTTTGAAGGCCAGAAGGCAGTAGGATAATATATATTTAAAGGGCTAAAAGAAAAGATTGTCAACTGGGAATTCTATTCTGGCAAAACTGTCCTGCAAAAATAAGTGAAATTTTAAGGCATTCTAAGATAAAGTCTGAAGGGGTTTGTTACCATAGGACCTGCCTTATAAGAAATACTAAAGGGAATCCTTTAAATTGAAATCAAAGGAAACTAGATAGTAACTCAAAGCCATACAAAAATATAAAATTTTCTGATAAAGATAAATATAGACAAATATAAAAACCAGTATTATAATTTTGTTTGTAATTCTACTTCTTATCCCCATACAAGATTTAAAAAATAAAAACATATTTATAATTATAAATCTATATTAAGGGGAACACAATATATAATGATATAATTTGGGATATCGATAACAAAGTGAGGGAGGGTAGAGCTAAAGAGGAGCAGTTTTTTTATGAGATTAAAGTTGCGTTGGTATCAATTCATAATAGCTTATAGTAATTTTAAGAAGCCATAAGTAATCCCCATGGTAACCATAAAGAAAATATCTATAGAATACACACAAAAGGATATGAAAAGGGAATCAAAATTTGTCATTACAAGAAAATCAACTAAATACAAAGGAATACAGTAAGAGAAAACGTGGGGCAAAAAAGCTAAAAGACACACAGAAAACAAGTAACAAAATGGCAAAAGCCCTTCACTATCAGTAATTACTTTAAATGTAAATGGACTAAATTCCCCAATCAAAAGACACAAATTAGCAGAATAGATTAGAAAAACAGGATCTTATATAGTTGTCTATAAGAGACTCACTTTAGATCTAAGGATGCACATAGGTTGAAAGTAAAAGACTAGATAAAGATACTCCATGTAAATTGTAACCAAAAGAGAATTGGGATAGTTATGCTACTATCAGACAAAATAGACTTTAAGTCAAACACTATTAGAGAAAAACAAAGAAGGAGTGCCTGGGTGACTCAGTCGGTTAAGCATCCGACTTTGGCTCAGCTCATGATCTTGCAGTTTGTGGGTTCGAGCCCCACGTCAGGCTCTGTGCTGACAGCCCCTCCCCTGCTCACACTCTGTCTCTCTGTCTCAAAAATAAATAAACATTTAAAATTTAAAAAAAAAAAGAAAAAAAACAAAGAAAAACAGCATGCAATCAAAAAAAGAATCAATTCACCAAGAAGATTTAACAATTATATACATATCTACACCAAACATCATAGCTCCTAAATATATCTAACAAGCACTGACAGAATATAAAGGAATAGATAGCTCTAAGATAATAGTGGGAGATTTCAATATCCCACTCTCAAAAATGAATAGAACCACCAGACAGAATATTAATAAGGAAATTAAGAAGTTGAATATTACGGACATATAATACAGACATATTATAGTGGGACCTAACAGACATATACAAAACATGCCACCCAACAATAGCAGGATATACATTTTTCTCAATTGCACACAGAACATTCTCTAAGAAAGACCATATGTTAGGCCACAAAACAAATCTTAATATTTAAAAAGACTGAAATCACACAAAGTATCTTCTCTGATCACAATGGAAAGAAGGAAAACTGGAAAATACAAGATGTGGATATTAAACAACAGACTCAAAATATCAATGGGTCAAACAAGAAATAAACAAACAAACAATCTTGACCATATAGTTGTGGGTTCATTTCTGGGTTTTCTATTCTGTTTCATTGATCCGTGTGTCTGTTTTTGCACCCGTACCATACTGTCTTGATCACTACAGCCTCATAATACAGCTTGAAGTCTGGAATTGTAATGCCTCCATCTTTGCCTGTATTTTTGCTTTGGCTATTCAGAGTCTTTTGTGGTTTCATACAAAGTTTAGGATTGTTTGTTCTGGCTCTGTGAAAAGTGCTGGTGGTATTTTGATAGGGATTGCATTAAATGTGTAGCCTGCTTTGGGTAGTATAGACATTTTAACAGTATTTGTTCTTCCAATCCATGAGCATCAATGTTTTTCCATTTCTTTGTGTCATCTTCAGTTTCTTGCATAGGTGTTTTACAGTTTTCAGAGTACAGATCTTTTACCTCTGATTAAGTTTATTCCTAGGTATCTAATGGTTTTTGGTCCAATTGTAAATGAGATCAATTCCTTGATTTCTGTCCGCTGCTTCACTATTGGTGTATAGAAATACAACAGATTTCTGTATGTTGACTTTGTACCCACAACTTTACTGAGTTTGTGTATCAGTTCTAGCAATTTTTTTGGTGGAGTCTTTTGCATTTTCTATATAGAGTATCATGTTATCTGCGAATAGTAAAAGTTTTACTTCTTCCTTGACAATCTGATTCCTTTTATTTCTTTTTGTTGGCTGATTGCTGAGGCTAGGACTTCCAAGACTAGCCTTATTTCTGACCATAGAGGTAAAGCTCTCAGTTTTTCCCCATTAAGGATATTAGCTGTGGGGTTTTTTTCACATATGGCCTTTACTATGATGAGGCATGTTCCCTCTATCCCTACTTTGTTGACAGTTTTTATCATGAATGGATGTTGTACTTTGTCAAATGTTTTTTCTGCATCTATTGAGAGAAAGACATATTTCTTATCCTTTCTTTTATTCATGTGGTGGTCAACTAATCTTCAACAAAGCAGGAAAGAAATCCAAAGGAAAAAATTCTCTTCAACAAATGGTGCTGGGAAAACTGGACAGCAACATTCAAAAGAATGAAACTGAAACACTTTCTGACACCATACACAAAAATAAATTCAAAATTAGTTAAATACCTAAGTCTGAGACAGGAAACCATCAAAATCCTATAAGAGAACACATTGGCCATAGCAACTTCTTACTAGATATGTGTCCTGAGGCAAGGGAAACAAAAGCAAAAATAAATTATTGGGTCTTCAGCAAAATAAAATGCTTCTGCACAGTGAAGGAAACAATCAATGAAACTAAAAGGCAACCTTTTATTTGTATATACATACACACACACACACACAAAGAACTTATAAAACTCAACACCTAAAAAATAATCCAGTTAAAAAATGGGAAGATATAGACATTTTTCCAAAGAAGACATGCAGATGGCTACCAGACACATGAAAAGATGCTCAACATCACTCATCATCGGGAAATACAAATCAAAACTATAATGATAATATCACCCACACCAGTAAGAATGGCTAAAATTAACAACACAGGAAACAAAAGGTATTGGCAAGGATATGGAGAAAGGGGAACCCACTATTGATGGGATTGCAAACTGGTGCAGCCACTCTAGAAAACAGTATAGAGATTCCTCAGAAAGTTAAAAATAGACCTACCCTAAATCCAGCAATTGCATTATTATGTATTTACCCAAAGAATACATAAATGCTGATTCAAAGGGATACAAGCACCTTGATGTTTACGGCAGCATTATCAACAGCAGCCAAATTATGGAAAGAACCCAAATGTCCATCCGCTGATGAATGAAGAAAGAAGACATGGCATATATACATATAATGGAATAGTACTCAGTCATTAAAAAAGAATGAAATCTTGCCACTTGCAATCATGTGATTAGAGCTACAGGGTATTATGCTAAGTGAAATAACTCAGTCAGAGAAAGACAAAAATCTTATGACTTCATTCATATGTGGAATTTAAGAAACAAAATATATGAACATGGTGGGGGTAGGGGGGAGAGAGGCAAACCAGAAAACAGACTCTTTAACTATAGAGAACACACTGAGGGGTGCTAAAGAAGTGGGTGAGGGGATGGGTTAAATGGTGAAGGGTATTAAGGAGGGCACTTATAATGATGAGCACTGGGTGTTGCAGGTAAGTGATGAATCACTTAAGTTCTACACATGAAACTAATATTACAGTGTATGTTAAATTAAAATAAAAACTTGAAAAAAAAAGCATCAGCCTTTTAAGATACAAAATATCATAAGACAAATAAAAATGAAAATGCAACATAGCAAAACTTATGGATGCAGCAAAAGCAGTGCTAAGAGCAAAATTTATAGCTATGAATTTATAGCTATGAATGTTCACACTACAAAAAAAGAAAGATCTCAAATTAACAACCTAAATCTCCATTGGAAGGAACTAGAAAAAGAAGAACAAAGCCCAAAGCTAATATAAGGAAGGAAACAATAACAATTAAAGCAAAAGATAAATAAAGAAGGGAAAAAATAATACAGAAGATCAACACAACTAAGAGTTGGTTCTTTAAAAACAATCAACAAAACTGATGTTTTTTGTTACATTGATGAAGAAAAAAAAAGACTCAAATAACTAAAATCAGAAATGAACAAACTTTACTGATTTTGCCAAAATAAAGACAATTATGAGATAATACTATAAAAATATTTACAAGAGAATATTATGAACTGTGTATCAACAAATTGGATAACCAAGATGAAACAAATTCTTAAAAATACACAACTTACCAAGAATGAATCATGAATAGAAAATCTGAATAGATCTGTAAGAAGAACAGAATTAGTAATCAAAAATGTCTCAACAAAGAAATGCCCAGAACAAGATAGTCCCACTGGAGAATTCTACCAAACATTTAAATAAGAATTAACACCAATCCTCAAAAATCCTAAACAAAATACTAACACAAACAGAATTCAACAGCACATTAAAAAGATCATACTGAGTGGGATTTATTCCTGGAAAACAATGATGAAAAATCAATCAATGTAATACAATATATTAACATAATGGGGAGAGGGACACACAATCACCTCAATTGATGAAGAAAAAGCATATGCCAAAATTCAACACCATTCCATGATTTAAAAAAACCACTAGGAATAGGAGGAAATTGCCTCAACATAACAAAGGCCATCTATGAGAAACCCTCTTATTAAAAACAAAAACAAAAACTTTTTTAATGTTTTATTTATTTTTGAGAGAGAGACAGCATGAGCAAGGGAGGGTCAGAGAGAGAGGGAGACACAGAATCCGAAGACAGGATCCAGGCTCTGAGTTAGCTGTCAGCACAGAGCCCGACTTGGGGCTCGAACCCACGAACCGTGAGATCATGACCTGAGCTGAAGTCGGACGCTTAACTGACTGAGCCACCCAGGCACCCCATCTAACAGCAATGGTGAAAAACTGAAACTTTTTCCTATAAGATCAGGATCAAAGCAAGGATGCCCACTCTTGCCATTTCCATTCAACAATGTACTATAAATCCTAGCTAGGGCAATTAGGGAAGAAAAAAATAAATAAAAGCCATCCAAACTGGAAAGGAAAAAGTAATATTATCTGTTTGCAGATAATCTCCTTTATGTACTATCTCATTTATGTGCAAAACCCTAAAGATTTCAGACATAGAAATATATTAGAACAAATGAATGAATTCAGCAAAGTCGCAAAAGACAAAAATCAACATACAAAAATCAGTTGCATTTCTATATGCTAACAATTATAAACCTGAAAAAAATGCAGAAAACAATTCCACTTACAATACTAT
Organism: Cryptoprocta ferox; assembly: GCA_028646485.1. Lineage (NCBI taxonomy): Eukaryota > Metazoa > Chordata > Mammalia > Carnivora > Eupleridae > Cryptoprocta > Cryptoprocta ferox. The sequence goes on along the minus strand of CM053576.1, from coordinate 63,557,594 downwards.
CAAACAGAATAAAATACTTAGGAGTAAACATAACCAAGGTGTCAAAAGTCTTGCTCACTAAAAACTACAAACATTCCCAAGAAGAAATTAAGCCAGAAATAAATGGGAAGATATTCTGTGTTCAGATATTTAAAAGAGTTAATATTGCTAATACCAACCAAAGTTACCTACACATTCATTGCAAACCCTATCAAAATCCAAATAACATCTTTTGTAGAAATGGAATATCCATATTAAAATTCCTATGGAATCTCAAGGGACCCTGAATAACCACAACAATCTTGAAAAAGAAGATCTAAGTCGGAGGTCTAACACACCCTGATTTTAAAACTTACTACAAAACTACAGTAGTCAGAATAGGATGATGTTGGCATAAAGACAGACAACAAACAGAATAGCATACAGAGCCCAGAAAAAAATCCACACATATATGGTCAAACGATTTTTGACAAGAGTGACAAGGCCAGTCAATGAGGAAAGGGCAGCTTTTCAACAAATGGTGCTGGGAACACTGGGTATTCACATGCAAAGAAATGGAAGTTGGACCCTTACCTTACACTACATACAAAAATTACCTCAAAACAGGTTAAAGACTTAAACATAAAAACTAAAAACATCAAACTCTTAAAAAAAAATCATAGGGAAAAACTTCATGACACTGGATTTGGAAATGATTCCTTAGATAAGATACCAAAAGCACAGGCAAAAAAAAAAAAAAAGGCATGGGGCAGGGGGAAATAGATACAATGGATTTCAACAATATTTACCTCTGTGCATCAAAGGACATTATCAACAGAGTGAAAAGGCAACCCACAAAATGGAAGAATATGTTTGCAAATCACATATAGAAGAGTTAATATCCAGAATATAAAAAGAAATCCTACCACAAACTTGATTTAAAAATGTATGTAAGACTTGAAGTTTTTCCAAAGAAAATATACAAATGGCCAAAAAGCACAGTAAAAGGCATTCAGTATTGCTAATAATTAGGGAAATGCAAATCAAAACTATGTAAGATATCACCTCACAACCATTAGGATGGCAATAATCAAAGGGGAAAAAAAGAATAGGAAACAAGTGCTGGTGAGGATGTGGAGAAATTAATCATGTGAAGTGCTGGTAGGAATGTAAAATGATACAGCTTCTATGGAAAACAGTATGGCACTTCCTTAAAATTTTTAAAATAGAATTGCCACACGGATCCAGAAATTCCACACTCGGCTATATACCCCAAATAATTGAAAGCAGAGACTCAAAATATTTGTCCACCCAAGTTTACAGTAGCATTAGTCACAACTACCAAAGGGTATAAGCAACCTAAGTGCCCACAGATGGATGAATTGATAAACAAAATAGAGTATATACATAACATGGAGTACAAAACCTTAAAAACGAAGAAAATTCTGACACACGACTCAACATGGATAAACGCTGAAGACATTAGACTAAGTGACAACGGACACAAAAGGACAAATACTGTCTAATTCTACTTTTATGAAGTATCTGAAATAATCAAATTTGGATATTGAAAATAGAATGGTGGCTGCCAGGGATTGGGGGAGGGAAGAATGGGGAGTTATTATTCAACAGGCATAGAGTTTCAATTTGGGAAAGCAAGTATGTTCTGAAGATGGATGGTGGTGATAGTTGCACAGCAATGTGAATGCACTTACTGTCACTGAACTATACAGCTAAAAATGGTTACAATGGTAAATTTTTACAAGAGGGAAAAAAAACAAAATCAATGGTGATAATGAACTATCAAGTATGTAATAAAACAAACTGATACATGGGGCACCTGGGTGGCTCAGTCAGTTAAGCATCTGACTCTTGATTTCAGCTCAGGTCATGATCTCATGGTTTGTGAGATGGGGCCCTGATAGGGCTCTGTGCTGACAGCATGGAGCCCACTTGGGATTCATTCTCTCTCATTATCTCACTCTCTCTCTCTCTCCCTCCTTCCCTCCCTCTCTCTCTCTCCACCCCTCCTCTGTGCACTTGCACACATGCTCTCTCCCAAAATCAATAAATAAACTTAAAAAAAATAAATAAAACAAAACAGAGTGCTGGTAACAGGAAAACTGGCACGACCTCTTTGGAAATTATTGTGGCAATATACGTAAATAACCATGGACATTTTCAGGTTGTCAATAACACTACCTTTAAAAACATATTTTTAAAAGTAATGCAAATGAAGCATAAAATATGAAAAAGATTGTTCTTTATAGTGTCTTTTAGTACTATTTACAATTGCACTTAAAACCATAAAATACTTAAAAAATAATTCATACAATATGTGCATGTTGAGAACTACAAGACATTAATGACAAAAGTCAAAGACTTAAATAAATAGAAAGTGTGTCACATCTACGAACTGGAAGACTCATTGTGATGATGTCAATTCCTTCCTGGATCTATAGATCCAACACAACTCAAATCAAAGTCCTTGCAGTTTTTTTCATTGACAAGCTCATTCTCACATTCGTATGGAAAAGTAAAAGAATAACCAGACAACTTTGAGAAAGAACAAAGAGACTTGTACTGACATTGAGACACACTATAAAGCTATGATAGCTTTATGGTATAGTATAGTAAAGACAGTGTGGCACGAGTCAAAAAGATAGACACATGAATTCATGAAACAATGTCCAAAAATAAACCAACACACATATGGTTACCCATTTTCATTAAAGGTGAAGTGCTTTAGACACTGAGTTTCAGACATTGATGCTACACCAACTGAACATTCACATGCAAAAAACAAAAGAACCTAAACTTGTACTATATACAAAAATTAACCCAATATGGATCACAGTCCTAAATGTAAAACCTATAAAAATTTTTTAGGCATGTGAGATCTTTGCAACCTTTGGTTAGGTAAGATACATACGCAGAAATCAAAAGGAAAAAATAAGTAAACTTCATCAAAATCACAAACATTTCCTCCCCAGGAACCAGTATTAAAAGAGCATGGATATGAAATGACTACAAATCTTATAAATTGCTAGGAGTAATGCAAAATGCTACCATACATTGCTGGTGGAAATATAATGGCTTTGGAAACGAGTATGGCAGTTTCTTATAAGCATACATGTATCATATTACCTAGGAATCTCATTCATAGGTATTTACTCAAAAGAAAAGAAAATCTACATCCACACCAAAAACAAAACAAAACAAACAAAAAACTGCACATGAATGTTTTTAGGAGCTTTATCCACCAAAGCCCAAAACTGGAAAAAATCCATATGTCCAAATGGTGAAGGAATAAGCAAACTGTGGTACAGCCTATATGTATTATGCTAAAGTTGCATGTTGTAGGATTCCATTTGCTGACATTCTGGAAAAGGCAAGCCTATACCAAAAGGAAACATATCAGTGAGTGGCTGAGAGGGACTGGAGGTAGAGAGGATACTGACTACAAAGGAGCATAAGGAACCTCTCTGGGGTGATGGAAACATTCTGCATCTCAGCTTGGTACTGGTTATATAACTTCCAATGTTTGTCAAAATTCATAGTGTACACTATAAACTGTGTACCTAAAAAAGTGAGTTTTATCGTATGTACATTCCATCTCAAAAAAATCTGAATTTTTAAGTAAATTATGATTAGGTTAGTCCTAGGCCCAAACCACATGGTAGAATTAGCACTTTTGTTTTAATAGTGACAAGTACTGAAAACCTCAAACTACAAGATCTTTTTGTTGCAATCAGAGCTCCCAGAGTACTTCTCATGAAAAGTTTAGGCTTATTAAGGAATATTAAAGATTCTAGGACTCTTCTGATTGAATTAATGTAGCATCGTCTTATTTTACTTAAATCAGTAAGGTCCTCTTTACTTTGAGAGAGGAGTAAGATTACAAATCCGAATTTAATATCAGTAAATGCAAAAGAGTTTTGTCGTTCTCAACTTCTTCACAGAAGCACTTCCACCAAGCAAAGTTCATATGCTTATCTGACTCCAATCTCCTCTTCTAAGGTGGTGATTTGACCAAAACAGCCAGCAGTTTTGTAGCAACATCCAAAACTGATACTGCAGGATCATGAACAGAAAGATATAAGTCTTTCACATGGCCAAACATCCACAACACAGACCATCAATGGACTTCTCCCTGTCAAACTGTTACATGGGGGTTTTCATTCTCTCTCAAAAATAATCAATGTCTCCCCAAGGATCAATTAAGAACTTCAAGCATTGTCCTTTAAAAAGCCAGAAAAATTCTGTGTGAAGAAGAATTTAACATTTTGCCCACATTTTTTGACAAATGTCTTGGAAAGGCAATAATTCAATACTTTTGCTCTAATGTATTTGAGTTTCATGGCAGCCGATGAGACTTCTCTTAGAATTATTGGCTGTGTCTTAGCATTAATGTATGCCATGTGCTGAAACAGATAGCAGTGCTCTCTTTACTGAAGCGGCAAAACCGTTTGTTGCCAACCATCTCAGAAGTTCCATCAGTATAGGTAGCACCAAACTGTGCTAAGAAAAATATTAATAATAATGCTTCACAAGAGAGCAACTCTTTTGACGGCACCAATGTGCAAATAATGATTAAAATCAAATGCTAGCTGCCCTGAAAAGCATTCGTATTTTTATCCTGGTGAATGTTAAAGGCGAGTTACTGCTGATTCTTCTATGAATTCCAGCTGAATGCGAAGAAACATCAATTCCAGTACACATGACGTCATCTGACAGGGGCACAGATTCCATTTTCTTCTATCTCTAAAACAAACCAGCTCAATAATTTCCAAGATTCTCAGCTTCACCAAGGTCTCTTCAATTGTATATGGCTTCTGCAGCTGGGTAGTACAATAAGCAAATGCATAGGATGCTTCAAGATAAAGCTTTGTTTCACACACTGGTGCTTCTAACTCTTTCCATTTAAGCTTTCTTCTAATTAAAGAACAGTGTTTTTCCAATGGCTAGTAAGGACTGACAGAACTTCACACCTATTATGTGATGATAGATATGAAACAAGAGAAACCTAAGCTCTCACACACTTTTCTTTTCACATTTTCAAACTAAACTCTGTGAAACTGAATTGCCTGTCATCATAATGGCAGGGCACATCTTCTTTAATTCTTAACAGAAATTTAATCCAGATATTTCATAATGTAGTGGCAACAATGATTATGTATTACCTGAGCATGTACAGTAGTATCCCATGCCACTCCACTCTTACTTGGCATAAAATATATCTTAACATATTTTGACAAATACAGTGAAGTATTTTGTTAAATTGGCTTTTTTTTCTATAAAGAAAAGTATCATGTACCTTGTTTAAAAATCTTTGATTTAGAGATATTAATTTAGGACTGACACGTAGTGACTCAAAAAAATTTTTTCTCATTTAACTGAATTCTGAATTCAAATAATGATACAACTTTTTATCTTCTAGAGGAGTATCATAATGAATTTAAAAGAAAAATTAAAGCTCTTGAAGTTATATATTCTCTCACTCCCTCACTCCATCCATTTTTCATTCATACATTGACTGTGAGCTAAATCAGTGGTTCTTCATCTTAACTACATTATTACAAACACCTCAGAAAGCTCTTAAACACTAATAAGTGGACCCCATTTCAGACAAATTATATCTAAATCCCTTGAGGTAGACCTAAACTTTATTTTTTTAATGCCCCAGTGATTCTAATATTTTGCCAGGGTTGAGAACTACTAAGCCAAATCAAGTAATCATAGATCTTGCTCTTCAAAAGCTTAATTCTAGGGGTACCTGGCTGGCTTAGCACGCAACGCTTCATCTCAGAGTTGTGAGTTCAAGCCTCATATTGGGCACAGAGCTTACTTTAAAAAATAAATAAAATGGATGAAACTGGAGAGTATAATGCTAAGTGAAGTAAGTCAGTCAGAGAAAGACAGATATCATACGTTTTCACTCATATGTAGAATTTGAAAATCTTAACAGAAGACCATGGGGGAAGGGAAGGAGAAAAATAGTTACAAACAGAGAGAGACGCGAACAATAAGAGACTCTTAAATACAGAGAACTGAGGGTTGATGGGGGTGAGGAGCAGGGGAGGGAAAATGGGTGATGGGCATTGAGGAGGGCACGTGTTGGGATGAGCACTGAGTGTTGTATGTAAGCGATGAATCATGGGAAATTACTCCCAAAGCCAAGAGCACACTGTATACACTGTATGTTAGCTAACCTGACAGTAAATTATAGAAAGAACAAACGAAAAAGAAAACAAAGAAAGAAAGAGAAAACCAAAGAACACATACTCTATAAGGCACCAAAATGTGAAAGGCTATATTTGCAAAAAATAAAAATATGTGCATTTTTCCTCTTTAAAAATAACAAAAAGAAAAGCTTATATTCTAGTATACATGAAAGTGTACATATTCTTAGGTGCTATGTATACAAAGATTAACAAAATGTACCTCTCAGTATAAACAGTCCACTTTAATATATCTTTTAACTACGTTATGACACACACACGTTTAAGGTGCAATGAGAACACAGAAGAGATATAGCCAATCCAAAAATGAAGAGGGAGGGAGTAGGTATACAGGCAATGAAATAAAATTTCTGGAGGAAATATTAAGTGGATAAGCAGTAATTAACCGGAGAGAAGGATGGGGGAAGGGGGGAATTCAGGCACCAAGCAGAGGGGTAACAAAAGCAAGAGAGAGGTAGGCTACAAGGTTAACAGAGAATTACAATTTGGTGTTGCTACCAAAGTAGTAGGCATGAAATGAAGGAAAAGGAAGTATGAAATTCTGGCGGAGAGAGAACATGGAGGTTCCTGCATACCACATTAAGGAGACTGAACTTTATCTTGCAGGTAATAAGCAGTCAGTGACATGTGTAGCAGGCTGCACTCTGGGTAAATCTCTGGCAGCTATAAGAAGCCATGAGATAATAGCTAACATCTCTAAACACAACCATGTGCTAGGTAGCGCGCTGCTGAGCACTTTCCCCTGATCATCTCCTGCAATCCTCCCACAGTGACTCCATGGTAGATAACACTACCTTTATTGTAAGTGAGGAAACAGTAACTTGCCCAAGTCACACAGTTATTAAGGGAAACAGAAGGGAGCAACAATTCTGACCCCAGAAGCCTAGGCCTTTTATCTCTAAAATGGATGGACTGGGAAGAGTGGAGTGAAAAAAAGCAAAAACTATAGACTAAAAAATTAGTTGGGAGACTATCATATTATCTCAAATGAGAGACAATTAGGACAGCAGCAAGAGATGGAGAAGAGGGAAAAGATTCCAGAAATATTTTAGTATTAAAGTTATAAATATACAAAGTTATCAAACGGACACGATTCAGTCTTTAAAAGGAATAAAATTCTGACATGGATAAACCTTGAAAATCTTCTAAGTAAAATAAGCCCATCACAAAAGGATATTTTATGATTCCTGTTATGAAGAATCAAATTCATAGAGACCGGTAGTAGAATGGAAGTTATCAGGGGGTGAATGGAACAGGTAATGGGAAGCTATTATATAATGGGTACAGAGATTTGGTTTCAGACAATGAAAAAGTTCTAGAGATGGATAGTAGTGATGGCTGCACAACAATGAATGTTCTTAACGCCACTAATCTGTATACCTAAAAATGGTTAAAATGATAAACTGTATGTTGTATATATTTTACGGCAATTTAAAAGAAAAATTTTTTAAAGCATGATATAAAGAGAATAGGGGGAAAAAAAGAGCAAAAAGGTAATTGTAATCCTTAGCGTTGGAGACCAGCTAGGCAGTGGTACATGCAGTGTCTCTGATGAGGAGCAATGAATGAATGTGACAGTCCAGTAGCACTGTCTAGAAGGCAAAAAGACAGACATGAGAATGAAGCTCAAGGGAGTTAATAGGGTAAGAAACATAGTTATCAGCAAATAGGTAGTAGTTAAAACCATAATAATCCATGAGAATGCCCAAGGAAAACATGAAGTAAGTAGGAGGAGAAATGGTCTGAGGACAGAACCTTAGGAAACAGGAGGAAAACATAAAGAGGATCTTACCAGGAAGGTAAGAGGTTGCAGTCAGACAGGTAAATAATTAAAAGATAAAGCAGCAGAAATGACGGTATTTGGAAGTGGGACCATGAGCATGATAGGAAGGCAGGCAAGACATAAAAAAGAATTAAAGAAGATCCATTACCCTACCATTTCTCTCCTCCTACTTTTTGAAGTTCCCAGAAAGACCTCAGTTTCAGTTCTCTATAGCATTCTGAGATTATAAAACAAAATTCCCACACTGAAGAATAACCTAACATAGTAATACACATTTTAAAACAGGGGCACATCAAAAATTGTCAGGAATATATTTTATACAACAGTAAGAATGTTGAATCTGTAAACCTACATAGAAACTTTACATCTCTGGTAATCTACACAGGACAAGTAAACACGTGTACTTAATTGCATATGTGTAACTTGCTTTAAGCAATAAGAATTTCTGAAAAGCTACTTTAAAAAAAATAAAATCTATGTATGATTCTGAAAATTTTATCAGCATAAACTTTACCAGATTACTGATAACTATTTTTAAAGGTCCCTTACTGTATATTAATTTAAAAAACACCCTATAAAATACTTTTGACTATTTGGATTTTTGTGTTTTAATATAGCTCTATTTTAAAACTAACCAAAGAGTTATATGGAAAGTTACCCAATTTATCACATGCCCATAAAACACAACAGCACTAATCTAAAGCTTACTGTGGTGCCAGAAGCTATTAAAAACTATACAAATCATCTCTGATAATGCTAAAAATTATGAGGCTGGTTTCATGCCTAGTTTAAGGACTATAACTGAATTTCAGAGAGTTACATGACAGAGCTTGTTTGCAAATGGTGAATCTGGAATTTGAACCTATTGTGGCTTCCAACTTAAGCTCTCAACCACTATCCCCTAAACAATTCTTGATAGTCTCCCTTAACTAATCTATTTCCCCATTATCGGAACAAAGTACAAGGTGACATCTAATATGTAACAGTAGAGTAAGTCCTTGAATCATCACACCAAATATCTGCAAAGTTCATACAGAGTTCAGGCGAAAAATGCCTCCAAAAGTTTTAAGTGATAAAAACACACACTTTTTTTTTAAGTTCAGTTATTTTTTTCCTCAAAAACAAATGTTTCATAATTATGAGTTTAGCCTACACTTCTTAAATTTTATAAATAATGTGGAAAATACAATGAAAAAAACTAAAAAAAAACACATTTTTATCTTTATACTCTAAACCCAAACTCAACTTGCTAAAAGAGACTTGCTAAAAGCTTTTGAACAGGCTTCATCAAACATCTGAAACATTCTAAACCAGGTCAGTTTCTGATACTCATTGTCTTCCTTCACTGCCCTTCACTGTACCCTTTAACTTTCCCTTCTATCTAGGAAAATGTTAGAGTAGCACTTAATTGTGCATTGCTAGAGATATGTACAGCAGTTCTAGAGGACCACTACACTATTAGTCGGAGACACAAACATCTAATTAATTGCCATAGGTCACTAAACTGTATAAACGTAGTTAGCTTCATTACATGTTTCACGTTTGTAAAAAGAAAGCAAGATTTCTTTTTAAATTTTACTATCCAAAATCTCCATGAACTGGTCTTCCTTCCCTATGAATTCCTTGAAAATTAATAATTCAAACCTCTTTTCCATAGCAAAGTTAATTAGAAGCTATTTTTTAGTAGTCTGAATTTCAAAAGACATTAACTGGTATTTCAGCAGAGAGAAATAAAATATTAGCAAGATAAGGGAAAACTTTCATGTGGGAGTTGCAGAAAATTTTGTAGAGCCATTTAAAAAATACTTTGGCCCTGTTTTATGTATTAAGTACTTCAATGAATTACCTCAAAATATTCATGTAATTACTAGGATGGATTTCTGGGTCTTTTAAATTTATATGCAAACAAACGTTCTCACAATGTAAGGAAGAGGTAAAACGGATTACTTTAAAACAAATCCACAGTCTAGTTCATTAAATGAAATTAAAAGTGTTAAATTCTGGACATGAATACTTTTAAAAACGGATAGCTGTATTAAAAAGATAATAAACAATCTTCTAGAGGAAAAAACAAAACACATGTACTTCTGAGTACCTTACAGCTTAAGAAAAACTCAGGATGTCAAATCACCAGCCACCATCTGTCCCTAATACTATTATGCTGAACACAGAACTACCTTCTCTGAGACAGGTAGGCTGCTGGGCTCCTCTGTGTTTCTTGGCTGCTTTACAGAATCACATTCAAAGATCCTATTTTTAAGAACACGAAGCTGAATATCAGACACGTGCTGGTGCTGGGCCCCCCGTCGGCCTGTGGAGAGGGACCCACTGTTCAGATTTTGAGTCATGCTGGCTGGAACACTGAGCGCTGGCTCCACAGGACAACCTGTCTGAGAGACCTGCGGAGGAAACACAACACCTGGACCACTGATACACTGAGAGCTCTCCAGCGGACTCAACAAGGCTTCAGGCATGGGTTCACGCTCGTTTCCAGGAGGTACAAGTCTATCACTGGTGGCATTTTCAAAATGTTTCCTATCCACTAGCCCAGAATGAAGAATTGGAGGTTGCTGGAGCACAGTTTCTATTCTCTGCGATCTTTCAGTAGTTGCTTGGAGAGAACATGGGTTCAATCGTGGAACACTGGTCTGTATCACGGAAGGCTGCCCCAGCTGCTGAAATACTTGCTGAATTGGATGAAGGATACTAGCTCTCCCAGAGGTCTGTGTCACCATAATGGGTACACTGACTTTATAAAGGTGGCCTTAAAAGGGAGAAAACAAAACCAAAACCGTAAGTAGGAAAGAAACCTAATTTCCTTAAAAAAAAAAAAAAGAAAAAAAAGAAAGAAAGAAAGAAAGGAAAGGAAAAAGAAAAAAAGGAACCATGACAGCTCTTTCTGCCCATGAGTCCTGTCCCTGTGCTTTAATAGACCTGCCTTTTTTGCAATGGAAAAATAAATAAAAGTAAAAATAAAAAAACTTAAAAAAGAAGCCCTCAGACATAACAGACTGTCAGGCAATTTATTCTTCAGATTTTCTGTATTTCCTACAATAAATATGCATTACTCTATTTTTAAAAATTAAAGAGGTCTCACTTTAACTCTAGCCTTTTGTCACTATTGCGTATATGGCACATTTTGAGATACATACAGGCCACCAATATTTACTCCACAGAAGTATCCCATTGTTTGATAAATTACAATGTTACCAACCCAAATTTGGATTTTAACAAACATAATCGTAGAGAATGTATTTCAGATATTTAAGATATACCATGTAACAACTCTAAGACAAGGCTATCCAAAAGGAGTTTAATAATTTCAAAAGTTATCAAATTCCCTCCACACACATACACCTTTTTTTCCTTTAAAATAACACTAAAAAGGGGTGCCTGGGTTAAGCATCTGACTTCAGCTCAGAACACAATCTCATGGTTTGTGAGTTCAAGTCCTGCATCAAGCTCTGTGCTGACAGCTCACAGCCTAGAGCCTGCTTCAGATTCTGTGTCTTCCTCTCTCTCTGCCCCTACCCTCCCGTCATGTTCTGCCTCGCTCTGTCTCTTTCTCTAAAAATTAATAAAATTGTAAAAAATTTAATAAAGTAAAATAACACTAAAAAGGAAGAGGAAGAAATTATTTTTTTGAGCACTAAGTTAGGTGCTTTAAACTTTGCAACAACCTCAAGAATAGGTATGATTCTCTTTCAAAACAAGAAATCGTACTCTGGGGTACCTGAGTGGCTCAGTCGGTTAAGTGGCCAACTCTTGATTTCACTTCAGGTCATAATCTCACAGTTAATGAGTTAGAGCCCCTCACTGGGCTTGAGATTCTCTCTCTTCCTCTCTCTCTGCTCCTCCCTCTCTTTCTGCCCTTCCCCACATGTGCATAAACTTTAAAGAAAAAAAAAGAAACAGTATTCTAAAAAGCAAAGGTTGGTTAATCTACAAACTTCTTGGATATTCTTTCTATTATACTATACGACCTCAAGAAAGGAGGCAAAGTTTGATCAAGGTGATGTTTAGTTTTTCCTGATTAGAGCTAGCAGGGACACATACATGTTATTTTGTATTTGTCAAAATTTATTTCTTTAATATTTATTTATTTTTGAGAGAGAGAGAGAGAGAGAGAGAGAGAGAGAGAGAGAGAGAGAGCGTGAACAGGGGAGAGACAGAGAGAAGGGGAGACACAGGATTCAAAGCAAGCTCCCGATTCTGAGCTGTCAGCACAGACCCCGACGCAAGGCTCAAACCCATGAACTGCGATATCATGACCTGAGCCGAAGTCACACACTTAACCAACTGAGCCACCCAGGCGCTCCATGTCAAAATTTGGATAACTGACTTGAATTCGAGAAATGTGTATAAAGCATCTTATACAATGTTAGGAAAGAGAACTGGGAATAAGTTATAGGACAGGCCTCCTACAGTGTCTTTTATGGTAGAATGCCTCTATACCAGTAATAACCACCTTTTAGTATTACTGTTAAAATAAGTTGTATTAAAATTTCCTTTAACTTCAATGACTACCAGCATACAGTTTATTAAAAATCATGAAAATTAATACCTAGTAGTCAGTACCAGTGCTAAACGCAATTATTTGGGGCTATACTCTTACCAGATGCAGTCTGCAGTGTCACACCCGCTGGTACATGAATAGGATAACCAGGAAAAGTGAAGCCTGCACTAGAGTTTGAGGTGCCCTAGAAAGGAGAAATTTAAGTAGAAAGTTAGAAAAGGGCTTTACTTATACCTTTTTTTCCTGATGCCATGAGGGTAAAAAAATAATCTGATTCAGGATAAAAGGACAATGGTTGGACAACACAACATTAGGGCTAAATTCTTTGAATAAAACAGCTTTTCAATATTTGATTTAGATTATCTCAGCAAGGATAGATGGAATTCTGTTCTACAGCTATTAGCAACGAAGCCAGTAAGTCTTAGTAAACAGCACGAACACTGACTCATACAACTTGCCCACTACACAGCCTGCCTGAGTCAGTGATTCTCAAAATGTCAGGTACCAGGACCACAGCTGTTCAGACTCCTCTACTCAGTAAGTTGATTACTACTCATATTTTAAATTAGATCATACAATAGTGTAGAAATTTTAGAGTAATTAAATCTCAGTTTTCCATTTTTTAAATACTAAATGAAAAGACAAAAAATTTTTTGCCTACCAGACATGCAATTATTTAAAAAGGCTGATGAACATCATTCAATGTTGGTAAGCACGTGATAAGAAGCAGTTTTCTCAGACCACTGCTTACATGAGTGTGTATGCTATCCTTTCGGAGGACACTTTTAAAATATATAACTAAATTAAAAACATGCATAATCTTTGACCCGAAAATTCCACTTCTAGGAATATACCCTGATTACCTTATTATCACACAAATTCACAAAAACAGATCTACAAGTATAACCAATGGAATGTTATACTAGAAAAAAAACAAAATGATTTAAATGTCCATTATCAAAAGATCAATGAAACTGTGGTATATCCACTATGGTTAGTCAATATTTAACTGGCAGTAAAAAGGATCCACCTATATCACACACACAAAAAAAAAAATTACAGGGGCCCCTGGGTGGCTCAGTCCATTGAGCATCTGACCTCGGCTCAAGTCATGATTTCACTGCTCGTGGGTTCGAGCCCCACATTGGGCTCTGTGCTAACAGCTCGCTGCTTGGACCCTGGAGCCTGCTTCAGATTCTGCCTCTATCTCTCTGCCCCTCCCCTGCTCATGCTCTCTCTCTCTCAAATATAAACATTTTTTTTAAATTACAGAAACAGTACAGAGAATGAGCCTTTTACCCTGAAAATTAATTTAACTTTCATCAAAGAAGGCTAGATGGATATACCTCAGTTAAAACAGTTGTCTTTGGGATACAATACCACAGGGCTCTTTTATTTTTTACTTTATAGATTTGTTTTTACTGTTTACAAGTATATTATTTCTTTAATCTGGAGCAAAAGTAGTTCCAAACATTTCAAAGGCAGAGATATTTTTCATTGGTCTCTTATCAAAAGCAGCACCATTCTTCCCAAAAATCCTAGTAAGGGCGATGGCTTTGTTTTTAATGAAGACATGGAAATTAATGGCTCACCAAACCTTTTGCCTCAGAAATTGGGTTGAAAGAAAATGAAAACCAGTAGATTATATACCATCAGAACCATGGAAGAAAGGTAAAAGAGAAAAAGTGCTCTTTTTCTCCATCTGAAAACTACTCAATTTTCTAGATACAAGTTGTAATTTAATTTTCTGCCCAAAATCTTAGGGGGGAAACCTATACTCTAAACCTCTATAACAGAAAGGTTAAAAAATGACCCAAATATTCCACTTAAATAAAAAGAATTATTGTATAGCTCAACTTGGGTAAAAAAAATTTTTTTTCAATAAAAAAAAAACAGGAAATAAAACATCGAAATCATCCATTTAGGATCTCCCTGGTATATAACATTAAATGGTGTGTTAAAACTCCATAGAATTTAACTTCAGAAATTTCCTAACCTTGGCAGATGTGAACTACTCTGGAAGACAGGAAAAGTTGTTAAAATGTCAATTCTGAAACTCCAGAGTTTTTGCAACATCTACGTTATAGAAGTTTTTCCTGTCTCCCCATTCCTTACTACACCCTTTCCCATTCACCTGAGGGAATATAAATTATATCTACGCCCAGCATTCTGCTACCATTCACTAAAGGTGAAGCATACATTTAAAATATATCCTAAATAAGCTACATACCAGTTCTGCTGTAGTAAAACTGGGAAGAGGTCTACCAGAAGGAATAACTAATGATGCTGCATAGAAAACAAAATAAACATTATACATCCAATTTACCAATTTAATAAAATTGTTAAGTCTAGCTTGTTTTTAAAAAACATTTTCCATCACTAATATGTTTGACCATGGTAATACCAAACTTCCTAATTCCAAGCAAGGTAAAAGAATGTAATTGTTTTTAATTTAATTATATTTTTCCCCAACAGCTTCAGATAAAGACTTTACAATGAACCTATTTTAAGTACCAAAAGAAAATATCTCATTGTAATCAAATATACTGTAGTATACAACTCCATAAGAAAATACCTAGGTTGTTTTCATTAAGTCAGTGTAGCACTAAATCCATAACAACTTTTCATTGGGAAGAAAAAGTACTATTTATTCAAGTAGCACATTTCCAAAGACTACACTATTGAGCAAAATTATGTACCCCAACATAAACCACTGTAAATTTTATAGATTCAAAAGAATTTCCAGAGGCGCCTAAGTGGCTCAGTTCAGCAGCCAACTCTTGATATCAGATCAGGTCATGATTTCACAGTTCATGAGATCAAGCCCTGTGTTGGGCTCTGTGCTGACAGTGTGGAGCCTGCTTGGTATTCTCTCTCTCTCCCTCGCTCTCTGCCCCTCCCCCACTCATGTGTGCACTCATGCTTGCTTGCTTGCTTGCTCTCTCAAAATAAACAAGCATAAAAAAGAGAATTTCCAATTCATTCATTTCATGAAAAGCTATTTACAATACTTTGGCCAAATAAGCCAGCACAGCTACATAGTGTTAGGAAAAATGATTAAGAACATGTCTCTGGAAGTCTTTGCATGAAACAAGGATGACTACTAAGCAAATTACAAGAGAACAAATTCTTAGGAGAACACCAACCCAACCTGCATTAAAGTTGCCATCCCCTGTATCTTTTCTTTATTATCTACCAATTTTCTTGGCTATCCCTTTGTTTATAATACAGCTAAAAGGCTGGCCTAGTGATTGTAAATGTAAGCATTAAAAAAATAAGTGTCAAGAACAAATAGTAACTCCAATAGAAAGACTTCAGTTGACCAAAGTAACCTTAAACTTCGCCTCAAGGATCATTTTACCTAGCTGAACATGACTCTTAGAATATCATTTTGCCTTTACTTTAATAAAAATAAGAACATCTTAGCATGTTTATGCAGCATATATGTATTAAATGTAATGTTTATTATGGTCTTTTTTCACATACCACATTACATTGTCCCAAAGATCTACTTCAGATACTAGAATGGCTCCATCATAAATAAAGGAGTTAAGAAGAGCAAATATTTTTTTAAACTAACCATTCTTCCCACATTAAGACAACAGAAGTGAAGGTACAGAGATTGATGATTAATGAAGTAGAAAATTATTTTTATCCTCTGTTCATCTATGGCTTTTCTTATTAACAGGCATTCTTTTAGAAAGCCTAAATTAGAAAGAAGTGGCGTGGCAGGAACACAATAGTATTACTCTTAATTAGCTGAAGTGAGCTGAGCTTAAGCTGGTACAGCTGAAGCCATAGCCCGAGAGGAAACAAAAATCTGTTAACACACTGTCTGAAGCAATTAAATGAATTTCTTGAGGAAAAATAGCAACAATCCCCCTCTTTTAAATACCTTGCAATAAATCCAAAAGGATAATTTTCTATACTTACATAAATCAAACAGAGCTATAAGAGAGTTTTAAGAGTCCTTTATAGCCATCAGAATAAAAGCATTGAACAGTTTTATAGTGAAGTTTCATACAGCTCCTACTTAATTTTGATACTAACTGCACCACTTACATAATTTCACAAATTATATATACCATTATATGTGCCTGAAACATGCTTTTTAAAAT
The DNA here is from genome assembly GCA_028646485.1 of Cryptoprocta ferox. NCBI lineage: Eukaryota > Metazoa > Chordata > Mammalia > Carnivora > Eupleridae > Cryptoprocta > Cryptoprocta ferox. The sequence goes on along the minus strand of CM053576.1, from coordinate 63,540,977 downwards.
ATTCAAGATGGTTTCAATAACCAATTAAGTTTTAACTGAATATGTGTTTTTACTTAAAACTAAAAGTGTCAGAATTTTGGTCTTAATGTATATATTCTAGAAATATTAGATTTCCCAAACAATAGACTTTACAATATAGAAATAATTTGATCCCACAAATGTAATTTAAGAAATTCTGTAAAAAGATATTATCTAATAACATTACTAGTGTATTTTTTCCTATACACCAAGAAGTTTTTGATACATTAAGACAGTTAATAATTTCACAATTCTTGGTCCTGCTTTGAACCATTCCGAATCTTAATATCCAAGTCACATGACTCAAGAAGTGCAAAAACTGGTCAATATTCTTCTTTGTCACTACTCATTACCATATGCATGTCTCCTGATAACCAAATTGAATATTCTAACTTAAATCACATCAAGAACCAACAGCACCACTGAAATTTTCACCAGATTTAAGTTTAGGGACTGGACATATAGTTTGTACATGAAATTTGGGAGTTTTAATGCTCAAAGATGAAAGGCATGACAAACCTCTCAAAATTCCAATTTTTCCTTTTCTTGCTCCCACAATGACTAATGTGTTTCATCAAAAAGACTGTGACATGAATACCAAATAGCACAAACTGATTTGAACTGCCCTAGAAATAGGGCAATCATAGACAAAGTGACTCCATGTCCCAGTTTACCCAGGACAGTGCTAGTATATACCTATTGTTCTGAGGTTATTATTAATAAATCCCATTTCTCTCTCAAAAGTGGATTATAGGCAAAAGACCCAGAATAGTCAATATGATATTCAAAGAGAAAAACAAAGTTGGAGGACTGATACTACCCCACTTCATGACTTACTAGAAAGCTGAAATAATCAAGACAGTGTTGGCACTGGCAAAAGAACAGACAAATAAATAGATCAATGGAACAGAACAGAAAGCCAAGAAACTGACCCACTTAAATATAGTCAACTGGTCTTTAACAAAGGAGCCAAGGCAATATAGTGGCACAAAGATAATCTCTTCAACAAACGGTGCTGTAACAACTGGCCATGCAATGCAAAGAATTGAAACTAGACAGACTTTACACCCTTCACAAAAATTAACTGAAAATAGATCAGACCTAAATGTAAAATGGAAAACTACAAAATTCCCAGAAGTTGGGAGGAAATTTAGATGACCACATGGAAATGACTTTTTAGATAAGACACAGAAGGCACAATCCATGAAAGAAATAATTGATAAGCTGGGCTTCATTAAAATATAAAACCCCAGGGCACCTCGGTGGCTCAGTCAGTCAAGCGGCCAACTCTTGATTTCAGCTCAGGTCATGATCTCACAGTTGGAGCCCAGCATTGGGCTCCATGCTGACAGTGTGGAGCCTGCTTGGGATTCATTCTCTCTATATAAATAAATAAATAAATAAACAGACAGACAAACTTAAAAAAATTTTAAACTTCTTTGCAAAAGACAATGTCAGGATAATATGAAAAGTCACAGGTTGGGGAAAAAATGTAAAATACTTATCTGATAATGGGCTGTTATCCAAAATACACGAAGAACTCTTAAAACTCAACTACAACAACCAAATTTAAAAATGGGTCAAAGACCTAAGCAGACACTTCACCAAAGAATATATAAATGGCAAATGAACATATAACGATGGATACATGTCATTATAAATTTGCATAAACACATAAAACATGAAACACCAAGAGTGATAATATAAACTATGGACCTTAGGTGTTTATGATGTGTCAATGGGGGTGCATCAATTGTAACAAATGTACCACTCTGGTAGGAGATGTTAATTGAAGAGACTATGGATGAATGGGGATAAAAGGTCTATGAGAAACCTCTATCCCTTCTCCTAAATTTGTTGCCAATGTAAAGTTCTAAAAAAAATTATGTCTTTTTTAAAAAGTGGATCATAAACTATACATAATCACCTTAAAAACAGTTCACAAATTAGACTGTGCAAACCCCTGGGGGTCCATGAGATGATTTCACAGTGTCCACAAAGTCAAAACTATTTATAGAACACCAAAACGATAAAATTTTTTTTCATTTCTCACTAAATTTTTGCACTTACAGTGCAAAGCACTGATGAGTAAAAGTGAAGACACCATAGCATGAATTAAGGCAGCAGCACCAAACCTGACCTGGCCACTGTATTTATTCTCCACTGCCATTCACTCACAGTAAAAAAAGACAAAAATAATAGCAACAATAAAGAAGTTCCTTAATGCAACCATAAGCAATTATTTTTATGAAATTTCAACACCCAAGTATACATCCCTTTAATATTCTGTGGGATGAAAGTGGAGGAACACATAAAGCATTTCTGCAGCATACACCAGTACAAGGAAGTACACAGAAAAGCACTGGCGCTTTAAGTTGGGAGCTGATCTAGCCTCTTTGTGTTAAGAAACACTGTTTTACTTGAAAGAATGACACAAACCACAGTTATTCAGACACAGATATTTGGCAGACTTTTTTTTGAAAATGAACTAAGTTGTCCATCACCTCGAGGAAACTGACAGTATTTTTGTTTGGCAATGATAAAATTCAAGCTTTCATCCCCAAATCTTAATTTTGTAAACCTTAGATCCACCACAGTGAGCTTGATAGCTTTCCAATACTTAAACACTTTTCTAATGAAATATGTGGAGATATTAATATAATTTTTTATCTTGCATAATGAAGACTATATCAAATGCATAACTCAGTGAACCAATTTTTTCCCAAATAACCAAGGTACGTTACGAATTATACACAGGTTCAAGAGTCATTCACAGTGTAAGACACACCAGTAAACTTTAACATTACAAAAAGTCTTTTGGTAAAGTTTCAGATTCTACCCTGCAGCTAAGCTCTCACAAACTACCACTTGTTGAGTTTTGGCGTAGTATCAAGTTATGTGAAAAAGCTATTAAAATACTTTTTCCAATTATACATCTATGGGAAGTCAGGTTTTCTTCATATATTTTACCCAAAACCACCTATCACAACAGACTGAATTCAGATATAAATAGGAGATATTAAAGAGATTTTCAGAAAAGTAAAACACCACCACACCTCTCATTAAATATTTTTTATTCTGGAAAATACTTACTCTTAACAAATATATGTTATGTTAACATATGATCAATTTTTAAATTTATAAACCAACTTTTTTTAATTTCTCAGCTTTATTTTTTTTTTTTAAGTAGGCTCCATGCTCAACTCACAGCCCTGAGATCAAGACCTAAGCTGAGATCAAGACCTGAGCTGAGATCAAGAGTCAGACACTTAACCAACTGAGCCACCCAGGTGCCCCTAAATTTCTCAGCTTTAATTTCTAATATGGTAAATAGATACTTACAACCTCCATTAAAAAAAGCTGTTTGAGGTCCTCAATTTTAAAAGTATAAAGGAGTCCTGAGACCAAAAAAAGGTTGATAATTGAAAATACAGGAAATTTTTAAGCAAATGGGTAATACAAAGAAAATATGACAGGGCAAAAAGCTTTAAAGATGGAACAAAGGCAAATGACTTACTCCATTGTAGATTTAATTTGAGCTTGTTATCAAGAGATAAAAAGGTTGTAGAAGTAAGTTAGTTTGGGTTATTTTAATCAGGCCTTTAAAAGCACACAATGAGAAGGTATAACTAAGAAGTACTTCAATTTTACGAGGCTATTTACTTCAATAATCTTACTGTAGGGAACCCAGAAATGAAGAGAGATAAAAATAAGGCCTGTAATGCATTTTTAAAGGATACATGTACTTCTTCCTAAACCTTTTCATTATAAATGATGTAGAAGAGAAGAAAAACTGTCTTGTTTAAATATAATTATTTCTATTGTAACTTTCAAGACAGAGAGTAAGAATCAAGTGCTGAGTGAAAGCCAGCTAGACATATTAGTTGCAAGTCTATTTTGTGATTTAAATCACTGGTAATATTACCATCTTGCGGCAAAATCAAGTATTGCAATTTTGAATGACAAAGAATCTGAAAAATGTTAACTGCTTTTAAAAGACAGTCAAGTCTTTTACTCCTCCACGCTGGCCACCCTCCAAGTCACCCTGGGTAAAAAAAAATCTTTAAAGTTCTTCAATAAAGAAAAAACAATGTTATTTCAATAGAGAAATAAAAGGGATGACCTAATAAAATAGTTAAAAACAAAACCATAACCAAAACCTAGTAACTGATATAAAATGTTTCCATGCTTCAACTTGGTAATTAAAACTGTCATGGTTAATTCTTATAGAGCAAAGTTATACTTTATAAGCACAGCATTAGATAAAAGCTATGTTTGGTAACTCAATATTATTAACTTATTTCATTTTTATAAGTTATAATTGCTGCCACACTTAAATTCTCTTGTTTTGTAATAAAGAAAGTACTAGCCTCCTTACTATTTTCTCTTCACCTTGGCCCACTTGATTTTCTTTGGAATTGTCCCAAGGATGCAACAAACAACGTAGTTATTACTGACAATCTAATCCAAAATCTACCCTTACTTCTTGCAGACATTAATCTATTTAATTTCAGCTAACCCCAATAAAACCTATGTCTGTGTGTGTCTGCATGCAGCCATATATACACACACACAATTAGGATAGCATTAAAGTTGTAAGAATCAGAAAAGAATAAAGGCTAGAAAGATATCACAGCATTGTTTATCTTGTCTTAGCACTTTTTTCCAGTTTAAATTGATATATAGAATATGGAAAATTTCTGCCCTTAAAAGCAGAGGTTTAGATGAAGTCAAAGAGTAAAGACAAAGTGTGTTGGGTGAATTGCTAGCCATCATTATATAATAACCAAAACAGTGAGGTATTAACCTCGGTATTCATGTTACCTCTCCATTTGCTTCCAAAACAATAGCAGATTTATAATATATATAACAAGCAAGAGAGAGAGAAAGAATGCACAACGATGGAACCACCCATCTTTCCCTCTGCTTTTTCAGCAATGGTGGCTGGTTTACTCCTTGCCTCAACCCAATCAAATTCTCTGAAACAACCAATGGGAACTCGCCATAGTCCATAAACTATGTAACTTGTTCCTCCAAAGTAACACTTGGTCATCTCTGCAGACTTTAATAGTTAAAAAAAAAAAAAAAAAAAAAAAAAAAAAAAAAAACTAGTCTGAATAACCGAATTTTCTTGCCAATAATTACACAGGATGATGACTTATTCTGTTTATTTAATAGTAATGATTCTGAGGTCCAAGCCCTCTCACCTTAAGAACATGACCCTGTCTAAATCAAAACCACCACCAAATGAGAATTTGTTCTGAAGATCCAAACAGTACTAATTTACTAGCTGTATCCAACCTGTTGATGATTGTAATGTTGGGTGCAAGCTGTTTGGCAACTGAAGGGTGAACACAGGTGAATGGGTACTATTTCTGAAGAAGTCTTCTGTTGCTTTAGACTGCAAAACCTTTGTTTCCCAGAGCTGCAGAGAAAAAAAATGTTTGCTTTTTAAAAATAAATAAAACATTAAGATATTTCTTTTTCTTTTTAACTTTTTAAAAAATTGTCAGCTCAGGGACGCCTGGGTGGCTCCGACTTCGGCTCAGGTCATGATTTCACAGTTTTTGAGTTCGAGTCCCACATCGGGCTCGCTGCTGTCAGCGCAGAGCCCACTTTAGACCGTCTGTACCCCTTCTCTCTCTGCCTCTCCCTTGCTTGTACTCTCTTAAAAATAAATAAGCGTTTAAAAAAAGTCAGCCAATTAAGGGGTTAAACAAGTAAGGGGTTAAACAAGTAAGGCGTTTAAACCTATAATTTATCAGTTTCTTAAGATGAAAAAAACAACAAAAAAGGAAACTTGTATTGTCTACTAACCTGCTTCAAGTCTTTTAAAACTTGTTCCTCTACACCTTCTTCAGCAAAGAGATCCCGTACTCCTTCAATTACATCTTCAATTACAGATCTATAGAGTTTAGGCTACATAAAAGCAATTGTTAAAGTTTTAAACTCTCAAGTTTGAATGTATTCAATTCAGCCTTAAAAGACATGCAGTATACACTTTCTTATGGTTTAAAGAGAAACCACCATAAGGATATTTACTAAGTGCAATCTACTCCCAATAGAGTCTCAGCTGTCCATAAATTGTGTCAGCTTCTGACCCACAGTCTTACAATCAAATGAGATAATAATCTTATCAAGATGTGAGATTACAGTTGGGTTACTTGGTTTTCCTGTCAGAATTTAACCCCTCTCCTCCTTTTAAAAAGGGAAATAAACCTTCTGTCTTCAATTTACTTTTTTCTCAGAAGCCAAAGGAGCTTTTTATAGAGTTCACTATATTACTTCCACAAATGTAAATAAATTACAAGTTATAAGATTGGAACAAGCATTTACAATAGAGCAACCAAAGCCTATCCCACTTCCAAAATATATGTAGTCCAAAACAATACTCTAAACCACTGACAAGGAAAAGTACAACTACACCAAAATGGAGTCCTAACAGAAAGTAAGGAGGACATGAATGAACCACACCCTTCCATAAGATTGTGGCAATAAAAACTCTGACCTTGAGGACTGCTATTTCATACCACCCAGTAAATACTCTAAATACTCCTGCTCACACCAAGAGTAGCTAGGTTATAAACTAATCCTTTTAAAGATCCAGGGTAAGCTTATGAATAGACCAATCAGTAACATTTAAATAATATGTTATTCACAGGCATATCCATTAAAGATTAAGTGCCCTAGATTAGCTGCTTCTTCTAAAACAGTTTACCCTGATAAAGGCATACTAAATTGAGGCTTCAGTGTTAGTCCCAACTAGTCTGATCACATTTAAAGCAAAAGGAAAAAACTCCTGGGGGCTGAAAACTTCGTTTAAGATCCACTTCCAGAGTATAAGGGGGCGTCAAAAACAATCCATTAGAACACAATTTTTCAAAAGCAAAATAGGTATTGAACATACTTTCTCTTCTGGAACTACAGTTAGCCTTTATATTCTTCTCCTGTTACCTTTATTAAAACTATGTATAGTCCAGGAAATCCATCTTAACCGCTTGTCTATTTAAAAAAAACAAACAAACCCACACCTCCCTTAGGGTTCATCAGATAAAATGGTATATATGGTAAGCTTATATTCAAGCCTGAGTATTTTACATACCTTAAAATACATTAACATCAAAAAATGGGTACACATTGAAATAACAGGTCTCTAAAAATGGACCCTTTTATACTGCATATGTATACATGAAACCCATAAAATAACATATCTGGACAAGCACACTGCCTTTTACCAAATGTGAAATTTGTTCAGGTGAACTGAAAATGAAGGTGAATCCTTGTTTTTTTTAATAATTCGGGTTTTTTTTAAGTGATAGAGCGTTTCACAAGTGCCATTTAGCCTGTCAATTCTCACTGAGAGGGTTGGGTACCTCTTAAGTATAGGAGAACAATGTTGGTAATTCCAATTGTATACTTAAATATTAAGATGAAGGATGGGGAAATGGGGGGGGGGGGTATGCAAGAACTCAAAAAATATGCAGTAACACGGAAGATCACATTACTTGTTATTCCAGATACATAATATAGCTTAGACTCAACACTGGCCATACCAAAATTAAGAACTGCAGTTAGGAGTACAACTGAACTTGGGAATTTTCTAAACACACAGAAAACTAAGAGGGTGATTGTGAGTTCCAGGTCTAACCACTTCTTCCAGACAGCCTCAGTGTGGGTGAGGAGGGAGGGAGGAGAGGCCCCGCTTCCTCCTGCGGGAGCCAGTCTCAACTTCCGGCTGAGTTACTGGTCCTCATCGACCTCCTCCAACACTGACCAGCACAGCCACAGCCGGGGCCACTAAGGGGCATGGTTTCTGAAAGTCTGTGAAGGGCCAGGAGGGAAAAAAGAGTGTGTAGGGCCGGGCCACCGTGATCCCTGGCCTGGCCCTCCCTCTACGCACAGCACAGGCCGAGCGGCCTGGCGGGTCCTCCTTACCACCGGGTTGACGCAGGCCATAACAGCGGCTCCGGGGACTCTCCCCCTCGCACCTGCGCAGCACACGAAGCTCCACCGAAACCCACTCCCTTCACGCTTTGAACAGCGTGCGCGTTGCTACGCAGGGACGCTGGGGGCGGGGCAGGGGAGGAGGGAAAGTGGGCTGAGCAGCGGACACTGAAGAGAGGGTAGTGGTTCGCAGGCCTGAATGAGCAAAGAAGCCAGCTAAAATGGGCCAGTTAAGTGTGATCTAACCAGCTTTCGGCCCTTCGACTGATGCCTGAAGATTTTCTCAATCAGTAAAATAAAGCCTAAGAAAATAGGGGAGACACAATGAAGTGGTAGATTCCTGTTCACCTTCACCTTGGAAGGAGGTTGGGCCAGGAAAGTGGGGAAACTAGAAGCATCTGCTCTCACCTTTTACCAGTTTTCACCCCTCCCCTTACGCCCCACTCACAGCTGAACTCCAGTAAAACTATAAAAGAGCTAAACTCTTCTAAAAATGATTCTCAAAGTGTAGAACAGCAACAGTAGCATCATCTGGGAACCTGTTAAAAATGCAAATTATTGGGTCCCATCCTAGACTTACTGAATCAGAAACTCTAAGGATGGGGCCCAGTATTCTGTAACTTTAACTTGCTCTCCAGACGATTCTGACGGGTGCTGAAATGAGATTCACTGTCCCAAGACAAAGATTCTCAGCGTTGGCTGCACATTGAAATCACCTGGAGAGTTTAATAAACATTTGGCACCTGAGTCTCACCCCCAGAGACTCTGATTCTACTATGAAGCTTAGGTAGAGAAGGACTGTTAAAGTTAGCACCACGCTACTACCCAGGGTCTTTTCCTCCTCAGGCAGACAGAAATCATCATCTCTTGACCTGCAATAATTCCCTCCCTCCCCTGAAAGGCAGAACATCTAGGAGCATACCTTGACTACGGCTGAGGGTACATCTAAGCATAGATAATGTGGAGTCTGAAGAAAGAGAAAAAGTCATCTATTGGCACTACTCTGCCTTTTAAATAGTCTTTCTAGTCTGCAGATAGGTCCTGACTCAACCAGATGGCTAAGTTATTTAATTACTAAAATTAATATCAGGTTTTTAATTGGCTGTTTATTTATTTGTATAAGTTCAGTACAGCTATTTATGCCCTACACTCTGTATTTGCTTTGCCTGGGCCAGGTACCTTATGATTTGTGAGTTTCAAGCAGCTGATTTATATGGAGCCCTTTAGAAGGTTTTTCTGAAATTAAAAACTATCTGAAATTTCTTTTACAAAAAGCTAAGAATTTTTATAGTAATTTTTAATGATTGTATCTCTACCTGGCAATTTACTACCAGAAGTATGCAAAATGACTTATCTGTCACCCAAAATAGAAAAGCTAAAAGCAGTCCTTGATTCCTACTGATATTATAAAATCCAATTAAATTATTCAAGCTGAGAAATAAGAAAGTTGAAAGGTCTCTTGTTTTCCAGCCTTTCATAGCCAAGTTTTAAAACCTTCTTCTTAAACGTGCATGATTGGTAATTACCTAAAAACATATTGTTTTATATTACTTCCTTGTATATTTTACCCTTCTCAAGACTATACGGTAGATCATACATACTTCTGAAATTAAATTTGGACCTTAATACCCATCAAAAGTGCGATTAAGAGTTGAATTGTTATTGCTTAGTATACTTAGTAGACTCAGGTCACAGAGAGGTTATGTATCTTTGGCAGAGAAATGTCAGCAACTTTCCATTTGCCCCTTGTGGTCTTTCTGGATGACCACTAGTAGGTTCAGATGTACTTTGTTCCCAATAATAAGCAATAGCTTTTAGAGGAGGTATACTTTAACCCATGTTCTAGGTGAATCCATGTTCTAAAATCTGTTCTGGATCTGTGGTAGACACCATTCAAGATGGCCCACAGTGATCCTCACCTCCTGGCATTCACCACTTTGTGTTGTCCCCTCCCACACTGTACCATGGTTTGTCTGGGTGACCGATAGGCTAAAGTAGAAATAATGTCGTATCACTTCTGAGATTAAGTTAAAAATAACTGTGGCTTCCTTCCTTGAGATTCCTTCAGATCACTCACTTTGGGAGACAGTAACTGTTATGTTGTAGGGACATTCAGGTAGCCTGTGGAGAGGCCTGTGTGGCAAGGAACTGAGTCTCCAGCCCATAGCTAGCAAAGATCAGAAGTCTATAGACAGTCACATGAGTAAGCTTGGAAATTGATCCTTCTGCCTTTTGGTGGTCAAAGGTGACAGCCTGACTGTATTCCTTTGAGAGATCTTGAAACAGAACCACTCTCTAGGCATCTGGTGATTCCTAGTCCTGAGAAACTGTGTGAAATAATAAACGCATGTCATTTTAAGGAGTTAAATGTGGGGATAATTTTTTTAATATATTTTAGAGAAAGACAGAGAGCACACAAGCAGGGGAGAGGGGCAGAGGAAGAGAGAGAATCTTAAGCAGACTCCACACCCAGCATGGGGGCGGAGGGAGTTTGATCCCACGACCCTGGAGTGATGACCTGAGCAGAAATCAAGAGTCCAATGCCCAACTGACTGAGCCACCCAGGCTCCCCTGGGGATAATTTGTTACACAGCATGAGATAACTAATACGGGGCCCATTGTCTGATTGGATTGTGACTGGTGAAGGCTTAGTTTTCCCTCATTGTAATCTCAGCACTTAAAATTTTTTGAATACCCTCATCAATCACAAGAGCATTTGAAAAGTATGTAAAGGAATCTTTATAGACTGATATTTGGTGGTGTTGACCCCAGGTTATCATCAAACAAGCAAACTCTTATAGTCATGTAATGGTCATATTTCTTTTGTCGATTTTTCAAACCCACTGGGGAAGTGTGTTGCATACACAAAACACTTTTGATGCTTAAATTGGAATTTCAAGATCCCAAAACTTCAATGAGGCAAGTTTCAGTGGCTATTTTTTATGTTAGTAAATAAAATGAGAATAAAAAAGGAATGCTGAGCTTTGGTCCTTCTTTGAGTATTCAGTTCTTTGAAATTACACCTGTGGCAAAGCATAAAGCTCTTCCCTAGCTGCACATCACTATTCGGAGCACCAGATTATCATTTTATCCTGCTTTATTTAGAGACTATAATATATAATATTTCATTTATAATCAATGCCTGTTTTGCAACATTTAAGCAAATCTAATAATTGGATTAATTTCTTTGTATTCCATATACTCTCGTTTTTTGCCCAGAGGTTTCAGTACTTCTATTAAAAAAGTAAAGAAATAATTTCACTTTGCTTATTGTGAGAAAAGGCCAGATCTATAAAGTCCTTTCTCTGAATGAGAATGTTTTTTAAAAAATGTATTTTAGAGACAGTCCATTATCTTTTACATATTAAATTTTACAGTCAAATGCAGAGCATTTCAGTAACTGTACAGGCTCTAAACAATATACTTAATCAGTAATGAAAATTACAAGTTAGTCTATGGTACATGGCTTAAGGCAGCAACTAGTCATAATTAGTTTCTGAACATTTTGCAAACAGTGCACTAAACCCAGCAGTATTGTGCTTCTCTACCTGTTTCATCCTTCACATCTTCCAGGAAATGAAAATCCAGATAATCTCTGCCTCACCTTGTAACTTTGAAATGGTTACAGACAGTTCTGATTTATGTATATTCTGTACTTCTGTAACATTTTCCATTTTCTAATCCAAAATCAACTTACATTATTTGAACATCAGATATTGCTTCACCATGATGAATTCCCCCTCCCCACCCCAAAAGGATTTCAGTTAAAATGACTGTATCACACTGCTATGGCCAGCTGGTGACATTATCACACTGTGTAATGCTGTTAATGATCACATTACTGCCTATCTCAAAATGTTTTCATATTAAAGAGATGTATATGTGGTGCACATATGAAAATTAGTGATTATAATTAATTAACTCACTGAAAGTATGGAGGATGACTTCCAATACAATGCTCCCCATGGCTACTTTTTCAACATTCTCATCAGGGGCTGATCAGGATTCAATGATTTCCTAGCTAACAAATGATTCCATTTTTGTTCTTTAAATCACAATGTGTATAATCATACATGAACATGAATTATTACCAAGGATAATGTCCATTGTCTTCAGTTAATTTTCCAACCTACATTTGTACTTAGAGAAGATGGAGGTAAAGACCAATAAAACTGAACTTAAAGTTGTGATTCGGAAAAAAAGAAACTAGCTTTGTTCCCATAGTACTGTACTTTTCTTCTCATCTAATTTGTCTCATTTTATGAGGTAAATGGCAGCATCTTGAGTATTCTATATTGTTATCTTTGGTGCTTCACATATCAGGAGAGGCAGGGAAAATATGGAGTAGACACACTTCTTCCTATTCCTTCTACTAAATATAGCTAAAAACTCTGGAAAATAGATATAAAACAAACATAAGAAGACCATGAAAGGTAGAGAGATGAGCACAGACCAGTTAGGGGCTTTCCAACCCAAATAATGACACAGCAGTGAATTCCCAGGTTTTCTTTTTGCCTCAGGTATCCCGAACCAGGTGATAATGAAGCTGGCAACCCAGAAACACCAACAGTCACAGAAAAAAGGAACAAAAGCCATCTCTTTCTAGCCAAAGAACCAGGAAAGGAGCAGCAAGAGAGAAAACTCTTTTTTTTTTAAGTTTATTTATTTATTTTTAGAGAGACAAAGCATGTGCATGAGTGGGGTTGGGCAGAGAGAGAAGGAGAGAGAGAATTCCAATCAGGCTCTGAACTCTCAGCTCAGAGGCAGGTGCTAAAATCAGGAGTCAGACGCTTAACCAACTGAGTCACCAAGGTGTCCCCAAAACAGAAAATGCTTAAACAACTGCTCTACTAAAAATAATTGGCCACATCCTAAATCTGTCAGTGAAGGCAAAGCAGGGAGTTTAGACTTCCACTCTTGCCCACATATAACAAGGTACAGCCATTACCATGATGTCACTGGGGACCACATGGGATGCCTGGACTTCTTGCACTCCACCCAGTGTAGAAAGACATTCCTACAACCCACTGGGTTGTCAGAGAAGAGCAAGATTTTAATTCCTGCTGGTGATAGGGAGACCTGTCCCTTGCTGTGTAGCAGAGGCCGTGTGAGAAGGAACAACAAGGCACCATTTCCTGTCTCAGCTGGGGTGGTGTCAGTGGAAGCCTGCTGGGGAGCATGAACTTCTTCCCTACCCAACAGTAATGAAAGCTCCTCCCTCCCCTAGGTGTCAACTGAGGCTGAGTGGAGAACCAGCCCTTTGCTTCCACCTGGAAATAGCAAGATGGCATCCTCACCTTCCCCCACTGACCCACTGTCACAGGAAATCTGCTAAAACAGTTTTAAATAAGATCCAGTCTCATAATAACCAAAATGTCCAGCATGCAACTGAAAATCACCTGTCGTCCAAGAACCGGGAAAATCTCAACTTGAAAGAGAAAAGACAATCAGTAGATACCTGAGCTGACTAAGATGTTGGAATTATCTGACAAGGATTTTAAAGCAGTCTTACCAGAACTTCTTTGATGAGCATTTAAGTAAGCAATCAAACAAGCACTTTAAACAAATGAAAAAATAGAAAGCCTCTACAAAGAAATAGAAGATATAGAGAAGAACCAAATGTAAGTTTTATGACTGAAAAATAGAATAATCAAAATAAAAATTCTATGGATAGGCTTGCTATGGGTTGGATTATATCTCCCAAAAAGGTATAGTGAAGTCCAAACCTGCAGTACCTCAGAATGTGACCTTATTTGGAAATACAGTCATTACCGATGCAATTAGCTAAGAGGAGATCATACTGGAGTAGGGTGGGCTCCTAACCCAATATGACTGATATCCTTTTCAGAGAAAGACAAAGACACACAGAAAGAAGACAGCCATGTGACAACAGAGGCAGAGATTAGAGGGATGCATCTACAAACTAGGAATGCCAAAGATTGACAGCAAACACCAGAATCTAGAAAAAGCAAGGAAGAAATTCTTACTTACAGGTTTCAGAGGGAATATGGCTGGGTCAACATCCCAATTTCAAACTTCTAGCTCAACTTCAAATCGAGATAATAAGTTTCTGTTGTTTTAAGTTACTCAGTTCATAGTAGTCTCTTATGGCAGCCCTAGAAAACTATACAAGTCTCAGCAGCAGAATGGAGAGCACAAAGGAAAGAATCAGTGAACTTGAAAATAGAACAATAGAGAGGTGCCTGGGTGGCTCAGTCGGTTGAGCATCCGGCTTCGGCTCAGGTCATGATCTCATGGTTCATGGGTTCGAGCCCCACGTCAGGCTCTGTGCAGACAGCTAGCTCAGAGCCTGGAGCCTGTCTTCAGATTCTGTGTCTTCCTCTCTCTCTGACCCTCCCCTGCTCACGCTGTCTCTCTCTCTCTCAAAAATAAATAAAACATTTTAAAAAATAAAAAATAGGGGCGCCTGGGTGGCTCAGTCGGTTAAGCGTCCGACTTCGGCTCAGGTCGCGATCTCACAGTCCGTGGGTTCGAGCCCCACATTGGGCTCTCTGCTGACAGCTGAGAGCCTGGAGCCTGCTTCGGATTCTGTGTCTCCCTCTCACTCTGTCCCTCCCCTATTCACTCTCTGCCTCTCTCTCTCTCAAAATAAAATAAAAGACATTAAAAAAAATTAAAAAAAATTAAAAAAAAATTTAAAAAATAAAAAATAAAAAAAAAGAAAATAGAACAATAGAAATACCCCAATTTGAACAACAAAGAGAAAAATAGACAATGCAAATATAAGTGTCTTTCTTGTCAGGAACCATAAAGGCCAGGAGGAAGTGGGCTAAAAAGAACTGTCAACTCATTATCCCAAAGGCAGTGAAAATATCCTTCAAGGAAAAAAGGGAAAATCAAAATATTCTCAAATGAAAGAAAACTAAGATTATTTATCACCAGCAAAACTACCTTAAAAGTACAGCTAAAGGTAGTTCTTGAAATAGAAGGAAAATGATAAAAGGAGGAATATAAGAAAGAAAAAAAGAAAGAAAGGAAGGAAGAAAGGGAGAGAGGGAGAGAGGGAGGGAGAAAAAGAGGAAGGGAGGAAGGAAGGGGAGTGAAAAATACAAAATGCATAAATGTAATAGACTTTCTTCTCTTGGATTTTTGAATGTGTTTGACAGTTGAAGCAAAAATTGTAACATTGCCTCATATGGTTCTCAAATTCTATCATCAATGGAGGAGGATAGAGGAAGATAAAGTTTCTTCAATCCACTAGAATTGGAAAAAATACTATGATAAGTTATGTATATATAATGTAATACCTAGAGCCACAACTAACAAAAGCTACAAACAGAAACACATTCAAAAATACTCTAGATAAAACAAAATGGAATTCTAAAAAAATGTACAAGTAACCAACAGGAAGACAGGAAAAATAAAAGAGAAATAAAGAACAGAGGGAGCAAACAGAAAAGACAGGCACAAACCTGTGTTGGCAAGAATGCGAAGAAAGTGTAAATGGGGCAGCTATTTTGGAAAACAGTTTGGCGGTTTCTTGAAAAATATAAATTTCCCATATGACCCAGCAATTCTACTCATACCCAAAAGAAATGAAAACATGTCCACACAAAGATTGGTACATGAATGTTCATAGCAGCACTGTTGACAATAGTGAAAAAGTAGGGAAAACCCAAATGTCCATCAAATGATAAATTGATACATAAAATGTGGTATAGCCAGACAAGGGAATACTATTTGACAATAAAAAGGAATGAAGTACTGATACGTGCATGAACCTGGATGAACACAGTTACACAATATGATTTAGCCTCAAAAACGTTATAGGGGGGCGCCTGAGTGGCTCAGTTGGTTGAGCATCGGACTTCGGCTCAGGTCATGATCTCACGGTTCTTCGGTTCGAGCCCCACATGGGACTCTACGCTAACAGCTCAGAGCCTGGAGCCTCCTTTGGATTCTGTGTCTCCCTCTCTCTCTGTGCCTCCCTGCTTGTGTTATGCCTCTGTCCTTCAAAAATGAATAAACATTAAAAAAATTTTTAATGTTATAGTAAGTTAAGGAAGCCAGAGACAAAAAACTTCTATTGTTTAATTTTGTTTATATGAAATGTCCAGAAAAAGCAAATATATAAAAACAGAAATTAGATTAGTGGTTGCCTGGGGTTGGGATGAAAATAAGAAGCAACTGAAGAGGGGCACCAGGAATTTTGAGGGAGAGATGGAAATGTTCTAAAATTGATTGTAGTGACATGATGGTTGTACAGTTCTGTGGATGTATTAAAAATCTTTGAATTGTACACTTAAAACAGGTAAACTTTATGAGATATAGTCATCAAGAAGGTTGTTAAAAGGTATCAAGTTTTCAGGGGAGGCTCTCTTCTGTAGGGTGGACCTAATTGTTTTTTTAATTATGGTAAAATAAACATGGGGCGCCTGGGTGGTTCAGTGGGTTAAGCGTCTGACTTTGGCTCAGGTCATGATCTCATGGCTCCTGAGTCCAAGCCCTGCATCGGGCTCTGTGCTGACAGCTCAGAGCCTGGAGCCTGCTTCAGATTCTGTGTCTCCCTCTCTCTCTTTGCCCCTCCCCAGCTCACCCTCTGTCTCTCAAGAATAAATAAAAACATTAAAAAAATTTTTAAATAAACATGACAAAATTTGCCATCTTAACCATTTTTTAAGTGCACAGTTCAGTGGCATTAAGTACATCTGCATTTTTGTGCAACTATCACCACCACCCATCTCTATAAGTCTTTTCATTTTGCAAAACTGAAATGCTCCATTTCAACTTGGAGCTGCATTTTATCCTTGTGTGGACAGGTCTAGGAAATTAAGCAACTGGTATTGTTTCAAATGCAGGGAAAGAAATTTCTGAAGCTACAGAATGTTTCCAAAATATGTTTAACAAAAGACAGATACTCTCATTTCACAACAAAAAATACCACTCCTGGAGCACCTGGGTGGCTCAGTCGGTTGAGCATCCGACTTCGCTCAGGTCATGATCTCATAGTCTGTGAGTTCGAGCCCCGCGTCAGGCTCTGTGCTGACAGGTCAGAGCCTGGAGACTGTTTTGGATTCTGTGTCTCCCTCTCTCTGCCCCTCTCCTCCTCACATTCTGTCTCTCTCTCTCTCTCTCTCTCTCAAAAATAAATAAAACATTAAAAAAAAAATACCACTCCATTGGCTGCTGGGTTTTCAATGAGAAAACACAACCCCTGGCACATAGGAGGTGCTAAAAGCCTAAATAAAGGCTTCCTTCTTCATTTTCAGCAGCTTTTAAAAATAAGATGGAATCAAATTTTAAAACACTTTACGGTTTTCAACCCCTTGAAGATATATGTGTTTAGTAAGAAAAAGTATATTTATATGTGTGATAGATTTTAAATTTCTTGAAGACTGGGGCTGTGTATTTTTATCCTTATATGCCTCCATAGTATCTCCACTACAGAAAGCATTCATTAAATGTTATTGATTTGAATTTGAATTTGAATTTTTAGTTAAACTGCTATAAAATGAGAGCACCTGGGTGGCTCAGTCAGTCAAGTGTCCAACTCTTGGTTTCGGCTCGGGTCATGATCTCAGTTCATGGGTTCGAGCCCCACATCAGCGTCCACGCTGGCAGTGCAGAGCCCGCTTGCGATTCTCTCTTTCCCTCTCTCTCTACCTCTCCTATGCTCATGCTCTCTCTCTCTGTCTCTCTCTTTCTCTCTCAAAATAAATAAATAAATAAACAATTTTTAACTGTAATTTAATTTTAATTTAATTTAATTTAATTTTAAATGGAATCTCTTTTTTTATTTTTTTAAAGTTTTTTATTTATTTTTGAGAGACAGAGAGAGACAGCGCGAGCAGGGGAGGGTCAGAGAGAGAGGGAGACACAGAATCTGAAGCAGGGTCCAGGCTCTGAGCTAGCTGTCAGCACAGAGCCCGACGCACGGCTCGAACCCATGAACCGTGAGATCATGACCTGAGCCGAAGCCGGACGCTTAACCAACTGAGCCACCCAGGTGCCCCTTAAATGGAATTTCGAGCCAACTGTGGGGGAAAAAATAGGGACCAAAATGAAATTACCCATAGGAGAAGTAGTGCATTGATCTTCATTCATTTGATATTTTTATTCAACAAATAAGTCATAAACTCTAGCTAAGGGATCAGCACCATAATACTGACACTGATACAACCATTGCCTACCACCAACCCTGTCTTTGGGCTTCTCCCCAGAAAATGGGAAATGACTGTAGGCAGAGTCACCCCAATTAAAATCCCAGATGGTGAAAGATGAAAGAAAACTACACAAGCATTACAATGCAATGGGATTAGTAGTCAAAATTACTTAAGAGGAGAACCTAGCCTGAAGAGAGAGAATCAAGAAGGCTTCCTGGAGTAGGGCTCCTCAAGTTAGAGTGTGGAATGAGCAAGGGATAAAGGAAGGGCGCAAGGAAGTGTATCCCAGGAGGAGGGCTCTCTACAAGCCGAAGCTTGGCCAGCAGAGGGAGGACGTGTGGGTTTGAGGAAATAAGAGCAGGTCAGTTGGGCCAGGGGATGGAGAACAAGGTAAGTTTGGGCAAAGTTAAGCCTGAGAGGTCAGTGTCAGATGGGGTGCTCCTTACTGACTGCAGCGGGGAGTGTGGATTGGAGGAACGGGGCACGCTGCAAGCAGAGGAGCAGTTACAAGTCTCTGGGGTAAGGAAGAATTAGCAGCTCTGTTTGAAAAGCCTGCAGCAGATGCACAGGAAGAACAACGAGATTGACATTGCTAATGTGTGTCCTTTCCTGGTGCTCAGTCATACAAGGCAAACAGGAAGATAGGGGGAAGACCTCAAGGGACTTGAGCAAGTTTCGGTGGTGGGGGTGGAGGGTGGGGTGGCAGGTGGAGATCCACCGACAGGAAAAGGCAATAAAAAGAGGGCGACAAACATCATCTAATTCAGTTTTACCCAAGGCCACTTCTGGTCCCAGTGTGAGTTTAATATAGAATTTGTCCTTTTCCACAATGAGTACTTAGCAAAGCCTTTGAAAAGTGTTTCAGAAGGTCTCAAAATTATCCACTGGAGAGGCAGGCTCTTGGCATTTAACAATGCCACTGTTCAAAGATGCTCTTTCCTTGTCCTTTTCATGGCACTTGAAGACCGTGGGGTGGAATTCTCTCTGAACAGTGTGAAAATATCAAAATAAAGCCCTACAGAAAAGGACAAGCACTTCTACTGATGCCATCACCCACCCCCACACAGCCACTCACAGTCCTGCGGCATCTCTCTCAGAGATGAGAAGTAGAAAACGAGTAAATTCTACAATGTCCACAACTGGGTTTCCCCAATCAGAATATGTGTTCTTTGTTACCAGAATTAATAATCTTCAATTCCAAAACCCCAAGAATTTCCCCATCTGGATTAGTATAGTTGATATTCAAGCATTACTACAAGTAAGGAACATAAATTGAAATACATGACCCAACTATTCAAGAAAATAAAGTTAAAGTCAGTCTTAAAAGGCCCTTAAGGGTAGTCACAGATACCCCTTCTCTGTGGGAGGGTGTAAAGTTTCTGAATGCAATTCCATTTCTGGGGGAAAAAAGAAACTAAAAAATGATATTTTGGATATATAGGCCTGCTTGCATTTGTACCCATAAACTCTGCCTTCCCTCCTATTGCAATGGGAGAATTGTTCATGCCCTTACCTAAATCAGCCCCTTACTAGCATCTCGGAGCCTATCCCCACTGTCTACTCAGAGATATGACCTTAGCAATTTTCTCTCTCTCTGTCTTTGGCATCATCCGTTTTCCTTTCACCACTGGATCACTGCCAACATGCAGACATCCACCATCCAGGGGTACACCAAGGGTGTGAGAGAGGGGTGGTCAGTCCTGGGTACAAGTAATAGCGTGTGCACTGTCTGTAGAAAATTTACATACAAGAATGAAAATGACTTTTAATCTGGCTGCTTTATCTTTTTGCCACGTGCTGGCAATTCTAAGCGATATCTGAGATACAACACCACCATCCCCACACAACTTTTCATTGGTATAGTGTTCTAAACAACAGTTGCAATCACTGTTGAGTTTTAATAATACACACATAAGCTTCAAATCAGCACATGTTAACTTCTTACCATTTCATGAACATTAGCTTCTGCATAGAAGTTAATCTGAAAAAACCCCAGTTATACAGTTGAACCCAGGACACATGGGGCCTCGGATGTCCATATTCATTTGGGGAATTCCTAATGGTCCAGAGTCATCCAAACTTGCTTCAGTTCCTGTCTCCATCCCCTTTGGAACTACATATTCATGAGTGGAAACTATCAATCACAACAGACAATAATCAGAGAGATGAAGAAGTAAAACTTGAGTTACCTCATTTTTGTCATTCTGTGTGACCATTCTGTGTGCCATTGATATCTTTAAATTTAAAAGAACAAAACAGTAGGATACCTGGCTGACACAGTAGGAAGAGCGTGCAACGCTTAATCTCAGGGTTGTGAGTTCAAGTCCCACATTAAGTACAGAGATTACTTAAAAATAAATAAATAAACTTAGAAAATAAATACAAATAAATAAATAGAGAAATACAGTGTGAACGGCAAGATGTAATTTTTTTTTGCTTGAGAAATTTTGCTTGGTTACTTTACACATGAAGTATTTATTGTATTTGAGCAATAATACCTTTAAAATTGAAGTTTATTCTTTTATTTTAATTATTAATTATTTTAAAACTGAAGAAAGAATTAAGAAAACAAAACACTTAATTAGCAGTTGCCTAGACTGTACCGATTGCAGATATTTTTGTGTTATCAAAATTCATGTATTAGTTACTGGACAACTATTTACGTAGAATGTTATTACACCAGAGTGTAACATAGAACCAAAGTACAGGCTGTTGGGTAAATATAAAAACTACCGAATAAATACTTGTGTTGTTTTCACCCTGCAGGAACCTGGAGGAATTTGTGGGTGTTCACAAGATTGTGAAACCAGCAACTAATTCATAACCATTCTGAATTTCATAACAATGCCTGACGTGAGATCTCCATACCAACAAGAAATAACACTGGCTGGTGGAGACTAACCAAGAAAAATTTTGAAGCAAAATAAGAGGTGATTGAAGCAATGGCTGGATTTATTTCAAAACTTGTAATGCCTCCAACACCACAAGTATAGTTAATGGAAAGTCTGAAGAACGCAAGCGGGCACGTCCAAAGCACCTGATAGAAACAATGCAAGACTCAGATGACATGGACTGAAAGATGACAAGGAATCATTTTCTAGAAGTATTGACAATAAGGAAGAGAAGTGAAATTTTAGTAAGAGTCAACATCAATCAGATTTAAGAAAACAATGACAAAGAAAATGGACTTTGGTCTTGAGGGGAAAGGGTGTTAAAAAAAAGATCTCCGCACAAGCTACTGTCCCAATGTTCTTATTTACAGCAAAGCTCCTCAAAAAAGCCATCTACTCACGGTCTCCACTCCTACTTGAGTTGTCTGTCAAAGTCACTGATGATTTCCACGTTGCTAAATTCAAAGGCCAATTCTTAGTCCTCGGCTTATATGATCAGCAGCATTTCAGGTAGCCGATTACACTTAATTCCAGTGAGGTACTCTTCCTCCATCTCCTTTACTGGATCATCCTTATTTTCCTGACCTCTAAATGTTAGAGTCCAAAGGCTCAGTACCTAGACTGCTTCTACTTTTTACACTCACTCGTAGACAATCTTACAGCCTTACAGCTTTTAGCGCTAGGGTCCCTAAACATCCCATCGCTGGCCTGACCCTTTTTCCTGACTAGTGTATCTACTTGGATGTCTGATAGGCATCTCAAAGTCCAACATACCCAAACCTGTATTTCTGATCTTTCTCCCCAAACTTTCTCCTATAACACTCTTCCTCTTCTCTATAAAAGACAGTTCCCTTTTTCAGTTGCTCAGGCCAAGTCTGGAAGTCAGTTTTGTTTCCTTCTTTCACCCACACTGGGAGCCAATCCAATCCATCAGCACACACTACTGGCTCTGTATTTCAGACATGTCCTGTGTCCAGCCATATTTCATCCCCCATTACCACTCCCAGGCACCATCACCTCTCCCCTGGGTTATTGCAAGAGCCTCCTAACCACACATTGCTTCTGCCATTACCCCCTTTTATGTCCACAGAATCATCTTAACATGTAATTCAGTTCATGTCGCTCATCTGCACAAACCTTCTAATGGCTCCAGTCTCACTCAGAATAAAATCCAAGTCCTTCCCAAAGACTACAGAGCTCTGTGTAATCTGCTTCCCTCACCCACCCACAACCTCTCTGATCTCTCCCCCAGCCTTCCTCCTGTTCATCTGCTCCTGCCACCCAGCAGCCATCTGCCCTCCTTGGTGTTTCTCTGATAGGCTAAGCACACTCAGACTCAGTGCCTCTGCAATAGCATTTCCCTCTGCTGGACACACCCTCCTCTGGGAGATCTTGGTCACTTGCTTCCTCACTTCTTTGAAGTCTCCACTAGAATGTCATCTCATCAGCAAGGACTTCTGGGGCCAACCTATCTAAAATAGGTTTCAATTTTCTGCCATTCTGTTGCTTTTTTCCACCCCCTGCGTAGCAATAATCACAACACGGTATCTGTGTATTGTCCAACTTCCCCACTATTAAATATCTTCCACAAGAACAGGAATTTGCTGTTTTGTGATTGCTTATCCCTCGTGCCTAGAAAAATGCAAGCACATAGCACACAATAAACATTAGAGTCAGCAAGATAACTAATTAGAACAATGGTCTCATAGCATTTTGAGGCGATTCAAAGTGACCACTTAAAGCAGCCGATGTCAAGCAAGCCTTCTGTACTTCAGAGTGTGGAAGACACCTTTGGGAATGGCTGATGTGTTTAGCCACATTCACACCTTACTCATGGAAAAATATTGTTCTAACAGGCTTTATAAGAGAATGACAACATCCACTCAGAAAGATTTCTGCAAGACAGTGCTCATCTTAAAGAGACCATGCTCGTTACTGGTCTCTGAGGACTACACAGGGCAAAGGCTTGTCCCTGAGTCGAGGCAGCATGGTATATTCTCCTGAAATTGTACATTTGCTTATCTCAGAATCTGAAAGTACAATCCTGGGCTAGAGCTTTTTACAGACCACACCCAACTTAATACATGGCAACTGAAAGCTCAGAAATCAAACAGGATGGATTCACTTGTAATATTTTATAAATATTTTAAAGGAAGCAGATTCAGAGTTTATTAAGTCTCATTAAACAAAAATTGCTTGAAATCTGTTATGAAGCAAAGCACTATTTTTCTGTCTCTGTAGTACTCAGAAATATTTAGAGATAAGCATGGTATTTAAATCTCTGGGACGTGTAAAATTGTATTCAACAGCATTTTTAGACAGGGCATTAAGAATACTTAAAGTGTTTGTCTACTGCATTAATTTTAATTATACTCCACTGGACTCACAATGCTTTGAAAAGCTTTACAAAATGCCCCCAAGATCTTTTATTAATCATAATGCAAGCACCACCAAACTCAAATGCTCAAACTCTGGGTAGCAGCAGCTTGCCTGTGAGCGCCCTCTTCTGTTTCAAAAGTATATGGCAAATTTCATTACGTGGAATTCACAGCAATTCTCGGCAGCACAAAATGGGCTTTTCAGGGAAATGTCAACATACACAATCATATTATTTAAATACACTGTCCTCCTACCTGACATTTTTCAGGCTGTTCTGGAGCAGATACAGGAAAGGAAGATGAGGGGAAAGTTGCAACCCCAGAAGCTAATAGTGATTTGCATTTCACCCCCGGGAAGTCTCTGAGAAATGAATTTTAATCTTCTAAAACATGGAGCAACTAGTCTAATCTGTTTTCCTTTTCCTTACCGACAGAATCCGATTTTAAAGGCAAAATATTACCTGCAGCTTTTATCTAAGGTATTCTCTGTAACTCAACTATTTGCTTTCTGACTAGCAATCCTGTCTTGCTTTAAAACTTAATGTACAAATTCACATTTAGATGCTAGTTCTAAGCAGGAATGTACTAATGCAATTATAATCAGAAAAATCTTTTGTTTCATATAAACTGGGAAAATATGCAGGGAATGAGGTTGAGCCCTATGAAATTGCCATGAAGAATGGGTAAATATTCCCCTTTTCATATGGTTCAATCAAATACACCCAGTCCTATGCTTTAAGGACCCTGGGTAAGAGCACTAAGAGGGTCTGAGAGAGACATAGCAAAATCTAGTGGAATCATGGTATGCCTATACATAAAGGGAGCTGGGTAGTCTAAGTGGAGTTGAGATAAAATAGGAAAGAACTGATTGATGTGAACTTGAGGGATTTTATTACAAATATAATCAGCTTATGCTATTTGATTCTTTTGTTGTTCCTGCAGAATGAGCCAAACCCTGTTCACTCCAATAGTGGCTAAAACACTGCTTAATGATCTGGCCACTCTGAAGTTTATTTCCTGATGCAGTTTTGAAATTTAACTTCTATAGCTAGATAAGAATTGAATTTCAACACATGGCAGCTTTCTTACAAAGAGGGCAAGCAGAGAGGTTGTTAGGTTGGTTTTTATTAGAGCTGATGTGTCTTCAGATCTTTTATGGCCTCCCACCCAACACACACCTTATCTGAAATATATTCTGTATATTTGCATAAAAATCATTTATGAAACTGAAAAAAGATTGCTTTAAATGAATTATCATTTCTATAATATCAGTTGCCAAAGTTTGAAAATTCGTTAGAATTCTCCTGTAGACAAAGTTTGTATGTTGTCAGGAAAAATTAGGAAAGACTTTTTTTTTTTTAAGACTTATTCATTTTTGAGACACAGTGTGAGTGGAGGAGGGGCAGAGAGCGAGGGAGTCACAGAATCTGAAGCAGGCTCCAGGCTCCAAGCTGTCAGCACAGAGAATGACATGGGACTTGGACTCGTAGACTGCAAGATCATGACCTGAGCTGAAGTCAGATGCCCAACCGACTGAGCCTTCCAGGAGCCACTAGGAAAGACTTTCAATAGTAGGTGCCCTATTAGCTCATTTATCCAGGTTATCAACATCTTTCTTTTTCTTTATTTTCCAATGCAGTAAATTTTAGAAAACTGGTATTAATGTACATGTTCCTTGTCCATACAAATGCAAATTAGGGGCTCCTGGGTGGCTCCATAGGTTGTGTCCTACTTAGGCTCAGGTCATGACCTCCTGGCCTGTGAGTTTGAGCCCACATCGGGCTCTGTGCTGACAGCTCAGAGCCTGGAGCCTGCTTCGGATTCTATGTCTCCCTCTCTCTCTGCACCTTCCCGTTCTCTCGCTCTCTCTCTCTCAAAAATAAATAAATATTAAAGAAAATTAAATTAAAAAACGAATGCAAATTAATTGTGTGGGGGTAGGTAAACTGATTATCGATTATTGCCAAGTGGATAGGTCCGTTTTTGCATCTATTTGTAAACTGATTTCAGAATCCTTATTGCCTATAAATGTCTCTGCATTTTGAATTGTCCTTGGAACCAGCTGTAACATCGTACTGGCACCCTCATTACTTAACGAGCTAACTAAAACCTTGGGCATGTCCTTATATTTTTCCTTTATGAGAGTAATGTCTATACCCTCTTTTAAAAATCATGCTTTAACATCACAGATTGTAGTTCGATGGGTGTTATTTTTCCAGAAAGTGCCAAGATGCCATGTTCAGTGACTTCTTAATAATAAAGCAGTATACATTTGCCTGACAGAGAGTCAATTGTTTAAGATCCTTGAAATTGATTTCATACCAAAAAAAAAAAAAAATAGTCCCAGACCTTGCAAATACAGATAGAAGTCCATCGCACAGCAAGAACCATTTGAAATACATCTTTAATTTTAAAAAATCAATAAGCAATCTACAAAATACTTTGTTACATGATTATTAAGGCTCCATCTGTTTTATATTTGTATTGCTATGACATAAAATCATATTTTGAGTAAGATATAATAATACTTATTATTAAGGAAGACCTTCTAACTGAATTTATAAGAAAAAGGGCTGTATCATAAATACAGCTCCAGAATGGAGGAAACTAAAACCCTAAAACCATTCCAATATATAAATCAGGTCAAAAATTCTAGCCTTTATTTATGTGCTGGGAAGTAATTATTTTCATACATTTTTAATGGATCAACTATTTTTATTCTCATAGAAAAAGGAAATGTACTTAAATTCAGACCTGTACAATTGATCAGGTAACCATCAAGCCATGAATTCATTTACACAGTTAGTATGATCCCTGGACTGGTAAGGCAACCAAACCAGAACAATGAGAGCAGACCATCTAGTCTCATACTGGTCAACTCCTTGGAACTCTGCCATTGTACCCATCAAACAACTGACCCCCAAACGGTCAAACTCATAAAGGGTTGATCTAGATTACCTAAATTAAAACGCTAGAAGAGAGTTCCTCCTTCACACACATCCTTCCTCCCTCCACAACCTTAAAAGCGGGGGATTTTTGTTGTTTTTTTCAAGATTATCATTTATTTTCTGACAAAGGAAATTTCACTTCTTAATTTGTAAGTCTAAATGAATTCCACCTGATTTTTCACTTAGAGCACCAGGGTCACATTTGACCTTCTGCCATTTCTGAGGTCAGAAGAATTGTATTAAAAAGCCTCTCCTCCCTTCACAGAATGTTAATTTAACACTAAGTAATGAATATTTAAGGATCCTAATAGATGTGCAAATTAACAATTAGGCTGTAGCACCCCGCTGTTAATGCTATCAACCTTTGCATTGCTGCAGAAACTCAGTTTGGGCTTTAGTCAGCCTTTTTGTTACTGTGTTTTCAACACTGAATCTTGAGATGCTCCAAAGGCGGGTTTGCTGGTGGGTAAATGACCCCAGCAGTGAGGTACCCACAAATACGGGGCAACCTGTGAAGCACGCGGGGTGATTAATTGGAACCCTTTGCTGAAATTATTTGGAGGTGTAAAATATTCATTAAGTTCATCTGAATCAGACTCTGAGTTCTTTATGGGTAGGATGCCATAAAACAGATTTAAAAGGAATGGCAGTAATTAACCCAGCTGACTTCCCTGGGATCATGGAGCAGTATCAGGTCCAGCCTGCCTCCGTATTTGTTCTGGGCATGACTGGAGTCACTCCAGAATGTGCCATACCAGATGATGGGGAAAGATAGTGGATTTTTTTTTTTAATGACACACACACAAATTTGCAATCAACAGCGAGTCTCCAACATATGACATTATGAGCACTATATCAAGTGAAGTTAAAAAGAACAATAACAATTCATGTTAACAGTCAACTTTTCCATTCTCTGTCTTTAAAGTAAAATAACGATGAGCAATAAAATCCGCTGATTGATATAGACTATCATAAGTGTTTGTTTTTAATCTGTTTCGAACACATTAAAATGAATATAATACAGTATTAAATAAAACATATGACATCAAGTCTGTAAGCCAACAAATAAATGCTGTTTGGAAAAACATTATTATATCATCAGCTTGACTCAAAAGAAATCTGGTAAATAGAGAAATATGCCTCCTAATCATATTTAAGATTCAATATAAATTGAAGGTGTCTTAATACCACATGGAGGGCGTTGTTTTTTCAGACTAAAAAATATGTAGAATATAGAATTCATAAATTTTAAGTCTGACCTTTCACTGTATTGGAAAGAAAATTATAAACAGAATTTTAACTGCTAATGCCTTTGGCTTTTTATTAGAAACCAAGCATTTACCTGACTTGGAAGAACAGAAATGTCACTTCATAAAAATTCAGGTAAAATAATCTAGTGTCTTTCATTTTCTTCATCTTTTAAAGAAAAACACTCTAAATTAAGCAGAATTAGCATAAATAGCATGATGGCAGTACTGGCATAAAATAATCATAATATGATTTAGACTTCTACTCAAGAGAGGCTTGTGTTAATTACAAATAATACTTTATCAAAAATACATTCTTAGAGTCTGTACTTTCAGGAGACAATATTCATGAACTTTAAAAATTCATCTCTAATATACATAAATATTTTAACTAGTGTCCGATACCATTCCATTCTGAAAGGAATCTCTCCAAGCTAAAGGCAATATGTCTTAGTGACTTGTACTAAAATATGTATATCAACAGAAATAGCTTCTTTGCAACATCCACCAGAACACAAATACATTGTGAAAATGATAACACCATGGGGAAAGACAGGTACCAAACACAGTCGATGATTACACACCAATGTAGGACAAGAAGATAAATTATTCAAAATCAGATACTTCCACATCTCCGTTTCAGCCTGTGGTTTCAGCCTCATTCTACACCTAGCCACATTCCAGAGAGGAGCAAGAGGGAAAATTGAGTATTTTGCTTTATGTCTCCTTTGATTGCCTCACCCTCAAGTAGAGGTGCTAACGGAGCAAGAAGTGATGGGACTGGAAGATAATAAATATGGCACCCAGGTGATCCGGAGTGCAAAACAATGAGCCACTGATAATGAGAAACTCCAAAACCCGTTAGCCAAGCTGGTTGTTTGGTAACACATTGAGTAACAGTGACTTTGAGTTTTAATGGGAAGCAAAGACATCATACAAACTATAGACATATTTTAGATGAAACCCTGCAGTACAAACATATCAAAAGCATAAAACATAGATCGTTCGGTTTCAGGTCTCAACTTCTCTAAACAAGGCCATTGGACCTGTCCTAAGCCCTCTATTCAGAAGTCATTTCCACTACACGAAGCAGATCTTTGTGTGGTTTCTGTCAATTGCATATATGAAAAGTGGGTCATCATTTACTCTTGCTACTTCTACTGAGTTACACAGTCACCAGCTTTATCTGGGTCTTCTCCATCGATTTTAATCCTCTTCTTTTCTATTTCAACCTGCATGTGAAAGCAAAACATGGCAGCATTAACAAACACAGAACGAACACTGTTCAGTCCTACTTCATGCATGTGGCAAGGACTGCAGCCACCTCATCCTCTGGACACACAGTACCTCCACCGTGTCATGCTAGCCCCTCGTGAGGCAGCTGCTCTCCTTTGGAGCCTCCCAAATTCTTCCCTCTAGGGTCAAATCTTAAAGAGGACTAAAATTCTCCTCCCTTCTAAGTCAGACATAGGATTTATAAAAGTACACAGAATACATATATTGATAAGACATTTAGAGTCCTGGCTAGACGTGTGAACAATTATACCCCCAAGTATCATATATGTAGCCTTTGCCCCCCCTTGAAATTTACAACCCACCCAAAATCATGTAATTAAAATGAACTAGTTTACAAACTAGTAAACCAGATGGACAGAACCATCCACCTGCCCCTCATCTTTTTCATCTCATCTCAGGTGATACTGCTTCACAGAGGCCCTCCTGGACCACCTGAGATCAGGAAGCCCTCTATCATTCTCTATCTTCATCCCCTATTTTATTCTCTTCTTAGAATCTGTCACTATTTGAAACTATTTATTTGTTTACAGATTATGTTTTGTTCCCTGACTAGAAGTATGCCTCATGAGGACAGGGACCTGTGTCGTGTTCACTTTTGTGTCTCCAGCATCTAGAGTGGTACCTGGCACTCTGAAATTGTTCAATGCTTATTAAACGGAAAGTGACATTTTTAAACCGACTGTCACCAAGTGTAGATCAATTAGTAAATACTATTAAAGTGGCAGAGACTTTGTTATATAATTTTGGGCTGTCCTCTAAAACAATAGGAAACTGGAATGACCCATGCACAGGAAAACAGGTATCAATGAACTCTCCATTGTACTTGACCCACATTTCAGTCACACCTAATACTGATACACCTCGTGTGACGAGTCCGGTTCTCCAAGAAGCAGACTCTGAAATGGAGACTGGTGTGTGGAAAGTGTACTGGGAAGTGCTGTCAGGGTCAATGTCTGGGGGGGGAAGGAAAGGGAGGGAAGGAAGCAGACAGGAAGAAGTCGGGCTGTAATGCAGTCATCATGAAGGCTCCAGCCAGGAGAGCTGGAGCTAGGAGGTTGCAGAGTTACCCCAAGTTGAGGCAAGAAGGTCTTGATACACCTGCATCCATCAGGAAGGGGGTGTGACCTGGGCCAAGGCAGCTTTCTTCAGCAGGGCAATTCCCAGCTACTGGGGGACTAAGTCCTTCCATCCCGAAGGGGCTGTGCACAACGGCACTAACCCATAATTAATTTTATCAACAGAAAAAAAAAAAATCACTGGACCCAAACATATAGGCTTATAAACAGATGGTCCAAAATAAAGAAAAAACCCTGACTTCTATTACTATATTTTAAACCCACCCATTGATGTTGATGATGTCTTATATAATCACACCATTTCAAGATACTGGGGGAAATATGTGGCAGAGGTTACCTCTGTTATTTACTAACTTTGAAGATGAGAAGCAAAAGCAAGTTTAGAAATAGGTGCAAGTAAAAAAAAGAAAAGAAAAGAAGAGAAGAGAAAAGAAAAATAAACAGATGCAAGTGTATGTCACTCCTTAACTCATCTGGCATAAAAATGCAGAAGAGCTGATGGTGAACACTTAAAATTGCTGTGATAGAGTAACTCAGCATTTCCCAAAGGGTGCTCCACAGAATACTATTCCAGAAGACACTGACAGGTGTTCTACATGTACATGCCTATAGAGACAAGATTCTAAAATCAATGAGTTGGTAGAGACGGAGTTAAGTCTAACAAGTTTCTTTACTGCAGGACTTCTCAGAGTCTTCAACTTAGCATTAATTTCGTGTATAGCATTCCCAATTTAGTTTTTTCTTGGATCACTATATGTGATCCACACATCTTGAGAAATGCTATTCTAACATAATTTTTATTATAAAGATGCTTCTGGAATGTGAATTTGTTTTTAATGCCCTGTTTTTCATTGAGAGCTGAATTAAGTGGCACTGTGTGCTCAAGCTCCTGACATTTTCTAGAACTGAGAGAAACTTGGCTTACTGGTGACCATCAGGTTTCCAGGACTGAGCTCTTTTCTAGGTCAAATAAACACACATACATATACATATATATATATGGTCATTCAAGAGGGCAAAACAAATATCTAATGCCAAATCAGGTCAGAGCTCCAGAAGCCTCAACTTGAACCAAAGGGCTTTGGGATGTACCTGAATGTTGTAGCAAGCTCTCTGATGAACATGTTTCTGTGGCTGGAAATCACTCTCCACGCCCAGAGACCTGACCTCCGTCCCCGAGGCACAGGTGTCAAACATTCCAAACTGAATAGTAGCAAACGGATACCAATCAGAGGGAATTTCTTGGTCTGATCCAAGTTCTAGTTTGTATGACAAACAATGAGGATGATCAGGACCTTGAAGAAAAACAGCAAATGGTCAAAGTATTTCAATGGCCATTGGACATTTCTCCTAAACATAAGAAGCACTCATCCCTCTCTTTAATAAACAATTCTGTTAGCACTCTAACAGAAGTAGCATAAATTCCATTTAAACAACCTACCATCAAAATTCACAATTTTGCACCAACTAGGAGAAATCTATCTGTGATTTATAACTACTAGCTTTAAAAGAAGTACAAACTCATTACTATATATATGATATATTAACTCCTAAAGTGTTTTTAATTAAAAGTATATTAAGTTTCTTTAATTAAATATGACTAATATTTATTTTAAGCATCATTATTTAGCTATAAGGTACATGGAATGTGTTTTGGGAAAAAAAAACCTCTTTCCCTTAAGTAGACTGAATAAGGTCTTATAATAATTCTTAACTTACTCATTTTCTCACCACTGTTTCTTGATAGACAATGCAAAGGTAAACTTCAGCCAAATTGGGTCACATCATTAAAATTTCTAACTTTTTAAAGTTAAGCCTACTAAAATTGTATTACATTTTAGAAACTAAGCCAATTCTTTTTTGAGTAGAATGGATTATTCTTTACTAGGGTAATTCTCACTCACTCTCCGAAAGCTTTGTCTGGAACAGATGTACAGTGTAGAGATGGGCATATTGGCTTTCAGTATTTCAATCTAATATTTGTCTCCACTTAATTCCATTTGCCATGTATTGAGCATCTAGTCTCTGCCAGGCCAGGCTCTGCGCCAGACCCAGGGATATTGGATATACGCAAGGATTTTAAGTGGAGCCATGTAACGTGTGCGTATGTGTGTGCGCACACGTATCACGGTGGAGTAAAAAATATTTTCAATGCAATCCCTGTAGTAACTCTACAAAGTTTTGTGATTCTGTTGTGTCGTCCACAGCATCTGCACATCCAGTGCAGCTATCTTTATTTAAATAAATGTATGAGATGACAATTATTTGAAAAGCCAGATTAAATTACTTTACCACTGACATACCTCGAGAAAGAACATTTCCATCAGAATATAGCTCTAG
The DNA here is from genome assembly GCA_028646485.1 of Cryptoprocta ferox. Taxonomy (NCBI): domain Eukaryota; kingdom Metazoa; phylum Chordata; class Mammalia; order Carnivora; family Eupleridae; genus Cryptoprocta; species Cryptoprocta ferox. The sequence continues at coordinate 63,508,715 of CM053576.1, read as the reverse complement.
GCACAAAAACAAGGGTTTAAAGGATTTCACTTAATTCTTAAAAGATAAATTGCCTTTCACTCCTTACAACCTGTTCCTTGTAGAGAAACTAATAGAATTCTAAGGCTGTAAAAGGCCTTGCAAAGTCATCAATCAATTAACCAACAGCTGCTCATTAGCCATCTCCACCACTTACATGTAGGGCAGGACCACAGTGGCCTCTAAGGTGCTCTAAGCTACCCAGATCTCTGCAGGCAAGTGAGAACTTTATTCACACATACACACAATCCATTACCCTTTCTAGTCTTCAATCTCCAGCAAGGAGGCAGTACCTTTATTTAAACTTAATTCAGGCACTCTTAGGTCCTTTATGCCACAGTGGCTAAGAACACAAACACTGGACCCAGATTGTGCACAGCCCAATCCCCACTCTGCTACCTAATAGCTGTGTAATCCTAGGCAAGTTACTTGGTCTCTCTGAGCCTGTTTCCTCATCTAAAAAGGGGAGTGATGATGTTGATGATAACATGAACCTTACAGGATTATTTGGAGGATTGAACAAACCAGGGGGCACACACGGAGCACCATGGCCATGGTATACTACAGTCGTACAGAAGTGCTGGCTGCATATGATTACCTTGCAAAATACTTTTCAATTATAAATCCACTATTTTTATTTAATTACTACAATTTTGATAATGAAGGGACCGTGAATTCCATACTTCCAGAGTGAAATGATATTGGAGGTGGTCTAATTTGATAGTCACATTTTTTTAACCTATCATATTTTTTTTTAAGTTTATTTATTTTGAAAGAGAGAAAGAATGTGAGCAGGGAAGGAGCAGAGAGAGGAGAGGAAATCTCAAGCAGGCTCTGCAAAGACCCTGATGTGGCACTTGACCTTGCCAAACAGGAGATCATGACCTGAGCTGACACTTAACCAACTGAGCCATCCAGGTGCCCCTGAAATTCACATTTTAGAGGAAAAAATTCTTTTGGAAACTTTGCACTCAAGATAACTCACATTGAAGACCTAGTAGTATTCCAAAAATGTTAGAAACAAACTTTTTCTACCTGCTTTCCTAAGAAATTTGTAAAAGATAAAGGAGAGCATTTTTCCCTTCAAGTTTTCTGGCATAGTTTTCCTGGCTTTTAAAAACTCTATAAATACTCTACAGTGTTTAATCACACACTCCCCCTTCAGACTTTGAGCTCTGTGCAAAAAGGTATACTATCTGTCCTTAGCACAATGTCTGGCACATTTAAGGCTCAAAGTATACTTGTCAAATTTATGAACAAATGAATAGAAGATAGAGAGAAATCAGATTATTTATCTCAGTAGTTTCCAGCAGGGGGCACTCTCGGGCTTTGGTAATTGTTACTCCAACTTCCTTCAGACTGGGAAGGCAAATCACAAACCACTTTGGTCTACTAAGTACATATATTATGGTCCTTCTTGAACTAAAATATTTTACATCTGAAAGTGAATTGTTGAGGGTCAGGAGGAATGGCAGGAGGATGACACAAGTGGGGAGAGAGCAACCAATGTACTGATGACAGCATGAAAACAAGCAAGCTTTATCTAAAAATTGGTAACAGGGGAAGATATAGATATATTTATTATTTGCCCCCCCCCCAGCACTCCCACTCCCCTGTCTAATTCTATGCTCTCTGCACTTCCTGTGACTAACCAGTATTCCCATCTGTCCTCCTCACCCCACCCCACCCCCACCCAGCCGGTGCTCAGGAGTTTCCTGTTGTCATTCACACTTTAGTGTGAATAAGCTCTCTGAGCTACCTGCCCAAGGCCAACCTTTGCTGTAAAATCAAAGACTTGCTCAATTTGTTATAGGAATATTAAGCATTAGCATGCTGGTAAAAGGCCAGTAGCCCTTCCCACCTCGCTTGAAATCACAGGGAAGTGAAAAGGAAAAATCAATCCTGATCTCAAAAATCCACAGGAGGAAAGGCATAAACTAGTTCATATATTCTCTTTCAGTTTCTATTTTTAAAATATTTTTCTAATAGTACCAGTTGTTCAGAAACTTGCTTAGAAAGGGTTATGTTTTAAAGACTTTTTAAAAAGATCCTGTTCTTTAAACACCCAAATGATTTAAAAATTGTATAGAGAAATAGAGATGCATTCAAATCATCTGCTACTCTGCATGGCTGGAGAGGCAGCAGCATTTGTATCCCCTGAGCAGTGCAGGAAGCCGTTCAGGGGGCCTCAGTCTACATTTTAAAAGGTGATTCACAGGGTGCCTGGGTGGCTCAGTCAGTTAAGTGTCCAACTTTTGATTTTGGCTCAGGTCAAGATCTCATAGTCATGAGATTGAGCCCCGCATTGGGTTCTGAGCTCGGAGCCTGCTTGGGATTCTCCCTCTCCCTCTGCCTCTCCCTGGCTCATTCTCTCTCTCTCTCTCTCAACATATATAAACATTTTTTAAAAAAATAATTCAAAGTGATTCAGATGTACACCAAAGTTCAAGAAACACTGTCTCAGATTTCCTTCCTGCCCCAACCTTATGCTTTCTACACTTCTCCTCCACAGGCAAATTGCCAGACACCCTCTCACTCGGCATTACTCTTCCCACCCACATGGTGAAGCCACATGACAGACCACGGGATCCCAGGTGTCCTGCCCCAGCCCAGCCTCTCCCTGCCCCTCTAGACTGCACCTGACACAGCCCCCCTGCCTTTTGTCTACGCCCCCTTTTGGCCCACAGATCTGATCTGAACAAAGCATCTTTGATCCCAAAGGATTTGTTCTGTGATGTATCACCATATAATTGACTGGAATGCTTGTCAAACACTGCTCTGCAGGCCCGGTGCTATGACCGTCTTCTAGAAGAATTCCTGAAGGCCAGCCTTTCTGGGAATATCCACTCTTGTCATTGTTCTTAGTGAACACAGCTGCTAGTAAATACTGGTGGGAGGCAAGAACGACTGGAGACCCAGGGACACAGAGCAGGGAGGAAGGGCCTGTGTCTAGAGGACCAGGACAGGTGTCACAGCAGAGCCACCAGGTCAGTTGTTCTCAATCCTCACCCCGTGTGAGAGCCTTTTACAAACACCAGTATGTGGGCCTCACCCCCACAGAGCCTGATTGATCAGGATGGGCCCTAAATTCGGGTCTGTTTTTAAAGCTCTAATGATTCTAAGGACTCTAATATGCTGCCAGGGCTGAGAAACAGATGTTAAAAGGAGTAAAGAGAGGATTCCAAGTGATCTCAGCTCATGGCACTATGGATCACCTATTCACCAAAGCCAGAGCCTTGCACCCCGCCTGTCCCCCATGTCCGCAGGTAATCTGTCCTTGTCATGGGGGCACCTCTTCTGAACTTCCCCACCCATCCCTCACTCCTTCTGGGTGCTCCCACCGCCACTGGCCTTGTTTATCAGGCCTCCCTATGTCTATAGTCTGCTCCTGAATCTCTCCTCTGACGTGTATGCCTGACTTCCTCAAACAAGGATGATTCTGTCACGGTAGTGGCTGAAAACACTCCGGGAGCCCTGTGGACAGACAAACTCCATACTTCAAGGCATGGCTCACAGTGTCCTTCCCGCCTCAGTCCCAAAACATAACTCAGGTCCCCCACCTACATGGCTGTTTCTGCTGTTTCTATCCCTGATAGAATCCTACCAATTCTTCCATACCAAGTTTAACCCGAGTGTCACCTGCAGTTTATCACTCCTTTCTCTGGAATCCCTACTACATACATTTGTACATGCCTAGTGTGCAGCACACTTCCACAGACTGCATTCGCATACTTGCTTCCAGGTCAGTCTCCCCTGCTAGGCTGCTACATTTCTGGAGGCAGAGAGCATGTCTGCGTCTCTGTCTCCCAAGCACCCAGCACAGAGCCCGTACCTACAGGAAGTTTGTGGAATGAATGAGTCCTCTTCTCAATAAATTCTTGGTAATTGAATCAATTAACTATACCATTACTTCTGGGAAAATACAGGTTAACAGGATCATTTTCACAAGAACATTTACATGTTCTCCTTCCAAAAAAATGATTCCTCTGGGTTCACTTTGAAAAAGCAGCATGATTGCCGTGATTGTGTCTAGCAGACTGCTTGCTCCGAAGCAGAGCAGCTGAAATGGGCTGACCCCTCTGGACCCCACCTGAACAGGCCAGCAGGATGAGCCCCTTGTGCTCCCCTCTGAGGCATAATCAGGAGTCAAGCTGTCACCCAGACATCAGGAGACACATAGGGGTTTAGGAGATTACAGTAGGTATCCTGGCCTCCCTTCTTCTCTTTCCCTTTAGCAAAATAAAAAGCAATAATATTATTCTATAACTCCTTTCACCCAAAAGTAGCACAGATGACTTTGAGAATAGATCATTTGGAACTTTGTACTCAAAACCTCAAAACTTGTTTCCCTGGGAAGAAGATAACCTGAGGATGGTTTTAACGTGCTTCTCCAGCAAAGTTACAAAAGGCAGGAAATACCACCTCTGTGGATTGTGTCATGGAAGATATTCCCATCACACAGGAGTTGACCAGGAAGCACTATTAGAAGCCATCCGTTGTGACCATGCTGCCCCATCACCACCTCAGCCTGCCTTGCACCGGAGCTGTCCTTGATGTTCCTTGGGACTAGAACCATAACTAACGTAAGCCATGAGAACGCTGCAGAGCGGAATTTGGCATCAACTGAGAAGTGGGGGTGGTGTCAGGGAGGACTATGCAGGGGCTTCCCTTCTGCACAAGGGCCTGGGGCTCCTCAGCCACCCGGCTGTGTCTCTCGCCTACTGGGCCCTGTCCCTTGCCCAAGCTACAGTCAGAAGACAGATGTTAAGCCAGCAAACTGCGAGTCAGACAAGGTGGTCCTGCACTCCCCAAGGGCATGATCCATGCTACCCCTCAAGTCCATCACAGTCTGGGGCTTGCTCTTCCTTCTCCAGAACACTGCAAGGCCTACAGAGCAGTGTCCCTCAACCCTGGCACATGTTAGGTTCACCTGGGGAGCTCTAGAAGCATTGGTGCTTAGGCCCTTCCCCCAGACATTCCGATTTAACTGGCATGGAGTAGAGCCTGAACATGAAAATTATTTGAAAGCTCTCAGGCTATCCTACCATACAGCCAAGTTTGAGAAACACTGCTATAGGTCTGCCCCAAATAAAAATGCTTCCTCTGAAGTTCACAGCCTGAAGGATCCTAAAATAAGGTTAATTTTCCCTGAAGGACTAGACCAGCTGTGAACTATTTAGAAGCAGGGATCAGATCTTATTTATCGTTAGCCCCAGCACTGAATGTGGCACTTGGTTTACCTGATGTGTTCAATAAAGGTTTAACTGAACGAGTGAATACATCAACTCAGATCCCCCAAAGAGGCTCCAAAACCTAATGTTCTGCTAGAAATAACTGACCTAAAACAGGGAGCAGCCTTAATTTCAAAATTTGCTTTTTTGCTCTATTGCATACACCCACAACTAAGTTACTATTCTGAAATAAATGTGGTGCTAGGACTGTCTTTTTAAAGTTCTGAACTTCTAGATTCATTGTTTTCTTTGCAAAAAAAATTTAAAAATTAACTGAATTTTTAATGCTTGGGCTGTTGTCTACTTAATTCTGAAACAACTAGCCACTACGGCCAAATTCATTCAGCTAATGAAATCAATTTGTGTAAAAATGAAAGTCAACCTTATTTTGAAGAGCAGGGAACAAAACCTAAAGAGAATGTACTGGCTGAGAATAGAAAAAAGAAAAAATCAGGGATATTCATAGATGAGAGATCTTTAAAGGTTAATTAGGGAATCTTAGCTCCATGAGCAATATTTTTAATATTTGAGGTTGGTGGTTGATGTCAAAAAGTCCAACTAGAAATTTTCCCTCAGTGCCACCATTCACAACAAAATCTTAGCTTAGGATTTTTTTTATGGTATTAAAAAATATTTTTTTAAGTTAAACTGATCTGGTAGAAATAGGCACAGAGGACAAAGTAAATTAGCTGTTCGATTAAATGTTCTACCTCCTACCAGGTGACGTAAGCACGGCCTCCATGGACTGAAGTTATCATCAGTCTCAGCCTGGTTTCAACCCAAGGAGACGAGTGAAAACATTTAAGCTATTTCACATGAAAATCAACTTGGGGTACTGAATATTTACTTGAATTTTTATCAGGAAGCCGGTCTATCTTCCATACCACGGCCCGGTAGGCACTCTCATATTTTGCTGACCCCACAGTGACCTGTATAACAGGTTCAGATTCAGGTTCATGTAAACTCCCTAGACATGCCCGGCGGTTCATTTTGGCTTTCAGGGACTTCTGCCTCTGAAGGTTCATGGTCCAGAGGGCCTTGATCCACTGTGATGGGACAGGAAAGTGTATCATTATGTTGTCACAGGACCTCAAGGAACTGGCAGAGGAAGGTCTCTGAGCCAATGGGGCCATGTTGACAAAGGCCTGAAGCTCCACATACGCCCCCTGGACAACCACTACAGACTTCAGGGAAAAGGGAAGATCCTCCCCGTTATACAAAGTCTTAAAACGCATTAGTTCAAACCGGCAGGCATCCAGCGGTACAAACTTAATGGTTCTTGACTGCTCGAATTCTTGTGCTTTCACACACTTATGAAAATGATGATCAAGAATATCAATCCCCTTCTTGTCTGGGTCTTTTTCAAAGTAGCGGTCATTTTGCTTCTGCAGCTCAAGGTCATTCAAGGTTAAAAAGCATTCTGTGTTCCCATTTACAAAGCAGAGGCAATAGATTTGAGTTATGACAGCACTTTCAATCAATTTTCCTTCTTCTTTAGTGATTTTGCCCCAAAAGTTGTCCACAATTTCCAGGGAAATTTCTTGTTCCTCGTAGTTCTTTCTTGGTTTTGAAACAGCTGGCAGCTTTGTCAGTTCCTCGTCCACAGCAGTCAGGAAGTCGAGGAAATCGTGGTACTCTGTGGACCCTAACTTTAGCATCTGTTCAACATCTGGCTCATGAACTACTTCTGTCTTAGAATGGTATTTCCTTTTTTCTGTGTAAGACACATGTTCAATCTTCACAGTATGGATTTTTCCTGCCACACTAAAGTTCTCCACTTTCGGTTCAGAAAGCCTACAATGTGGATCGAGCTGTAACTCCTTAAATGGCTTTTCTAACCCCTTCTCATAATACATTTGCAAAATTCCTCCAGGTAGGACTTTTAGAAAAATTGGTCCCCACTGACGGGAAGACATCATGTTCTTCTTCTCAGGAATTCTCAACATGAAAGACCATCCGGGTTTCAGCTGACTCCTGAAGAGTGTGTGGGGGACAAAGGAAGAGGCAGTGTCTTCAGCATACACAGACTGCATAGACAAATTTCCATATGAGTCTTGGTTCTCAGCTGATTGAAGATGTTCAAGCTTCTCACAGATATAGTTGAGTGAACACTGATTTAAGCTTTTTTGATCGATAGGCATCTCTTTGTCTCTTGAGAAGTACATCTTTCTGCTTCCTGGAGGGTCAAAGCTGAACTGGGAAGTACTGCCTTCATCTTTCCAAAATGGACTTGAAAAAGCACAGTCCTCCCGAAAATACTGAAACTGGGGAATGTCACTTTGAAACCCTAGGCTTTCAGCCTGGGGAGGGCTAACTTCTTCCACTTTGGGAACTGGATATGTACATGAGTGGTTACTGGGTAAGGAAGCATGGGATAAACATGTGGGTTTGGTAGGCAATAAGGAAGGCCCTGCTCCTGGTATTGTAAGTGCAGTGTTTGAGGATGATTCTGGGATAGGATAAAGCATATGAGTCCCTCCTTTGGGGATGCCAGGAATACCTGGGAAGTCCTTGGTAGGTGTAGAAAGAGGAGAGTTACTTGGAGGTCCTGGACTAAAGTAAAAGTCTATGATGGGAGAGGAGAGGGGGGTACTGCTGGCAGAGGAAGATCCACTGGGAAATTCCTTAGCACCAGAAAGGTTCAGCTTAAGTCCATTTGGCCTACAAATGCCTTGATTCTCCAGAGGTAAATTCTTTGACTTTTGAGAAGACTGAAAAGAAGGGTCATCATCAAATGTGACCCAGTTGCCTGGGTTTGTGGAACACATCTTTGGAATCAGATTGTGGTCTTGTCAGTGAATCAGATACGGTGTCTGTTAAAGGAGAAAGAAACAATAAGAATATTAAATGAGGAGGAGGAGAAAATTCAAGTTACTTTAGTTCTGAGAAATAGGTGATTTAAAAGCAACCAGGGGCACCTGGCTGGCTGAGTCAGTAGAGCATGCCACTCTTGATCTTGGGATTGTGAGTTCAAGCCCCCACTCTGGGTATAGAGCTTGCTTAAAAAAATAAAAATAAGATAAAATGTTGTCACAAATAAAAGTTTGATAAAAGCAATTAGATTTACATATTAACTGAGTGCAAATAGATGCTGAAGAACTGTAATACTTCTGATGGTTAAATGGATTTAAAAAAAAAAGCAAGATCTAACCATATGCGGTGTACTAGAGACTCATATTTAAGGACACACTTCAGCTGAAAATAAAAGGATGTAAAAAGATATTCTATGCAAACAGAAACAAAATAAGAGCAAGCAGGGGTGGCCATACTAACATTGGACAAAATAGACTTTACATCAAAAACTGTCACAAGAGACAAAGAAGGACATTATATAATGATAAAAGGGTCAGTTCACCAGGAAGATATAACAATTAGAAGTATATATAAAGCCAACATCGGCACACCCAAATATATGAAACAAACATTAAAAACCTGAAGACAGTAATAGTAACACAATAATATCAGAGTTCCAATCCTCCATTTTCAATAATGGATAGAACATCCACAAAGAAACAGGACTAGAACAACACGACAGACCAACTGGACATTCTATATAACAACAGCAGAATACATGTTCCTAGGGGCACCTAAGTAGCTCAGTCAGTTGAGCTTCCGACTTTGGCTCAGGTCATCTCACAGTTCGTGAGTTCCAGCCCCACGCTGACAGCTCAGAGCCTGGAGCCCGTTTCGAATTCTGTGTCTCCCTCTCCCTCTCTGCCCCTTCACCACTCACACCCTGTCTCTGTCTCTCAAAAATAAATAAATGCTAAAAAAAAAAAAAAAAGGAATACATGTTCTTCATAAGCATACACAGAACATCCTCCAGGACAGAGCACATGTTATGTCACAAAACAAGTCTTAACAAATTTAAGAAGATTGAAATCATACACAATATCCTGTCTGACCACACCAGAACGAGACTGGAAATCAACAGAAGAAGGAAAACTGGAAAATTCAAAAATGTAGAAATTGAACAACACACTCTTGAATAACTAATAGGTCAAAGAAGAAATCAAAAGGGAAATCAGAAAGTATTTTGAGGTAAGCAAAGTGAAAACACAATAAACCAAAACTTACAGATGTAGCAAAAGTGGTAGAAAGAGTAGAGTTTATAGTGGTAAATACCTACATTAAAAAAGAAGATCTCAAATAAACAGCCTAACGTTACAGTCTAAGGAACTAGGAAAACAAACTAAGCCCAAAGTTAAAAGAAGGAAAGAAAGAATAAACATTAGGGCAGAAATAAATGGAATAGAGAATATAAAATAGAATAAAAGAAAAACTAAGAGTTGGGGTTTTTTGTAAAGATCAACAAAATTGACAAACTTTTAGCTAGATGGAGAAAAAAGAGAGAAAATCCTCAAAACCAGAAATGAAAGATGTGACATTAAACTTATGTCACAGAGGGGCGTGCCTGGGTGGCTCAGTCGGTTAAGCCTCCGACTTCGGTTCAGGTCATGATCTTATAGTTCGTGGGTTCGGGCCCCACATCAGGCTTTGTGCTGGCAGCTCAGAACCTGTATCCTGCTTTGGATTCTGGTGTCTCCCTCTCTCCCCGCCTCTCCCCAGCTCACGCTCTGTCTCTGTCTCTGTCTAAAAAATAAACAAACATTAAAAAAATTTTTTTAAACTTGTGTCACAGAAATAAATGATTATTTTATTATTTTATTATTAACCGCTATGAACAATTATACGCCAACGATGTGGATAACCTGGAAGAAATGGACAAATCCTAGAAACATATACCTACCATGACTGAATCATAAAGAAATGAGGAATCTGACAGTTAGTAAAGAGATTGAATCGGTAGTCAAAACCTCCCAAAGAAAAGCTCAGACCCAGATGGCTTCACTGGAGAATCTACCAAACATTTAAAGAAGAATTAACACCAATCCTTCTCAAACTCTTCCAAAACACTGAAGAGGAGGGAACACTTTCACACTCACTTTATGAGGCCAGCATTGCTCTGACACCAAAGTCAAAACACTACAAAAAAAGAAAACTACAGGCCAATATCCCTCATGAATGAAAAAATCCTCAACAAAATACTAGCAAATCAACTTCAATAGCAGATTAAAAGGATCATACACTATTACCAAGTGGGATTTATTCCTGCTATGCAAAGACAGTTTCAACATATGAAAATCAACAAAGTGATACATCACATCAACAGAACAAAGGAAAAATATCACATGATCATCTCAATACAAAAAAAAGCACCTGACAAAATCCAACACCTTTTCATGATCAGAAACCACTCAACAAACTGGGAATAGAAGGAAATTATTTCAACATAATAATAAAGGCCATCTATGGAAAGCCCAAAGTAACTAACCTCATACTCAATGGTGAAAAACTGAAAGCTTTTCCTCTAAAATAAGGAACAAGGCAAGGATGTTCACTCTTGCCACTTCTATTCAACATAGTACTGGAAGTCCTAACAAGAGCAATTAGGCAAGAAAAAGAAATAAAAGCCATCCAAATCAAAAAGGAAGAAGTTACATTTTGTCTGTTTACAGATGATATGATCTTATATGTAGAAAACCCTAAATTTTACACACACACACACACACACACACACACACACATTACAACTAATAATTTAAACAAAGTTGCAGGATACAAAATCAACAAACAAAAATTTTGCATTTCTATACACATACAATTAACAATCCAAAAAGGAAATTAGGAAAACAATCCCATGTACCATAGCATCAAAAGGAGTAAAATACCTAGAAGTAAACTTAACAGAAAGGGCAAAAGACTTTTTGTTTTAAGTTTATTTATTTATTTTGAGAGAGAGAGCGTGCATATGCATGCACAAGTGGGGAAGGGGCAGTGGGGGGGAGGGAGAGAATCCCAAGAATCAAGTCCGATGCAGGGCTTGAACTCAGGAACCGCAGGCTAGATGCCCAACATGGGGCTTGAACTCATGAACCACAAGATCATGACCTGAGCCAAGATCAAGAGTCGGACTGAGCCACAAAGGTGCCCCTGTTTGTTTTTTTTAAAGGGGCAAAAGACTTTTACACTGAGAACTACAAAGTAATATTGCTGAAAGAAATTAAAGAAGACACAAATAAAAAGATACCCCACAGGGCGCCTGGGAGGCTCAGTTGGTTGCGTGTCTAACTTTGGATCAGGTCGTGATCTCACAGTTCGTGAGTTCAAGCCCTACATCGGGCTCTGTGCTGACAGCTCAGAGCCTGGAATCTGCTTTGCATTCTGTGTTTCCCTCTCTCTGCCCCTCTCCTCTCATACTCTGTCTTTCTCTCTCTCTCTCTCAAAAATAAATAAACATTAAAAAAAAAGATATCCCACATTCATAGATGGGAAGACTTAATATTGTTAAAATGTCCATACTACCCAAAGCAACCTAAGGAATCAATGCAATCCCTATCAAAATGACATTTTTTGCAGAAGTAGAAAAAACTATCATAAAATTCATATGGAATCTCAAAGGTCTTTGAATAGCCAAAACAATCTTGAGAAAGGTAAAGGTGGAGGCCTCACATACTTTAACTTTGAAACATATTACAAAGCTATGGTACTCAAAACAGTACAGTACTAGCATAAAGGCAGAAATATAGACCAATGGAGCAGAATATTAAGCCCATAAATAAACCCACACCCAAGGTCGAATGATCCTTGACAAAGGTGCCAAGATTATACAATGAGGACAGGATAGTCTCTTCAACAAATTGTGTTGAGAAAACTGGACATCCACGTTAAAAAAAAAAAAAAAAGACATTGGACCCTTATATCATACACAAAAACCAATTATAAGTGGATTAAAGACTTAAACATAGGACCTGAAATTATAAAACTCCTATAAAAAATACAAGAGGAAAAGCTTGATGACAGTGGTCTTGGCAATTTCTTGGATGGGATACCAAAAGTACAACCAACAAAAACAAAAATATACAAGTGGGACTATATCAAACTAAAAAGCTTCTGTACAGAAAGGGAACCAATCGACAGAGTGAAAATCCATGGAACGGGAGAAAATATTTACAAACCATATTATCTGATGAGGGGTTTAAATCCAAAATATATAAAGAACTCCTGCTGCTCAATAACAAAAAGCAAACCAATTTAAAAATGGGCAACAGACTTGAGTAGACATTTCTCCAAAGAAGACACACAAACAGGCAACAGGTATATAAAAAGATGCTCAACATCACTAATCACAAGGGAAATGCAAATCAAAACCACAATATCACCTTATACATGTTAGGATGGCCATTACCAAAAAGAACCCAAAATAAAACCAAACAAAAAACACAAAATAACAAGTGTTGACAAGGATGTGGAGAAATTAGAACCCTTGTGTACTGTTGGTGGGAATTGAAAAACAGTAGAGAGCCTCCTCAAAACTTTTTTAGGTAGAACTACCATATATATGAGCCAGCAATCCCACTTAGGCAAATTTATCCAAGAAAATTGAAAAGACGATCTCCAAGAGATATCTGCACTCTCCTGTTCATTTCAGCATTATTCACAACAGCTAAGAGGTGGAAACAACCTAAATGTCCATCGCCTGATGAAGGGGTGAAGAAAACGTGGTATATGTATATACAATGAATATTATTCAGCCTTAAAGAGTAAGGAAATTCTGGCACATGCTATAACATAAATGAACCTTAAGAACATTATGTTAAATGAAACAAGGCAGTCACAAAAAGACAAATACTCTATCATTCCATTTATATGAGATATCTAAAGTAGTCAGATGCAAAAAATAGAGAGAGAGAGAAAGGGAGGGAGAAAGGAGTCAAATGCATAGAAGCTGAAAGGAGAATGGTGGGGTGGGGCAAGGAGAGAGGAAAGGAGAGAGGCTGTTCAATGGGTATAGATTTGTAGTTGTGCAAGATGAAAGAGTTCTAGAAATCTGTTGTAAAACAGTGTGCATATAGTTAATAATACTATACATTTAAAAATATGTTAAGAGGGTAAACAAATTATTAAAAATTTTTTATTTTTTACCACTACAAAAAAAAACCCTACAATGTTTTTTAATCAATTTAGAAAGTATTTGAATGATGACTGTCTAGTCAGCCCTTATTAGTGTTGTAGAAAATACAGAAGATAAAAACCCAATTTATAATGAACTTATAACCTATTGACAGCCCCCCAAACATGTGAGGTTTATAAGTTTGAAGCATTTTCAAATGACCTAATTTATCAAAACAACCCTGGGAGGTGTATATTATTTCCATTTCATAGCTGAGATTACTTGGGTTTAGAGTCATTGCCTAAAGCTGTTCCACTGATAAGACAGACTAGTATTTTTTTAATAACAACTTTATTAAGATACAATTCACACACTAAAATTTATCCTTTTTTAAAAAATGACATTTCAGTAGTTTAGTATATTCAGAGTTGTGCAGCCATCACCACTGTTTCCAGAATGTTCTTATCGCCCCCAAAATAAACCTGTACCTATTAGCAGTCACTCGCCATTCTTCCCACCCCTACCCCCAAGTCCTGACAACCACTAATCTACTTCTTTAATGTGCCTGGTCTGAACATTTTATATAAATAGAATTTACAACATACGGCCTTCTATGTCTGATTTCTCTCACTTAGCATAATGTTTTCAAAGTCTATCCATGTGGTAGCCTGTATTAGTACTTTATTCCTTTTGGTGGTAAATAATATTTCATTGTGAAGATACTCCACATTTTGTTTATCCATTCATCAGTTGATGGGCATTTGGTTTATTTCTATTTTTTTTTTGTTGGCTATTATGATTAGTAGGTTTTTATATAAGTTTTTGTGTGATCATTTTTTTCAGGTATATACCTAAGTTTGGAAAGAACCAGGATTTGAGCACAGATCACTTCATCCTGATCTAATACAGCATAAACTATTGAGATCATTCTAACGACATCAGAGGCAATGAGCTGTATAGGCCACAGCACTGACCTGGGGGTTGGGTACCCTGAAGGCTGGGTGCTGCTCTGTCACTCACCAGCTATGGGGCAAAGCCCCTCTGGACATTCAGTGATTAGAGTAGAATCATCTCTGAGGAAGGTCCTTTCCCACTGTAAAAGAATTCTATGGTGGTTGATATCCAACTGAACTTTTTTTCAAAAGGAGAAATTGTGTTACCGCTGGGAGTTTTGACCAAACTTCCAAACTGAACTCCATGAGATGTACTGATATGAAAACTCAAAACCTGCTGGAACGCAGCCCATGAGAAAGGTGTACTTGTCTCCCTCCAACCAGCCTTCTCGCTTCCCCTTGTGGATAATGAGGGTTCAATCAGTGTAATCATTCAAGTCTGGAAAAGAGCCAACACAGAGAGAGCAAGCCTGGGGCTCCAGTGGGGACAAGGCACGCTCAGTGTTGTCATTTGCTAAATCCGCACATTCCTGAGGGCACAAAAACACACAGTAGAGCACCAGTCCAGGCCAGCTGGCTCTCTCTGGAGGGCATTTCATTGTCACTGCCCTTGGCCTGGAGTTCCACAAAGCACTTTCCCTTCGAAGCAGGCAGAGTGAGTTTCAATGGGACACCGCCAGGAGGCTTAGAGGCAGGAAATCAGCAGCAATGTTTCTTGACCCATCCCATTCCACCCTCTTTAGGGTGAGAGATGGTGTAAATATTGATGTTCATTGGGTTTATTAAAAAGAGAAGACCAAGAGAAGAAATAAGTCTGCTTTAGATAGAATCCTATTCTGATCTACAGCAAATGTTTTGCCTCATCCGTTTTTCCCCGCTAGCTTCAAAATTTTGAGCAGTAATACTGGTTTATGCAGAGCTTTTGCTTATTATGAAAAGAAAAGTGATCTCCATAAATCAGATAAAGAAATCAATTCCATGACCTTTTAAGTGACCCATGAACTTTAAAGAGAACAGGTTGCAAAAAAACTCCTACCTTAAACACAAAAATCTATGCAAAGTGTACTCCTCCCCCTATGCAGGATTCTTCCATAGAAGGCATTCAACAAATATAACGTGAGTTTAATACTACCAAACAGAATTCTGCATTGTTCCCAATAGGAGCCCAAATCTTTGTCCCTGTTTAAAAGGCAGGACTTGGATGCTCTTGGAATGAGGGGCTAAGACTGGCTCCCTGTGGTCAAGGGCAGGTGTGTTTCCCACTGTTCTCTTCTTGCTCCTCTTCTCTATCCCTCTTGCTGCCCTTCCTTATCAATCCTCTTCACACTCATTTCATTCCTCTCTAACCTCTTTTGCCCCTTGCTTGTATATGACCTCATCTTTCTATTCTAGTCTCAAAGCCCCCACCGTCAGTTTTCCCAAAGTCAACAACTAGAATCAATTCCATCTAAGGCTTTCCTTCTCCTTCCTTTCCTAACTCACCCCCACCTTCAGCAGGGAAAGAGAGCCACATCCTTTCCAGAGCCTCAGTCTGTCCAAGGCCCCAAGGCCCCCTGGGTCTCAGGAAGGGATGCAAAAGCCCAGAGTGGAGAGGTCATGAATATGTCCTTAGTCATCTGCAACTTCATCACATCTCCTTCAAGACACTGGAACCAAAAGTATTCAAGCAGCAACACCGATTTAACCTAAGGATGTTTTCTGCGTTGCAAATGAGGCAGGATCTCAATATACGTCTGTGCCTCCCTGAGCACCCTAAATACTACCATTCACAGAGCCCCGTCCCAGGCAACATCTCATTTAAATTTAGGACAACTCAGAGAAGACCACAGCACCGGGGGCGCCTTTTCTAAAGTCCAGGTTTCATTTCGCGCAGAACTGGGATCTCAGGACCCCTGGCACTACATCTCCAGCTGCCTTCCTCTGAAATAAAGGTTCCTCTTGTTAGCTTCCATGGCTTTTTCCTCAGGTGTGGACTGCCTCCTACGACACAATGCCCTAATCCTTCCAGAGGCCTGTTTTCAGTCAATCTGGATTATCCTGCTAACTCCTGGAAGACAATGCCAGACAAAATTCCGACATAGGACAAGACGCCAAGACTCTGAGGCACAGACAGAAAAGAAAAATGAATTATGGTGGATGCTTCTAGAAACGAATCTCTGAGGTTTGAAGGTTTCCAGAGGAGTGTTTACTTCTCCTTAAACTATTAGACATTCTTGGGGCCCCTGAGTGGCTCAGACAGTTGGGGATCTGACTTTGGCTCGGGTCATGATCTCATGGTTCATGGGTTCGAGCCCCATGTTGGGCATTATGCTGACAGCTCAGAGCCTGGAGCCTGCTTCAGATTCTCTGTCTCCCTCTCTCTCTGCCCCTACCCTGCTCAAGCTCTCTCTCAAAAATAAACATTTTTTAAAAATTTTAATAAAGAAAACTATTAGACATTCTTTTGCCCTGCCGAATACATTGAATTCAAGAACAAATTAAAAGTAAGTGCACATACCTACTGACATGGGGAACTACAAGGAGGTAGACAATGGTTTTCAACCTTTTACCTCAACACATGTGACAGATGGCATTCAGAAGCCTAGCACATTCTCTTCGATGTACCCAGAGTTTAACAGCCCCCCAAATAGTGAAGGAAGCCCTGAAATAATTAATCATCCCCACCATTCTAAATTTGGATCAGCAAAGGCAGACCGCAGGCCACAGCAAACACAAGAAAGTCCGCACTCACTCACAATTCCCAGACTCCACCCCCTTCCGCCACTAAAGAAATCATCCTGGAATTCTCATGAGAGTATTGTGGAGATTATGAACTTATTCTAAATTGTTTTAAAAAGTAAATCTTTCCCAAAAAAGCAGCACCTTAAATATTATTAGTAATATTGCAAATTACTTGCAATAAGCCTTATGAAAAGCAGCACCGTTATGGAATAATTACCTCACCAAAAAGAATTGGGCCTAAGAATTATCAAGTTGTTGTACGAAAAATGCATGTATTTTTTGCAAGTTAGGACTGAAGCTTTTTCAGGGAGGGATTAGGTCCCATTCGTTAGGGCATCTTCCACAATGTCTACAAATGTCTGACATCACTATTCAGTTCAATACATTTTTGATCAAATAATTTTATTTATTTTTTAACGTTTATTTATTATTGAGAAACAGAGAGAGAGAGAGCATAAGCATGGAAGGGGCAGAGGAACAGGGAGATACAAAATCTGAAACAAGCTCCAGGCTCTGAGCTGTCAGCACAGAGCCCAACGTGGGGCTCGAACTCACAAACTGCGAGATCATGTCCTGAGCAGAAGTCGGATGCTTAACTGATGAGCCACCCAGGAGCCCCACTGATCGAATAATTTTAAACCATCTTTCCAGTTTCCCATAAAGTAAATCCCTACACTGCCCTCCTCAGTTCAAAGAATCACTGCATTTCAGAGTCAGACAGAAATGAGAGGGATTCTGCTCAGTTAACCACACCAGTGAATATTTATCAAGTACTTGCCATGTACTTATGGTATGCTAAGGGCTGGGTGTGCATTTAATCCTCACAACTGCATTAGGTAATAAATATCATTTTGTAGAAGAGGAAAATAAGGCTGAGAGAGGTTAAGCTACTTGCCTAAAGTCACCCAGACAGAAAGAGGCAGATCTCAAAGTCCATGCTCCACACCATCTACCACCCCAGAGGTCCCAAGAGATCCGATGACTTGTTGGTGTCGATGTCCTTTTTGGGAATGGAAATTCCCATTTCCTAGCCCTTGCCACCACTCTACCTTTCACTAAGGAGAGTCCCTGGAGGCAGGCACTCTCTAAACTGTAAAGATACTATTCTCACCTGGAAAGAGCCTATTTCTCCACAAAGCCCACCACACATATCTGCTGCTTGGCCATCAGGCTATGGGAAAGACAAACTCTGAGACAGTTTTCCCCATGATTGCTCAAGAACAACAGCTCAGTAGCAATTTGGGTCAATTCTGAGACTGGCTTTCATAACTCAGCCTGTCCCATTTCCTGTCCCTTCTCAACTGCAACTGGCCACCCCACCCTTAGCGATGAACAATTTTTCAGACTTGCTGCCCAACAAATACATTCGGGTGCCACCCGTCTTCTAGGACTAGGCCATCTTGGTATACGTTGAATTCCCCAAACTTCATGTAACTCCCTGCCTCATCCTTCCATGCCACCCCACCTCAACCCCTACTCTGGAGGATCTATTCCTGCTGTTCTTCGAAGATTTCCTTTGCTTTTCTTCAGAAATCATTCAAATAAGTGTAAATATGGAGTTCTACCTTTTCCTGCAGATTATCAAAATCAGATCAGACGCATTCGGCTGTTGAATTGGCATCCCTGTTCATCTGCAGCTGAAGACTGCCCCCCCCCACCTTGTGGAGAACAACACCCTCTCAGATGGTCCCTAGGATCTGGCTTCTCTGCAGCTGCCAGGCACTGGGGGAGGATGGACATTGAAGAGGTGTCCAGCTCAGGAAAGCATCACAGGCACCTAGCAGTACCCTCCTGGAATTAGCTCCACACAACTGTCACCGTCAGGCTGACTCCTACTCAAGCGTCTTGAACACATCTGGACCCTCAGCAATGCCCCTGCCTTTGCAAAGGGCTGGATTTAGTCCTTTTATGCCTGTGCCCTTTTTGCCCCACAACAATGCTGCCTAATCTAGAGAGAGAATGTCTTCATGTCAGTATCTGTGTGGTTTCATTGGCTGTCCCCCAAAGAAGGAATTGTCTGACTCTCCCAGGGCTGGACTCCTCAACTGCAGCACTGGAGCTAGCCTGGGGCTGCGTTTGCAAAGCCTCCCTGTGATTCTGCTTGGTTGGAGGTCCACAATCTAGTTACCCTCCTTGCTATTCTGGGATGTATGTCCCAGAAACAAAGCCAAAGACAAGGACAGCCCAGTGTGCAAAATGCATCCATGAAGGTTTGCTATGACAGTGTTTAACATGCCATTCCTGTAGAAGTTTTCCCTTTAAAAGGGGAAACCAAACTTTTGAAACAGAAAGGAATCATAAGACAACACAAAACCCTAGTGAAGTGAAAACGCTTGCAGGGCGCACCCTCACCTTAGGTCACAGAAGTGCCCACTGCATGTACTGCCTGTATTATTGCTGCAGATGTTCTGCAGCCCATCGTATTTAATCACAAACATGTGTGGTATTTAGTTCAGCTATGTGACAGGAAATACCATTTGTAAAATACTCAACCACAGCAAAAGCTATCCGCGTCTTCAAATATGATCTGCACTGGTTCCAGCTCGGCTCCCAGTGCCACTCCCTGCCCCGCTATGGATTTAACCTCCACTTCAGGATGAACCTGGGTCCTGGTGATTTTTTTAACCTTGTTTTAATAATCTGCTCATTTCCTAAATCTAGACAGTAGTATAAACAGATAGCAACCAAAACCGACTAGTCCCAGGAGATGGTCTTTACATGAACAAAGAAAAGATTTTGGGCTGGGTGGGCTATTCTGATTTCAGAATGTTATTCTCACCATGATACTCTTTTTTATATTTATTATTTTGAGATGGGGGGAGGGGACAGAGAGAGGGAGAGAGAGGGAATGCCAAGCAGGCTCCACACTGTCAGCACAGAGCCTGACATGGGACTCAAACTCATGAACCATGAGATTATGACCTGAGTGGAAATCAAGAGTTGGATGCTTTACTGACTGAGCCACCCAGGTGCCCCTCACCATGACACTTTTATGGAGTAGCTACACCACATTCATATCACTGTCATAAATGCTATGGAATTTGCTAGGCAGATGTCTCTGAGCCTCACTTTCTTCATCTTTGAAATCGTGATATTTGCCTCATATGTAAATTGCCACAAAATGGGTACTCGGTATATATAATTTTCCTTTCTCCTTGTCTTTCTCCTTTCTGTTTTCCCTGTCTCCCATTCTAGTCTTCCTTTCTCTAGTCAGGAAGAAAGGAAAAAGCCCAGACTCTGCAGTTTGCTTTAGCATCAGGTCAACTGGTTACAAATCCTTTTCTAGAACTGGGTGTCCATTCTGTCTGGCATATGACCATGCCTCTATCCTGCTCTCCAGATGTGATCTGTTCCTACCTTAGTCCCTTCTGCCTGAATGCCTGCTCAGGGGTTCTCCTGGAAGATGGCATCTCTCTAAACAGAAAGAAGTTAACAGCCTTGGGGAAGAGACCCACGGTCAAATGTGTTTGAGAAATCCTGATTAAGTAAGGGTTTACATGTCTCTTCACAGCATTCCTTCCCAGAGCCTATAGAATACTAACCTTCTTAGGGGTTCCAGGATGGGGTAACAGGCAGCCATCCTCAAAGATCCACATAGATGGTTTGCCTCAGAACATTCTGGAACCTGGTTTTTTTTGTTTTCAAGGTTTATTTACTTTTGAGAGACAGAGAGCAAGAGCAAGGGAGGGGCAGAGAGAGAGGGAGACAGAGGATCCAAAGTAGGCTCTGTGCTGACAGCAAAGAGCCCTAAATGGGGCTCAAACCCACAAACTGTGAGATAATGACCTGAGCCGAAGTCAGATGCTTAACTGACTGAGCCAGCCAGGCTCACAGAACATGCTCTTTTAAGATAAAGTGACTGGGGCTAGGAAACACACAGTCCACCTTTAATTCTGGATACCCTGGCCTTTCTTTCTGTTGCCACCACTGTCTCAGCTCTGACCATGCAGACTGGCCACAGGCCCAGACAGCTCCTCTAGTTTAGCAGTGTCTCAGCATCACTCTCAGAACAAGCAGCAGCCACGGGTTCTTCCCCCGGGGATACCAGCAGTTCTCACAGAAGGACATACCCCTTTTGCTTACCCAGACAGGAGACCAAAGAGCTTCCAGATCAGCCATGACTGGAGTAACTCTTGCCTCTGAGCTCAGTGAGCATGTTAGAGTTTTGTTCCCCAGGTCATCCCCTGGCACTGAAGGTGACATCTGGCAGCTCCCTTCACTGACAGCACTAAAGCCTCCCACCCCAGGTCCCAGCCTCTTCTGGCCAAGGCAGGGAACCCACTAGGGCCTGAGACCCTCCCATGGGAATCAGGCTCTGGAATGCTGCACAATGCCCAGGACATACTCCACCTGGGGCCATGAAGCCTCAGCCTGTCTCTCCCCAACCCCACGAAGCCCCAGCCCATGGTCATCTTCCCTTCATGGGCTTCTGGGACCCTGCTCAGTCTCCCACTACAGAAGGTCTGGGAGGGAACAATGTGGGGCTATGGGCTAGGGTCAGCCTCTCATCTGCCACTTCAGTGAGTGGCGCTGAACTCTTGGGCTATTCTCTTAGGGAAGAATGAGGACCTAGCACATTTCACAGCCAAGTCTTGTCCAAAGTGTAAAGGAAGGAAACTACCTCAATCAGAGTCTTCTTGATGGTGGACACAGTGCTGAGACTCATGGTCTCAACCAGACATCTGCCTGCCCTAAAGGTCTGTTCTCTGTCCTTAGGACCTGCAGGTGGCAAATGGGGACCTCTTAAACAACAGTTAAAAGGAGCTCCTTGTGCATGGGCTCTTGCCCTCTAGTCACAGCAAGGGCTCAACCCACAAAGGCAGAAGAGCACAGAGGTCTAGAGGACCGACTCACACCCAAGTCACCTGGCCTCTCATCTCACTTCCTCTGCTTATTATCCCTGACACATGTTGCTTAACATTCTCAGGTTCCTCATCTATAAACTGAAAATGAATCACACCTACTTCCTAAGCTCCAAATAAGTTAATGCTAAATTAATAAGTAAAATGCTGTATCATAGGCACTCAGAAAATAGTAGCATGATGCTTACAAGCAAGGAGTCCTTGAGTCAGCACTGACCATTGCTAGCAGCCCCAGGCCAAGCAGCAGGCTGGGCCAGGCCTTCAGGGGACACCGGTGAGGGCCTCGGGGTTCCTGTCTAACCCTGAAATGGCTCTCCCATTCTCTGGCAAGAGAAAACCAAGGTTTGCAAGCCCAGTGTGTACTGAACTGAGCTGTGAAATAAAAAGCACAACTTAAAGCAAGTTGACACAGCACCTGGAGATGGTGAAAGTAATCACAAAAAAGACTGATCAAAAATGACATAGTCCCTTTCTACGTGTGGCCAACAATTGTAAGGTGAAACCCTGGGACCACACTCATCACCCACACCAGAGACTCAGCATGGCTGTCCCAGAGGTCCTCCACTGGCATGACTTAACTCCCCAGGGGACACCTGGCAGTGTTTGGAGACATATTTAGTTGTCATGGCAGGGAGTACTACGGGCATCAAGTGGGTGGGGGGGGCAGGGATGCTGCTTAACATCCTCCCACGCACAGCACAGCCCCCACAACAAAAAATTATCTGGCCCAAAATGTCAATAGCACCAGGGTGCCTAGGTGGCTCATTCAGGGAAGTACCTAACTCTTGATCTCAGCTGAGGTCACTGTCTTGCAGTTTGTGAGTTCGAGTCCCACATCAGGCTCTGTCCTAATGGTATGGACTCTGCTTTGGATTCTGTCTCTCCTTCTCTCTGCTCCTCCCCTGCTTGTGTGCTCTCTCTCAAAAAAAAAAAAAAAATTAAAAAAAAATGTCAATAGCACCAAGGTTGAGAAGGCTCCTTGTCAAGAAGGCCAGCGAGCTGAGTATGCCAAGCAGGATGTCTGCCCTTCTGCATCTGTCTACTTTGTAGAAAATGAATTGGAAGCTTAAGCTGGGCAACGTGCCTGAGGTGGCACAACCAGAAAAAGGTGCTATCAGAATCGAACCCCGTCTGGGCCCTGAATCTCACACCCTTTCCACTACACCACACTGATTACCAGGGCAGGAGTCACAACAGGATAGAGTGTAGATAAAGGAATATTTATATAGAAGACTTGCCAGGATCCCGACACCAAAGTGATCTAGAAAACACAGGAGAAGGGGGAATCTGGCACTTAGAAGTAGAGCCATAGGAGGGGCAGGAAGAGGGGCAGGTCTGAGGTACATCCAAGTGGAAATATCTAGCAAGGCGCTAGAAACACAACAGTACTTGGAGAGAAAACCAAAGGCTACACATGTAGAGCTGGGGCTCTTTCTAGGCTACGTAAGAGCGGAATCCAGGAGAAAACAGGGGAGCCCAAATGGCCTCCAAAGCTGAGGACTGGTGACTTTATAGGAGGTGGAAAAGAAAGGGAAAAAGGGAGACATACCCAAGAGGTCAAGGTAAAACCCGAGGTGCAAGGACCCCCAAGGCAGGAAAGAATGTCCTCCTGAGGCCTTGCAGACCAGCAGAGGGCAGGGACAATAGAGAGGAGAGACATCTGGGATTAGTGATAGGGTCGGTAGGATTGGGCGGGAGCAATTTCACCAGTGGGTGGGGGTGAGGCCAGGCTGCCAGTCTGGAAGCAAAGGGAACATCGATGCTGAGGCGCACAGGCAGAGGCTGCGGTCAGCGGTCCATGTCTTGGCCACCTCAATCCCCCAGCCCCCAGGTCCTGGTTTGGGCAGCTCTGGGGGCTGCGTTGTTTCCTGGGTGCACTGGTTTCTGGCAGCCCTAGTAAAAGCCCCCCTTTTTGACCTCTACCTACACTCCAGTCTCAGGAGCACAAAAGGGCCCCAGGGCTTCCCACTCTCCCAAAAATCCACCCCGCCCCTAGCCAGGGGAAGGAGGCAGACAAAGTGAGCCTTCGTGCAGGCAAGGGCCAACAAACAAGGCCTGCTTTCAGGGCTGCCTTCTGGTATTTATGCTCCTGTGGGCTTTCCAGTGGGAAGAGCAAGGCACTCAAGAGGAGGAAATGAGAAAGGGCATTATCTCCTCAGGGACCCCCAGGGCTGGGCGGGGGGTGGGGGTGCAGGAGGCTGTGGTTACTGGATGGTGGCTCCCGGATTTAGATTCTGCATTCTCAAAGGAAACCATGAAAACGATGTGGGATAAAGTCAGCTGAAGGGGGCCACACATCTTAAACATGCAAATCTCCTCCTCCCCCTCTTCTGCGGAGGCCCAGGGGCCCTCCTGAAGATAAGCAAAAAGCCCTGGAAGTTTAAAGAACTGTAAAGAGGATCTTTCTCTGGACTTAAATATTTGGGGGTGGGGGTAGGGGAACAAAATCAACCACTTCGCTATAAAAACTGGTCAAGTAATTTATCTTAATTACCATGTAATTATGTTTAGTGTTTTCAGAAGAAGCTGTAGCTAAATGGCCCAGAAAGGATATTTAACGCTTTAGAATGTGATTCCCTCCCACACACTAATCATGCTGCGTTCAGATTGGAATGGTCTAAGAAGTTAAGCACCATCGCATGCTGGGAGAGACCCAGGATCTCCATCCTTGGATGCTGGGGCCCTTTTGCTGCATGTTCTGGTACAAATTCTTGTAGCCCCAACCCCTGTGCATTCACTCAGCCAACAGTGTCTTCTAAGTGCTGGGTCCTGAGTGAAACACCATGCAGGCAACAGAAACCAGTAGCACCTGATTCGCGTGGTGGGGAAAGAAGGGTTTAGAAGTTAGATTGTGTGTGAATCCTGGCCCTGCCACTGACCAGCTGTGACAGGGGCAAGTTACTTGAATTCCCCGGGGTGTGAAAAAAAGCATAATCATAGTTAACTTTTACTGTTTGTTATGAGCTGAATTGTGCCCTGCAATTCAGCCCTAATGCCTAGTATTTCAGAATGTGACTGTGGTTAGAGACGAGCCTCTAAAGAGTTGGTTCAGTGAAAATGAGACTGTTAGGGTAGTCCCTGAGCCAATCTGACTGGTGTCCTTGTAAGAAGTGAGTTCATACAGAGAGACACCAGAGAGGCAGACACAGAGTAAAGGCCACGTAAGGACACAGCCAAGGAGAGAGGTCTCAGAAGAAATCAAACCTGCCGGCACCTTGATCTTGGGTCTCCAGCCTCCAGAACTGTGAGAAACACAGTTCTGTTGTTTAAGCCACAGAGGCTGTGGTTTTCTGACATGGTAGCCAGAGCAAACAGAGACAGCGTTCTTGCGACACTAAATAAAGTAACACTTATAAGATGGCAGGTGCCTAAATAGAGATCATAAGTAGAGGCTGTCATCACTAGATTCTGCTTCTAAGCTGCTTATAACCTGGTAGAAACAACCAGAGGAAACAACAAATGAAAGACAGAATGTGCTCACTCTCCCGCACTAAAGCATACTAGGAGGTTGGGAGGGGACAGCCCTGGCTCGGGGGCAGGGAGGCTCTCTGAGGAGGGGACACCTGCTTGCGCAGCAGATGAGGCATCGGTGACCATACCTTCTTGTCCATGTTTCTGTGCCTGTGGGTCACATGCCAGTTAATACCAGCATAGGGGACTATCTCCTGCCTGGCTTCATCCACCTGCTAAGCAGACACAAAACCCAGCTGTGCAGGGGCTGATTGCTGAAGTCTCAGGTCTCCCCTCCAGCTGCCCAAACTGGGCCACAAGCCCCAGAGACGACATCAGAGGTAATCCAGGCAGTGTGCAAGCCCCAGATCAAATGCATTCTGGCTTATCTGTGGCCAGTCCTGGGCTGTTGCTGACCACCAAGCTCACCTGGAAATGCCCAAATTGCTGTGACTACACAGGCAGGAACCACTGACTTACAGAGAACCAAAGCACGTTTGATTCAATCCTCGCCATTCCTGGCAATTCCAGAATGTACATGTGTATAAATATGTAACAATCTGAACAATTTTAAGATTTTAAAAATCACTCATGGAAGTTCTATTTACAAACTCAGTACAGAAGATCAACATTTTACTTGGGCTCTTAGTCTCAAATTCAGATATCATACACACAAATAATATTTGTGTCTCTTAGGCTACAGGGAATGCATGCAAAATATGTGAACTTTATTGCATTTTGAAGGACACTAAATGTTTTAACAAAGAATTCTGCACTTACAGCAAAGTCTGATTAGAAACATGTAAGTATGGGTGTACCTGGGTGGTTCAGTCAGTTAAGTGACTTCGGCTCAGGTCATAATCTTGTGGTTTGTGGCTTCAAGCCCCACATTGTGCTCTGTGCTGACAGCTGGGGAGCCTGGAGCCTGCTTTGGATTCTGTGTCTCCCTCTCTCTCTGCCCCTCCCCTGCTCTCTCTCTCTCTCTCTCTCTCTCTCAAAAATAAACATTTAAAAATATATATTAAAAATAAAAGAAACATCTAAGTAGGAGTAAATGAACAGATTTGCCACTGACATTCTCAGCGATGGGCATTAGCTTATACTTAAACTTCCACATCACAGGGTGCCTGGCTGGCTCAGTCGAAAGAGCATATGACTCTTGATCTCAGAGTTGTGAGTTCGAGTCCTATTTGGGTATAGAGATTATTTAATAAATAAATAAACTTTAAAAAAAACCTTATGGGACGCCTGGGTGGCTCAGTCAGTTGAGCCTCTGACTTTGGCTCAGGTTATGATCTCATGGTTCGTGAGTTCGAGCCCCATGTTGGGCTCTGCACTGACAGCTCAGAGCCTGGAGTCTGCTTTGAATTCTGTGTTTCCCTCTCTCTGCCCCTCTCCCACTTGCACTGCCCCCCATTCTCTCTCGCTCTCTCCTCTCTCTCTCGCTCTCTCTCTCAAAAATAAATAAACATTAAAAAAAAACCGTACTAACTCTACATATCAACCAGGGTGCTTGACTGGCGTCCTTCATCTGGACTCTGAATCTCCATGTAAATAAGTAACTTCCAGTGTCCTCACAGAACACCCAGTTGCCTGTGTGTATTTCTGCCCAGTGAGGTCCACGAGCTCCTGACAGCACAACAAGGGGCTCACCCAGCTCTAAGATGCAGGCAGGCCTCCATGGACACACCCAGGGACTCTCTTGCCATACCCCTCTCTCCACACGAGACCTTCTACTAATTGCTCACAGCACAAAAACGTGCCTCTGGGTGAGGTCCCCACAGCTGTTTGCCCAGCCTGGAAGCCAGGAGGCCAGTGTTTGGGAGGTTTTGTTCCCAAACAAGTCATCGCTAGCAACTGGTTTCAAAAAGTCCTAACAATTTATGAAGATTCAAATTCTAACAATCTGTGAAGATGAATTCTCCTGAAAAAGAGGTCTTACAGAGAAGTGTGTACCTCCCTGAAGACTCCCTTCCCATCCAATCTCTTTAGGACTCCTGCAACTATGCTTCAGGATGGAAGTTTTCTGATAGTGGTCACAACAGTATCTCCCATCTAATGCTCTTCTGAAAGGCCATGGAGCAGGAAAGCTCTATTTCCCCTTCCCTTGACGGTGGGCCTGTCACTGCTCCCACCAATACAGTGTGGCAGAAGTAACACTGTGGCAATTCTAGGCATAGGCCTGAACTGCCCCAAAAGCTGCCCTTCCTACTTTGTGGAAGCGCTGAGCCACCACATAAGAAGAGGCCACACTGGGGCACCATCTTGGACATCCAGCCACCTTAGCTTTCAGTGATTCCAGCCTCAGTTGCCATCTGACTGGAACTATATGAGAGACCCTCAGCCAGTGAGCTGAGGTGTACCCACACAACAAGGAGAGACCACGTTACATTGTGATTTTTTAAGCCTCTACATGTTTTTGTGTGATAAAATATACATAAACATAACATTTACCCTTTCAGCCACTTTCAAGTGTACAGTCCTGGTATTAAGTACAATCACATGGTTGTGCAACCATCACTACCATCCATCTTCAGAACTTTTCATCTTCCCAAATTGAAACTCTGGACTCATTAAACACTAACTCTGCAGGCCCCAGCCCAGCCCCTGGCCACCGCCACTCTACTTTCTGCCTCTATGAAGCTGACTACTCTAAGTACCTCATCTAAGGAATCGTACAATATTTGTCCTTTTGTGACTGGCTTATCTCACTTAGCAAAATGTCTTCAAGGTTCATCCATGTTGAAACATATGCCAGAATTTTCTCCCTTTTTGAGGCGGAACAATATTCCATTGCATACGTACACTAGTCTGCTTGTCCTTTCATCCATCAGTGAAAACCTCTACATTTTGGAGTGGTTGTTCTACAGCAATAAAAAGTTGGAGCACTGGGCAATGCAGGCCTGACACGGCAGAGCAAGGCTCCTAAGGCAGATGTCAAGAGCTGGAAAGTCTGGCAGAAACACAGAGCACTAGGGCACTAACCCCCAGAGTAGATGACTGAGGAATCCAGGTTGGAATTACCAATAGCACTCATCACAGAAAGCTGAGTGTCTCTAAGGGTCTCTATTCTAGGCTGGGCACAACCCCTAGATAGGAACTGGCAGGATCCCATTCATGCCTGGGTGCCTGCCCTGGCACAGGCTGATAGGTCCAAAAAAAATTTGGTGAATGAGTGAAAAATGTACGTGACATTGAAGCCAGGTTCTGGGTCCTATCAGAGTCTCTTACAGGCTCCCTATAGGTCAAGAACTGTGCCAAGGAAAGTGTAGGAAAACAGCTGCTGCTGGCTGGAAATGGAAGGGGAGGTAGTAGCAGCAGGACAATCTGACAGGGAAAAACCCATCACTTCCCTGGGAAGAGCAGGATCTCCACAAAAGCACCCTGACCCAGGCAGCCTAGCAGGACTTCCATCCTGAGAGGAGGCCCCTTGGGAAGGGTGTGCTGGGTATCAGGCTGAGCCAACAGGATGAGGTATCTTAGGCACCAGCCCTGCTTAGCATGTCACCCTCAGTTCCCAGGGCTCAGGGCAATAGAGCTTCGTGTGTCCACTACAGGAGCAGAGGGGTTAGGGGAGTCCCTTGCCCCACCAAAGGCTATGGTGGGCTGGAAGGGAGACTTGAGCTGTGAGCTGAGTCACAGATTTGAGCCCTGGGAGCTCTGGGACAATGGCTTTCCTTCACAACAGGGGGAGCCAGGCTAGTTGCACCATGACCTCGGCCCTCCCACGGTAACTACTTAGCCAAGGAAATCCAACACTCTCTTCCTGCTGCACTGCTCCACTTGGTCACATAACCAGGGTGCCAGACACAGGTCAGGATGCACCAGAGCACAGAAGCTAATTCCAAATCTAAGAAGAGAACTCGTTCCTGGTTGACTTAAAGAGTGAATAACAACCATACGAATGCCCACTTGGGGTTTAACAGAAAGGGCTCATATTATGTTTCAACTCTGCATTCAGGTTTTCCAGTCTTTAAAGATAAAGCAACACGTTAAGTAATAATTACAAAGGTGTTTTTCTCTGTTTCTCTTCAAACATATACCTTGAAGGTTAGAAACTGCTTACCATGTGGAAAGCAGTTAGAAGCACCAATAAAAGAGTTCAAGAAACATGGATTTTGAACTTGGCTCAGCTTCTAAGTAATCGTGGGGCTTTAAGCAAACTAATTACCCTCCTTGGGTCTCAGTTTCATAATGATAAATAAAGGAAAATACTCTGTATTCCCATGGTTTGGTTATGCACATTAATGAGAATAACTATATGTGAGATGATATATAAATAGATACACACTTATATATGGGAAGTCCTCATAAGAAAAATTAAACTATAAATATGTTAGAGATTTACTTATGTTCAGTAGGTACTTGTTGAATAAATGGCCAAATAACCCAAGATTATAATAAGACACTTTGGTGAGAACAGTCCCTCTTCACACTAGGGAATCCCCACTAGCATATCTACCAGATCTTAAAAGACCACCTCTCTTGGGGCACCTGGGTGGCTCAGTCGGTTGAGCGTCCGACTTTGGCTCAGGTCATGATCTCACAGTTTGTGGGTTCGAGCCCTGCGTCGGGCTCTGTGCTGGCAGCTCAGACCCTGGAGCCTGCTCCCGATTCTGTATGCCCCTCTCTCTCTGCCCCTCCCATGCTCATGATCTGTCTCTCTCTGTCTCTCAAAAATAAATAAATGTTAAAAAAAAATTAAAAAATAAAAGACCACCTTTCTCTGCAGGAGGCCGAGCCCCCCTCACCCATATCTTAACAGCCAACTCTCAGGGCACCTGGGTGGCTCAGTCGGTTAGGCATCCAACTTTGGCTCAGGTCGAGCCCCACATTGGGTGGCTATCAGCGCAGAGCCGACTTCAGATCCTCTGTCCCCCTCTCTCTGCCTTCCCCTGCTTGTACTCTCTCTCTCTCAAAAATAAATAAACATTAAAAAAAAAATCAATTCTCCCAGCCTGCACACTTCCCTTCCATCTGGTCTTATATTCACCAGCCTGAAATCCAGGGTCAAAGCCTGCCCCAGCCCCCTGGCCCAGCTCCCACTGCAGTTCATGACATGAAGCTACTTTTTGGGCCAACTGCCAAACTCAGAAGCCTAGGTCTGCACCCTGGGTCTCCATTGCCTTTGACAGCAGAGAGAAACGACTTACTCCCTCTTCCTGGTTTTCATGAAGCACAGCCATGTGGAATATTTGTGGACCAGGAGCTCAGGGCCTCTTCCCATTACCTCAGGCCTGGACTCCACTCATGACCTTCCCCTGCAAAACGAGGCTCACACGAGTTCTTCCACCTCTAAGGGCTTTGGGGCACATCATATAAGGTGAAGGACTCAGAAGTTTCTTTGAAAAATATGAAGCACTCTGTAAATTCTTCTGCTTTCGTTACTCTTACTCATGGACTTCAGTGTGGTCTCAGATAAAGACCCTCTAGAGGCCTGGGATTGTTCCCTGGGGGAAACTCTTTTGGTACAATGACCACACACAAAGAGAAAAGCTTGATGCTCTTTGCATCTCCAGTGCTAAGAGCAAATGCAGCATGAGCTCCAGGACAGGGGCTGGGACGGAAGTCAGGAAACCAGGTTCCGGCCTCTTTGGCCCTGCCAGTAAATTAAGCGCATCACTTAACCTCTCTGGGCATTTTTCTTCATATGCACAATGGAACTGACAAGCCACCCACATTCCTATTCACCAGGATGCGAAGAGGGCAAAGAATTTGAAAAGAAAAACACTGCACAAATAGAAATGTTGTAGTATTCAGTGGGCATAGAGAGTTGAGAAAGAAGACATGGAAAAAGAAAAAAGAAGGGGGAAAAGGGAACAAATCATAAAGCAAGAAGACATCTGGGATGATGTTGAGATGTCATCATCCCAGCCCTTGAGAAGGGCTGGATGGAATGCTATGGAAGCTTCCAGTACAGTTAGTATCCCCCAAGCCCAAGAGTCTGTCTAGATTAGAAGCTCCACCACAGAGACATAGGAAGTTCAACTCCAGCAGAGAAAAGGGGATGGAAGGAAATGAAGTCCATCTACCACCTGCAGTGGCATGAGACATACCAGAAGCCCAGACTCACTGCTGTTTGCTTTTATAGCTCAGCTCACAGTGAGAAGAGAGATGAGGAATTAATAGGGTCCACTACCTACAAAAATTGTGTAATGTCCCCAGGGAGGGGACAGCCAGGCCACATCCTAGTACACGACATCCAGTCCAGAGTGCTCCATTTTAAGGCGGACGTTCAAAGACTACAGAGTTCCCGGGGCGCCTGGGTGACTCAGTCGGTTAAGCGTCCAACTTCGGCTCAGTTCATGATCTCACAGTTCGTGAGTTCGAGCCCCGCATCCGGCTCTGTGCTGACAGCTCAGAGCCTGGAGCCTGTTTCAGATTCTGTCTCCTTCGATCTCTGCCCCTCCCCAACTCGCTCGCTCTCGCTCTCTCTCTCTCTCAAAAATAAACAAACTTTAAGAAACATTAAAAAAAGAAAAAGACTACAGAGTTCTCAAAGGCTGGTCATCAGGACAGTGGGGTGTATTGAGACCACATCACAATGGATGGGCTATAAAACCTGAAAGTGTGTCCCTAAACAAGACTTGTGGAGGACATGAGAAGCAAAGGCTCTCTTAGAATCAGAAAAATACTTGAAACATCATCTAATCCAACCGTCACAAGCAAGAGATCTCTAACACAACATCTCTGCTGAGGAATTAGCCAGCTGCTGCTTGAACTCTTCAGTAATGGAGACCATATCACTTTATAAGGAGTTCACCTCATTATCGCTGGGACAGGATTAAACTCTTCTCCCTCCTATTAACCCCAAATTAACCTCTTCCTGGTTTTCATTGTGCTCTTCGGGGACGCAGGCTAAGTCTAAACACTTCTCACCTGCCTGTCCTTCAGACAACTGAAGACAGCTGGTCTTGATGACCTGCATCTGGCTTCGCACAGACTTGCCCAGGAGGAACACACACCCCTGAAAGCATACTCTCCAGCCTCTCCAATGCTTCCTTCCTGGCCATCTCCAGCCAGTTCTGACCTCAGGCTGCCATGGGGTGCTGACTGCTGCCCCTGCCTTGCTCAGAGCATGTCATCCTGGCCATGACCCTTAGCTGGGTTTGGTCAAAGAGGTCTTGGTCTCCTCCTGCCCCTTTGACCAAACTCTGGTCCATCTCTTGGTCTTGGCTCTGCTGCTGTGCCCAGTGCTAAGGGCTTTGTCATGAACATACTCCACAATGAGACCAAAAAATGACAGTCCCAAATTCATGCCACTTCATAGAAAGCAACTAATCATTTGACTTTAGGTCTTCTAAAGAAGACTGAATCTAGAATGTTCAATAGGCACTAAATATATTTTCTAACAGCTCGCTTGACAGATGAGGAAATAGAGGTCCAAAGGGGTAAAAGGATTCACTCAGGTAACACGGCCAAGAAGATGAACTCTCGTCTTTGATTTTTCAGTCCCACATTCCTTCTCCTGCAGTTAAGAGGAACTGAAGTTATCTTATGGCCCTCTTCTCAGTACATTTGGGGTAAATTTTCCATAGTTTGTGCGTATGGGCCTTCTTTCCTTTTTGACTCAACAGACATTCACTAAGCACTACTAAGTGCTTTGTAAATATTCTCAGTGAGATTTGAAGCAAGCTTCCCATAGGGATCAACATCTTGCTGTGTGAACATGCAGTGTGTGTGTGTATGAACTAATTCTTTCTTGCATGCACACATTCACTCAATGAGAGCTGAGCACTGGGCTACACACTGGTGCAAGTAAACATAGTCACAGTCCTTTACCCCCAGAGCATTCTCTGTCTAGTACAGACAGTTCTCAAATGTTTTGTTAGTGCAGGCTACCGTGGGGACCCACAGCCAGATGCTTAGTTAAGATCGGCGAGAGTGACAGCTCAGTGTCCGTAATGGTATGCGTATGTCTGTGTGTGGGGAAGTGAAGCTACCAGACCTGGTAGTTTGAAAAGGCCTCTGAAAGAGTAGGCTTTTGAGCTGAATCCTGAAGGAGGATATGAATTGATCAGGCAGAGCAGACTGGAGAGCTGTGAGTGTGCAAAGACAGGGGCAGAAGAGAGCCTGATTCTGCAGGCAGATGGGCCCAGCTGGAGCCAGGACCTAACACAGGTGCTGCCATGAAAGAGGCAGGTTAGGTGAGTAAGGTACAGAAGCCCTTCTGTATCATGCTAAGGAGTTTGAATTTATCCTAAAGGCAACAGGATTCAGTGAAAGAATTGAGAAAGGAAACAGGATCAGATCAAAATTTTAGAAAGAATGCTCTTACAGTGGAGGATGGGCAGGAAGGCGGTGAGGCCAGAGGCAGGGAAACCCGATAGGAGGCGATAGTCAGAAAGCAGGAGAAACCCAGGGTTGAGCCTGATGGCTCCTGCCTACACACACACTTGATTTTCAAGTCTGAAATAGAAGGGAGGAGAGACTGCTTTTCATGTACATCTCTCATGGCACCGGGGCAAGTGCCCCACAGCACATCATCATCACCACTCTCCACAGTGACTTGCTGGCAACAGAAAAGTAATGGCAGCGGTAGCTTCATGACCAGTCTTGATGTGCAGGAACCTCAAACATAGCAGCCGCTCAGTAAGTACTGGCTGCATGCGTGAGCCACATACATCAAAAGGGGGTGGGGGTGGGGGGAGCAGTCCTAAATAAAGCAAGGTCACGGTCTCAGAAGCACAGATAAGTCAAGTCCAAGCAAGGCAACAAGTCAGAAACAAGACACACAGGAAAAGTTCCAGGAGGGAAGACGTAAAAAAACAAAACAAAACAAACGTCCTTCATAAGAGGTCAAGAGCTCAGACAAACTAGGAAACCCATAAAGGAGCCAGCACCTGTCTCAGGCGGTGAGATTCCCCGGGTCTCTTGTCTCTGGAGGCAGCATGCAGCTGGGGGAGCCCATACGGTGCCCTCGTGGGAATCAGGGAAGGTGCCTCCCTCTGGCCAGATGGGCAACAAGCAGGCCACAAGCGATGGGGTTTGCAGCAGAGTGCCCGCGCGTGGCGGCTCGTTAAGGCCAGTGTGTGTCTGCGCATGGGCACGTGTGAGCAGTTAAGGAGGACATCTGGCAATCTGGCAAGAGAGGGGAATGTGTGGGTGAGAAACGCGCAGATCCCAACAAGTAGGGGGCTGTTTAAAGCTGGGTAAACCCCATCACGTGTGGTACATAGCCATTCCCACTGGGAGCTGATAGTCAAAGAAGAATGATAAAGAGGATGAGGTTGGGAGCCTAAAATAACAAGTTTCTGCCCTTACGGGCGGGGGGAATGTTCATCTAGGCAAGTCTGAGCCTTCTCGGAACTGGAAGATTCTGACATTATCACCTGGTTCCCAGGAAAGCCTGATCACTTGTTTTCCCTCAAGATAATTTTCTGAAAATCAGAAGCACCTGGTAAGTAGCCACTGTGCTACTTACAATCACCCCAACCAGGCATCTTCCACTGAAGCCAGACTGGCAGCCACCAGGGGGATTTTCACAAAATTTATGACGTTCTGCTTCTGGCCACAAACACTGGAGCTGCATTAGGAGAGGTTCTCAGCTGTAAAGATGTGAGATTAAAACATTTCTCTATGTTGGTATTAACGCTAGATTGAGGCAAACAAAAGCAAGGTTTATAGCATCAATTACTGTCTTCTAGCACCTCCGAACTGGCCCTGAATATGAGTTACGGTGAGCCAGGGAAGAAAACTTTCAAAGGGATGAACAGAGGCCAGTGTGACAGTCCTGTCTCTGAATTTCTGGGCCATAGCTGTTTTAAATTAGATTCTCAATGCTGCCTCTGTGAAACTCTTGGCTTAGCTCTGTAATGGAAAAGTTATTTTTGTGCTCTGAGCCACAGATATTTATATGGAGGCACATCCCCATAATTCCAATTATGTTTTGTTTTCATGATGCTCTTTTCCTCTACTTAAGAACCGTCATAGCTATCATTATTATTTCTGATAAGACACTTGCAAAAAAGCTCTGGGCCAAGTACAGATTCCACAGGGCCCAGATAAATGATGTTGTAAAATAGGCAGATTTTAGGTCTTGTGAAACCCTCAAGGAATACCTTCAGTTCTTCTGCCCACTATGGCTGCCTCTCCTTTGTCGATTCCCCACCCCTGATGAAACACTTTAATTACTCATGGACTTCATGATCCCTCCTCAGAAAACCTAGTCCCAGAAGTCATTTTGTTATTTATATACTCTCCCTGGGGTCTTAGCATTTAATTTTTTTAAGTATATTTATTTATTTTGAGAGAAAGAGAGCAGAGGAAGAGCAGAGAGAGGGAGAGAGAGAATCCCAAGCAAGAGGAGCCTGACATGGGGCTCAATCCCAAGAACCATGAGATATGACCTGAGCCGAAATCAAAAGTCCAATCCTCAACAACTGAGCCATCCAGGCGCCCCTGGGGTCTTTGCATTTAAAATGTTATCTTCAGGGGCACTTGGGTGGCTCAGTTGGTTAAGCGTCCGACTTTGGCTCAGGTCATGATCTCATGGTTCGTGGGTTCGTCAGGTTCTGTGCTGACAGCTCAGAGCCTGGAGCCTGTTTCAGATTTTGTGTCTCCCTCTCTCTCTGCCCCTCCCCCACTTGTGCTCTGTCTATCTCTGTCTCAAAAATAAACTATATAAAAAATTTTAAATGTTAGCTTCAATAGGGGCGCATGGATAGCTCAATTGGTTAGGCATCCGGCTTGGGCTCAGGTAATGATCTCATGGCCATGGGTTTGAGCCCCTCATTGGGCTCTGTGCTGACAGCTCAGAGCCTGGAGCCTACTTCGGATTCTGTGTCTCCTTCCCTTCTTCCCCCTCCTCCACTAGAGCTCTCCCTCTCTCTCTCTCTCTCAAAAAAAATATTTAAAAAATTTTTAATGTTATCTTCAATAATGAAATAAAGGGTTTTTATCTTCAGGACAGGAACACTAACTACTAGAGCAAAGAGATACTTGTGGTTAAGAAGGGCACTCAAATAACAACGTAGTTATTCTATAGAAATGTCCATCAACATGCTGTGGGGGCAACTAAAAGCTGTTTGTACAAAAGCAAAATCAAAATGGTGATTCAAGGCATTAAGGAAATTCATCCAAGAGAAATCTTCATAGATTACCAAGAAAACCTAAGTTATTATGAGGTGTTCCCATGTCCTCTCCCTAGAAATCTCTCTGTTTAGACCTTCTGAAGCACAATCCTGATTTGAAAGAGACAGAACAGGGGAGGGGAGATAGCAGGAGACCACTATCTATGAGCTTTAACATATGCCAAGCATTTGGTCCATATTATTTCCTGTTATCTCACTTAATCTTCAGAACAACTTACTGAGGTACGTCTTATTATTACTGTTTAGAGAAAAGGAAACTTAGCCTCAGAGATGTTAAGTAACTTGCCTAAGGCCACTGTTATGGTCTGAATGTTTGTGTCCCCCCAAAATTAATATGTTGAAATCCTAACCCCCAAGGTGATGGTATTAGGAGATGGGGGCCTTTGGGAGGTAACTAAGTCACGAGGATGGAGTTCTCATGAAGGGGATCAGTGCCCCTAGAAGAAGACGCTATAGACAGCTCCCTCACCCCTTCCGTGGTGTGAATACATAGTGAGAAGACTGCTGTCTGCAGTTCAGAAGAGTGTCCTCACCAGAACCATGCCGGCACCCTCACCTTGGACTGCTAGTCTCCAGAACCATGAGAAATCAACTTTTGTTGTTAATAAGCCACACTGTCTATGAAACTTTGTTATAGCAGCCCAAATACCCTAAGATAGCCACACATCTATTTAGTGGCAAAGCTTAAAATCAAACCCAGATCTGCCTGACTCCAAAGTCCATTTCTTTTCCATTATCACCTGGGGCTGACATGAGGACCAGGGGAGAAGGCCAAAGGTGTTTACTGATTTGGTTCTTTAAAAGAATAGATTTGTTGGGAAGATCTGTGAAAGAGATGCTTGCATAGATTTCCTTAAACATTTCCTATAAACAGGCTCAGCTGACATCAAACAACATTCCCGGAGATGCTGCCAGCTGCATATAAAGAATCAATCCTTCAGTACAAATCTGTCTACACTGTTAGAGACGCAAGTAAATACACATGCCCAATAGAGATAGAACATCACCATCATGACCTAAGGGAACAGGATCCGCTCTACAAAGCCTTCCTTTCAACATGAATGTGAGTTAGGATGCTGGCTGGTCAGCCATCAATGTTACTACTGAACATTGTACTGGAGGGTCTACCCAATGCAATAAGACATGAAAAAGATCTGAATCACAAGGAATGAAAAGGAAAAGACAAATTAGTATTGTTTTGTAATTGTCTTCGGAAAATATTCAATAAAATCTACATACAGACTCTTGGAACTAAATCAGCTTGGATGCTAGATACAGGATCAAAATCCCAAAATCAGAAATGTTTCTATGGGCCACAAAATAACCAATTTGAAAATATAATAAGAAAAAAATATGTAAAATATCAACAAAACCTACAGGAAATAATTATAGCAAAAATTGTGTAAGACATTGATAGGGGAAATCACCAATCACCATCCACCTGAATAAAAGAAGATGGGAAGACCTAATTTTGTAAAGGTTTCAGTTCCTGCAATATAATGTGAATGCAATTTCAATAAAAATTCCAACATGGTTTTGTCTTTGGATGCAAGTAGACAAACTAATGTTGGTATGAACTAGTAAATCTAAGAAAGCCAATAAATTATGAAAAAATATATAAAAGTAATTCTAAGAGCTAGCAATTATTGTGAATGGCAGGCAATATTTTGCACACATTATCTCTTCACAATTATCCCTGAAGTGGATATTATTATCTATTTTATAGACAAGGAGACTGAGAGAAATTAGGTAACTTGCCCAAGGTTACTTGGTACTGTTAGGAGTAGCAACAGATTCAAGAAGACAATGGCGCAATATCTTCCAAGTACTCAGGGGAAATCACTGTGAGTCAAAAACTCAACACTCAAACTCTCTTTGTAAGAGCAAAATAAAGACATTTTCAGGAATACAAATACTTTCAAGTTTACCAAAGCTCTTTTATGAAAGAACTTCTTCTAAACTTACATTCACATGAAGAAAAATGAACTCAGAAGCAAGAAGTGGGGAGTCCAAAGTAGTAGCCTCCAAAATGCACTGAACTGATGAAACAAAACACTCTACAGGCATACCTCATTTTATTGCACTTTGCAGATACTGCGTTTTTTTTTTTTTTTACAAATTGAAGGTTTGTGGCAACTCTGCATTGAACAAATCTATTCACGCTTTTGCAATATAGTGTTTGCTTACATCATGTCCTTCTGTCACATTTGGGTAAATCTCATAATATTTCAAACATTTTTAAAAAATTTTTAATGTTTTATTTATTTTTGAGAGAAAGAGAGAGAGAGAGAGAGACAGCATGAGCAGGGGAGGGTCAGAGAGAGAGACACACACACAGAATCTGAAGACAGGCTCCAGGCTCTGAGCTAGCTGTCAACACAGAGCCCGATGCGGGGCTCAAACCCACGAACCATGAGATTGTGACCTGAGCCGAACTCGGACGCTTCACCAACTGAACCACCCAAGTGCCCCTATTTCAAACTTTTTCATTATTATTATATTTTTTATGGTGATCTGTGATCAGTGATTACTACTCACTGAAAGCTCAGATGATGGTTAGAATTTTTTAACAATATTTTCTTTTTTTAAAAAATTTTAAACATTTATTTATTTTTGAGAGATAGAGCATGAGCAGGGGAGGGCAGAGAGAGTGGGAGACACAGAATCCAAAGCAGACTTCAGGCTCCGAGCTGTCAGCCCAGAGCCGGACGCGGCACTCGAACCCACAAACCTCAAGATCATGACCTGAGCCGAAGTTGGTCGCTTAGCCGACTGAGCCATCCAGGCACCCCAACAATAAAGTATATTCTTAAGGAATGTATGTTGTTTGCTTAGACATAATGGTATTGCATACTTTAATAAAGTACAGTATAGTGTAAATATACTTTAAAAAAATTTTAATGTTTATTTTTGAGGCAGAGAGAGAGAGAGGGAGAGAGACAAAACATGAACAGGAGAGCAACAGAGAGAGAGGGAGACACAGAATCTGAAGCAGGCTCCAGGCTCTGAGCTGTCAGCACAGAGCCCGATGCAGGGCTTGAACCCACAAATCGCGAGATCATGACCTGAGCCGAAGTCAGTCACTTCACCGACTAAATCACCCAGGCACCCCTAAACATAACTTTTTTATGCACTAGGGAACCAAAAAATTCATCTGACTCACTTTTTTGCAATATTCATTTCACTGCAGTGGTCCAGACCAAATCTGCAATATCTCTGAGATGTGCCTATAAAGTAGGTGAGGAAAGTGGGACTACAGGAAGAGTAAAGGTAGGAAATACAAGGTGTCTAATGGCATTATTAGTTACTGAAAATACAGGCCATAAAGTCCTATACACATGTGAGAAGTAGGCAACTAAGTTGGCTATGTGCTTCTTTTGGCCAAATAAGAAATAAGAAACATCAGTTAAAGGATTCACACCATCCACAAGACAAAACAGCCAAGTTGCTCACAAGAACTGTTTCTCACACTGGGACCAGAAAGACCTTTCCCATACAGTTAAATGGATACAAGATCTGGGACATGGGTCTGAGTATAATTTGGGAAAGGGGTCCTTGACTCCTAAAAAATTTTTTTTTCAACAAGAGGGTGCTTTTAGAAGCATCAGCCTTCCTGGGGTGCCTCGGTGGCTCAGTCAGTTAAGTGACCAACTCTTGGTTTCAGCTTAGGTCGGATCTCATGGTTTAGTGAGTTTGTGCCCCATGTCTGGCTCTGTGCCCACAGTACAGAGCCTGCTTGTGATTCTCTGCCTCTCCCTCTCACTCTCTCTCTCTGCCCCTCCCTCACTCATGCTGTCTCTGCCTCTCTCAAAATAAATAAACTTTAAAAATAAGAAGCATCAGCCTTCCAGAATCTCTTCCTTGAAGAATAGAAGAGATAAAGCCTCCTACTTAAAGGTGTGTTATTTGAATGACCATGTGTTTTAGAAAAGCCCAAGCTTCTGCAGATCTTTAGGTATTTTCCAGGAAAAAGATGGATAAGGTGACCTCTGGGGGCCTGGCTGCCTGTGAGGGTACAGGGTGGTACAGGATGTGGGCATTTTTTTCCCCAAACTACCCCCAGAATCACTCACACTGAATATTTCCACTTCCACTAAACCAGTTCATTTTGTCAATGCATGGGATCACTCACACAGCCAGGCTTCCGAAAAAATAGTTTATTATTGTGCTTTTATAGTAATAAGCATCAAGAGGTAATAAGCTGTTCTCTTTCTTTCCTGTTCAATGGTAAATCCTTGACCTACCTACCCTGACATACCACATATGCAAAAGGGAGCCTGGGAGCTTTCCCTGGGTCTTCCTACCTCACGCTCCCCTGAAAATGCCAAGAACAATGAAAGCCCATGTGGGCAGAGCTCTGAAGACATAATTTGCCTGATCTCCTTTAAAAATCCTGCCTTCTACCAGGACTGCTCCAGAATCCCATGGGGTTCCTAGAACTTCAGGCTGCCTGGGAAGCTTCAGAGGAATTCTTAGATACCTTTTGTGGGTACAGATGGCTCCCCTGGGGAAGGTGAGCTACCTCAGGCTAAGTCTGGATCAATTCCCAAGGGCTTTCAACGAGAAGTGACAATGACAGAAGAGATGGGAGGCAGAGACATTTTACAATTAATCAAAATATTAGTTCTTACTAAAGTACAAAATACTTCACCTTCCCTTTTCTATATTTTCTTTCTTAATGTAGAATACATGGCAGGAAGATAGATGGCAGACAGTAGTGATTGAGATGCATAGACTTTTGTCACTGACCTGAATTCAAGATCTCATTCAAATACATAGAGGCCATGCAGCCCTGGCAAGTTATCCCTCCAAACCTAATTTCATGAGAATAACAGTTTCATGAGAATACAGTACTTACCTCACAGAGTTTTAAAACAAAACACCATATGCTTTATACTCAAGTGCTTTACACCATGTGTAAGTGCACCAAGTGCTTT
Source organism: Cryptoprocta ferox (assembly GCA_028646485.1). Lineage (NCBI taxonomy): Eukaryota > Metazoa > Chordata > Mammalia > Carnivora > Eupleridae > Cryptoprocta > Cryptoprocta ferox. The sequence goes on along the minus strand of CM053576.1, from coordinate 63,467,556 downwards.
ATACTCAAGAAATGTTAGCTGTTACTACTGCAAAAACTTGACAAATATGGGCAAGCACAAAAAAAAAACCTCAAAAGCACCTGTAATCCTATCATCCACTTTGATGTGTATAATTCCAGTATTTTTTGGATGTATTTTCAAAGAGTGAGATTATAGTGCTTTCTTTTTCATAACTTGCTTTTAAAACTTAACACCATACCCTAAGCATGTTCTATGGAAGTCAGTATTCTTGTACAGTATGATTTTTAAACACCACATCATAGCCCTTTGGGTTATTTTACTTCTTAACAACACTTGCCCTCCTTCCTTTCTGCAGGTCCCACACTTCGTGTATTTCCAATTCATCTGCCCCTCCGGATAATAACTGGCTGCTTTCTATCAGCTAATTGGGGATGTGGCCTTCATCTCACTGTCCAGATGACCCTCTCCTTAGCCTTCACCTTACTGGCCTTCATTAAATCCCCATTATGCAGAGCGGCCTATTGGGCTACACAGCAAACACTCGTGACTGACACCAAACCACTCAAGATTCCATGAGGGGCACAAAAGCTAAACAAGGCAGAAAGGCAATTTCTTTCCCAACAGTATAAGGCTGACCTCTAGAGCATTAAATAACTATTAAAAATTCTCAGGAAGAGGAAGACAAAAGATTTTTATCTGAGTGTATTGTTTCTCTAAGCAACAGGGCCAAACAAGTTCAAAACTTACAGGCTTTCTATTTGAATGAAAGTAACAACACTTTCTTATCAATGACATTTTAAGACCACAGTAAAACCTTACTAATTCATACTAATGGGGAACTGTCAAACTGCATCAGCAGAGAAAAATGAATTACGTCCTTTTTAAACTGAACTCCTTTATTTCTAGTGAAAAGTTTTTTTAATTTTTTTAATGTTTTTTTTTTAAATTTTTGAGAAAGAGACAGACACAGAGCACAAGGGGCAGAGAGTGTGGAGGGGCAGAGAGTGAGGGAGACACAGAATCCAAAGCAGGGTGCAGGCTCCAGGCTCCTGGCTCCAACCTGCCAGCACAGAGCCCAAAGTGGGGCTGGAACCCACGAACCCGTGAGATCATGACCTGAGCCAAAACCAGACGCTTAACCGACCGAGCCACCCAGGCGCCCCTCCAGTGAAAAAATTTTTTAAGAAATCTTTATTTCCAGGGGCGCTTGGGTGGCTTAGTTGGTTAAGCGTCTGACTCTTGATTTTGGCTCTAGTCGTGATCTCATCATTCATGAGTTTGGTTTGTGAGTTTGAGCCCCGCATCTGGCTCCACAGTGTGGAGCCTGCCTAGGATTCTCATTCTCTCTCCCTCTCTCTCTCTCTCTCTGCCCCTCCCCCAAGCACGCACCCTCTCTCTCTCTCTCTCACAAAAATAAACTAAAAAAAAAGAAATCTTTATTTCCAAATAGTTCAACACCTTGACCTGTTTTGACAAGTTGTTCAAAGCCTGATCTAATACATTTGTTACAACCACATTTACTGTTCTTATAGAAACAGGAACAGCTAAAGTTCTTAAGAAGAGCATTCTCCCTAAAAACAATAAATGTTCAACACCCCCTGCGATCCTGCTCACACAGCTCCCTCCTCAGGAAAGTGTTTTCTTCTTAGCCATGTGGACACAAACCTCAGCTCAGGCTCCCTCCCACCTCCCTCCAGTTCTGAGTGAGTGGGCAGAGGCTTGCCATATCAACCCAGATCAAAAATCCCTAAAAGGAAACAAAACAAAACAAAAACCCTCCAGATTCCTGACTTGATCTGTCCAGACCCATCTGAGAATTTAACGAGCTCCTTCTAAACACCCAGAGAACTAAGCCTGTCATGGAAACACTGATTCAACCATAATGAGGGCCGACATAAAACCACACAAATGAACTAAACATTCTTCCACCCAATCAGAGTCAAGCTAAAGCAACAGCTTCAGGAATAAAATGAGCGAGGCTGTTTTTTTCCTTGTGGTCCTGCTCATTTTAGCGTCTTCCACTGCCTAGTCTTCACAACTGTTTATGAGAAAGTAGGAGTGGGGGAGTTGGGAGAGAGATGGAGCGCCGGTTGGAGAGGGAGACACCAGCAGAGTGCCCACGCCAGGCTGGGGAATGCCAACAAACACTGCGGTTTGTGTCAGGCAAATTACAACTTCTGGCCTGGGGGGAGGCCATAACAGTCGGGGGTAGTCTGAAAACGAGCCCTACTGAACTCCCATCTCCCAGAGCAGTTAAGTGTGGAATGAAGTCTTTATTTTCCAAAGATCAGGTTCTGCTTGGTATTTTTAGCAAGCATTCTTTTAATTATTTTTCAATTCTTTTAATTCAATTTTTTCGTTATTAGAAAGGCTAATTATATGAAGTAACATTGTTATTGGAAGAAAGTATAGGAGGAAAGGCTAAACAAACAAACAAAAATAGTCCAACCAACAGAAATAGTAGAAGCATAAAAGCCTAAGGAGGAATATATTTTAATTTCCCTTTGGGCCCACCAGGGAGAGTTTGTGGGTCCAGGGGACCCAACACCAAATTCCAGTGAACGTCACTCCTGCAGGAAATGTTGGGACAAGTGTGGAGGCCCCTGCGGGTGCGGCAGCAGGTCCTGGGTCATCACCTACTAGAGCTGGAGGGGACAGCCGGCCGGAGACACCAGCTGTGGCTCGAGGCTGGGGGACCAGAGCCTCCCACGGAAAGGGGCGGGGGAGGGGCACCAGCACGAAGAACGGGAGCCAGGAAGAAGGCAGGTGAGAGTCCTGGAGGTGGGGGGGGGGGGGGATCCACAGCCCCCGAGGGAGGGTGATTCGGGTCGAGGAGGCCCGGACCGCGCTAGGGTTTGTACGAGTCCCCCGCCCCCGCCCTCGGAAGTGTGTCTGGATTCTTTTCTTTGCTGTTTGAATCTTCTATCTCTTTAGAGACGGACCCAGGTCCCAGCAGCCCCAGGGCAGAGGTGAGGAGGGGAAGCCCGGTCGAGGCCCTCCCGGGACACCTCTGGGGGCGGCAGAGGCGGAGGAAGGGAGATGGGGCGCCGGCGCACGGCGCCCAGGGAGCCCGGGAGATGCCCGCTACCCGGGGGCGCGCGCGCTCCCCGCCCGCAAACTTTCCCAGCCAAGTAGGGGTGGCCCCACCCTAGAGAGGGGGATCCCTTCGCCTCCCCGGCTGTCCCCTGGGGCTGGTCACTCACCGGCAGCGCAGCTGGGGCTCCGACTACGGCCGCCGCCATCCACTCCGCAGGAGGAGCGGGGGGGGAGGGGGGGAGGGGGGGGAGGAGGGGGAGGGCCCGGAGCCTGCAGGAGTGGCGGGGCGGGAAGGGGGCGGCCACTCAGCAGAGACTCCCGTCCCTGCCCCCCTCCACCCCGTACCCTGCCGGCCCGCCTTCTCTCCCCACTCCCTCTTTCCCGCCCTCGATCTCCCAAAGTCTTTCGGGTGTCCTATTATTCTCTTCCCTGCGGCGCATCTTCCTTCCCCTGAGTCTCCAGACCCCAAGAAGGGGAGAGCACGCTCCCTCCAGCAGAAGTTAGTGGGGACAGGAGTATGTGAGCTACAGTATATATGAGTGTATGAGCCCCCTTGAAGCAGATGGCTGGGATCCTTGGCAGGTCTGAAGCCAACCTGCACTTACTTTCTGGGCCTTTGTCATCATTTCTGGGTGATGGGATGGTGGGATGATGAAGGAGGGGATGTCTTTGTGGTCATGCTTTCCACATTGCTTCATTGAGGAATTTTTTGGTTTATTTTGTTTGGTTTTCTCTTGTGATTAGGAGAACTAAAGAATTATTTTTGAAGTTTCTGTTGAGTGCCTCATCTTTTCCCTTCAGGTTGGACCAGCACTGGTCAGGGTAAGATGAAAGGTACAGTCAGTACTTAGGAGGAGGACCCTGGATGGCTTCCGAGGGCCAAGCTGTGTGGATGGGGCAGGGAGTAAATATTTACAGATGCCTCCTACCCACTGCCTGCTGAGGACAAAAGAGATAAGGGGAGTTCGTCCCCCCAGGAGAGGCTAGAGGGTGGCGGGTGGCTTCTGGTCCCTACTCCATCACCTGCTAGGATTTGACTCCAGGCAAGTCATTCTGCTTCTCAGCCTCTTTTGCAAGTGGGGCTGCCTCACTGGGAGCCAGTAAGAATTGAAAGGAGATCTGCCTGTGCCTTTTATCCTACAGGGACACCCAACCCCAGCATGGGGAGTTTGGTAGGTGTTTGAACAGACTAAGGGGAGAAAAGAGGACATTCCAGGCCCTATGTCTAGTGCTTTGGAGACTGGCAAGACTGGAAGCTTAGCGGTGGAAAATGTTTGGTGGAACATAAAGCATGAAACAGGAAACATGAGCGTTTCTAAGCAAAGAAATATTTTGCTCCAGGCGGTGTCCTATTCACTTTTGGATTACCAGAGCCTAGCATACAGTAGGTACTAGTAAACCTTTGTGGACTCAGAATGGCAACTGAAGAATTTTGACTTAACAGTCTGAAAGATGACCTACCTAGGAAGGGAGAGCTTGGGCCAAGGAGAAAAGTTAGGGGACCCTAGTGAACATGTCAACTTGAAGTGCTGTGCCTGGATGGTAGAAAGGAAATAAGGGAATTCCCTCGATACATCCTTGCCTTTTCATAACAATGTGATTCTCTTTTAAATGCTCTTTCAAGTGTAGGCTTGTTTTTGACCTTGGAGTTCTGGGTGAAGTAAAAAAGATACTCAGGATCCTATTCAACCACCAGCCTGAAACTACATTCAGAGGACACAGGCATGCCTGAAGTCACACCACAGGATCTATTTAGGATACTTTTATTCTCAGATGAATTTTCTAGTGGTTGCTATGCTTAAAATACCCTCAACAAATAGAAAAATGGGACCAGGTCCTCCTCTTCTCCCTATTTTCTCCAGCTGCCATCCCAGTGATGGTCAAGCATTGAAGAAGGTCAAGAGAGAGCCTAGGGAACAGGAAGTCAACTGATATGCAACTTTTCAGAGACTCTTCTGTGGAACCAGAGAGGTAATGGCCCCAAGTCAGCCTTCTGGTAAGGAGCTGAGAGAGGTGCAGAGCAAGAACAAAGGAAGAGGGAAGCAGAGGAAGGGAAGAAAAGGATGCCTTGACACTGGGCATTCTGGCTGAAGCTTCAAATTGAACCTCCTATTTCCGGTGAATAAGCCAATATGCCTTGGGGGAGGTGGGGGCAGCCCATCTCAGAAAATGCCACAGGTAACAACTTGAGAAAGGGCTCATACAGGAAACAACAACAGACTTGACAAATGGCAATCATGGTTGCATTTAAATAGAGTTTTGAGTGCACCTTTTAAATTCTATCATCTTCGAATAAGTGAGTAGTATGACCTTCAATAGTAGGTTGCCCACCTGTTGAAAGAAATCTCTTTGGAAACTTTGACACTATAGGCCCACAATTTTCTAAAGACCAAATATAGTTGGTTGAAAACCATTTATATTTTACAAGGGACTGTCCCTCCGTTTTCTGTATGACTCAGTGTTGCCCCAAAGGTTGCCACTTTCATGAATGCAGATTTATTTCTTGTAACACCACCATATATTTCCAAAGAATCCTTTCTGGCAGTGCCTCTTTGTATCAAAATCTGGTGGTCAACAACTCAGACTGGCCTCAATAGCTAAGCTACCACAGCCTTCTATCACCAGCTGTTACCCCATTTTACTCCACTTCCTGTTCTTTTCCTTGCTCTACAATAAGTAGACCCTCAGACTATCTCATTCTCCTTTTTATTTTTTCTTTTCCTAGCAGCCTTTTCATGGAAATCATTTAAAACTTCCAAGAGCTGTTTAACAAAGTCTGTACATTAGACCTAGTAGATTAACGTGGAATTCTTCAAAACTCAAATCAGCTGAAGCGGTCAGACTCAATTAATATAAACTCAAACCAATTTGCAGAAATTTCCGAAGGGGACATGGTTGGGAAAAGTAAGGACTTCAGATTTAGGACAAGCTTAGCCCTAAATGCGTAATAAAAACATTCTTCTCTAGAAACTTTACACGTCTCTATATTACAACATTCATTCAAGATGGAGGGAAGGCTTTTGGAAAACTATATTCAAAAAATATATACTGCCTAGTGGATGGCTTCATAGAAAATATCACCATTTTACCTATGTGATTGCACTCAAGCCAGATGTTTGAAGAACACACTATTTTTAAATAACTTTCTCCATGAGGAAAACTGAGTACTCTTTAGATAGAAATTTCCAGAGATAAACACCTCTTCACTGAGAATGTTAAAATCAATGATAGTTACGGGGATGATCACTCATTTCAAAATGGCCTGAGATTGGCTACGGGACACTCGTAGGTGTGGCTTGAGCTACACTTGGCCAGTCCCTTGGCCAGCTTCCTAAAATGTATCCAATTAGTATTTATTGACCACGTGCTACAAAACACTGGGCTAGGCATGAATGGTTCCCGCCTCACAGCGTTTGTAGCTCCTCAGGGACACAGCACAGATGATGATAATTATGACTATGTATATAGTTTCACACAACAGAAGAGGTGTCCTGAAGAAATTAAAGATGAAGAGAGGGAGAATATACCTTAGCATCTGAGCAAGATGTGACATTTTGTTCTTTGTTGGTTAACTGAACTGTGGAGTTTCTATTCTTGGACCAATGATATGTCACCACTCAGCTACTCCACTGGTGTTTAGGGAGCAGTGGGGTTGAGTTCAGATTAAAGCTCCTGGTAAAACAAACACAAAGGTTGGAAGTAGGAAAGTGCCTTTTGAGACTCCTGCACCCACAAATGAGACAATAGCCCCCAGCCTGTTTCCACCGGGAGTCAGTTCTTCTAATCCTCTCCTTATGAAGGGTCACTTTGATGCTCCAGAACCTTTTCTTTCAAAGATCTGGGAGAGTTATAATGGGTTTTCCTGTTCTAATGCTTTGCCAGTTAATTTCCTAATTTGGAGCTAATTACTAAACTGCTTAAAAATTTAAGGCACAGGCAACCATCTACTGACAAGCTTTGCATTTATCACCATGGTGTCTGAAGACATGGCCCTTTGCCGAGAAAAGCGGCTTCCTTCTCTATCACAGAACAGATACTTCCTGGTCAGTGTGGCTCTCCCAGATTAGATTGTTTAATAGCCATCACCAACCAAGTTGCTCTCTTTGTATGTTAAAGTTACAGAGGAGTTTGAAGCCTTTTAAGAGCTAGAAGCAACTCCCAGGTTGAATGCTGCATAAAACAAAACTATACACCGCACTTTTTTTTTCTGTCTTAGAGATTTTTATTATAAGGAAGGCTTTAATTCGTAGACATTCGGAAAGAATTTTTTGGCTGCCCGTTTTGGTGGCTCTCTCAGCTAACTGGTTCCTCATTTTATTTACTCTCACATTTTTGTTCAGAAATAGTGTGGCTGAGCTTTTGTTTTTGTTTTGTTTAAACAGAGGAGTTTGGAAAGTGGTATTATTAAATATTAAATTATTAAATATTAAAAAGTATCTGTTAGTTTAACTGATAGTTTCTTACCACAAGCAGTGGAGAATCCAGTTTTATCAGCTTGAAAGGTGAACAGTGTTGCTTACAACATAATGAGGGTGATATTTAAAACGACACAACAAGGCACATGCCATGTATCAGTTTCTCCAGCAGTGCCTGGCAGGTCTTCTAGTTCAGGGCTGCTCATGTGAACAGTGCCCCCTTGAGTTACATGGCCGACTAACCAACCACCACTCCCTTCCTGTTAAAGAGCCTTTTTCTCTTCATTTTGAAGTTCTAACAATCCCAATTTTGATTAAAAACATACATTTTTACATATTCATGAAAAAAGCAGAAATAAACAAAAACGTTAATAGCTGAATCTCTACCAAGAAATGCACTCTTGATACTCTTCCTTGCTTCCAAATTTTCAACAGTGAGCATGTGGTGCATAATCGGGAGAAAGTAGGACATGTCATTTTAGTAAGGTCTAACTGCATCTTCCCCAGGAAGCAGTGCATGATTAAAGACTTTTTTTTTCCTTTTTAGTTCCACTCCTACATGGACTTCGGGTAACCATCTAAGTCCCGATTCTGTGCCTAAACTAGAATACCTCTCACTTTGCACTTCCCATGCCCTGAGAGACCTAGGCAGAAGAGACAAGTCCTCTGAGAGGTGGGCTGCAGTGGTGAGCAGAGGGATAAGGCAGTCCCTGCAAGGACTTCTCTATCCCAAACCCTCCACAGGAAGAATAGAAATAGACTAGAAATGTCACAAGGACTGTCACAGAGCACTGAAGGCCTGGCAGGAGCCGGAAAGCCTAAGTTTATGACGGAGCTAATCAGAATGGTTATGTGATCTCTTCCCCACAGTGCTTGAGGGCCTAGGTGTAGGTGCAGTGAAATGAAAACAGCTGGCTTAGCTGTTAGAGACCTGGAAATGAGCAGGTCACAGAAAACAGAGAGGGCTCAGGGGCCAGGGCCTGGACAGGCCGGGCAGAATGGGACTGAGCTGATTCACTCAGAGGTCCCCAAGGCAGGATCCAAACACTGTCATTACTGTAAGAACTGGGTCTCTCTCTACAGCAGGCAGCAGAGGCCATGGGGCAGAGGCCAAGAGTTGGCCTTCGTGCTGAGTACAGAGAGAAGCTGATGATGAACTCTCAGCTTGCCCAAAATAAGACATTTTGGAAGGTGGCTACAGAGGAGGCCCAAAGGAGATGCAGCAGGCAGGGAGGTGGGGAGGAGGGGCTTCAGGAACACCTGAGCAAATCTGGGGGACTTGGACATGGGGTGGATTGGGCCTGAGCAAGCAGCTCAGATGAAAGGAGAATATATTTAGGGAGCGCTGGAGACACATCAGAGGTTTGCATTGCAATGATACAATGTTGATGAAATAAACCAAGGAGAGCTTGAAGTATGGTTACAGGACTGTTAAGGTAAAACTCAAAGCATTAATAAAGGATAAACCGACAACTGTTCCAATTTGGGGAATTAGAAAGGTTATATCTAAGTCAGCATTTTGTAAATTTTGTAAAACATACTTTCACAGGTTTATGTTTCCTTTATCAAATTTTCATAGCCTAAATGTTTGATGTAAGTATGAATTTATTGACATCAATTTCCTTAAGCTATTATTCCAACACAGAGAAGGTACTGAAGAGCTGAAGACAATGATAATAAACCCACAAGATCTGAAGTTTGCAAGACCCACTCCCTCTGAGAGAGAGAGAGAGAGAATACAAGTCTTCAAAAAGAATCTGGAGACTGCTTTCAATTATAGCAAGAAGGAATGACAGTTTGACAATTTAAGCATTTTATCCAGAAACATAGATCTATTCCATAGATACCAAATCGAATACCATATAATTGAGTTTGAAAGTATACAAAATATCTGTTGTTCTTACATACCGAAATTAAAACCCAATTTTAAAAAGTGCACAGTAAAAACAGCGTAAGGAGACCTACAATATCCACGGTACATGTACTGTTGTCCATTTTACTGTCAACATCATATTCTGTATTTGCCTTACTGGTTACAAATATACTTTAAGTGTTTCGAGGCCATTTACAACACTGACTAGTTTACTAGGTCCAACAGCAGCCCAGCTCCCTGCAGGCGGCCAGCACTGGGCACTGGACGCTGGACAAGCAGTCTGGGTCCTGCGGCTCCGTGCAACAGTAGCAGCTTTGGAAAGAAGTCGCCAACCATCTTTGTGTAAACTATCGGCTCTTGTTCTTTTTAGAATTTCCCTGCGCAAAGAAAAATATCAACAATAAGAACGCAGACTTCTAGAAAAATAACCCAGGGTTTATTGGCCAAGCTGTCTGAAAGGCCATAGTTCACTTTGGAAAACTTTAGCTTCCAAGAGGGAGTACAGCTGGTAACCTTGCATTGCTAACTTTTATTCAGTAATTGAAAAGCAGTTTGTCACTTTTACCTCCCCCACTTGCTATCTCCATGAACCCTATCCACCCAAGGACTGAAGACTGGCAATAAAGAAAGAAAACAGAGCTATCTTGGATTTACCAAACCTCAAATATTCATTTTGATCCAAAGACAAGGGAGTTTATGATTTCAGACACTGAATAAAAATTTTTAGCTAAACATGTTTCTTTGTTGCCTAATAAATACCTTTTAAAGGTCTTAATAGATACTAATTTTGAGTATGTGCCAACTAACATCCCAGTGCAAATGATCATCTGAAAAAGAAAGCTCAGATACGGGCTGAAAACTCAGGGGCAGATGTCTCACTTTATTCCCCATCTCCTCACATACGAAGATTTGGACTTTCCAGTTTTATGTAACATCTTTCTGGAGAAGCTCACTTTTTAGAAAAACATTCTAACTAAATTCCGATACTTTACCACTAGTTACAAATACATTTTTGTCATGTATGTAGGAAATGCCTGTAGAACACAAACGTTAATAACAAGATGATAGCAAACGAAATGTTTCCAAGATGTTTACTTGGTGTCCAATGGAGACCCTGTCAACTCAGCCGTAAAATGATGCTATAGCAATCTTAATTATTGATAACTGGCGGGGGGGGGGGGCGGCAAAATACAGCGATCACAGAACGATCAAAAAAAGGTTAACAAAATAAACTACAAAGTGAAGAAGGATCTCAAGCTCAGCATTTAAGGACATATTTTAGGGACTAGATTAAAAAGTTCAGAGAGGACTTGAAAATTCCCTAACTGCTAAAGCAGCTGCAATGCAGTTACCTTCGCGACAATGAACTTTCCTGTAGTCAATATTCATCCCTTCCAATTCAAATCAAATGTCTTCTGCAGCTCTGGAGTCTGCCACTTCTTTCCAGATGTTAGGTGCTAAAACAGGCTTTCTCATAATACTCATACTAATGTATGTGCTTTCTACCATTACCAGGAATATAACCTGTGAGCTAACCCTTGCCCTCCTGTAACGCCAGGAAAGAGGCCAAAGGAGTTATGGGAAGCATTACTCAAGAGGACCAACCCCCCACCCATCACCTCTGAGCTTATTTCCTGAAGTGAAAGTAACTGGAGAACCATAATCAAACCCACACTGTCTGGTTACCATCATCACATGATGTCCCAGAAAACTATCACAGATCCTCTCTTGCTCTCTCCAAAGTAGCCAGGGGCCAATCAATAACATGAGGCTACACTGAGAAACAGTATATAATGCAGATTCCAATGCACTAACACAATATATTTTTCAAGGAGACACCAACTGAGCAGAATGCTGCCCTCACCACTCCTAGCCGATGCTAAAATAAAGCTAGAGTTTGTCCATCTCTATTACCTCCCCAGTGCTAGCACAAAGAAGGAACTCAATAAATGGCTGCTAGGTCAATAAAAGGCAACAGCAGATTTCAAAGAGCACAGGTCGGAGACAGTAAATCCCAGGTGGCAATGGTATAGTACTGTCTGAGTTACAAAACATGCTAAGTATCTGAGATGCTTCAGGAAGCCTACCTTTCATGGTAAAAGAATATATACATTATGTGACAACAACAGAGATATAATATGTAGATATACACTTCAATACGAAGATAGTACTAATATCTGTTGACCTCAGCCTGGACAAGCAGTGGCTTTATGGAAATGAAAGCAAAAGAAAATTTTGGAAAAGGACAAGACATTCCTCGCTTATATGGATGTGTATGAAAATAAATCTGCTAAAGAAGGTTCACTCTTCAACAGCACTATTTTAGATTCATGAATGGCTCAGTCAGTTAAATGTCTGACTTTGGTTCAGGTCATAATCTCACAGTTCACGGGTTCAGGCCCTGCATCAGGCTTTCTGCCGTCAGCTCAGAGCCCACATCAGATCCTCTGTCTTCTCTCTGCCCTGCATGCTCTCTCTCTGCCCCGCCCCTGCTCGCTCTCCCTCTCTCTCTCATTATAATAAACACTAAAAAAAAAAAAAAATTGTATAATAACCTCCCCTAAAGAGTCCCCCTAAATGATAAAACAGTAGAAGAAATGCCAAAAATACCCAAAATCAAAGGACACAGTATTATTAAAGGCCTTAGAGGCCAGACCTCCTCTCAATTTATAATTCGTCAAAGAAACTTAATTTTACTTTCGGATAAGAGGACAAATGATATGAAGAATAATTATTTAAAAACACCTCAAATCTCTTAACCTTTGCTCCTGAAATGCACAGCAATGAAATACCTTATATTACATATGAAGTATTGTATTAGAGAAAGAGCTCCTCCTTCCCCTTCCCTACCTTACTTGACATCTTCAGTGTGTCAATCTCTTCTCTCTGTTTAGATAATGTCTCGTTCATGCTGCACAGGTGGTCACTCATCATACTTAACTGATCCTCATAACTCCTCTTGGTAGTTGTCAGCTCATCCTAAATAGCAAAGGAACAGAGGGGGAAAAATCAAACCCCCCCTTGTCATACCCCTCCAAAGCTTTTTTTTATTTATGAGAGAAATTTGAGAAAAGCTACCTATCAAGATGACCTATCTAATCAATTAACATGAAGGACAAGCCACAGGCCTTAACAAAATTAAAACAAATGGGGGGACAACTTTTTCTTCTCTTCAGCCTTGAAAATAGGTTTGAATTTCTTTGCAAAAAGACTTTCCTTCTACATCAGGTATAAAATTGTCACAAAAGAACAAGAGGGCTACATTATCTTTCCAACTCCCCTCAGGTTTTCCTGAGCCTCCCGGCCCTCGGCCCTCAGCCCTCAGAGCAGGACCCTCCCTGAAGGAAGCATGTTGGTGTGCCCATCTCTTGGCTCTCTCCAGCCCCTTAAACTCTGATCCTGTGCTTCTAGCTAATCTGATTAACTAATCTGAAACTTAGGAGGGGGCAGGTGTTGCTGTGGTAATGTGTTTTTCTCTGCCTGTATCATGTTTATATTTAATAGAGGCTTTCTGGAAACAAGGCTTTTAAAACAAACCAGTGAGGTTTGGAATATTTTGCAGCCCCACCTTTCAGTTTAGGTCAGTTTTATGAAACGGTAACAAGAAAAATCAGAGTCACGTGGACAGAGCAAGTGTACACCCCGCCGTGACAGAGATTAGCATGGGGAAGGCAGAGGGAGGGCTGGGGGTACATAAGTATCATTTAAGGAAACGCTGACTATAAAGCTATTCAAAATAAAATCAAGTCAGAGAAATAAGCAATACACAACTTTTTGCCTGACATAAGTAAGATGTTACTTTAAAATGAGTTAGAACTAAAGAGATTAGAAAAATGCCTGTCTATAAGTTGAACGCCACTACTTTCAAAAGGAAACGCTGACTTTGCTGCCCAAGAACTTCCAGTGAACACCATATTAACATCGTGCAGGTAACACTTCTGAACTCACCTGAAGTCTGCTGATGTTCTGACCAGCTACTTTCATCTCTTCGGTCAGTGCCTCTTTAGACTTTTCGGCCAAGGCCAGTCTCTTAGAGAGTGCTCTGCACTGTTAAATCAGAAAATATCCCATTATCTCAGGGGGCATTTTCCCAAGCCAAACTCACTTCAGGCCTGTACCAGTCACTGGAGTACACAGAAGATGAGGTCCCCTCTCACCACTCTATTAAGGAAAAACGTCTACTAACCCAAGCTCATCAAGGTTTTCCTAGCTCTAGCCTGATGACCAGTGGTTTCAAAAAACTTTAGAATTTGGGGGTTTTTTGTTGTTTAAGAATTTATTTATTTCTTTTTAAATGTTTATTTATTTGGGGGAAGAGAGAGAGGGTGCAGGCACACGCATAAGCAGGGGAGGGGCAGACAGAGAGGGAGAGAGAAAACTCTAAGCAGGCTCTGTGCTGTCAGTGCAGAGCCAGATGGGAGACTGGATCTCATCACTCATGAGATCATGACCTGAACTAAAATCAAGAGACAGACATTTAACTGACTGAGTCACCCAGGTGCCCCTAAGAATTTATTTTTAAGCAATCTCTACACTCAACATGGTGCTCAAACTCACAACCCCGAAATCAAGAGTCCCATGCTCTAGCAACTAAGGCAGCCAAGCGCCCCGTAAGAAGTTTTTTACATGTACCCAGGATTCATTTATACTCAAACTGGATGAGAACAGAAGTGGTTATTTCAAAAGTTATCCATGGCATCTGACCTTGCAATATGAATCCTAACACAATTTTCTCGTGTTTTAAGTCTTCTATTATAGAGACCACATTACAGGAACAATAAAAGCTTTACAGTCCCAGGCTACAGATTAGGCTTGATCTACAGGGAATATGAAGTGAGTGCAGGAATATGAAGATCCCAGCTGCTTTCTCTGGGGTCCTACCAAAGCTGGGCTATCAGAGACAGAACTGAACAAGAAGAATCAAGAAAAATTCTGTTTCTCACTATTTAAAGACTTTGCCAGCAAAAGGATCACTAAACTTTCTGATAAGGCCCAGAGACTGACAAGGAGGATCTGTTGAGACACATCTGAATCTGTGTCGACATCACTCAGACTAACCATTCCAGTAAAGTCATACGGAGGGCTCACCACTTCCTGTTTACAGACGAGGAAAAAGTAGGACAATGTAAAAATTGTTGTATCACATTGTGCTGAAAACATTTACCAAGATAAGCAAATCTCTTGGAAATGAAACAGCCTCCAACACTCCCCAGCTACTCATTTCATTCCTCACAAGAGAATTTCACCAAATCAACCACCATTTATTAACCAAACATCTACTATGTGATCAGCACCAAACCTGAAAAAGAGGGAGAGATTTGCAAGGCACGGGTCCTCAGAGAGATGACAATCAGGTCTGGGACGCTAACTCCGAAGGCAATCGGGGATCCAAACACGGACACGACTGCACGGCTCAGAAGCTCGGCATTACAGCAGCTTCACTGCAAGTCAGCCAGTTCACTGTGCTCCCCATTTTCTGTAGCCCGACAAGCTGTCACTCATCAACGGATCAAAGACGTACGGAATGGTGGCTTGTGAACAACGTGGACCTACGCACATCACTTCTTTCAGCAGGAAAAAAAGAAGCAAAGCCCCTCTCTAAATCAAGCAACTGGCTTCCTATCAATGCCTCTATCTCTGTAGTACAGGAGAAAATCACACTCAGGTCCCAATAATGGGTGTTGTCTTTTCTTTCTCAATTTCTTTAACAATTTATTTACTTTTTTAAGTAGGCTTCACACCCAATGTGGGGCTTGAACTCATGACCCTGAGATCAAGACCTGAGCTGAGAGCAATGGTCGGATGCTTACCCAACTAAGCCACTGGTCATCCCCTCAATTTAACAATTTAAAGCATTATAATTGTCTGACGTCTGTATCTGACCTTTTAAT
Organism: Cryptoprocta ferox; assembly: GCA_028646485.1. Classification (NCBI taxonomy): domain Eukaryota; kingdom Metazoa; phylum Chordata; class Mammalia; order Carnivora; family Eupleridae; genus Cryptoprocta; species Cryptoprocta ferox. The sequence continues at coordinate 63,452,380 of CM053576.1, read as the reverse complement.
GTAAAATTTTAAATGAGAGACCTTACAGGTATTCTTATATGTTGAGCAACAGCCATTCAATGGCTGTACTTTCTGTACTTTGTTGCTTTATTTTCTCCCTTCTAATTAATGAACTGGTGTATGATGTTACTGAGTATCTTGCATAGGGTTTTTCTAATTCTCCGAAGAAAATGAGTTATTTGGTTAGAGAAGAAGAAAATGTAACAAAAGGAGTACATAACAAAGGTTTAAGAAGGTTGCATTTTTCATTTTATCACTTATAGGAACTCATTTCTACAAGTTGTCACTTAGAAAAAAAAAGAACCAATCATATTTCGTTTTTAATTTCTTTGCAAGAAAATTCCTTGACTTGTGAATGTCTACCTGCCTCTAATTCTCTAAAAGAAGTAATCTCTAACAATAATGCTCCAAATGTATGTTATGTGACCAGAGGAAAGGGGACCGATAAGTCTCTCAACTATCTTTCAGTAACTTGGAAATGACAAATCTGTCCCTACTTACTGAAATGAAGATTTGGGGTTGGGATGCAGCCCGATCAATATGAATTCCAACCAACTTCACATGGATGCACAGATAGGGACTTCTCTTCGAGTGAATAGCAGGGGACCAGGACAGTGACCTCATTCCTGATGGGGTTAGGAAAAGCCCCCAAATCTAATTACCTCTCCACTCACCTCAGCGTAAAAATGCACTGACTTGCTGTCAGCCAGCTGTAGTTGAGATGTCAGCTCCACTATCCTTGCCATGTAGTGACTTTTAATTAAGTCTTCACGAGACTCCACCTCTGGAACCTAAACAGAGCACACATAACTAACTAAATAAATGCCAGTGAGATGAAGCAGCTCTAGAAAAGACTACCATCACTACGGAAGACAAAAGAAAAAGACAACATTTTGTACATTTTCATTTGAAATCTCACAGGGAATCCTGGTTTTCCTACCCCTCAAAGAAACTTCAGACAAACCAGGTAAATGTATATTCCAAATACCTCTTATTCAGCATTCCTGCCTATCTCACATAAGGCCGTGGCTTCAAAAGAACAGAGCAGAAGTGAAGTGCTGGCAGGCCCACTACCTCTGGGGCCATGTCCCTCCATCCAGCTTTGAGAAGCCACAGACTTGACTGTCTGACACCTACATCCTCCTCTAACTGGAAGAAGGCAGGGGAAAGGGAGCATTACTGGAACCCCTAAAATCTGAACATTCTTTTTTCCCCCTCATATCTTAAGACAGCTCTCATGCTCTTAAACACACTAACCAATGAAGCCATTTCTATTTTGAACAGTTTATGGGCCTTGTCCCAGACCAGTATTTCTTCTAGTTACTCTAGCAATGGTATGTTATTGAATTTAGTTTAAAAATATATAGAAAAGTTCAAGATTACCTAAAGTAAAAGGCCAATAGGGAAATCAAATTTACCAACCTACTTGAACTATATTTACCAGCTTGCCATACTGAGTAGAAAGCTGAATAACTTCAGTGTTCCTTGAATGGTTATTTATAGTTACATTTTACAATATCTCAAAACTCAAAAGCCAATCTGACCTAGGTTCAATCCCTTGAGGACTAGAAAGAACTGGCAAGCACACTGTTGGTCAAGACCCTGAAAAGCCCTCTCCCCAGCCTGCCTATGGGGAGGGCTAACGCCTCCGGCCTCGCGCCTGATGCCAGCAAACTGATGGCCAAGCTCACACCACACCTTGTCAAACTGCCAAGCCAAGTCATTCAACGAGGCAATTACAGAAACAGGCTGTCATTTGTTGGTGACAATGAAAATAGAACCAGAAAGAAAAGCAACATGGATCCGTGGATGGAGGGGAAAAACACTGGCTCCACAATTTCTAGAATGGTCAGAAAACAATTAGGGAAAGCTGACTTTTGCAGGACTTTGTGAACAAACATACAGTCAAATATTTACTAACAAACATGACGCCAAGCACACATTACCTCATTGTCAGATGTCCTGGTTAAAATCCCAATCTAAAATATAAGGGGAAAAAAATCTTTAGAACAGACTGTTTTCACTTCAAATACAATGGCTGAAACAGTTGTAATATTTTCTCAGTTCACATTTGTAAGAGCACTGGGTGTGCAGTCCTAGATCACCCTGTGTGGTCTTTTACTCCAAGGAAGCTGTACCTACAGAGAGTTAACTGGGTTCGCTATTTCCGTCATGAGGCAGTAATGGATAATGATCATCACTATTTCCTCTATCAAAATGCTGTAGTCATTTTCACTGAAACCCACCAAACTCCCTGGGAAGAGAGAGAGGAAGAAGAGCTTTGACTCATCATTTCTGTGCCTATTTCCAAAATAGTAGCCAAGGAAAGGTAAAGACAGTTTTATGGTGACCATAATAAATAAACATTCCAAACAGAAAATACAAATAACATTCTGCTGAAACTTCATAAGGAGAAAGAAGAAATATACTTTTGATACAATGTTCTAACATTAATAAATATTAATTTCAGATTTAAATTAACAAAAAAGAAAATGTAATTTTAGACACATTAAAGTACTGCCAGGTTGCTTTTGTGGATTAAGATTTCAAAGAAAGTCATGAATACTGATTTCAGGTTATTGTTCAAAGTGGAAAGCCATGTGCTTGGTCACAATTACTTAAGGAAATGTGGAAACTCAGTTTCAGTGGATTCTGATACTCACAGATCACACCCAATAAACAGTTTTCACAGATTCTAAACAATTTCCTCCCAAGTATTACTCTGAACGGTGAACAGCATATCAACTGAGTGTATGCTAATGAATGTCGGGCCCACCTAGCTGTAAAAGAATCTTTTATATTACTTTTTTTTAATAGAACCATAATTTTCTATTCACTGAAGCAGGAGTAGCAATTAGTCTTTCTCTTTTAGTTAAGAACTGTTTATGGTAACATGCCAATCATTTAATTTTATACATTCAAATATGACTATATTTGGCAAAAGAAACTACAAGCGTACATCAATACTCTGCCTCCCCACCCTTATCCTGTGACTCCCTGGTTATGGTTTGAGAATGTGTTACAGCACACAGACCCACAAAGGAATGGTATTAGATAAATGGAATGAAAAATTAACATACATAATTTCAACATGTTCTCATATGATGCTAAGGAGTGTAAACTGATACGGCCCTTTTAGAAAATAATTTGGCAATAAAGGTCAAGAAACTTGAAAACATTCATGGCTTTTGACCTAATAGTTCTAACCCTGAGACTGTATCCCAAAGACATCATCTGAGATGCAGAAAGAACTTTATGCATAAAAGGAGATGCTATTTAAAGTAGTACAAATTATAACCAGTGTCCAATCATAGGTTAACTAAGGTATATTCTATATAGAATACTATGCAATCAACAACTAGGTTTATACAGATTTCTAATAATAGGATAAATGTTTATGTATTCACATTACCCTAAAAGATTTGAAATTTTATATAGCACGGTATCAACCAGGCATGAAATTTTGCAGGAAAAATATTAACGGTAGTTGCTTGAGTATTCAAGAGAATGTCAACTTTTTTCTTCTTTACTTTTCTGTAGTTTTTAATTATCTACAATGTACATGTATTCTCTTTATACATATAATATATACATTTAAAATTCTATGAATGCTCTTTAATTCCAGCAAGAAACAGAAATTTGTATTCTTCTGTACTTTTTCTTTCTTGAGGTCACTGCCATCTTTGATTACAATGACTTGATAGGTGGCTGAATGCTCGAATTACACTATTAGGTATTTTAATAACAAATAATACGCATTCAACTACTGAAGTGCCATAGGGTTAGAAATAATAAGTTTCTTTCTGATACAACTTTTTCAGCCCCAAGGTGCTTAAACCAAAGTAATCTTCTAGGGACTTGTAAGATGACCTTCCTTAGTCAACCAATTAACTTTAAAATGGGCACAGACTTGCTCCCAACACCCGAAAGGAACATGACAGAAAGGACACACAGAGCTGCATGCTTAGTCAGTGAAGTTCCTTAGGGGCAGGCACGGAAAGAAAGGGGAATAAAAAGAAAGGCTGAAAAGGAGAAATGTCAAGGAAGGCAAAAACACCATTAATCTTCCATCTCGGTGGTCTCCAGGCTGGTTTTGACAGGACTCTGCCATGCACAGGAGGAAGGACAGTTACGTGGTGAGACCCTGCCCCTGGCCTGAAATACCCTCCTCCTGCCTTGGACTCCTATTCACTTCTGAAACCCATCCATGTTACCTCTTCTGTGACATCCTCCCCGAGCCCTCCAGCAGCTTTCTCTGTGACCCCACAGAGCTCCACAGATGTCTATCCATGTTCGTATTCCATTAGAACGAAAGCCACAAAGACTGACTGTGAAAAATGAAAGGAGGTCAGTCACATCTTGGTTATCTAATCCTAACCATTAGAGACAACACCCAGAACTGGGGTGCATGGAAAATGTGGCACCTCAACTGTACCTGAAATCATGGGCAAAACTGTGAATTCAAGAAAGTCAAGGAGAAGGAAAGAGGAGTTGAAAGGCAAATGTATGTGAGTATAGAGGTGATGGGGGTTATGGATATACAGATATCAAAAGAAATGGCTTGAACAAAGACAGGGAAGCAAAAATGCCAAGAATGTTATCAGGGAAGAGCTAAGTTTGGCTTTGTATGAGGAAATGTAGAAAGACAGGGCTAGAAAGGTAGTCTGGAAAAGGTATCCACATACCTTGAATGCCAAACAAATGAGTGGATTATATTCTATAGATAACAGAGCTACCAGAAGTCTAAAGCAAGAGAGTACATAATCAGTAATATACTCTAGGAAAATTACTCTGATAGCACCTTGTAAGGTGGGTGGGAGGAAAGAGACCCTTTTAAGAGATAGAGACAAAATTCTGAGAACAAAAGAAATCAAGGCCATGTACACAGATGCTAACTGGACAGACTACTTAAAATAACAGTGACTTCCAATTCCCAACACAAATAAAGTCATCATCCCCCATGCCCCAAAAGTGCTCAGTACTAAAGATTTCCCATGTCCCTGGCAAGTCCTTCTCACATATGGAAGAATCAAATAGAAAGACAGTCCTCAACTTTCAGCAACCAACATTAATGACTCAAATACACCAGTGTTGCCAACTCCCAGCACTTCAGAAAGGCAAGCAGTAAACAAATGAGTTGATGTCAGCTGATCTGTTTTCTGACACCAATCAGACCACAAGGCCATGGCCCCAGATACCTTGGGTTCCATCCGAGTTCCGTCACGTACCAAGTGTGTGACTTCAGCTGAGTTATTTCACCTCTCTGCCCCCCAATCTCATCTACAAAACAGAGATATGGTAGTACCTATAATCTCATAGGATCTGTATGAGGACTGACTGAGTTAACATACTCAAAGTCCTCAGCGCTGTGGCCGGCTCATGATTACTGCAATCACTACTGTTATATCAGCACCCTTCCTGGTCTAGTCTGGTCCAACAGTTACTCCCTCCACCACCAACTCTACTGCTAGTTCAAGTGAGAGACAAGCAAAGGAACAGGTATAGGAAGCAGAAAGAGACAGGAGAGAAAGAAGAAATCAGACTAAGAGGGAGAACAGTGTGACCGGATCAATGAGACAGACTCTAAAGGGAAATCCAAAGATGAGTTGGGGGGGGGGGGGGTTGCACTTTCCCAGGTGGTCCCTGAACAGATGTCAACATTCTGCTATGTGTGTTGAATGTCCCCTCCAGGCAGGCAGCTTCTCCTAGCCAGAGGCAATGTGCAGGACTCATGTCTAGGACTCAGATCTGTGATCAAGGTCACTACAGGATCATCCTGTGAGCATGGTGTCCACACAAGTCAAAACTCTGAGAAGTGTGGTTTTATGTGTTTTTGCTTTCCTAAAAATTTTAATCCTTTTTTGCTCCCCATATTTTATTATGAAAATTTTCAAACACACAGGAAGTTGGTGGTAAAAAGTTTAAGAAATGTCTGTATATCCACCATCTACATTTAATAATTAACATTTTGCTACATTTGCCTTATTTACCTGTATATATACATATATATATATATATATACATATATATATTTTTCTGAACAATCTGAGAGAACACTGCATATACTAGGATACCTTACCTAAGTACTTTGTGGTTATCTCCAAAAATTAAGATATTCTCCTAAATAAGCATAATACCAGTATCACATCTAGGAAAGTTAATAATAAACTGAGTTTCTAACACTGTTAAAATGAAATGGGAGGAGGTCTATATACATCTTGAAAATAAAAGCTGGTTTGTATGCTTTACTATTGGGGATGCCCTGAAATCAGATGCAAGGTAAATCTGAGAAGGTCCATGCCTTCCTCGTCTATTGCATCAGTGAGCTGCAGGAGGGGTAAAGTCACGTGCTTAGGACAAGTCTTACAAGAAGCACCATGGCTCACCTCAAGATCTTCAAGAAAGGCTTGTGAAAATGTACCTAATTAGGCATATTTCTGATTATGAAGGGTTTTTTCCCTCTGATTTCTCCTTTCCTGTATTTCCTTTTTTTTTTTTTACAGTGGGCAGAATACTATAATTAGAAAACTTTTCTTGAAGTAACTTTGAAGTTACCTGAAGTAATTAATAGCTCCAATATAGATGTTTTTTCACCTTCTAAATCACTACAATTAAATATAAGGCAAGAAACATGAGGTTGTAAGATAACCTGGCAGTATACTGCCTTATGGGATATAACTAACCTGATGAGTTTCTGTATTGTATGTACATCGTAAAGCTTTATACTGTCTAGGAACCATAAATTGGTTTAAAATGGTATTTGTGGGGCGCCTGGGTGGCTCAGTCAGGTAAGCGTCCAACTTCGGCTCAGGTCACAATCTCACAGTTTGTGAGTTTGAGCTCCGCATCAGGCTCTGCACTAACAGCTCAGAGTCTGGAACCTGTTTCCCTCTCTCTCTGTCCCTCACCCATTTGTGCGCACTCTCTCTCTAGTAAATAAATAAACATTAAAAAACATTTTTAATGGTATTTGTGGTCACTTCTATGGAAAATTAGATATTCAAGCCCTTGGTCAGAAACATAACCTATAGAAAAAAAGAACCACCTTAAATTTCACTTACTTGATCTTTTCCAGGAATACAGCCCTCACCGTGGGGAAATCTCATGCAAAATCAAAGGAAATTTAATGGAACAGCTTTTTCAGGGAGGCATCCTGACTACCACTTGATTTTTCTAGAACACATGGATTATACCTGTTTTGCACTGACATGTAATTTAGATGGTTAACACCAAACACTAGGTTAAGGCCTTACCAATTATCATTTAAAAAAAAAAGAAGAAGACACTCACCAGACTGGTGCTGTGAACAGGCTCCAGCACAGCCTTGGCTGAGGCTTCTTCCTGGCCCCCTGCATTCACCCCGGTGGGATTTTCCTGGGCTGGCCCGACCCCCTGCCCGCTGCTTGTACTCTTCAGCTTATCTGCAATTCGCTGATTTTCTTTCTCCAGCTTGATTTTGGCTAACTGTGCTTCCAACATCCAATGCTCTTTTTCCTGCTCCAGTTTAGAAATCTTTTCCAGACTCTGCTGAACCTTGAAAAGCAATAGAGTTCTGCACCTTAGAGGATGATGCAGACAAAACTTAGTGGCTAAAGAAAGGCTTCACAGGACATCAACCCAAACTGCCTCCCAGAAGTAAAATCAAAAAAGCCTGAATGTTAAACAGGGAAAAGGAAATATTATTAAACAAGATTCACAAAGCATAACCAGAAACTGAGAAATTGGATGACAGTAAAGTTAAAAATCTCTATTCATCAAAAGATATCATTAAGAGAGTGAAAAGGAAAGTCACAAAATGGAAGACATCCACAAAGCATGTATCCAACAGAAATTTAACATCTAGAATATATAAAAAACTTCTACAAATTAGTAAGAAAAAGACAACCCAATAAAAAAATAGGGGAAAAAAAGACTTAAATAGGCACTGAAAAAAATAAAAACATAAAAAAGAAGGTATTCAATGTCACTATTTATCAAAGAAAAGCAATGTAAAACCACCCAAATGACTAAAATCAAAAGAAAATACAGGGGTGCCTGTTAAGCATCTGACTTCAGCTCAGGTCACAATCTCATGGTCTACCAGTTGACGCCCCACATCGGGCTCTGTGCTGAAAGCTCAGAGCCTGGAGCCTTCTTCGAATTCTGTGTGTGTGTCTCTCTCTCTGCCCCTCCCCCACTTGTACTCTGTCTCTTTCTCAAATATAAATAAAACACTAAACAAAAAATTTAAAAAAAAAAAGAAAATACAAAGGTGGGCATGTTTGTGGAGCAATTGGAACTACCAGATAGTCCTGGCAGGACTGGAATTTGGGACAAACACTTTAAAAAACTGTTTGGCTGGATCTAAAATCTGTTTGGTTGGAGCTTTAAAGACATCATATCCTATATGACCCAGCAATTCTACTTCTACGTAGGTACCCAATAGAAAAGCGTGCACGTTTACCAGAAGACATGTGTAAGGATGTTCACAATAGCACTATGAGAGCCAAACGCCCGAAACTACCCAAATATTCATAGGCAATAAAAAAGAATAATGCATATTCACACAGAATACTAAACAATGAAAATGGACAGATTAAAATTACATATGATGCAGATGAATATTAAAAACATAATGTTGAATGAAAGAAGGCAGACCTGAAAGAATATATATTATATAATCTCATTGAATGAAAAGCTCGTTTACTGAACTTATCACTAATCTACTATGTTAGAACACAGGATGATTGATGGTTTTCTTTAGGGTCAAGGAGTGTAATAACTGGAAAGGGGCTAAGGAAGGCTGCTGAAGTCCTAAAGAAGTGTTCTTTTGAAAAATTGTTACCGAGGTGCTAGTTACATCAGTATGTTTGCTTGTGAAAATTCACTGGGATATACAGTTGACCCTTGAACAGTGGTTTGAACTACATGGATCCACTTATACGTGGATTTTTTTCAATAAACATGTACGATATTGTAAATTATTTTTCTTCCTTATGATTTTAATAACATCTTTTCTCTAGCTTACCTTATTGTAAGAATACAGTGTATAATACATATAATACAGAAAATATGTGTTAATGGGCTGTTTATGTTACCAGTAAGGCTTCTAGTCAACAGCAGACTATTAGTAGTTAAGTTTTGGGGGAGTCAAAAGTTACACATAGATTTTCAACTGTGTGAGGGGATCAGTGCCCCTAACCCCTTTGTTGTTCAAGGGTCAACTATACATTAATAATTTGTATAATTTTTTAAATTTTTTATTTAATTTTTCAGAGAGAGACAGCGTGAGCAGGGGAGGGTCAGAGAGGGAGACACAGAATCCGAAGCAGGCTCCAGGCTCTGAGCTAGCTGTCAGCACAGAGCCCGATGCGGGGCTTGAACCCACAAACTGTGAGATCATGACCTGAGCCGAAGTCGGACACTTAACTGACTGAGCCACCCAGGCGCCCTGTAATTTTTAAAGTATATTATACTCCATTCAACAAGAAGTTTAAATATACTAATTCTCAGGGCAAATGAAAGCTTGAGAATTACATGAAAATAAAAGCAATCTTACAGTGAATTCCAAATGCTTTACTGGCTATCATGGTTGAGCAATTACCATGCTTCAGACACTGTTCACGGTGCTTTCCTGCCAGGAGCCCACTGAAGCCTCACAGTCCCTCGATTCTCACTTCCCAAAGAGGAGAACTAAGCCTCCCAGCAGCTGAACCATGGCAGAGCCAGGATTTGGATTCCATGTGTCTGGCTCACAAGTCTGATTCTTTTCACTATATCACACTGCCTCCCATTGGCTCAATTAATCCTTACAAGGTCCTGGAAGGCAGATCTTAGACTCACTTTAGAGAGGCAGACTAACCTGCAGCTTCTTAGACTAGCCTGCAGCTGGGCAATGGCAGAGCAAGGGGGGCGGGGGGGTGAGGGGGGCGGGGCGGGTGGAAAGCAATAGCTCTGAAGCTATTTTGAGTAAAAGCTGCTTAATTTCTTTAAGCCTTACTTTCCTTACATAAAGTAAGAAGAAAACTGAAAATCAATTTTTAAAGTATTCCACATTTTATTTTTTGGCCCAAGAATTTTGTTTTTTAGGAATTGCTCTCTGGATTAAATGTTTAGTTCCAACATCCTAACACATTAAATGTCAAAAAAATATGTGATACATGCCAACACAGACAAAAAGAAGTCAGGTGAATCTATTTGCACTCTCTTTAAAATAAGTATTTCCAGGGGTGCCTGGGCGGCTCAGTCGGTTAAGCATCCAACTTGAGCTCAGGTCATGATCTCATGGTTCGTGAGTTCAAGCCCCGCATCGGGCTCTGAACCGACAGTCCAGGGTCTGGAGCCTGCTTCAGATTCTATGTCTCCCTCTCTCTCTGTCCCTCCCCGCTCACGCTCTGTATCTCTCTCTCTCAAAAGTAAATAAACATTAAAAAAAATTTAAAAATAAACAAAATAAGTATTTCCAAAACTTAAAGTGAGCCTGCTGTTGAAGTTAAGTCTCTGACAAAAGCTAAGCCCAGTGTCAGTGTACCAACTTACCTCCCACCTCCATGTAGCCCCCAAATTCAATTGACCAACTAACAGAATATTGGAAATTTTTTGTTCCTGATCATTTATGAATTAAAAATAACTCACAGAGTCTCTAGCTCCTCCCCCCTTTCTGCCTTATTATTTCAGACTTTTAAATCTAGTGCCTCGAGAAAGAAAGAATCACCATGGTCAAAGTGTGTTGATATTACCTGAGTAGCAATTATAACACCAACTGAATCAAGATGACTTATTTAGAGTATCAACAAACGGTCTTCAATGAATTATGCTTATGGTGCGTTTTCACACATGTTAAACAATTAATTTTACATATTCACTTATATAGCCTTTTAAATTGTTCTATCTGTGTTAAAAGCCTTTTCCAGGGGATTTAACATTTATGCTCTTTTAACAAGTAGCATGATTTATAAGCCACCATACCTGTTGTGCAAGGCCTTCTCGACTTTCAGTAGAGCTGAGAAGGACCCGGCGGTTTGCCAGAGCTTCTTCATAAGGCACAGACTCCATGAGGGGCTACGGAAAAGGCAGCAGAAGAATTAAAGGAAAAGATCCTATCATTCCCAGATCTTAAATACACGAAAAGAATATGGGGTTCAACAATAAATTCAGACGTATGCTAACATTCACTATTTCCTTTTAATGATGTGATGGGGATCTTTTTTAAAGAAAAATAATGAAGAGGGACTTGTCATTCCAATTGTAATCTCTACTAACTAAAACCATATGGACTTGTACCAAATACTATATGATTTCACTTCTGTGTGAAATCTAAAGAACAAAATAAATTAAAGAAAAACAAAATAAAACAGAAACAGACTCAGATACAGAGACCAATCAATCAGGTGGTTGCTGGATGGAGTGGGGTGAGAGGATGGGCAAAATAGAGAAAGGGGATTAAAAGATACAAACTTTCAGTTATAAAATAAATAAGACACGGGACAGGATCCACAGCACAGGAATATAAATAGTAATAATTTTGTATGGTGACAGATGGTAGCTACACTTATCTTGGTGATCACTCTGTAATGTATGTAAGTGTGGAATCACTATGTTGTATACCTGCAAATAATATAATATGATATGACAATGACATTTCAATTTTTTTTTTAAAGCAGACTGTTAGAGACGGGGCAGAGAGGCAGGAATAAAGATCACTAAGGGGCATTGTCTTGACTGTGATTTTAAGGGTGTAGACATATGTCAAAACCTATCAAATTGTATGTTTCAAATATATGCAGTTTTTTAATATCAATTAAACCCCCAATAAAACTTTCCAAAACAAACAAAAAAATAGATAAAGGAAGAGGACAATCTAGAAACAGAAAAAAGCATACCCAAAAACATTATTATGTGATAAATGGTGCTTTTTTTTTTTTTTTTTAAGTCAATGGAGAAAGGACAGACTGGATAAATCCCACAAGGATAACCAGGTAATAATCTAGAAAAGTAACTATTTAGATCCCTTTTTCATACCTCTATCAGAATGAATGAATCCAATCCAAGATGGATTAAAGAATTCAATCTGAAAGTTTAGACCATGAAAATAATGGAAGAAAACATAGGTAAACATTTCCGTAATCCTGAAAAGTACCCCTGGCTGAGAATCACCACCATAAAAAGATTGGCTTAATGATACAAAAATTCAAACTTCTATTTTGAAAAAAATACTACAGCAAACTGGAGGAAAAATACTTCTAACACAGGCATAGGATTACAATTCTTACCACATAGGGAGCTCTTTCAACCCTAATCAGTAACATTTAACTAAAAACAGGTCAACGATGAACAGAGAATTCACAGAATAAATACAAACAATAACTTTATGAAAAGACATGCCACTTCAATAAGCAAAGAAATGCAAATTAAAATAATAAGAAACTTCTTGTCTCTCTGATTGACAAATATTAAATTCATGGGTTAAATTTATACTTCTACTGTTGCTAAATTATAAATAGGTAACTTTCCTGAAGTGCAGTCTGGAAAAATGTGTCAAAATTTAAAAGATTCACAGACTTTAAACCAGCAATTCCATTTTGGGAAATTCATTAAAGACATCATTAAAATAATTAGACAAATAAAGAGAGATTGGTAGCCTTATACAATGCTAGAAACATAAAACAGTACAGCTATTCTTAAGGGCAATTTGCAATAAATATTAAAATGTAAAATGTGCAAACCACATGATCCAGAACATTCCCCCACTCAATATTCCACACTTGTGTCCAAGGAGGCATTTACAAAGCTACCAGTTGCAGTATTATCATAACAGTAAAAAACTGGAATGAACTTACACGCCCACCAATAAGGAATACCTAAATGAGCCACAAAACATCCATATTATAGAATTCTATGCTGTAAGTAAAAGAAATATAGTAGCCACCATTTGTAATGGTACACAGGCAGATCTCTAAAACATTTTTTTTTAATTTTTCTTTTTTTTTTTTTTTCATTTTTTTAAAGTATAGTTGACAAGGGTGACTGGGTGGCTCAGTCTGTTAAGCGTCCGACTTCGGCTCAGGTCATGATCTCACAGTCTGTGAGTTAGAGCCCAGCATCCAGCTCTGTGCTGACAGCTCAGAGTCTGGAGCCTGCTTCGGATTCTGTGTCTCCCTCTCTCTCTGCGTCTCCCTCTCTCTCTGAGCCTCCTTCTCGCACGCTCTCTCTCTCTCGAAAACAAATAAAACATTAAAAAAAATTTTTTAAATACATAGTTGAAGAACAATGTTAGTTTCAAGTGTACAACAGTGATTCGACAATTCTATACACCTACTAAAACATTTTTTTAATTAATTTTTTTAATAATCTCTACATACAACATGGGGCTCAAACTCATGACCCTGAGACCAAGAGTCTCACATTCTTCCAAGTGAGCCAGCCAGGCAATCTAAGACACTTTAAATGAAAAAAATCAAGGCACCTGGTTGGTTCAGTTGGTTAAGCGTCCAACTCTTGATTTCAGCTCAGGTCATGATCTCACAGTTCAGTTTGTGAGATTGAGTCCTGCAATGGGCTCTGCTCTGACAGTGTGGAGGCTGCTTGGGATTCTCTCTCTCTCCCTCTCTCTCTCTCTCTCTCTGTCCCTCTCCCACTCATGCTCTTTCTCAAAATAAATAAGACATTTAAAATAAATAAATAAACTTAAAAAGTTAAAAAAAAGAAAAAATCAAGTTGCACAATGAAACATGCATTTAGGTTGCAAAAAGAAAGAAAATTCTATATATTGTAGACTGTTCGTAAGTTTATATAGATGCATATAAATGCTCCAAGATTCTGGAAGGTTACACACCAAACTGATAACTATGGTGACCTCTGGAGAGAGAATGGAATTAGGGACTATACCTGTAATGTTCTAATGTAATATAAGAAAATGTTTAGCCATTATTTGTAACTAAAAGTTAAAAAAATAAGAAGGAAAAAGGTAAAAAATGCACAAAGTTGCATGTGCAAGAATATCTACTATATCTCTGCATCTAACAATTATAAATAGAAAACAACCTAAATATCCACGAGCAATGATTGGTTAATTAGATTATCACACACAGAATGAAATACTATAGATTTAATACTATAGAGGCATTAAAATGGTAACAATAAATATTTATAGGCATGTATTATTTGATGTATTAAAAAACACAATTTTTATTTCCACAATTCAATAAGAGGAAAAACTATATTCTAAAACAGTATATGTAGGGGCACCTGGGTGGCTGAGTCAGTTAAGGTCCGACTTCAGCTCAGGTCATGATCTCACATTTTGTGAGTTCGAGCCCCACCTCAGGCTCGGTGCTGACAGCTCAGAGCCTGGAGCCTGCTTCGGATTCTGTGGCTCCCTCTCTCCTGCCCCTCTGCTGCTCATGCTCTCTCTCAAAAATAAACATTTATAAGTTAATTAATTAATTTAAAAAACAGTGCAAGTCAATGGACTCAGCCATCAAAAAGAATGAAATCTTGCCATTTGCAACAATGTGGATGGAGCAAGAATATATTATGCTAAGCAAAATAAGCCAGTGAGAGAAAGACAAATACCATATGATTTCACTTATATGTGAAATTTAAGAAACAAAACAGATGAGGGGTGCCTGGGTGGCTCAGTCGGTTAAGCAGCCGACTTCAGGTCAGGTCATGATCTCACAGTTCGTGGGTTCGAGCCCCGCATAGGGCTCTGTGCTGACAGCTCAGAGCCTGGAGCCTGCTTCTGATTCTGTGTCTCCCTCTTTCTCTGACCATCCCCCACTAACGCACTGTGTCTCTCTCTCTCTCAAAAATAAATAAATGTTAAAAAAAAAAAAAGAAACAAAACAGATGAACATAGGAGAAGGGGGGGAGAGAGAGAGAGAGAGGGAGGCAAACTATGAGAGACTCTTTAACTACAGAGAACAAGTGATGGAGGGGAGGTGGGCAGGGGATGGGCTAAATGGGTGATGGAGATTAAGGAGGGCACTTGTGATAAGCACTGAGTGTTAAATATAAGTGAAGAATCACTAAATTCTACACCTGAAACCAATTTTACCATATATATAAAATTTAGAATTTAAATAAAAAATTGAAATAAAAAATAAAATTAAATTACAGTGTATGTACCCAGATACACTTTGTTTTTTATAGCACATACGTGTGTGTGATTCCTTGTGTGTGTGTGTACACACATGCACTAAAATTTTTTGGATACAGATATACTCTAACAAAATTTAAGGGTAGCTACCTCTGGGGGGAGGGTGGGAATTGGTGCATAATTTTCTTCTTCATGCACTGTTATATCTTCTGATTTCTTTTTACAATGACCTTGTATTCTTATATTCAGGAAAAAATTATAAGTGTATTTCAATTTTTTTCTATTTCTACAAGTTTGAGATTTCTGAAGTTTGATATTTAGTAGCTTCCTGGCTGCCTCATTCTAGACACTTGGGGACATGAGTCCAACATGGCCTATGCATAGATCATATATTAATTGAGGTTTGGGTCTCTGTCACCTTCTCCTCCCCAAAGACATCCCCCAAATCTCACCAACCATCTGTGTCCCCAGACTGTGTAAAATCTAAACAATATGAAATGTGGAAAAACTCTTGCCATTCTCTGGGAATGATTCCTGATTTTTCCTCCAATGTAAATTTAACAACAGCTCACAAACCTTTCTCAGGGCCTTCATGTAGGCGGCAGCTTTTTTCTTGTACTGCAGCATGCATTCAGCTGAAAGAGGGCTAATGAAGCCACTCACTGCCTTAGGCCCGTAGCTCAGAGAAGCAATGAAGTAGTCCACGTTGTTGCTGAAGAAAGACGCAATCTAAATCAAGTATGACAAAAAGATAGATTTTGTTTTCCAATAATGTGTCTAAAATATATATCTAATATTTTTCAAAGCAAAGTTAAAGGTGCTGGAATGGAAATGAAATTTCAACACTTGCCCAAAAGCCCACATTTATTTATTTGAGGAGAATTCCTAGGGCAATGATTTGTAATAGAAAGACAATACCAGTATATAAAGATTGAGTCCAGACTTCTGACATGTCTTAACCTAGACAATTTCTATTCTTTCTGAAAACCAAGACTGATTCGTGTTTTTTCTGGGGATGATGTTCATGAGCTATTTACCTCATTAATTTCTACCACAAGTCTCCAAAATATGCATGTTTGGATTGACATATTCCATTTGTATTTTAACTTTGAATGTTTCACATTCCAACATGAGACATGACACAGCATCTTGAACATGATAACTCTATTTAAATTTAATTCTGTAAACCTCAATTTGTGATTTACAAATATAATAAAGACTAGAAGTTTAGTAGACCCTGTCACTTACAGATTTAACATTTGTTAAATCTGTGTAAGCAGCCACAAAGATCCATGACTGAGCCATGACTTTGAATCTACAGTGCTGTATGAAACAGTGATAGAAATAAAAATGTCTGAGAAGGTTATTAGCCACAAAAATTAAAGTGCTGGATACATTAAAGAATATCCTATTTTGATAAATAAGAAGTGACTTATGGAACAAATATCCCACATCTTGGCAAAAATTGCTCAAAAAGTAAGCAGCAATCACTAATGGTCTGAAAGGTTTTATTTTTCATTAATACTTTACTATGTCAAATGAAATTCTATACTAGGTAGTATTCAAGAAAATGAAGGATTCTAAAAGTCTTGAGTTTTATATTCCTTGTAAATGACATGGATAATTATATACCCAGGGTTTGCATTTTAGGTCACAGCAGTATATGGTGAGGTTTATATTCTTTCCTCTTTCTAGTATTTGTACATTTTCTAAATGTTCTTCAATATGCATATGTTACATTTTCCCACTGTGCTTTTAAAAATTATATACCATAAAATTTAGTTTAATCAAATCACATTAGCTATGTATTAAGCTGCCACCCACTAACATTAGTTCAGATACTTACTTCAGTTAAAAACCATTTTTAGGGGTGCCTGGGTGGCTCAGTTGGCTAAGCATCTGACTCTTTTGATTTTGGCTCAGGTCATGATCTCATGGTTTTTGAGTTCGAGCCCTCCAGCGGGCTCTACGCTGACAGTGCAGGGCTTGCTTTGGATCCTCTCTCTCTCCCTCTCTCTTTCCCTCTCTCTCTCTAAGAATAAATAAATAAACTTAAAAAAATTCATAAAAATTTCATAATGAAGATTGGATACCTTTCCTTGAGACAACATTTTAAGGTTTGAGGTAAATCAAATCTAAAATTAGCTATAAAGGTATTTAATATTTCAGAATTTTCATAAAAGTTGGAAAATGCAGAGACGCCTCTAAAGTGCTAACATTTTTTTTTCCAGAATTTTCCTTAATTAAATCAAGGTTAGAATCATCTTCAGAAAGCTTCGGCGTGCCCACAGATGCAAGCAATCAAGAGCGGGCAGCAGGGATGGTCTCTGGCTGAGGAACTCTGTAGGCATGGATCTGTGCGCTGACGGAACCTAGAGATAACACCTCTTAATTATGGCCCCAAGCACTGCAAAGTGTCATGAAGACCAGTATGAGTCCGGGAAAGATGAGAAGGATGATACTGAATATATAATATGATCAGTGATCACTTCTGGTTAACTTAATTACCTTAAAAAAATGTGTTCCTATTATGGGCATCCTGTCAGAAAAATAATGGTATATAAGCACAGGTAGAGATGAACATTTCCTTGAGAAATTAGGTTGCATCCGCTGAAATAAATGGGCTAAGATAGTTCTGAATACAGTCCTTTTGTTACACATTTATGAGTAGTTCCCAGAGAAATCGGAATCAGTAAAGGTGCTGATGACAGCCACATGAACACGTACTGACAATGTGACAGGTGCTGAAACCAGAATATCCAAGACAGAATTTTTAGAGAAAATGCATTTTGGTCAGTTTATCATAATAATTAAGTGCTTAATGATCCAAATAATCATTATCTAATATTAATGGTTCAATGAAAAGACATATGTTGAAAGTCACCTTAAAAGTTCTTGTTAAGAAACAAAACCACAGAGGTGGCATTAGGACAAGTGTTATCTAAAAACAAAAAACCAGGAGGGGAAAAAAACAAAATATTAATGAAGGGTTTTTGGTTCTTTTTTCTTTTAATGTATTTTCTTAATTTCTATAAAGCAAACATTTGATATACACACACAATGATATATACTGATCATCAAATATCTCACTAAAAAATAAACTATGAGTGATCTACTCAAAACAAATGCTAAATGGCCACTCTCCTATTGCTTTAAATATTGGGTAGGGAGAAGGAAAAGGGAGACAACTTTATTTTATGAGAAAGTCTGATATTCCAAACTCCTTTTACAGATTAATTTTCCTACATCAATCAAGGAAATAAAAAGGAGCTTACTTAAGAATTAAATTTAATGTCAATATAAACCAGAGAAAACTTACCTTTCCTGCTCCATTTGTTAATGCTACTACTGATGACAGGACACAGTCATTAGTTGTAATGAGCTTCTGTGTTGCTGTTGGAAGTTCATGCTCAATCGTAGCTTTCTGATTGTAATGTTTAGAAATATCTATAAAAGCAATCAAATGAAAACCATTACTATCCATATACAAGTTGCATACAGATAACCAGGCCGTTACTCTCATATTTGCTCTTAGAGATTTACACGGTAAATTTGACCAAAAAATGGTCCCAAATATATCAGGATTGTCCTAAGTATCAATCAGGTCACAAATCCATGTGGAAAGAATAGAGACAGGTGAGGGTCTCTTAACACCATCCTGGTATCTCTATTACAGTCACCAGCTTGTGGGTCTGATTCTCCCTCTTTTGAGTGTTTACCCTTATCCTAGTATTGAGTAAATGACCCTGACCGGTATTTACCAGTTAAAAATGCAGTTTTAATAGTCTGGCAGGCACAAATGAGAATTTATCTTGTACTTATATAAGCTAACCATGAGGCTGGAAGCAAATGCCCAACACAGGCACAATGTCCACAATCCTTACTGGACCTTAGTCAGTCTGCCCCTACGCACCCAAACTAACACTGACAAGGGTCTGCACAGCCAAACTGGGACTGAACCCTCCAGTGTCTGGCTTCACGTGCTACTGCCTCCAGTCCCAGAATATTACAACAAAGGCCTGGGGTTAGAAAAATGCAGGAGAGACTTAAATATAAAAAGCATTAAGAGAAACTGCAATAGATGAAACCGCCCAAACAACTTAAGGTTGGGGTTTTCTGGATCTCTGAGAATGATTTTGTCCTGGAAATAAGGGATAATGGGAAAATCTTAAGACAACACTGATTTACAAGGAAGGGTAATTATATTTTTAAATAATAAAGTGTTTACAATTCATTCTCCTCTGAATTTTTTAGAATACTTCAGGTACAACAGCACTAATCATTCCTACCAACAAAGCTAAAAATAAATCACAAAATATGAAAATTAATTTTTATGACAGGTTGTATATGCAGATAATTGCATTTACTCAAAATCAAGAAGTCTAGTTGACTCTAGATTATGGAAAATTAAAAAGAAGTAAGACTAGTTAGAAATAGTGTTTGAGATTTAACCTGATATGTTCATGGTTTTTTAACACAAAATCACTGTTTTATGAATAAAATTCATTTTACTAAAATTTTTAAGCTGGGGCATTGTTTTATTTATATATTTAATATACATATATACACATATATGTAAACTTTAATCTAAGATAGTTTTAGATTCACAGAAAAGTACAAGAGACTTTTCCATGCACCCTTTAGCCAGTTTTCCCTATTGTTAACACCTTACATTACTATGCTACAGTTGCCACAGCAAAACAATCAACTTGTCTCCCTCTCTCTACACACCCACTCATGCTCTCTCTCTGTCTCTCAAAAATAAACGTTTTTAAAAAATTTAAATAAAAAGAATCAACTAATTAGTACATTACTATTATGTTTACATTTTTGAAACTAAATGATTGTCCTCTATATACCCATAAGACACCAAGTGAATAAAAATTCGACTGGGGGCACCTGGGTGACTTAGTCAGTTGAGCATCCAACTTTGGCTCAGGTCATGACCTCACAGTTCATGACTTCGAGCCCCACGCTAGGCTCTGTACTGACAGCTCAGAGTCTGAAGCCTGCTTTGGATTCTGTGTCTCCCTCTCTCTCTCTCTGCTCTTCCCCCCACTTACTCTCTCTAAGAGAGAGGTTCTACAAGAGGTTTGGAATGAGAGTTCTCTGAAACATAAAGCTTTTTCTGTTAACGCAAGCTGATGTTCACTCTTGAGTCTCCATGAGAGATACCAACCCATCTTACAAGCTAAGTAAAAAGACAGATTTGAACTGAAAACTTAGCAACAGGACCCCATAATCTTGCCTACCACCCTTCATGTTTCCCAATATTCTCTCTTTACATTACTTTTTCAAGGACAGAAACAAGTGGAGGCTCTAAGGGGCTTCGGGGTGGGGGGGTGGGGCCTCTGATCCTCCCATAAATTCCATTAGCTCATGTCTCAAATAACAAGAGTAACATTTAGATTTGGACCACTTGGTGTCATCTTAATCTTATGTAATGCTTGAATAAAAGCATCTGAACAGGGGTGTCTGGCTGGCGCAGTTGATGGAGCATACGACTCTTGATCTCAGGGTTGTAGGTTCAAGCCCCATATTGGGTCTAGAGATCACTTTTTAAAAAATCTTAAAAAAAGAAAGCATCTGTATAAAACTGTATATTATAGATTAATTAAAATAGAAATATAAATAAAATCGAGATTTTTTTTAATGTAAAGGAAGCTTTAAGACCCCTCTTATTAGATAGCTACCCTCGACAGCTCTCGCCCCTTCTTTATAGGAATGCTGGAGAAACCACTAGCAACAATAGATCATAACATCAGCATAGCAAAATTTAGAAACTAAAACCAAAAACTGTAGCAACAGTTACCTATGGTTTCAATGGCCTAGCTCTGGGTTAACTAGAGTCCTGGAAGAGAGGACTTCCACAACTAGGTTTGAACTCCTCAAACCAAAAGCTACACAGGAGGGAGAGAGAGAGAGGAGGGAATTAAAATGGGCAATTTAAACTTAAAAATGCACAGGATGGTGGAAAGTGAATACATTCTTTCTTGGAACCTTAAACCCTGGTTTCCTCAATTCCTTCACGCTCGGGTTCTAACAAGTGCAAAGTATTTTGCTAAAAGCCTCTGAATAGCATGTCTGGCTAGATAAAACTCACACACCTGCCTTAAATCAGTGCATTGTATTTTTGGCTAAAGTACTGTGCACATGGGTTTCTCTTCAGCACTGTGTTTACCTTCTGAAATGAAGCAGATGGAAAAAACAGAAGGCAGTGCTGCACATTTCCACAGAAGCCAAATGCTACTAAGCTTTTTTCCGGGGTCTATTAGCCTTGGCAGTATTGGTTTAAATCTCATTTGGGCAGATCTGAGAAAATGAGATGAAGGTTTTCAGCTTATTTATGCTCTTTCCAAGCCTCACCTTTCATGACATCGTGAAATCCATGCAGAGCAGCACCAACATTTGTTAAGACAGAACTGTAGTTCGTCCGAAGGAGTCCATCCGGCTCTGTACCTAGGAAATCAAAATCACAACCCTAAGCATTTTCCCAGAAGACTTCACCTAAAAACCTGACAGCCCACCCTCTTCCTCTACTCTTGGGTAGAGAGAAAATAAAGATTGCTTGTGATATGTTGAAAATAATGGCTCTTGAAGTCTTTGCAAACACATTCAGACATAAGAGTGATAAATACACATCCAACTCATCTGCATTACCCACATCCACAAATATTTTTAATGGTTAACAATCAAATTACATTGTTAAGTATGATTATATATTTTGTGATTCTTCTTGAAATACAAGTGTGTGAATTTTCACCTTGTTACTTCAGGACACATTTTCTCAATTTCTTCTTTCCCTATATGTTACTATTGGTTTAACATCACTAAAAACACCACTATTCAAAGATCAGAGCTCCACTTCTCACATGACAGCATGAACAGTTCCATAGACCCTCCAAGCTCACAGCTCGGAGCCTGCTTGGGATTCTCCCTACCTCTCTCTCTGCCCCTCCTGTGCTCACAGGTACAGGTGCAGGTGCATGTGCTTGCTCTCTCTCTCTCTCTCACATACAAACTAAACTTAAAAGAAAAGAAAAAGCCCAAATTTAACTGGGTCATCTGTGGAGCAACTTATGCCCCAAAGGCATTGTTGAAAATAAGATAGCAGTCAGCCAGCCATCAGTGGAGTTGATCCTCCATGTGATCAAGACACAAAACAGGAGGGGGGCCTGGGTGGCTCAGTGGATTAAGCGTCAGACTCTTGATTTGGGCTCAGGTCATGATCTCATGGTTCCTGCACTGGAGCCCCACATCAGTGGGGACCGCTTAGGATTTTCTCCTCCTCTCTCGGCTCCTCCCCGACTTGTGCTCTCTCACTCTTTAAAAAAAAAAAAAAAAAAAAAAAAAACTTAAAAAAACGGGAAAGGGCCCTGACAAAACCATTGTTACCCCAGAGCGCCTGTGTGCCTGCCCAAGGCTGAACCCCCTGAGAAACAACATCAGGATGCCTACTCTGAAAGCCTACAAAATAAAATTAAAGAAGGTCTAGCTAACAAAAATACAGCATGTTCATGGACCAGAAAACTTAACATTGTTAAGATGGCAATACTCCCTGTGTTAGTTTCCTAGGGCTGCCGTAACAAAGCAGCAAAGGGGGTGGTTTAAAACAACAGAAAACACAGCTCTCTTACAATTCTGGAAGCCACAAGTCTGAAACCAAAGCTGTGCTAACAGGGCCACACTTCCTCCAAAGGCTCCAGAGAATAGTTCTTACCTCTCCCAGCTACTGTTGGCTCCACATGTTCCTTAGCTTGTGGCAGGATTAACTCCAATCCCTGCCTTGGTCTTCATATGGCCTCCCTGAGTCTCTCCTGTGTCTCTATCTGTCTCTAAATCTCTCCTGATAAGGATGGTAGTCACTGGAGTGACAGGGCTCTCTCTAATCTAGGAGGAACTCAAATCTTATCTTGATTACATCTGCAGAGATCCTATTCCCAAATAAAGTCACATACACAGGTACCAGGGTAGAATTTCACGTATCTTTTGGGGAGACAATTCAACCCACAAAAATCCCCAAACCGATCTATAGATTCATAACTATTCCTATCAGAATCTCAGCTGACTTCTTTGTAGAAACTGAGAAGCGGATTCTAAAATTCACATGGAATTGCAAGGGAACAAGAATAGTCAAACAGGGGTACCTGGGTGGCTCAGTAGGTAAGCGTCCAACTCTTGGGTTTCAGCTCAGGTCATGATCTCATGGTTTGTGGGTTCAAACCCCATGTCGAGCTCCACGTTGACAGTGTGGAGTCCGCTTGGGATTCTCTCCCTCTCCCTGCCCCTCCTCCACTCTCACTCACATTCTCTCTCTCTCTCCCTCCCTCCCTCTCAAAATAAATCAATAAACGTAAAAAAAAAAAAAAAAGAATACTCAAATAATCTTGAAAAAGAACAAACCAGAAGAACTCGCACTTCCTGATCTCAAAACTTACCCGAAAGCAACAGTCATCAAGACAGTATAGTATTGGCATAGGATTGATACATACATAGATTAATGGAATAAACCTGCATCTAGAACTAAATCCATAAATCTATGATCAACTGATTCTTAACAGGTGTGCCAAGGTCATTCAATAGGAAAAGAACAGCCTTTTCAATAAATGGTGCTGAGACAACTGGATAGACACGTGCAAAACAGGAAATTGGATCCTTACCTCACACCAGATATAAAAATTAACTCAAAATAGATCAAGGACCTAAACATAAAAGCTAAAACTATAAAATTCTTAGAAGAAAACATAGGGGTAAGTCCTTATGACCTCATATTTGATAATAGATTCTTAAATAGACACCAAAAGCACAAGCAATAAAATAAAAATAAATTGGATTCCATGTAAATTAAAAATTTTTGTGCTTCAATGGACACCATCAAAAAGTGAAGATAACCCACAAAATGGAAGAAAATATTGTCTATCATATATCCATATATCCAAAAGGGGATCTGTATCTAGAATATATAAAGAACACTTACAAGGGCACCTGGGTGGCTCAGTCCGTTAAGCATCTGACTTTGGCTCAGATTATGATCTCATGGCTTGTCATGATCTCATGGCTTATGGGTTCAAGCCCCATGTTGGGCTCTGTGCTGATAGCTCAACCTAGAGCCTGCTTCGAATTCTGTGTCTCCCTCTCTCTCTGCCCCTCCCCGCTCATGCTCTGTCTCTCTCTCTCTTTCAAAAATAAATAAATATTGAAAAAAATTTTTAACAACAGGCACCTGGGTGGCTCAGTCAGTTTAGCATCTGACTTCAGCTCAGGTCATGATCTTGCAGCTCATGAGTTCAAGTCCCATTCAGGGCTCTGTGCAGAGTGTAAGCAGGGGAGGGGTAGAGAGAGAGGGAGACACAGAATCTGAAGCAGGCTCCAGGCTCTGAGCTGTCAGCACAAGGTCCAATGTGGGGATCGAGCTCACAAACCATGAGATCATGACCTGAGCCGAAGTCAGATGCTTAACTGACTAAGCCATCCAGACGCCCCCCAAAAAATTTTTAATTAAAAAAAAAATAAAATAATACTTACAACTCAATAGTAAAAAGACAACCCAATTGAAAAATGGAGAAAGGATCTGAATAAATCTATTTCCAAAGAAGATACACAAATGGCCAATAAGGACATGAAATGATGCTTGACATCATTAGACATCAGGGAAATACAAATCAAAAGTGCAATTAGACACCACTTCAGAAAGTCAGATAAAAACACTAGGACCACTAAGATCAAAAAGCCAGATAATAACAAGTACTGGTGAGGGTGTGGAGAAATCAGAACTCTGCTGGTGGGAAGCCACCTTGCAAAACAGTCTGGCAGTTCTTCCAACAGTTAAACATAGTTACCATATGACCCGGCAATTCCACTCCTAGGTATATACCCAGCAGAAATGAAAGATATGCCCACTCAAACACTGTTCACAAATATCTACAGCATATTCATAACAGCCAAAAGGCGGAAACAATATAAACTGTCCATCAACTGATAGGTAAATAAAATGTGGTGCATCTCTACAATGGGATGTTATTCTGTAATAAGAAGGAATGGATTACTGATATATGCTTCCACTTGGGTGAATCTTGAGAACATTATGCTGAGTGGGGAAAAAAAGTCACAAAAGACCATATATTATATGATTCCATTATACAAAATGTTCAGAAAAGGCAAATTTATAGGCAGAAAGTACGTTAGTAGTTGCTTAAAGCCAGGGAGGGGTGAAACCGGGGAAAAGGAAGGAGAAGGCTAAAGTATACTAGGTTTCTTCTTGAAGTGATGAAAATTATTATTTTAAAATTAACTTTGATATATGATGGTGCACATATCTGTGAATATCCAAAAAACCATTGAATGTTATACTTAAATGGGTAAATTGTATGGTATGTAAATTATATCACATTAAAGCTGTTACAAAAAAACAAATCACAGTACCAGAAAAATCATGGCATTTTTAAAACATCATTTAAACTGAGATCCATTCAATTATCTGAAAATATTCTCTTCAAATTAGATGAAAGGGAAACAAATGATATTTTTACTTCTAAACCTCCCTCCCCTTTTCTACTTGTTGGGAAGTTGCTATAAATTCTTAGGCTTTGCCCCTCTCCATTTAAAAAAGAGGATGGTGAGAAAGGAAATTAATATTGAATGCATGTCTCCAGTGTCTGATTCTGTACATTCTTGATTTAACTTAAAAATCATTTTACCTCCATTTAATAAATGGGAAGACAGGGACAGAGAGGTAAAGTGAGTTGCCCAACATCATAAATGTATAGAGGCTGGGGGACTTGAGTTCACGTTTTTCTGACTCTAGATCCTTCATTCCTCCTGCTCAAACAAGCTAAACCTCTCTTTTCCCCAGCTTCTGGTACTCTAAGATCTTCAGGGTGAAGCATGAGCAACAAACAAACATACTTGGCAGGGCAAGAAGACCGATGTAAGTCTGCAGCTTCTCAAACACAGCTGTCAACTTTCTCATGTCCCGAGACAGCTCTAGATTCCTGGCTCTCAGCGCAGATGTGCAAAGAGAAGATTCACATTCTTCTTCTAAACTAGGAATGAGCAGATTTTTCAAACATGAGCATCCTGACGATTTTCAGATAGCTACAATAAATTCTCTGAATTCTCAAACAACTAGATCCAAAGACAGAACTTTGCAAAAAAGAAAAAAAAAAAATGATCTCATTTATAAATAGGTTCCGTTTTTTAAACCATGATACACATACCTGTTGGCTGCAAATGTCAAAGGAGTAACAGAGGAGTAAATGGGAAAAAAAAAAAATAGAAAGGCAGGTACCCATGGTCTTTCCATTCTGAGAGTAACACAAAATTATTTCTCTTAAAAATATTTTGAGTCGGGGCGCCTGGGTGGCTCAGTTGGTTGAGCATCTGACTTCGGCTCAGATCATGATCTCTCAGTTTGTGGGTTCAAGCCCCGTGTCAGGCTCTGTGCTGACAGCTCAGAGCCTGGAGCCTGCTTCAGATTCTGTATCTCCCTCTCTCTCTCTCTCTGCCCCTCCTTCACTCACACTCTGTGTCTCTCTCTCAAAAATAAATAAACATTAAAAAAAAAAAAAAGACAAACACATGAAAACAAAACATTAAAAAAATATTTTCAGGAAAAAAGTATTTTGAGGAGGGGTGCCTGGCTGACTCAAGTGGTAGAGTATGTGATTCTTGATCTTGGGGTCATGAGTTCAAGCCCCACACTGGGCACAGAGCTGAAAGGAGAAGGAGAAGGAGAAGGAGAAGGAGAAGGAGAAGGAGAAGGAGAAGGAGAAGGAGAAGGAGAAGGAGAAGGAGAAGGAAAAGGAAAAGGAAAAGGAAAAGGAAAAGGAAAAGGAAGGGAAAGGAAGGAAAAAGAAAAGAAAAGAAAAGAAAAAGATACAAAAATATTTTCAGGAGAAAAATATCTCATACACTGACTTCCTAAAAAGAACTGAACAGGAACCAGCAGACAGAATCATTAAGAAACCTTTATAGTATATGTATTTGTAAGGTTAAAAAAACAAGTGGACTTTTAACAGTGTTTATTAAAAATGTGCAGGTAATCAAGCAAAATGCTTTTTATATAAAACTAGAAAAGTTATTAACACAGGAATGATAATAATTTCCCTCTCCTCAACCTTGCCACTTCTTTCTACTTTATAGCAGACAGCTTCATTCAATACTAACCCCGTTTACTACTAAGAAACATGCCATCTTGTCAATTAAAGTGGTTTTAAAACCAAAGATGAAAAGTTGCCTAAAAACATAAACACATGATGGGGTAGGGAACAAAACATTCCAAGAATAGGAATCTAAGATCAAGAAAGGTCTTATCCAATGTTTCTAAAAATGTAATAGTGAAAAAATAAATTAAGGTAAAATAAAAATGCCCAAGTGTTTCAAGTAGTAATACCACTTTTGCAATGGTTCTCAGATTCCTCTTAAACATAATCCAGGTCAATAAAGTATATTCAATTTAGTGTTATTTAAACTTCTGGAGTCAATCTTCAAAAAATCTTTACACTGAATCATAAGATGTAAGAATCTAAATGAAACTGTAATTCATAATTATTAAAGTCCTAATTCCCTGATTCCTAAAATTCTATTATACCCACAAATCATAAAATTTGGTTACTGAAATAACTTTTAATTAGGAATTAAATAACATTTAATTAGGAAATAAAATCACTTTTAACACATAGTAAATGTTTCAAATAATGAAAGTACATTTTTGAAAAAAAAATGTACTACTTTAGTTTTAAAAGGATTTATGAACAGTAATTACTTGTGTATTTTCAGTATCTCTAAGTAACTCATCTACATATTTTCTAAACCTTATCCTGCAATATATTATAACACATCTATGTTCTTATTTCTCTTGTGTTCCAGTTGTATTATTCTTTTTTTTTTTAAGGCTAAATCTTAGGATGAAAAGATTTAGATGGAGTAGGGGGTCTTGGTAGTTTTAGACCAAAAGTATCAAAATGTACAAGCTATGTCAAATTTCTAGTTACAGAGATTATTTTCACTTTCCCTTCCAGAAATACTTAACAAAGAATACTTAAGGTTGCAAAAGGACATCCTCTATGAGAGCTGGAGCACATACACAAAGTTTTTAGTTTGTAACTTAAATCAAAAACAAGAAAATACCAAGTCAAAGAAACCTAATGATTACAGATCCAATCATAGATGCTAACTACTATAACCCCCATCTAAATGTTTACAGCAAAAAGATAAAACTGAAATATTTCTTTCAATAAATGTGTGATTCACAATCACTGAAAACACGGATTCATAGTGTTATGTGGTTATAGCAGTAACCACAGTACAGAACTACTCAAAAAACCCTAACTGATGCACTACAATTGACTTTTCTTAAATATAAGTTGATGCTGCTCATGCCATATTTTCCTTTTTCACAAAAGTCCAAATTGGTCATGGTGCAGAAAGATCAGGCAGATCACAAGAGGCATGTGTCGCTATTTTATTAACTCTAGCACAGGTCAGGTGACACCCCACAATTCCCCAATTGGCCTCAAGGGTTAAGTACCTTTTTAACTGATAAGGAAGAATCTTCCTAAGAAAACATATATAAGAGGTTAAGTGCTCTGAAAAAGTTTTCAATTTCACAGTAGTCTCCTGGAAAAGAAAAATAATTTCATGGTTAATAGTGTTATTTGACAAAGAGAAGCCTCCACTTCCAGAAGTGAAACACGAAGAAAATTACCAGGACAGTCACAGTATCCTCAGTAATACTTTCAAATAAATGAAGCATTCCTTCCTCAAGAGGGCGGACGTAGGACGCATTTTCATGAAGGTACTGTGAGAACTAAATACAGAAGGGAAAGAATTGGGAGTTACATCACTGGAAAATAACAAATACCAACAGTGGTAAATGGACTCCACTGAGTTACAAACCTAAACTCTTTAGGCAACTTTTTCTGGGAAATTTGGCTTTTACAAAACAGATATGCTCCCAATAGTCCCAAATAAAATCCCCAAATCCCCATCTCATTCCAAAAGGAGAAACTTGGAGGGGGATGGAGGGAACATAATTAACAACCAGGCATGGGTGGAAATGGGGAAGGGACACTGCATCACAACCAGCACCAACAGGCCTTCCCCAAACACCTGCTTCTCTACAGGGGTCTCTATTAAAAAAAAGAAAAGAAAAGAAAAGAAAATCAAAACTATACGAAAGATTTTTAGGTTACATCATTTTAAAAAATTTTAATGTTTATTAATTTTTGAGAGAGAGAGAGAGAGAAAGAGAGAATGTGTGTGTGTGTGTGTGTGTGTGTGTGTGAGCGCGGGGGAGGGGAAGAGAGAGAGGGAGACACAGAATTCGAAGCAGGCTCTGAGCTGTCAGTCCAGACTCTGACATGCGGCTCAAACTCACAAGAGGTGAGATCATGATCTGAGCCAAAGTCGGATGCTTAACCAACTGAGCCACCCAGGCGCCCCTGTACCTCATTTTTAGAAAACAAGTCTATTGAGGACAGATTCTTATTTGTATTGTGGACAATGTTCAGGGTTAACAAAGTCCAGGAATATAATTATCACCAACATGAGGATATAAAAACTTTCATAACTATCACTGATAATATTTATAAAGAACTAATTCAGTATGAGAAGAATCAATTCAGAAAAACATCCTACAGATATTTAGACAACTTAAAAACAAAAAGTTAATTTTCACTTACAAAATATCTCAATTATCAAAGTATTGCATAATGGATCAAACATTGATTTCTAAATATAGAAATGTAAGATCTCACTATGCAGAAATGTGATTCAACCAGCCATACCTCAAACTATAGATATATGGCTCTGGGCATCTCAATCTCTCTGGACTTCCATCTTTAGATTTGTGAAGTTGAACATTAGGCTTACACATCTAAATGTCTACTTTATGATTCTATGAACAAGTCTAAACACTCTGGTCATCTTTTAACAAGTGGTTTCTGAATCCCCTTCAATAACAGACTTATTAGGGAAACCACATAGAACCTTTCAGAGGCCAAAACACCAAAGGTAAGATATTGAGAAATACCTGAATTTTTCAAAGTAATGAAGTGTTTCAGGAAATTAAGATTAACATATGTGCCTCTCCCTGTGTGGGCATGATACGGCAACAAACTAAAATAAAATTCCAATAACACACAAAGAACCAGTAATAAGTAAAATATTTTTTTTGCTATTATAGGAAGTGTAAAAGAAAATATAACCACATTAAAATGCTGTAGTACTGTTTTCCCTATCCGGGTCATCTGAAAGCTTTTTCGCACAGTGAAAAACTGAAGAGCATTTCAAAGGCCCAAAGTTTGTTTATGAACTTCAGTAGATTTCGGGGTCAGATCAAAAGTGATGAAAATCAAACATCTTCTGAGAGTTTCCTATGTGTAAGACACAATGATAATAAGAACTAACCTTTATTGAGTGCATACTATGTGCCAGGCACTATTCTTAGTACTCCGCACCTATTATCCACTTAATCCTCAAACATATATGCCTATGAGGTATGTACTCTATCCTCAACTTTAAAGATCAGGAAAATGAATCACAGAGAGATTAAAGAAATTGCCCAAGGGGACAAGGAAAGTGGCAGAACAGGGCTGGGGGACCCCAGTAGTCTGGCTCCAGAGTTTTGGCCTGGCTGCTATACTAATAGGTATTTACAGGATCCATGGACACAAACACTATTCAAACCCTGGACACACTGCATGATACACAAAAACAAGCTAGGAAAAACAATCAGCCAAGTAGGAAGCGTGGCAGATTCATTTCAGAATGCCCCATTATGGGGCACTTCGAGCCCACACCTACAGCAAAATCCCTCAATTTCCCCGCTGTGGGAGCCAGCCTTCAAGCTGGCCCCAGTGACCCCGGCCTAGGCCACTCTGGGCTCTGTGTAGTACCCCAGTGCGCTGTTTCAGGGTTGGTCTGTGTGACCAACACAATACGGTACAAGTGATGACACTCAGTACCCGGCTAAGTCACAGCAGGCATTGTGGTTTCCACTTTGCTCTCTCTTAGATCCCTCATTCTAGGGGAAGTTAACTATGTCCTGAGGACACTCAAGCAGCCCTGCGGAGAGGTGTTCTCGCCGAGAAACCAAGGCTTCCAGCCAACAACCAGCACTACCTCACCAGCCATGTGAGTGAGCCACCTGGGAAGCAAAGCCCCCACCCTAGGAAGTCTCTAGATGAATGCAGCCTCAGCTGACTCCTGATTGAAACCCCATGAAAGATCATGAGCCAGAAGCCCATCCAGCTAATGTTCTCCTGAATTCCTGACCCACAGGAAGTGTGTGAGACAATAAACATTTGTCATTTTAAACAACTAAATTTTGATGTAATTTATTACACAGCAATACCTAACGAATACACTCACTATTTTTCCTTTTCGGTTAAATGTGGTCTTGCAAGCTATCTTAAATCCTTTTTTTAGAACTAGCTGGCGGGAAACCAGGGAGGGTGGGGTGGCTTGGGTGACTCAGTTGGTTAAGCTGTTCCACATCCAACTCTTAATTCTGGCTCAGGCCACGATCTGATGGTTTGTGAGTTTGAGCCCTGCAGCAGGCTCTGTGCTGACAGCATGGAGACTGCTAGGGATTCTCTCTCTCTCTCTCTCTCTCTCTCTCTCTCTCAAAATGAACACTAAAAAAAAAAAAAAAGAACTAGCTGGGGAGAAAAAAGGAAAGGAAGGAAAAAAATTAGCCAGGCCCCAAAAAAGCACATGGATTGAAGGGAACAACACTTAGCCCTCTTCTTATTCCTTATTTAAACTTCGCACACTCTGAAAATACCCCAAAGATCAAGCAGAGAAGCAGTCTCACCCCGACCCCATACTCCAGCAAGAAGGGTCAACTATACCACACATATTTTTTTGCTTTTAAATATATCCAATGATGAAAGTTACACAGTGAGTATAAACAAGGAGAGAGAAAAATGCCAGCAAATTAACTTTTCCAACAGTAAAATGCACTTTTCCTTCTGTCACATCCTGGTCAAAAAACCACGAAAGTCCTCCATCCTACATACGAAGCGAAAAGTCTGGGCCTTGGCCTGCTCAGGGGCCTTCTAGAGTCTGGAGCCATGTTTTTTCTTTGCAACCTGATCTCTCATTCCTCCACTTGGAAGACTTGACACTCTTGCCAAAACTGTTTGCTCACTGCTCCCTCCCCTCCCCCCCACACTTCCTTATGCTTTCTAACTCCGTGACTTTGCTCATGTAAGACCCATCCTATTTCTCTCCTCCTATTCAATTCCTGCTCATTTTTCAAAGCCCATTCAAATCACCAAAGAATCTTTCCCAGACACAACCACCAACAGCACTCTTCCCTCCTTGATGACCTCAGTTCACTTACTGGTCTTAACACCCAATCTTCCCCTAGTATTTAATTTCTTAAGAGTCTCCATGTTTGCCATATTTTATCTTGAGGGTAAAGACTGTGACTTATAGTTTTCTTCCATGTCCTCCACGGTATTGGCTGATGCACAGTAGGGGTCTGAAAAGAAACAACATGTTTTCCCACTTGTTCAGGGCAAAGAAAGGTATCCCGAGTTAACTTTACCTTCTGATTCAACGGAGATATAGTGTCAATGGCAGAATCAATAGGAAAAATCTGAATTCTCTGTTCTGTATAGGTGTGAAAGTTCAGTAGAGCCGTCACAAGATCTTGAACAAAAGCCAGGGCCTGCCCGGCAATGTCTCGCATCTTCAGCTTTTAAATAGAAAGTATATAGAGTCAACTATCCAATTACTAATCTCAAACAACTTTAGTAAGTCTCCTTTTAGAGAAAACACTTAAATTCTAGTATCATTATTTCTTAAATTCATTTGTTCCCACTGGATTTTAATATTCCCATCTAAGTAAATTAGAAAGCCTCCAGTTTTGGCAAACAGACCTCCTCACTTAACCTAGACCGTATAAGCACAAGGTACACCAACCTCAAAGAAAGGTAGGATTCATAAAATTAGTGCATTCCATAATTCAGTTCCAATGTTATCAGATGAGAGAGAGCAAATATCTGTATTATTTATGAATTCAATGAACAACAGGTTATGCAATTTTTAAAAAATGTATGACAAAGTGAAGCAAAAGTTATACAATGGTTTAGTGCACTGAACAGAGGCCCAAACCAATAAATTCTTGTTTCTGAAAAGTCTGACATACATATGGCTGAAAACAAAACATTGTCATTACCTGATGTCTCCTATTGTGGAGTGGAACGTTCAGAGCGTTATACTGACTATATTCTACAAAACAAAAATTGATGCATGTTAATTCATTTTACATTTACAGAGAAATAGCATAACTGAAAAATAAATGCTCTGCAGCAAAATCAGCTTTACATAAGAATTGTAAAGGATCAAAGCCACAATCGTAGTATAAGAGAATAATGGAATTTATATGGAATCAGCTGTTTCTCAGAGAAAGTAATACTTTCAAATTTTTCTTAAGTAGGCCCCATGCCTAATGTGGGATGTGAACTCATGACTCTGAGATCAAACGACCTATGCTCTATCCAGCCAAGCACCCCCCCCCAAATGTTTTAACTTTAAGATAAACCCTGGGTTTCTGTTTCTAAGAAACCATTTCAAAAACTTGAGGCCTATAAAGATTACTTACACCCATGATATCCTTGTTATCTTCAGTCATGCTCCCTTCTAAAATCACCCTGCACACAGCTGCCACACCAATCATCCAAACATACCACTGTTTTCATGACAGTACAGTATTTGACAATCTACCACGGTCTACTACTGCTGATCCCAACAACTCAATGCTAACTTTTCTGGGTTGGTCTCCTCATCTTTCTCACAGTCCTTCTCTCTACCCCAGATTTCATCATCAACCTCTGTTACCTTCACCTGGTCTCACACTTCAATCCCCACCTCCATCTCTATGAATCTCTGCACACCACTTCAGCCACTCAAACCTTCCCTCTGCTTGGTCCTCAGTCAGAAAGACCTGATGCCTATGCCGCTCTCATCCAGTTCTCTCTTACGGCCCCATTTCTATGAAAGGGCTTGGTCTCCCATCCACAACTGGACTATTTTCCTATCAGTTCTCTCAGGGCCTTGCCTGTTTTCTTTCCCAGTCTGGCCCATCGTTTCCAACACTGCTCTTGCTAACGCAAAAGGAGATCAGGGTCCATGACACCCTAATCTACTAAACTTAAGGGGGCTTCAATGCTACTCCGAAATCCATGACTTCATTGCTGTGTCCCTTCCCAAGGCATCTGCTCCAAACCTTTTCCATTTTAAGCCCCAAACACTATTCCTCCTCTCATCCTCTACCCCATGGATGGGGTGGACTCCCCCTACAATGCTATGGAAGACCAGGGCCAAAGCCCAAGGGGTTCTTATGTTCCCTACTCTCCACCTCAGAGTCCATGGCTTCACATACCCTGTCCTCAACCAACCTTCCCCCTGGGTTCCCAGCAATAGCTCCTTCTGACCCCTCACAGCCTAGTCCATCATCCACCCCCTCCTCCCTACATCTTCAAAATTACCTTCAAAAAAACATTTGTTGCAGCTTTTTAAACTGTGTCTGCATGGTGACTTCTTCCCCTTTACTTCTATCATACTGAATCCTCTGCCTTCACTCATCTCCTACACACAATGCCTTTTCTCTTACTGAGCTCCCATCCTTTCCCATCTCCTTCATTTCCCCTGCTCAAAGGACAGCATGTCTCCGCCTGTCTCCGCAGCACCCATTCAGCTCTAACCCTCTGCCAGCCATCTGGTGTCCACCTCTACCCTGTGCAAAAACACTCTTCTCCAAATCACCAAAGCACCTACCTTTACTGTCTATCCGCCTCTCTGAGCTCCCCGCAGCAATGCTCAAACTTAGAACTGCTGCCCAGCACCACCAGGCTGAACACTCCCTTCCCCAGCTCCCATGGCACCCCATTTCCCCAGCTCACCAACATCTCCACCCCAGCCTCTCTCATTCCTAATCACAGCTCTTCAAGGGCGCTGCACAGGCCTCTCCCCACTTTGTTCCCCTCATTCCCACCATTCTCAAGGCCTATCCATCCCCACAGGGTCAACTTCAGTCTCTCTCCAAGGTCTGGGCTTTATTAGAAATGCATACACCAATAGATAGCTAGACATACACCATTCCATCTGTCAGAATAATACACAAAGTTTACCTCGCCACCCTCCCCATAAACCTGCCTCTCATCTGCCTATTTGTGTCAACAGTGCCACATCTTTCCCCCACACTGCCTCCTCACACTCCCCTGCCTGCCTGCATCTACCTCCCTGACAACTCAGTCTCCAACCTCCATAACAGTACACCGAGACTAGCATCACAGAAGTGTTGGCCCCTTGCCCATTCCAGGGCAGTGTACATCCTTATCAGACAACTCATGTGAGAGCACAGATCTCATAGTGAAGTTCCCTGGATCAAAAGCTTCAACAACCCCACCGTGTTATGAATTACATCCCAACTCCCTGGGTCAGCTTCTCCCAGGCTTTCTGAACTCACCCGTCACTGCCCCCACCTCCCACCCACACTTAACTAATTACTGCTCATCAGACCATAACAGCACCTTTTGCACCATGTACCACATTCCACTCAATTCTCTGGCTGGTTCTCCTGCCTCTCTGCTCAATAAAAGCTACTCAGGCCCAGCTCAAAGCACACTTCCTCCAAAAGACTTCCCCAAACAACCCCTCCAGCAGTAACCTGTCCTTCCTCGGAAACCCCAAGAGTCTCTTTATTGAACAGGTTAGCTTGTATTTTAGACATTTCTATACATTATCTTTCCCCTTCCAGACTATAAGTTCCTTTAGGGTACCCTGAGATTTCTGTCTTAGAAACTTTTGTATCCCTTATGCTACCTACCCATCTAGGCACTCAGCAAATGATCTCTAAATATTTCAGAACTCAAAGAAGTAACCCACACTGACATGGTGAGGATCTAAAGCAGGGTGACAACTGGTATTGTAAAGGGAAAATTAAAAAAAAAAAAGAGAGAGATCCAGAAGGAAATTATTAGAGCCTGATGACTAATTGATACAAGCAAGAATTAAAGGGAAAATGAAATGCCAAGATTTCAAGTCTAAGGGATTAAAGTATGCTGGCACTATTTACATTGATGTAGAAACTAGAAACAGGTGTTGTTTCCAGAGGAACTTAGGTTTTTGATATAGTAATGACATATGTGATTTTAGTGTTAGATCAAACTGCTGTTTTTTCTTTGGTGTCTTTTCCTTCCTCTTTTCTTAGGTCTTCCAGAAGAAAACTTTAGGGGAAGTAAAAAATTTCAACCATGTGATTGTAAGAAGGGAAATCTGTACTTAATTGAATAAAGCCTTCAAAATTCCAAGCAATTAAATAAAATACATTTGTTTTCAAGGTTTGATTTAATTATTATCTAAATGTTACAAAATTGGTACCTATTATACATGTATGTTGATTTTCTTTTTAAGTTATTTTTCTTGCTCCTGGCTACATAAATTACCAGACCATTCTCAGGATGCAGAGGAAGCAGGACTTACTCAACTCAGCTCTGCATCCACTGGGCAGGAGATACCAGGTTGAGAATAACCATTGCCTACCCGCCCTTCCCCCACTCTCCACCATGAGCAACTCTTCTTATACAAATTTTCAGGTATTTTAAGTGCAGGTTGGTTTTTACTTTGGGATACGCTAAATACGTGCAATAAAAAATACGTGGATTTGAGCTTTTTCCAAGAAGGCTGACTTTGGAGTCAGTCTCCCTAAGAAATATGAGGGCCAAAGCTGATCAAAAAAACAAAAAGAAAGCCATCTTGTGCTAAGCCAATGAAGTTTTTTGCCACATAGATTAAAAATTATTTTAATTAGTTCATTACCACAGAGAGGTTCAAAGTTGCAAATAATGAAAAACTATATAATACCTACTTGTATCGTTAAAAGGTACTTTTTCACTGATGATTGATAAGGACTCCTCTAATCTACCTGACAAATCTTCATGAAGGTTCTTTAACTGTAATTGACTGAAAAAAAAAAAAATACAAAACCACATTATCACCAGTCAGACAGTGGATCCTCACTTCCTTGTTACCACAACAGCTGGTATCAGGCTTTCAGAGAACGGTGCCTCACACCAGGAAACGCTTGCTGGTAGACAGTTATTAAAAGACGAAGATAAGAAAAATACTAAGCCTCAATTCTGAAGCCCCTGAGACTTCTGTTGAATGACGTTGAAGACTGTCAGAATTTATCACAGTCCCAGTATCTAATACAATCTTAGTATTTCCCCAAGTGCAAAGTAATCTTACAGCCATTTCAAAATCACAAATTTTCTCTTTATGGCACATAAATGTTCAAGTATTACAGTAAAGTTCTTTTTTAAGTATTATATCAGATTTGTCTTCCCCTTGGGCTCAAAATCTGATAATTTCTCTGTTTTTGATTCAATTATGAGTATAGGTATACATCAATACCATGCATGGGATTCCACCAATGCAACTAAATTGAAGAAATTCACGTGACTGTTTCTGTTAAACCCTAAAATATTATGTCATTTATCAAATAAATATGGAGTATTCTTTTACCACCCATCACTTCATCGTATTTTAAGATTTAGGTATCTCCGAATTAGAGCACATAACCTCTATTTTATTCAAAATGTACCATTAAAAGGTTGGCACAGTGGTAATGAGTCAGTTTTCCTGCCTGGGACTATCAGAAGGCTCTCCCTTCAGTGTAGTCTGAAACAGAAAGGATCCAGTCCTCAGTACAGGAGCCCCAGAATGTGATCTGTCACGGCAGCAAACATCTGCAGGCTGAGGACTAACACACAAGCCACTCCACCGAGAGTGCGTGAGGCCCCTGAGAGAGCAGAACTGAGAAGGACCCTGGAGATGGCCTACTCCTGGCTTACTTCAAATGTGAGAAAATTAAGAGAGAAGAGTTGCTAAACCAAAACTCAGGTCTTCTGATTCTTCCTTCAGGGCCCCTTGGAATTCACATTTCCACATACCATTCTTCTGTTCGAAGCCGACATTCCTTGGCCTCCTTTTCTAGAGTCTGGGATTTTACCTGAATTTTAGAACAAAAAGAAAAGCAGATGGCTCAGGCTGTAGATGAGAGCACACTTAGGGGACACCGCAGCCCAGCGCCTCCCCTTGAATGACTAACTCTGCGTTCTGTCAGTGCACAAAAGATTTACAAGAGCCCTGACTATCTCCTAATGTGCTCTCACCAACAGTGGGGCTTACTTCTAGTTTGGCCTTGTCATTCTGCAGTTTCTCGATAGTTTCCATGTACTTCCGCGTCAGGCCGTCGACCACGGCTTGGTGCTGGGCCGCCTCCATCTCCAGGGTGGCCAGTCGACTCCTCAGCTCTGCCTCCACATGTTTGTGCTGCTCATCAGCTTCAAAAAACTGAAAAGAAAAGATCATTTTTCTCTTTTCAGGATCTCCTAATATGGACAAATGAAGAGGAAAACAACAGCAGCGACTATTCATTGAGCAATTTCCACCAGTTGCATATGCTCACTACACAAAACCCACACAGGCAGGATCTCACTGGGTCCTCACAGTAGGTCAGAGGTAGTGCTACTGTTATACCTCCTTTATACTTGGGGAAACCAAAGCTTCGAGGGTCTACACAGCTTGTCAAATGTAGAAACGAAATGTGAACACAGGAGACCCATGCTGAAGCCTACATCTCCTTCCTCTCAGTCTCACAGATTTCTTTCAAACAACTTCTGGCATGCAGAGGGAATTCAATTGACCAGGGTATGACTCTTCTGCTACGCTAACTTACACAATTAAATAATCAAAAGTCAAATAACTGTTATTCCTAAAACAGGTAAAACTCTTTTCCTTAATAAGAATCCAGTGGTAATTAAGTATTATGAATGCCTAACACAAAATGCACTGAGGTCAAAAGCTCATTTTGTTAACATT
The DNA here is from genome assembly GCA_028646485.1 of Cryptoprocta ferox. Lineage (NCBI taxonomy): Eukaryota > Metazoa > Chordata > Mammalia > Carnivora > Eupleridae > Cryptoprocta > Cryptoprocta ferox. The sequence goes on along the minus strand of CM053576.1, from coordinate 63,413,406 downwards.
TGTAAAAAGAAATTAATGTATATTTATTTTCCACCATTTGACTATGCACTCCATTTCACAAAAAATTCAGGAGGCACAGCTGGATACATTACACTATGACTCTTAAAATATGCTGAGTGTTTGGAAGTAAGCACTGATTATTCAACATTCCATAAATATTTGAGCATCTGCCATGAGACAGAGACCCTGTCCTGGGGGAAGGCATATAAACCGACATGGTGGGTATCCTAACAGACCTTACAGACTAACAGGTGAACAGATACAAGCCAGCTAAACAGTAAGTGATAACTTAAAAAACAAACACTGCTTACTGATAAGCCCCCATCTAAATGATCCATCTAATCATTTTCTAGCTAAAATGAACAGGGTCTAGTATATTTCTGTACTGTTAAGTTATAAAGTTATTTTGCCATCCTCTAAACAAATGCATACTTCAAAGCACGCATCCAGATTAAGATATGAAAGAGATTTATATACGGACATATATACCTAACAACCATAGGAGACATTAAAATACATACACAAAACACTCTGCCCTGCATTGGTTTTTCCACATTCCAGATCTTACAACCCATCTTTAATTCACTGGAAAAACAAAGATTTCCTTACTTGTATATGTAACCGTTCATTCTCTTCTATCTTCTTTTGCAGATCTTCATCAAAGACGCTCTTCTGCTCTTGACTCAACTGAGAAGAAGATTCTCCACTTTTCTGATGGAAAGAATATGTTATGTCCACATGACTTTCATCCTTTAGAGAAACATCCTAAGGTACACAGATTTTCTATCACCTTAGTAGCTTGTCTTTTCTACATGTGCACCATTCTCAAACAATCCTGCAAAAAGTATACAACCCATCACTTAACTTTTCGTATTTGCTACAAGTAGGAACTGCAAATATTGGAACGAGCAGAAGAGCTTAAAAAGGAGATGGAGGGAATAGAGAACAGATAAGGCTCACTGTTCTTTGCAGATCAGTCTGGGAGTGGTTCTACTGGAAGACATAGCAGGCCGAGAAAGCTGGCAATAAAAATATGCTACAAAACATCATTTCGAGTTGATCTTTTGGTTTGGGGAAAATGACAGTTTTAGAAATTCCGTGTGTCTGAGTTGTTAGACTCCTTTAAGAAACTGAAATAAATTGGGGTGCCTGGGTGGTTCAGTTGGTTAAGCATCCGACTTCAGCTCAGGTCATAATCTCATGGTTCATGGGTTCAAGCCCCGGGACGGGCTCTGTGCTGACAGCCCAGAGCCTGGAGCCTGCATCGGATTCTGTGTCTCCTTCTCTCTCTCTGCCCCTCCCCCACTCATGCTCTGTCTCTCTCTCAAAAATAAACATTAAAAAAAAGAAATTGTAATAAATTAGCATTCACAAGAATTCACACAAAACTTCACATAAATATCTTTTTTAAAAATACACAACCATATAAAATAAAGCTACTATAAATAAACGGAATGAAAAAGCTCAAAAATCATGAAAAACACCTTCCTTTTCCGTTTTTTACCAATATTAACTTTTTCTATATAGAAGAATGGCACTATTTAAGAAAGCCAATAATGAACATTTGTTTTCATGGGATACAAGAGCTGAGACTATTCCAGGGACAGTCTAACAATGAAACTGTGTTCAGATATCAGTCACCACCCTCCTCTGCCTTTCTTGTGCCCTCACTCCTCACTTAAAATGAAGTTACTTACTGATCCGATGTGAACTAAGGATTGGAAAGCCCTTTGAATATGGAGTAGCTATATTAAAAACAAAACATTAAATATCCATTGTGTCTGGGACACGAGAGCTGCACAAAGGAAGACTGCTGAATGACATATTCTGGGTCACAGTCCTTCCAAAGTTGGAAAGCTTTAATTAACGTTAATTCAGAAGTGTTACACCCAAATCTCTGCGAAAACAGCCCTCGGAGAGGATCTCACCAACCTGGGGAGCCTGTCTGAAGTACATATGGTTATTCCTTCCCCAGACTCTTTCAGAATCTCCAGAGCACATATATTTTGACAAAATTTCCCAAATAATTCTAACATATGCCTGTTTCTACCCTCTCTGTTCCCCATTTATTTGAAAATTACCACTCTAGAGAATTCTTTCATGTAGAGGAAATGTGTATGGAAAGGTACTAACATACAATTCTGTTGATCGCCTATCACATGGCAGAAACAGTTCTAGCCACCTTTACAGGATCCCATGTAATACTCAACAAACCTGAGAGTGTCCTCCCATTCTGCTGATGAGGAAACTGGGGTTGCAAGACTAAAATGACAGACAAAGAATTCAAGCCTGGGCTTAACTCCAAAGCCTGTGCTCTTCCTTACACTCCACACTGCTTTGGAGGAGCCATGTGCCTTCTTCTCTCCCACCCTTCTACTCTTATGGCCTCAGGCCACATATTTGCCAGGTGCTGCTCTACATACATACAAGACTTAAAGGTTCAATCACCAGCCCCTACCCTTCAAAAAAAATGCAACTTCTTAGTCACAGAATGCTCAAAAGTACCAGATCGCCCATCTCATGGCGGTGAGAATGTTGTCTTACTATATAAACCATAATGGAAAAAGTTTATTTTAATATGACCACACAAGAATCCTAAATTGGTCTCATAAAAATAAACACTAAGAAATATCTGCAGCAAATTTACAAGCATAAAGAATGAGTATTTCAACTGCTACTTTCACATGAGCTGTTACACTTTAACACGGTCTCTCATTTTATTTGCCCTACTTGAGTTAATAGCAACTCAGTGTAACTGAAAGATATCAGTAATTTTGACCAGTATGAGATATTCCTTGCACTTTTTTTCAGACACTAAATCTAATATGTGCATGGTTACTCCTAATAAGTTATTTAAAACTCGCTTTCATATAAAAAAATGCCTCTAATATTAATATATATATTAATAGTAAATGTCTGCTTCCTTGACCCAACATCCAGCCACAATAATGAAAAAATTAGGGAATCTGGAGGTAAAGTGTTCTGTTAAAACCCAGATGGCGTGTAGATGTCTGTACCTAGCAGACAATTTAACCTACCTTGTTTTTCTTGCCTCGGGGTTCACTTAGAGCCAATTCATCTTGAAGGAGTTCTACCCTCTTGGCAAGCTGCAGATTTCGAAATGTCAAACTGTCCATTTCCTGCTGCAGTTTTCTCAATGACTGATCCTTCATTTTCAGTTGTTCCTACATCAGAGTTAAAAACAGACCGTTCCTTACAATTTTACCTTAAGGTTTAGAGATAATGAAATTATTTTTGTTTCACTAAAATATCATTAAAACCTCTTGCTATAGGGAATTCACATTGTATGTTTATCATGCCAGTTCCAAGTTTTTAGCTGTTTTGTGACAAAACCATTTTTTTGGACAAACCAAGTAATTTTAAAAATAAAAGAAAAACAGCATATATATTGAAGTAACAGACAGTCATCAACTTAAAGTAAAAAACCTACAACTATATGTTGTGCATAATGTTGCTGCATATGTGTCTGGCAGTGAGGAAGCACAAAGCCTGAGGCTACAATTTTATAAACTTGAAATGTGAGAGAGAATTTCATACTCACTGACGATGTCCTTCAGTAAGAATGGGAAGCAATTTATTTGCATTCATTTATTTTCCCATAAATCCTCCCTGAATTTAACCCAGCCAAAATGAAGTCTTTCCAAGACAGCGAATTTTAAACCATTCTGATTTATCAAAGTCAAAATTCAGTATTATCGTAACAGGAGAATATTTTTAGATGCTGTTTGTCCTACATCAATTACTTTAAAGTTTTAAGTGAAAATAGAAACAAAATCTAAAATCTAAACAACACATATTCTGCTGCCCATTCTGAACTGTTTGTACCATAATGGGGTAGGAAAATGGAAAGCTAGAGAAATACTTAGTTTCACTCTATTTTTAAAAAATATTATTCTCACTAATTTTACTTACGACATTCTGACAACTTTGTGTTCACTGGTTATCAAACACAGATGACCAAATACTACTGTATATTTAAAGAAGTGTAGTTTTATTACTTCCACTGAAAAACCACTGCAATGCTACGCTGACGTCAAGCTTAGTGATAAGGTGACTTAAGTGTATGAAAACAGCAACCTAGAAACCAAAGGCTGGTGTCTGCAATCTACTGACATTATTTGCATGGTGAGAGCAGCAGAACCATAGAATAATGTTTCCATGAAGCAGAGAAACAATTTTTCTTTTCCATTGTTTTTAGTAAGCCCTCAATTTTTTTTTAAGTAAACTATGTTGCACGTGGGGAACATGATACAGAACTCGTGACTGTAAGCTCTACTGACTGATCCAGCCAGGCGCCCCGTACCAGTAAGCCCTTAATTTTTGCTTGGAGTTTAATGGTAAACATAGACCTGCTCATATCCAAATCATCACATATTTCAAATTAAAGAAATCCAAATCAACGAATGCTTCTAGTATCTGACAACTCACTGAAGAGGCAAACCCAATATATCAAAAGCCTGCTGTAACAGAAGACATCCTAATATTCCCATTGAGCAAACCAGCAAATTGCCATTCTTACTATAACTGTAATGACTACAATGAATAGTACTACAGAGTTATTTCTTTACATCCTTACAATTACTCACCAACTGACTAATTCTCCAACTCCATTAACCAATCATTAATTTCAGAAGACAGCTATTTCAGCCTCTCTGTAAACCCTAGTTTCTGCAATGGGAGATGATGATAATGTTATCTGCCTTCACAGAGTCGTGTGAAGATTAACTGACAGAGCAGAGGTAATGTGCTTGGCACAATGCCTGATACACAACGAGAGCTCAATAAATAGTCCCCATCACCAATGTCGCCACCACTGCCACCATCGCAGTTAATCAAACAACCAGCAAGGGGACGCTGTCATGTGCCAGAGTGGGCTACTAAGATACTCCAGGAAATATTTCCCCCAGTTTTAAACATCATTAAGAGAAAGGGAGCCTGGGTGGCTCAGTCGGTTAAGCGTCCCACTTCGGCTCAGGTCATGACCTCGTGGTTCGTGAGTCTGAGCCCCGCATTAGGCTCGTCATTGATGGTGCAGAACCTGCTTGGAATTCTCTCTCCCTCTCCCTCTCTCTTGGCTGCTGTGTCTCTCTCTCTCTCTCAAAATGAATTTTAAAACTTAAATAAATAAATAAACATCGTTGAGGGAGATAATGATCACTTCTTCAATGATTTAGGCAAAATAAGAACCTAACAAATCCTGACTATAAAGCTCATGTTTACTAATCTTGGCTTGGGCGCAGAGAGTTATGGAAGTATGGGTATGGTGTTCTGAGACACCTCAGCGCTGAGTCCGTGCAACAGCACCTGAGGAGGGGGCACTCTCAAGACAGAGTTCTCTAGGGTAAGGTCCAACACTATAAGTAAAAGGATATATTTCTTGGTTACCCAAGAGGAACCACCCAGGATAGGTTGCTGGGCGGGGGCTACTCCAGGAAGACCTAAGAGTAAAGGGAACCCTAATCCCTTTTGTCTAAAAATCGGGCAAGGGAGGGAGTGAAAAATGACATAGACAATATATTTAACTGAAACAGGCTAAGAAGAAATCTATATCCTAGAATTAATTTATCCAATTAGAAATATCACTAAGCAGGGGTGTCTGGGGGGCTCAGTTGGTTAAGCGTCCGACTTCAGATCAGGTCATGATCTCGCAATCTGTGAGTTCGAGCCCATATTAGGCTCTGTGCTGACAGCTCAGAGCCTGGAGCCTGCTTCAGATTCTGTGTTTCCCTCTCTCTCTCTGCCCTTCCCCTGCTCGCACTCTGTCTCTCTATGTCTCTCAAAATTAAATAAACATTAAAAAATTAAAAAATATATATCACTAAGCAGTATTTATGACATGCCACCTAGAATGAGATAGAAACAAATTCCTTCATCTCCTATCATATTTCTCCCCTCAGCGAACAAAGATGCTGATGATAAAATGTATCACTCAGAGTAACCTGATTTACACAGGTTATTACTATTAAACAGCTCAAACCAAAAGCAAGATTAAAAGCAAGACTAAATGATTCACACTTTTAAATCCATTTATTAGGGGACAGCCATCTGCTGAATGCTGGGCATATAAATATGAATAGGACACAGACCCCCTCAGAGTGCTATCTAGTAATGAAGACATATAAGAAGCCCCATTAATCCAGATAAATTTAGCTAAAGAGAGGCCATGAGGTAGAAAAGAAAGCATAAGAGAAAGTCAAATGATACTTTTTTATACTTTTTAGCAAGGAAATCAAAGTGCAACACATTCGTACCTAAGCAAGTAGGAAAGTTAAATACAAAAAACGATATTACCTTCTCCTATCCCTAGTGAATCAGTGTCATTGTTGGGACCTTAAAAGAAAATCAGCCGAATCCCTTGCTTTGAGTGTCACCCAACACTGACTTAACTCTCACAATACAAATATGAAACAGGTTTCATACCTTTAAAGCAGCAGAATTCGCTTGTTCATCTACCACACCTTTTTTCAGGACCTGATTCTGAGCCCGAAGCTGAAAACAGAGGAAGCAATAATTAATTTTTAATATAAAGCAATTACTGATAGCAAGGAAATAATTTACCATTACTTCACAGGATCATTACACTGAGTAAGCATCTTCCCACATATATATGAAAATAGAAATATTTGCCTGGAAGAGGATAGTAGATATCATCATTCTGTCATTTTTTCAGATAAGGCACAGAGGCTGAGCTGCCCAATGACATAATACTAATCAGTGGCAAAATTGAGACTAAAATCCAGTTCTCTTGACTTCCATCCAGTATTGGTTCTTTCTATAAAACCAAGCCACTCCTTTAAAAAAAAAAAAAAGCTAATACAATAAACTAATATTAAGTACTAATACAATAAACTAATATTAAACCTAATAAAAACTAATACAATAAATAATAGGGTATTCTGAATGCTATTTTCCTTGAAACTCTGGCACACATTCATTTGTAAATTACATACATTCACACTACTTATGAAATAAGAACTCTACAGAAAATCAAAGTGTAGAGCATTAAACATGCCCAGCAGGATACTGTGCCTAATATTAGTCATGCAAATACCATGACTCGGGAATGGTACACTTGCAATAAGGCATCAGCTAAGGCGGTGTATGAAAGCAACTAAGAAGCAGACTCAATCCAGAAGTCAGTAATAGCAGCTAACAGCTGAAGGCTCATTATATACCCGGCACTGTCCTACGTGCTTTACATGTATCACTTCATTAATCCTCACAACCCTGTCAAGTATGTACTATAATTGTGCCCATTTTACAGATGAGCAAACTGAAGTACAGAGAAGTTAAGTAGCAATGCTGAGAGTCAGACCCCAGCAATTTTCTCTCCAGAGTCATAACGCCATTAGACAATATTGGTTACTATTTTCTAAAGCTACATATAAATGAGAAAAGAAGTAGGCTTGAGAGGTTGGGGAAGTCTCTAAAGAGGTAGGACTGGGTTTTTTTTTTTTTTTAATTGAAGTATAACTGTATTTTTTTATTTTTTTAATGTTTATTTATTTTTGAGAGAGAGAGAGAGAGAGAGAGAGAGAGAGAGAGAGTACAAGTGGGGGAGGGGCAGAGAGAGAAGGAGACACAGAATCTGAAGCAGGCTCCAGGCTCTGAACTGTCAGCACAGAGCCCGATGTGGGCTCGAACTCACAGAATGCGAAATCATGACCTGAGCTGAAGTTGGACACTCAACCAACTGAGTCACCCAGGTACCCCTCTAACTGTATTTTAAATAAAGCAAACCAATCAAGAATTATATAGCTCAATGAATTCTCCTTATGTGTACATCTATGTAACCACCACTTAACAGGGTTTTAAAAGACAAAAATCCCCTTCTATAGTAAAAGGAAAGTTCTCAGCAAGGATAACGAGGAGCATGTAAGTATAAATATACAAGTCCAACAGAGCCAAACCAAAAGGTTTACAGACTAATATTCTAAGAGTGCAGTAGGGAGACCATGAAAGACTTTCTCTGAGAAAAAGAACGAATGGGATGATTTTATCTGTGAGCTTAAAAAAAATCTACTTCTACTTCTGCATAAATAACTCAGATCAGAACAGAACATCCTGAGAACAGAAATGACCCTCCTCTGTGCCAAAAGAATAGGAATATCTGAACACTAAACCTTAAACTAAGTATGAACTCAGTAGAAAATTCAGCTAAGATTCAAGAAGAAAAGCAGGGATACTACAGGATATTCAACAGCTTGAGCAAAAGGCAGATTTAAAAAATGAGCTTTTCTATTTTTAGAAAGTTAAAGATACAGTTCACTACCACAACAGAAAGAAGACCCAAGTCTTGCTCTGCCAATTAGTAGACAATGTAAACTTGAAAAATTCACTTAACCATTCTGAGTTTCAGTTAAATGGTCTATAACATGGGTGAATACAGCTACCCAATCTTCTTTCTTCTGATGTTGTTGTGAGAACCGGAAAAAGAAACATCAAAACACTTTCTAAATCTTAAAAGCCCCCCCAAATGGAAACAGAACTTTTAAAAAAATTTTTTTAATGTTTACTTATTTTTGAGAGACAGAGCAGAGCAGGGAAGGGGAACAGAGTGAGACACAGAATCTGAAGCAGGTTCCAGGCTCTGGGCTGTCAGCACAAAGCCCAACCTGGGGCTTGAACCCACAAACCATGAGATCATGACCTGAACCGAAGTCAGATATTTAACCGGCTGAGCCAGCCAGGAGCCCCAAAACAGAACTCATTACTAGCATGAATCAGAAGGATAACAGATAACATTTATGACACTTTGCCTGGTAAAAGGCATTGCGCTAAATGACATGGGGAAAAGAAGTGATTTGCAAAGAGCTTACAACTTAAAAAGGGACAATGAAAGATAACTAGCAGGACTTACTAGAACTTAACTTCCTTACAAGAAGGATTGGCAAACTAAGGCCTGTAGGCCACAGTGGCCTGCTACTTAATTTGAAGTTTTACTTTTTAAACAGAAACACAATCATTTCCGTATTGTGTATGGGTTACTTTTGAGCTACAATGACAGGGACGAGTAATTGCAACAGAAAATGTATGGCCCTCGGGTACCTGGGCCCCTCTGACAGCTCAGAGCCTGGTGCCTGCTTCGGATTCTGTGTCTCCTCTCTCTCCCCCTCCCCCGCTCACTCTGTCTCTCTCTCAAAATAAAATAAAGACACAAGAAAAAAAAAAAAAGAATATGTATGGCCCTAAGCCTTAAATATTTCCCGTTAGTCTCTTTACAGAAAAAGTTGGGGCACCCCTGCTCTAAAAGTTCAGAAAAAAAGAAGAACGATTTTAATAGTCACTTCCATCATGTAGTATTTTCCTTGTGCAGCAGTATCAACGTTCTCTTGGATATGTGCTACGTAGGTAACAGAATTCAATAAATACCTTCAAACCCAACATAGCCAAAAGACAGCAGTACTACTTCGGTCTTCAGGTTTCATTTCATAACCCTGTCCTAACTTGGACCTGTCTTCTTTCCAGGGTATCCTAATGACTGCTTCAAGAACTAGGGATCTGAAGCTTGAAATCTGCTGAACTGATCATTTTCTGTGGAACCAGAACCACGGCAATTTAAAAGAAAAGGAAGAACCTAACTGTCATTTCTAAGGCACACCTAAAAGCTTCTTAAAGCAAAATGAACAGCCTACTTTGTTAAAAAGCAAAACAAATAATTTTCTTAACAATTTTATTTTTAAGTAATCTCTATACCCAACCCAGTGGCCCAAGTGGCAACCCCAAGATCACGAGTCACATGCTCCACCAACCAAGCCAACAAGGTGCTGCGCAAAACAAAACTTTTAAATTGCTGTGATGTAGAATTCAACTTGATTACAACAAAAATGATTTGGATATTCCTTTAGAAAATATCATTTGCTGGAATGATTAACAAATAAAACATGGCTTCAAAAAAACTGCTTGGCAGAAAATGCAGCTCCTTTAGAAATATTTACCTAAATCCTCTTTCTATTATCTATTAGGTAGAAAAGGATGACAGTCATAAGCTCAGCCCACTTCCATGTTAATTACACGTCTCGGCATTTGGTGTTTTCCTGCATTTCAGCATCACTACAGCCACACTTGTGCATTACTGACAGCAGCAGCCTGTCAAATGCTGATGCTACTGTGATCAGTCTGTTCTTTTAACATCCATCTATCTCCTCACTAGCATTCACCACAGCGTGGAGGCAAATGTACATTGTCTTGCTATTTTAGAAATAGGTACAAGATCATCAGACGGTCACTAACGTCTCTAAGGAGATATCTGTGGAGGTTCTAATTCACATGGATGTAACTGAGAAACAACTGAGGTCTCCATCAGACCAGAAAATGATAGAGCCTACTTCCAAGCAGCCGTGCACCAAACTTTTCTGTTCCACCCGTCAAGCAATAGTATCTCTACATCCCAACTCTGAAACCCTCCATAGTTTTTTTAAGCCTCACTTTTCATGGTCTTGTAATCTTCTGATTATCTTTACCTTTACTTTGAAAGCACAACCCTTCCTCATTTTGACCAACCAAATCCCAGCTGTTCTTCTTGGATCCTACTTCCTACCTCTCTGGTCCTACTTCCTCCAGTTTTCCTAACCACTCCCTATGGCCCACAGTGAGCTTGGCCCTCTGTTCCTTTGGCACTTAACTAGTAAGAAGACATCTTTTTTTTTTTTTTTAAGTAGGCTCCACCACCCAACATGGAGCCCAACATGAAGCCTGAACTCAGGACCCTGAGATCAAGACCTGAGCTGAGATCAAGAGTCAGACATTTAGCCAACTGAGTCACCCAGGTGTCCCAAGACATCTCTTATTAAACTGCTCAGTTTTAATTTTACTTTTTAAAGTAGTAAATTTTACATTTACCAATTTGTGTTTGACTTCTGTACTCATCTCCCAACTGCCAACAAAACTATTGTTCATGGTAGAGACTACAGCATACTTCCCTGTGTTTCCTGCCTACAATGCAAGCTCAATACCATGGATAGAGAAGGCACTCCATCATTTTTAGTTAATTAATCAAATTAAATACTGTATATAAAAGGTGTTTGAATGTAACACATTATACATCTATAAAGCTGTCATTATTTTAACAGTCCCTCTCTGACAATCCTCCAAATGATTTGAACCATGTGGTCCTACTGGACACCAAGAATCCTCAAAAGCCCTGAGCCTAACTCCCTAAACACCACTATGCAGACTACTCTACGTAACTCTGGTTCTGGAACAGCCCAGCCTCAGTCAGGCTTATCATAAAGCTATTTCTCTAGGGAGAGAAAAAGTGGTGGTAAGTCAACTATGATCTCTCTCCTGCCACTTTAACAAAGTGGGACAGGATACCTGGACCAAGGTTAGATATTTACTACCTTCAATCACAAACTGTTGGAAGAGTTTGTGGGGAAAGAGAGATGAATCACATATACAAATTTTCTCATCTAATCCTCAACAATTTTCTGTGTTAGAATCACTTACATTAAGTATTTCATACAATGAACATTTTGACATTTTACATGTTTAACAACTCTATAAAACAAACTATTAAACATATAGCTTTCCTTCATTACAAAGTAATGTTGCAACATACAACCCAAAGCCTATCCCTAAGCCTTACCAAAACCCAGATTCGAAGCTACAAAATACTGAAGTCACCTGCAGACCCCAGCATCCGAATCTTTGGTCTGGATGATCCCTAAAGTTCCTTTCAGTCCCAATATTTTAAGTATTCCAAAGTGCTGGGAATATCACTTGGTCTTTCCCTCTATCTACTTACTTGTTCCTCTCCCTTGGAAGGGGATACAATTCCTATAGGCTATACAGTACCAGGTACTGGTGGCTGGAGTTATTCGGTCACTGAGGCAGGAAAAAAAACCTTCTTCTCTCAGACCTGCCTCAAACGGAACCCTTCTGCTCCTGTTCCTATGCAACGGAACTCATTAGAACAAATCCCACCCCCAAACCCTGCAATCTAGCTGCCTCACCAGTAACTGGACAAGTAAATCAGTGGGATTAAAGAGGAAGAGTAAGACACCCCTGGCTTTTCTAAGGCCTTACAATTCAAAATGTGGTCTGCAGACAGCTCCAATAGCATCACCTGGGAGCAGATTCTGAGGCCCCACCCCAGACCTACTGAACCAGAATCTGCAGTTCAAAAAGGTCTTCAGGCAAGTTACAGAGACATTCTGTGTTTGTGATGCACTGATCTAGGGGTTAAACTAGCACTTTCTAACAGGGTGGACAAAAGCCACATATGCCTAATTAAATTTAAATAAAATCTAACAGGGGCACCTCAGTGGCTCAGTTGGTTAAGCATCTAACTCTTGAATTTGGCTCAGGTCATGATCCCAGGGTCTCAGGATTGAGTACCACATTGGGTTCTGCACTGAATGTGGAGTCTGCTTACGATTCTCTCTTTCAAGGAACCTGGGTGGCTCAGGTATCCAAATCTTAATATCAGCTTAGGTCACGATCTCATGGTTCGTGACATCGAGCTCCACATTGGGCTCTGAGCTGACAGCATGGAGCTTGCTTAGGATTCTCTCTCCCTCTCTCTCTCTGCCCTTCCCCTGTGCTCTCTCTCTCTCTCTCTCTCTCTCAAAATAAATAAACTCTAAACAAAATAATAATAAATAAATAAATAAAATCTAACATTCTGTTCTTTAGTTGCACCAGCCACATTGAAAATGCTTAATAGCCCCACATGGCTAGTGGTTATTCTACTGGACAGCATAAATACAGAACATTTCATTCTCATGGAAAGTCATGGAAAGTTCCATTAGATAGCACTGAACACAATGCTATTTTCCAATCAAACTTCAGTAGTGAACCCCACACATTAGCAACACACACACATACACACACACACACACACACAAAACTGATACTAGATTTTAATCCAAATAATACTCATTTTTAATCCAGCTCCTGAGCTGATTTCTCTTATAGCAAGGGGCAATTAATCAGGTTCCACCAAGCTCCACTATCTGGAAAGCAAACACACCAAATCAAAACTGACCCTTTACCAATATAAATAGCTCTTTCCTAAGAGTGTAAATCTAAAAAGCTCCCAAAGGCAATCTCCTTCATAACTAAAAGTAGCATTAATTGCAAAGTAAACTGTTAAGAGAAATAATGGATGTCTGACTTTCCCACTGGTTTTTACTGCCTCAAAAAGAGCTTTAAAAAGACTACGTGAGGAGGGGCGCCTGGGTGGCTCAGTTGGTTAAGCATCAGACTTCAGCTCAGGTCATGATCTCACAGTTCGTGGGTTTGAGCCCCATATCAGGCTCTATGCTGACAGCTCAGAGCCTGAAGCCTGCTTCAGATTCTCTGTCTTCCTCTCTCTCTGCCCCTCCCCGGCTCACACTCTGTCTCTCTCTGTCTCTCAAATATAACTAAACATTAAAAAAAAAATTTAAAAAAAAAAAAGACCATGTGAGAAGAGCTAATATACTGATACCATTTCTTGATCAATGGTTCTCAAACTTTGGTGTGCATCAAAATCACTGCATAGGTTTTTACATACAGATTGCTAGGTTTGACCACCAGTTTTAGATTCAGTAAGTCCCGGGTGGACCTGAGAATTTATAATTCTAACTCATTCCCAGATGCTAATGATGCTGATCCAAGAGCCACACTCTGGGAAACACTGACCCAGAGTAAAACAAACACTTAGAAAACAGAACCTGAAATGTGCTTACACACATAACGATGCCAGGCAGGGGTGCCAGAGCTCCTACAAAGAGAGGAGGCTGAAACCAAACAGAGCCAGGACTCAGTGCTCTTAGCCTCTCTTCTCTATGAGATATACCTGAGCATCAGAAGCAGACCAGGCCAGGGCGCCTGGGCAGCTCAGTTGGTTAAGCATCCAACTCCTGATTTCAGTTCAGGTGATACCTCACAGCTCGTGAGTTCAAGTCTCCAATTGGGCTCTACGCTGACAGTGTGGAGCCTGCTTGGGATTCTTTCTCTCCCTCTCTCTCTCTCTCCGCCCCTCCCCTGCTTATGCTCTAAATCTCTCTCTCAAAATAAATAAATAAACATTAAAAAAAGAAGCATGGGGCACCTGGGTGACTCAGTTAAGCATCCGACTTCAGCTCAGGTCATGATCTCATGATTCTTGAGTTCCAGCCCCACACTGGGCTCTGTGAGGACAGCTTGGAACCTGGAGCCTGGAGTCTGCTTTGGATTCTGTGTCTCCCTCTCTCTGCCCCTCCCCCACCTGCTCTCTCTCTCTCTCTCTCTCTCTCTCAAAAATAAATAATAAAACATTAAAAAAAAAAAAAAAGAAGTAGCAGACCAGGCTGTGGGAGAGACACCATATAAGAAATGATCTTTGATTCTTAATCCACAATCTAGTAAATGAGGCCTTGATTAGCATTCCCTCACATCTTAAAGAAGCTTTTATCTCTTACCAATTAACTTCATAAACCTCTAAAAATCAGCTGCACACACCTTTTCCCTCCGCTGAACTTTATTAAACCTGAAATTTCAAAAGCCTTCCATGACTTCCTAATTGCCCAAACTACTAAGGTCTTAATCTCTACATTCACTGCCCTTTCCATTAATACTCTATATTTTAGTGATCATTCTGCCTCAGAAATTCTCATCTGCTTTGGCCTCCCATGATTCATTCTTTATCTAACTAAACTTTCAGTCTCCTTAATGGGAGCTCCTCAGACCATTTTTTTCCTTCTTGGGAGGAAAAAATATATGACCACAGTTCCCAGCAAGAAATGGGCCCCTTCCTGGAAAACAGGCTGAGATCTGCATTAAATCAGAACAAAGCGATTCTGCAAATATCCTTGGGTTAGGGATCACACTTGCTGCTCTCTTGCTATGTAACCTCCTTCTACTGTTTATGAGGAAATCTTTTGTCTTCATATCCTAAATAAGGAAAAAGACATAACTGGATCTCAACATTAGCCCACAATTTCTGCACCAGAGAAGGTAATGAAAAGGCAGACTGCCCCTTCCACAGGCTCAGAGCTGAAGGTAGCAATAGATCTTATCTAGGAATTCCTTGGCACTAGAATTGACAGAATGAAACCTCTTGACCAACCTCTGTTCTCTTATGTTCTGAAATTTCCATCACATCGCAATTAAAAGGAAGAAAAACGGTCTAGCCTAATCGGGGAGATAAATAACCTCAAGTCTGGCAGATCTCCTTTGAGTCTCCTTAGCACCCCCTCCTTCTTTCACATGTTTCCCACCCGTGTTCCCCAAAGAGTCTACCTAAAGTGTTCCACCCTGATTAACTCTTGCAGTTCAACTATTGTCTTCATAGGAATTATTCCAGAAGCTCTGGCCATTGTCCTGACTTTTAAGCCAGTCCATCTCCACTAGAAATTTTCAGCAGTTACTCCAAAAACACCTCAAGCTCCTACGTGAAGAGAACTTTAATGTGCCTGCCAACCTTAAAATTCTATAATTGCTAACCTTTAATATACCCCTTTGCTCCAAACTGCCTCAACTTCCTGCCAGTGGCATCTGTCAGTAGCAGTCGTATTCCCTCATCTCAGAACAGCAGGGTCAACTCTCAGTCTCCCCTCACTTACCATATCCCACAGAATGAATGAGACACCACAATGAGTGCCTCCTACACTCTACATTTTAGTGCTATGTACCAAGAAAGCACTCAAAAAAGAGATAAGAAAAGGTACTTTAATCATAACTCCTAAATCTAGGCTCTCATCTCCATCTCAACAGTCACTAATTTGATTTAAGCCTGTATTACACACTCCCCAAAACTATTCCAACAGCCTACAGTCTGGTCTTCTTTTCACCAATCTTTCCCTATTTCAATCCATCCTCCACATAGTTACCAGTGCCCTTCTTAAAAGTAATGTCATTATCCTGATTAAAAACCTTTGACATCTATTAGTCAAAAGATAAAGTTCCAACATATTTGACCTCCACAACCCTTTATGATCAGGTCCAAATTAACTCTCCAACTGTATTTCACCAGTCTTGCCATGTATCTTAATGTATTTTCATGTTTGCAAACATAGTCCTCTCTCTTTGCCTGGGATGCTACCAACCCTCCCTCTTCCCTACTTCCCAGTCTGAGTTAACTTCAACCCTTACCCTCCATCCCTTCTGTGCTCCCACTGAACGAACACTTATACCGTATCCTAATTATGTACAATGTATTGTGAACATTCTATTAAAAGGTTCTCCTTAAACTGAACTCTGCCTCACTCAGTAGGCCCTAGCAGACCGTTCACAGAAGGCACATAAAAAATGTCTGTTGAACGCAAGAGCATCTATATCCAAAAAAATAAAACCTTCAAAGTTCGTAATACTTTGGGGGAGGCTATACAATTATTTCAGCAATGCAGTCACTGCTTAAAACATTTTTAGAACTCTCTTTTGCCATTTGGAATTGCCTTCTGAGATTGTTTACTCCTGGAGAAGAAAATCAGTCCCCTTACTTTATATTCATAAAACATTTTCACCCACAAATAGTAGAGCCAAGTTTGAGTATTGCCATCCTCCACACCCTTCTTCATCATATGGATGTTTCAAACAACTTCTGACACTTTCAAACAAGAAAATATTCCCTCAAAGGTTGAAAACTTGCCATCACTGACATTGTGCTACAGGCTCTTAAGACCAATTCAAATGGAAATGCAAGAAGTTTTGCCAGTGGCCTCACCAATGGAGTAAGTCTCAAAAGTCTCAAAAGACTCCCATTGGATGGTGAAAAGATGTAAGTGTGTATGTTTAGTCACAGCTTTTATTTTTCAAACAATATTTCGTTTCACCTTGCTGGGCATTTGTTAAATGAAATGCTAAGGAGAAAAATGTGTCCGTTTCTCCAAATTGTGGGCTAAGTCTTCCCATTGTCCCCATGATAAAAGGTCACAGAAAACTAAGCTTAATGACTGCTGAATAGATTTCTGAAGATGCAAGATTCTTTTATAACTTCATTAGAATATTCTCAAGGCAGCGACACCTTAGAAGCAGCACCGCCCTTTTCCAAGGAAAGGGTTCCATCATTTAAAGACGGGTGCCATAAACACGACAAAGGGGAAGGTCTCTAGTTTGCTTAATTCAGCATGTATTGAGCACCTGGGTGCTCTGCCCCACTCCAGGTGACCGAGGGAAAAGAAAGAAAAAAGGACACAGCCCTAGCCCTCAAGCTTTCAAAATCATCTCCAGACAACATCTTGTCAATGCACTGAACACATTCGTAACCACCCATCCCCAGTGAAACAGTTTATACGAATGGCTCTCCTCATCCTCCCGAATTGACTGGGGGCACATAAATCTCTTTATCTTCATCTCATCTCTGTGAGAAGGAAGAAAGCTTGATCCTTCCCATCATTGGGCTGGAAAGATTGAGGAAGCAGCAGTGGAGGGGTTGGTCCTTACCCTTCCCTTCCCCTCCCGACTAGCACCAGAGGCAGATGCCAGGATTCTGACACCCCAGTCCCCAGCCCGCTAGTTTGGTGAGAAGCAAGAATCAAACTCCTGCTCCTTCCCGCAGAAACGCACACGGACCCAGACGCGGCCCGGCTCCATCTCCTGGGAGCTGCAGGTGGAGGCATGGTAATGGTGGACAGAGAAGGCAGAGGAGAGGAGGGGCAAGCGAGCGTGCCCCCTGCGCCGTTCCCCCTCCGTCCCGAGGAGTAGCTGCCAAGGCAAGCCGAGGCCGCAGGGCCGGGGACCCCCTACTCCCCGCCCACGATGGATACCTTCGAGTACTCCTGAGCCAGCTTCTGGTACTTCCCCTGCAACTCTGCCGAGGCCATGGCCTCCCCCGCCCCGTCCGGGCCTGGCTGCCCAGGCCGCTCAGCCCCACCCCCCGCCCCCAACCCCAGACACGCTCCCCAGTTGGGCTCCGCCAGCGCCTGCCCGTTCGGCCACCGCCGCCGCGCCTCCTCCTCCACTTCCGGGTTCGCCCTGTGGGAGGAAAGCGGACGGGGACCAGGGGCGGGGCGACTACCGGGGGCGGGGCAGCGTCTGGGCGTCACCGCCCCACCCTCCCGCGCCTTACCACGTGCGTGCGCAGGCTCGCTGACGCGCCAGGGCTCTGCCTCCGGGACCAGGAGACGCCATCTTGACGCATGGCCCAAGATGGCGACTTAGAACGGAGAAGGAAAGAATCAAAAAAGGAAGAGAATGACGAGAGCCCACAGAATGGGCGGGGGAACCCAGGAGAGGGGCGGTGGTTGCTAAGAGCAAAGGACCGGAAGAAGAAACATTCTAAGTGCATCAAGAATTCTGGCGGATCTTCTCTCCCTCCCCTCCCTCTGCTGGTTCTCATGGCAACCGTCTGGCGTTTGATGGTTATAGCTTTCAGAAAGAACGTACTTGGAGAGAAAGACCATTATATTCCTTTATCTCGTTATCCGGATATGGTGGCACCAGACATGCCTTGCATTGTAAACTGTCAGACCTCCCCCAGAGGTTATAACGCTTGCTGCAGCCACCAACCCCTGCTCCAGACCAAACCATTGGCTTGTATTTTGACATTGAAGTTTCTTTGTATCCATTCTCTACCCACTGTATCCGCTCACCCCTGTCCCCATGCGCACACAGCAGAGCCTTTTTCAGTGAACTGGGTAAAAAAGCGTTAGGAAATTTTAGAGAATGACACCTGCCACGCCTGCACATAGGGTGGATGATAACGACAAATAACTGGAAAATTGAAGCCAAAAAATAGTCTGCGTGAGATATTTTATGCCGCTTTTCTTTCATCAAAAGCTTGCCTCCATTCATCTAACGGAGGATCTAGTATATATTTGATATTGTTCTAGGCATTGCATTTATTGCAACGTTAAAATGTTCATTGATAGAGGGATAAATAAAATTAGAGTGTGTTTGTCATGAATTACTACACAGCAGTTAAAACTAATGACCTAGATGTGTTTGTTTGTATAAAACTGTACGTATCAATATGACCAAATACTATGTTAGCAAATTGCAGTATATACTATAGCATGAAAAGATACGTTTAAAAATAGGAAACATTTGTATTGTTCATGAACTCGTGAAATGTAGGAAAAATAGGAAAACAAGAACTGGACTGATACACATCAAATTCTGGATAATGGTCACCTCTAGTGGGAAAAACAGAAGGAGAAATGAAACAGGAGAACAAAGGAGCATAAACTTCAGTTAATTTTTTTAAGTAAATATGACAGGATGCTAACATTATCTATGTATTAGATACAAAGATCTTAGTTATATTGGCATTTTAGGATACTTGAAAATGTCCATGATTAAAAAAGCTATTTGTACCATCCTGGTTTCTTGTTTGGCTATCAGTAAGCCTGGGATTTTATATACTGAGTATATATGCATTTTTTAGCCATTGTAACGTATAAGAGGATTACAAACTTTAAAAAAATGTTTATATTTTTTAATTTGCTAATAGCCAAGTCCTACTGTCCAGCAAACTTTCAGAACAATCCTTTTAAATCATTATTATTAGTTTCCCATGACACCACCAAGCGGCAGAATTAAATATTGTTAAGTGTATTTTTCTGGATTGTAATGTAATGGAATTTTCAATCATTTAAACATAAAATGCCATCTCAGAAACAACATTCCAAAGAAAGAATGTGCAACTTTGTCTAGAGAGCCTGTGTGAGTTCATTTTATTGAATTGAGAAATTTACTTTCTACTGCTTGGTCTAGTTATTCGGTCAGATGCAGATGCAGTGTTTTCAAATCCCAATTGCTAAGTCTGAATTAAAGTTAAGATTCTCTCCCTCAAAAAACACCAGTAAGTGAGTGAAAAGGCAAGCCACAGAGTGGAAGAAGATGCTTGCAAGATATATATCCAACAGAGGGCTCTTGGTCTCTTATTCAAATATATAAAGAACACTTACAAATCAATAAAGAGAAAGGCAATCAAAAAAACAGGCAACAGACTTCAACATTTTACAAAAGGTATAAAAACATCCATTAAACATGCAAAATGGTGTTCAGTTTCATTAGCAATCAGGAGGAAGTGAAATTAAAACCACAGTGAGGGGCGCCTGGGTCGCTCAGTTGGTTAAGTGTCTGACTTTGGCTCAGGTCATGATCTCACGGTTCGTGGGTTCGAGCCCCACGTTGGACTCTGTGCTGACAGCTAGCTCAGAGCCTGGAGTCTGCTTCAGATTCTGTGTCTCCCTCTTTCTCTGGCCCTCCCTTGCTCACGCGGTCTCTCTCTCTCAAAAATAAATAAAACATTAAAAATAAAAAAAAATAAAACCACAGAGAGATACCATGCACACCCACACAAAGAGCTAAAGTTAAAAGGACTGAGAAGTGTTAAGATATAGAAGAGGAGAAACTCTCATAAAATGCTGATAGGGATATAAACTGGAAAATTCATTTAGGAAAAGATTTTGGCATTATTTACTCACCTGAAAAGGTACATATTCATGATCTAGCAATTCAACTCTTAGGTATACACTAAAAAAAAAAAAAAAAAAAAAAAAGTGTGCATGTATTCACCAAGAATATTCATACCAATATTATTCATAACAGCCAAAAAATATCTATCAACAGAATTGATAAATGATTGTACATTCATAGTATGTAATACTAAACAGCAATTTTTAAAAAACTGAACTATAGGGGCGCCTGAGTGGCTCAGTAAGTTGAGCGTCCCACTTCAGCTCAGGTCATGATCTCACGGTTCATCCTCTGTCTCCCTCTTATCTCTGCCCCTCCCCTGCTCATGCTCTCTCTCTCTCAAAAATAAAGTTTAAAAAACATTAAGAAAATAATAATAAAGTAAGAAACTCAACTATAGCTATAGCTAACTACTGGATGAATCTCAAAATGTAATCCAGAACAAAAGAAGCCACATCCCCCCAAAAAGTTATATTGCATTACTTCATTTATATAATGTTCGAAAAAATGGCAGAATTCAACTTTAAGGTTCAGGGACGTGTGCTTGGATAATAAAACTAGGGAAAAAATAAGGAAGTGAAAACAATAAAGTGAGAAACCTGATTGGAAGGGAGCATGAGATTGGACTTTGGGGGTGTTAGCAGTGTTGTTTCTGTGTGAAAGTTACACAGGTATTAACTTTGTGATAAATATTTATCAGGTACATTTTTTATTTGTGTACTTTTTTATATGAGTGTTACATTTCATAATAGCAGTTTTTTTAAATCTCAATTATCTTGTATGCTTGCCAACAATAGTTCCCAGCCTGTAAACATTGTATACTTATGGGGAGTAGTGTAAATGAAGGTTGCTTGGAATTATTGTAAATATGCAAGTGCTATGATGATCATTAAATCATTTAAAATCATAATTGTTTGAGGATTTTTTTTTTCAGTTGCAGGTTTGAGAAACTCAAACTAGCTTGGACCCGAAGGGGGAATTTACTAGAAAGGTGTGTGAATAGCTCACAGAAAAACAGGAAAAAAAAGAAAAGAAAAAAGAAAAGGAGCACAGGATCTCAAGTACAACTTAGATCAGGGATCTGACTGTTTTTGCAACTCTCACACTCTCAATATGTGCTCCTTCCCACAGGTCTTCCTTTACTTCCTCGAAGTAGCAAAAAAAAAGTGGCCCGCTGGCCCTGAACCTCCCATCTCACAACTCTGCCTCCTGAAAGAGACTAGGCTGCTTAGTTCCAGTTTGAAAAATCCTAGGGAATGTCTCTGACTGGTCCAGCTTGGGTGAGATGCCCATCCTTGGCTCCATGAGCCCTGGCATGAATTCTCAGTCACAGAAGGACAGGCAGGTCAGCTGGGAAAACCCCTAGGCCCTGATCGAGCTGAGAGAGACTAGATCACTCTTTCCCCCAGTGAAGACTTCTATGGCAGATGCCACCAGAGTAAGCAAGGGACACACCACCACAGAGGCCAGGAGGGGCCAGAAAGCAGCCCCGGACCCCTTGATGCAGACCCAAAGTCGCCTGCCCCCCCCCAAGGGTACAGTGTGCTCTCCACACACCTGGAAACCATCTTGGGAGGTGAGAGAGAGGAGTCAAAACTCAGAATAAATGAGCTTTTCCTGAAAGGAGGGACTATTGTAAACCAAAAACAAACAAACAAACAGTTTTGACTGAAGAGACTGGGAAATTATTAACTGATGATTAGGCTTTCCTCTTCCAATGGAGAAGAGATTGTAAGAAGACCAGATCTGCCACAGAGAAAGGAAAGGCTCCGTTTTCTCTGCACATCTAAACATACTATGAGCCGATTATGGTCACATGGCATGAGTAAGAAAAAGTTTTGGTTTGTTCTATTCATACTCCATCCTGAACAATAAAAGATCTGGCATAAAACAAGACTTGGGGACTTCCTTATGCATCACAAAGGTATAATGATGGAGAACAGAGCTGTTGGCCATTATTCAATGTTGATGAATAAACATATATATTAAATAAGATGTCTTTTTTTTAAAAAACACCTAAAATAAAGTTATTGATTCATTGATGAAAATGTTGTGACCAGAGGCTTGCAGAAACCTAACCGTGTATTTTTTAACTTTGTTAATTGCTAATTCAGTGTTTATGGCAATTTTAGAACATAACTTTTGAAGTAATGGGAATCAAATATAATGTATATACATTGAGAACAATGTGGTACTTCCTGTGATCATGCAGTAACCAATTATGCTGTGGGGTTACTTAGAAGATATTGTCAATCGCTGGGTGCATATTATTTCTTGGTGCAAAAAGTCATATGTTTTCCATCTTAGCATACCTCTGAAAATCAAGAACTTCTTTCAAAGAAGCTTCAAAGCTCTATCTTTTGATCTCCTACATTCTCTTCATAATAACCTGCTGTGTGTAGCAGCTCCTACAGCACTGAAAGACCAGCTAACCCCACCCACATCTCCCTACACAGACATTAAGATAACTAAGTAACGATTTTCTCTGGTCTAGTTTCACAATTCCCATGGCTGGTCACCCACCACACCTACTACTAAGATAATGAACAACAAAGAGAGTTTGCATGGGTGAATATAAGGAAAGGACTAAAGAGGCGACCTTTGGGTCTCTTGTTACAGCATATTGTCCTTGCGTTATTTATGTTTTTAATCCAGTAGGAAAATGCATATCACTGTACAGTGAAATTAAAGAAGGAGGGGGAGGAGAAAGAAAAGAACTTGCTTCCACTTAATTTTCTCTTGAGCAGCTAGCTCCAAAGTTCAGGTTTTGTAATAAGCGCTCAGTGAGGCAAAAATCTGAACAGAATCTGATGATTTGTAACTTTGAGGAGCTCTACTAAAAATAGGAATTCTGGACTTTGAAGTTTTGCAACTCCTTCCTTTGGCGGTGCCCTAATGCTTTGCCTCCCTCAGTCACAGCAAGACAGAAGAAAGAAAGAACGAACACAGAGCCCTGACATAGCTTGTCCAAAGTCACATGGCAGACGCTGGGAGAATCATGACTAGAACCCAGGTCCTTTGCCTCTATTACAGGCTGTATTTTCTGTAAGGTTAAGTGAAAAACCTTTTACTACTTATCTTAAACAATCAGAAGGTGAATGAGTCCTAAATTGGGATGAGGATACCAAAGGGTGCATTATACTCCTTCCTTGGTATTTGTTTGGACTTGTACCTTCATGAAATAGTTACCATTGGAGCTCCTTAAAGGGAAGGGTCAGAGGTTGGTCTAAGAGGTCTGAGGTTTGCATAATAAGATACCACCTCACATCTGTCAGAATGGCTAAAATTAACAACTCAGGAAACAACAGATGTTGGCAGGGATGTAGAGAAAGAGGAACCCTTTTGCACTGCTGATGGGAATGCAAACTGGTGCAGCCACTCTGGAAAACAGTCTGGAGGGTTCTCAAAAAATTAAAAATAGAACTACCCTATTATCCAGCAATTACACTACTAGGTATTTATCCAAATGCTACAAAAATGCTGATACAAAGGGGCACATGTACCCCATTGTTTATCAATGCTATCAACAATAGCCCAATGTCCACTAACTAGTGACTGAATAAAGAAGATATGTGGTATATAATATATCCAATGGAATATTACTCAATGATGAAAAAGAATGAAATCTTGCCATTTGAAACAACGTGGATGGAACTAGAGTATTATGCTAAGCGAAATAAGTTAGTCAGAAAGACAAATATATTATTTCACTCATATGTGGAATTTAAGAAACAAAACAGATGAACATAGTTGAAGGGAAGCAAAAATAAGATAAAAACAGAGAGGGAGACAAACCATAAGAGACTCTTAAATACAGAGAACAAATTGAGCATTGCTGGAGGGGTATTGGGAAGGGGGATGGGCTAAATGGGTGATGGGCATTAAGGAGGGCACTTGTTGGATGAGCACTGGTGTTATATGTAAGTGATGAATCACTAAATTCTACTCCTGAAACCATTACTACACTATATGTTATCTAACTTGGATTTAAATTAAAAAATAAATTTAAAAAATAATAAAGAAGAAAGAGACAGCCTCTACTCTTAGAATTAAATTCTTAATTATTTAAAAAAAATGATAATGCAGGGGTTTGTTTCATAATCCCAGGAAAAAGTCTGGGGGCAGCGAGGTGCAGGTGGGAAGCAGAAACAAATATTTTACTGCTCACGTCTTACATCACCCCTGCTCCCCTGCGTCTTGGCTTCATTATTGTTTTTTCCCTTCTCTCAAGACTGGTTTTCTCTGTGTCCCAGTCTGATGGGAGGAAATGGTCACAAACAGCACCCAGATTTCTATAAATTAACCTACTACATCTTTTTTAAGTCTGTAACTTTTTATCATGGACAGTTTTACAAACACATACAAAAGAAGAGAGAATAATATAATGAGCTCCCATGTACCCATAATCTAGCTTTAACAATGGTCAACTCTGGCCTCCAACTCCATCCATGTTCTCCCGCCCCACTTGGTCAACTTGAAACAAATCCCATTCATCATATTATTTTGTGCTTAATGTTTCATTATGTACCTCTAAAAGACTCCTTAGTTTACATTATTATTAATGAAAGTGGATACTTTATTCATATTCTCCTAGTTTTTTCCTAATGTTCTGTTTTTGTTCATTTGTTTGTTTGTTTGAAGTTCATATTGTAACTTTTTATTTACTCTTTAGAAGGAGAGTTCTAAAATTCAAATACAAATCTTTTTTTCTCATTGAAGTACAGGTGACACAGTGTTACATTACTTTCAGGTGTACAACATCCTGATTCAGCAAGTCTATGCATCCTGCTGTGCTCCCACCAAGTGTAGCTTCCATCTCCTGACATCCATTTTCTGGTCCTCTTGGCTGTGACAGTCTCTTGGACTTTGCTTGTTTTTGATGAGCTGGACAGTTTTGAGTAGTACTCCTCAGGTATTTTGTAGAGTGTGCCTCAACTGGGATTTATCTAATGTTTTCTCACAATTAGACTGGGATCAGGTTTTTGGAAAGAAGACCAAAGAGGTAAAGTGCCATTTTTTAAATGTTTTTATTTATTACTGAGACAGAGAGAAATAGAGAATGAGTGGGGGAGGGGCAGAGAGAGAGAGAGACACAGAATCTGAAGCAGGCTCCAGGCTCCGAGCTGTCAGCACAGAGTCCGATGCGGGGCTCGAACCCATGAACTGTGAGATCATGGTCTGAGCCGAAGTCGGCCACTTAACCGACTGAGCCACCCAGGTGCCCCTAAAGTGCCATTCTTAACATAACATATATCACATCAAGGCAATACAAGCAACATGTTAATCTTGATCATAATGATAACCTACTAGATGTTAATCTTCATCATCTATTAGACTTTCGTATTAAGGAGTTGCATTTTCTTAAGCAAGGAGCCTTTTCTTTCTCCATTCTTTTGCTTTAAATTCTGATTTTACTCTTTCTCTGGAGTGTAGGCCCATACACTGCCTATAAAACAAAGGATGTATGGTGAGGGACAGTAGGTCATAAAACCAGATATGGAAAGACAGGATATACTGGCCTTTTTTTTTTTTTTTTTTTAGTAACCCCTATGCCCAACTTGGGGCTCAAACTCAAGACCCTGAGATCAAGAGTTGCATGCGCTACTGTCTGAGCCAGCCAAGTGCCCCACATATTAGCTTAAAAAAGTTTGGTCTTTTGGCAATGGATGGAGGGGAGGTAGAATAGATGAAGAGTAATATGGGCATCCTCAATGTGTGTGTGTGTGTGTGTGTGTGTGTGTGTGGTAGTGGTGGTGGCGGTAATAGTAGTAGTAGTAGCAGCAGTAGTAAAACATGTGTAACATAAAATTTATGATTTTAACCATTTTTAGGTGCACATTCAGTGGCATTAAATACACTCATATTTTTGTGCAACCATCATCACCATCCATCTCCAGAACTTCTTCATCTTTCCAAACTGAAATTTCATATTGTTAAACCCTAACTCCACATTTCCCTCTCCTCCCAGGCCCTGGAAACCACCAGGCTATTTTCTTTTTCTATGAATTTGACTACTCTACTATCTCATGTAAGTGGAGCTCTACAACCTTTGTCCTTTTGAGTCTGGCTTATTTTACTTAGCATATGATCATGTTTCATCCATGTTGGAGCACGTGTCAAAATTTCATTCCATTTTAAGGCTGAATAATGCACTACATCTTGTCTATCCATTCATGCATAAATAAACTTTTTTTAATTAATAGCCATCCTAATGGGCATGAAGTAGTATTGCACTGTGGTTTTGATTTGCATTTTCCTAATGATTGTGATGTTGAACATCGTTTCATGTGCTTATTGGCACCCTTAATTTTAAAGATGCTTTACCTTTGCTTATTGTTTATTTGCCTACTATACTGCAAATTTCACCATCTTGCTCCTTGCCAGTGTCACACGGAGGGGCAGAATAAGCACACAAGCCTCTCTGACTGTAAGCGGCCCTTTGGGAACAGATTTGTACTGCCTTTCTGTACAGCTCTACAAATAGTGCCAATCAGCAGGCCTCAGGTGAGGCAACTGGGTCTACCTAGAATCGCCTCCATAAAATTGCCTCCAAACTGTCCTCTGTCTCTAAGCCACCTTCCTTGTTGCCACAGACTGTTAGCTTCATAGATTAGGAACAATTTCCTATTCCCATAGGGGGACACCTGAATCTTTGGGCACGGCTTACCTTTCCACACTGCTTGTGATTTTCTTTCTTTTTCTTTTTCTTTGCTTTTTTTTTTTTTTTTTTTTTTTAGCGTTTATTTTATTTTTGAGAGTGAGAGACAGAGTGTGACCGGGGAGGGGCAGAGAGAGAGACACACAGAATCCGAAGCAGGCTCTAGGCTCTAAGCTGTCAGCACAGAGCCCGACACGGGGCTCAAACCCATGAACCATGAGATTATGACCTGAGCCGAAGTTGGGTGCTTAACCCACTGAGCCACCCAGGCGCCCCTCACTGCTTGTGATTTTTCAATCAGCCTCCTCAACACCCTCCCATCTGTGTGTGCACCACTTCTCTTGCTCCAAATGGCTTCCCTGCTACCCGCCATCTGGACAAATGCTTCACCACAGGAACTCCTTCTCCTCCTTCTCAGTTATTCTTTCTCTGGAGTCCTTTAGCACTTTAAAAATCTGGACGATTATTGGCATTTCTTTTCTTTATATTGTTATTATACCATGTTTTAAGACATGTGCCCTCAACTAAACTGCAAAACTTTAGGACAAGAACTGTATCTTACTCAGCCTTTTACACTCAGTGATTCCTGGAAATAAACACACGTCCAGGTTAGCCCCCAGATGTGCCTGCAGCACCTGGAGGGGAGTGGGAGGCAGTCCATTATCAGAGGGAAAGCAATCTCATCATGCTCCCACAAACACAAAGCGCTTCTTTACCGTCCCCATTGCATTTCTCCCAGTTAGACTTTGTCTTGGATGGGTTTCCAGTTTTGTCCTCCCGCTCTGAGCCGTCTTCTTCTCCTCTCCTTCTTCCAACCCTCCTTCTCCACACTTCCACACTTTCCCCTCTGCACAGCTCTTGGTTCCATTACAGAGATCCATCCTCCATTCCATGAGTTCAGTGGAGTCTTTTGGCCTGTCAGAGTCTTCAGAGCAGAGCACATACAAGGAAATCTATTTTTTTCTTTATTTAAGGAAAAATTGCTAATGTTGACTGCATCCCAAAACATAACTTGAGTGCTTGTCAGCTACCAAGTCTCTGTCTTTTTACTTTTGCTTGCCAAGAATTCCCCCTCTCCATCAAAGGCACAGAAAAAAAATCCAGGCTTGCCACATACATAGTACATATATTTATATAGCCTTGTATTTCAAGAAAAAAAGATTGTTATACACTACTTCCTTTCCAAGCCAATCCGTTAGCAGGACCTGAATCTCTCCACTATTTCCTATCTGCATTGCTGTCATCTCTTGTCTGAAAAATCCTCCCAGCTGGTCTCCTTGCTTCCAGTCTTTCCCAACTACAAATTTTTCTCCACACAGCATCCAGAGTGATCTTTTAAAACATACCACTACTCTTAAAACCCTCATGATTCCCCAGGACACTTAGAAAAAAATTCAAATTCCTTACCATGCTAATAAGCCTTTATGTGATCTTGTTTCTGTGACCTCCCCACTTCATGTAACAGTTATCCATTGCTGCATAACAAAACACCCCCAAACTTGGTGACTTAAAACAGTAAGACTTAATTATTTCTCATGATTCTGTAGGTTTTTCTGCTGGTCTTTCTTAAGACCACAGTTGCAGTCATGTTGATGGTGCAGCTGTGGCCAGAGGGTCCAAATGCCTCATTTATATGTTAGGAAATTGGTGTTGACTATTGCCTGTGCTCCTGAGTTCCTCCCCTTGTGGTCTCTTAGTAAGCTACTAAGCTTAGTGAGCTTCTTCACAGCACAGAGAGGTTCCAAGAGAGTGATGGCAAAGCCTCAAGACTCCTTAAGGTCCAGGCTCTAGAATTTGTATATCACTTTTGCCATAGTCTATTGATCAAAGTGAGTTACACAACCAGAGCAGACTCATAGGGTGGAGAAAGACACACTACTTCTTGATGGAAGAAGCAGGAACATTCATCCCAAAGGAATGTGGACAAAGGGAAGCCTGATCCACGGGGGGCCAATAGTAGAGCAATCTACTACCCCTCCTACACAGCTCTGATTTCTGTTTCTCAAAACATGCCAACCTTCAGAAACTTTAACCTGTTTTTCTCCAGTGGCATGCCATAATGTCTCTGTCGGACAGAGACATTATGTAGGAGGATAGATGTGGTTGAAAGACGGAACTGAATAAGGGACTTATTTAAGTTGAGTTGGAACAGGGAACACATCGTATTTATTTGGGATGGTTTAAGTGTGCTAACCCCCCGCCCCCCCACCACCAGCTCTTCCTTGGTTCTGCTGTTTGCTGTGCACGGCCAGCCTTTCCCAGATCTGGACATGGTAGCCTTTTTCTCATCATTCAGGTCTTAGCCCCACACATTACCACTTCAGAGATACCTTCTGTGACCACCTACTAAAATACCTCCCTTCTCTCTCTGCTTTATTGTTATATTTCCTTTATAACACTCACTGCCACCTGAAATTACTGGAAGCAAATCGGTAGCTTTCATGAAATCCACCTTGCATCTCACCTTTTAGGGCTCCAAGCATTTTCTCCAGTAGGCGTCTAGGGCTGCAATCTGTGCAGAGCTAGCTGCCAACATCTCTCAACATCCCTGTGCTAGACAGAATAATGGCCTCCCAGATGTCCACATTCTAGTTTCTGGCACTTACGTATATGTCAGGTTACACAGCAAAGGAGAATTGAGACTGCTAATCAGCTAGCCAAAGAGAGAACCAGAAAGATGGCAGCTTGACAAGGCATTGGCCCAACACTGCTGGCTTTGCAGATGGAGGAAGGTGGTCACAAACCAGGGAATGCAAGTGGCCTCTAGAAGCTGGAGAAAGGAGAAAAGGGATTCTCCTTGGGGTCTCCAAAAGAAACACAGCTTGGGGTGCCTGGGTGGCTCAGTCTGTTGAGTGTCCGACTTCAGCTCAGGTCATGATCTCACAATTCATGTGTTTGAGGCCTGCGTCGGGCTCTGTGCTGTCAGCTCAGAGCCTGGAGCCTGCTTCGGGTTCTGTGTCTCCCTCTCTCTCTGCCCCTCCTCTGTTCGTGTTCTGTCTATCTCTGTCTCTCTCTTTCTCAAAAATAAACATGAAAAAAATAAAAATAAAAAGGAACACAGCATTGTCATACCATTGATTTTAGTTCAATGAGACCCACTTTCTGACTTCTGACCTCCAGAACAGTGAGATAATAAATTTGAGTTATTTTAAAACACTTAGTTTGTAGTAATTTGTTACATCAGTAACAGGAAATGAAATAACCCCCATTGCTGAGATAAGGAAAGAACTCATAATGCTACACCTAGCTCCTTTCTTCTACTGTGTCCTGAGGCCACTGACCATCCTGGGCTCAGAGCATCATCAAAGCCACATTATTCCAAGTCCCCAGGCACATATTGTGTATTACAATGTCTACGCTGCAGTATTACAAAGGGTGAAACAGTGGTGTGCTAGAGCAGACTCCTACTAATTTGTCAGAGCTGGCTGTTAAATGTTCAGAAATTGTGCAAGCCTGTTATTAAACACAGCCATTATTAAAAATTAACTTACATAAACATATAATTAAATAAGTTATATTACAAAGATAAATACTTAAAACTCATCACTTCTTTAGTTCACTATATTTCGCTAGTGTCTGTGCTCTTGAAGTCATTTACTTTCATTGTATCTATGATGAAGATACTATAGAATGGTGTACAAGGCATTGATTTGTAATTATGCATTCAGTGACCTAATGGAGGTAGCTTGAAACTGGCCACGATGGGAGTATTTACAGTTTATGATGGGAAACAGGCAAATACTACTCATCTGGGCTTCCCCCAACACCGGAGCCAGTTATACATTTGCCACCTGGGCATAGGGGCAGGTGGTGTCTGACTCTGGGGTGTCGCCTACAACTTCAGAGTATTCTTTGTATGTCTCATCACAAAGGCCGTTAACATCTGTGCAAGGCAAGGCTGGGGAACCACTGAGGCAAAATTCATATGCTAGGCCCCTTGAGGCCTCACGGTGTCAGAGTCTAATTTATCTTTGTTTTCGCAAAGGAGTGGGGGCTCAGTAAATGCCAGCTGAATAAAAAAATGAATCCATGGTTTCTTCGGGGTTAAATAATGAAACCTAGAGGGACTTGGGTGGCTCAGTCAGTTGAGCGTCCTGCTCTTGATTTCAGCTCAGGTCATGATCCCAGGGTTGTGGGATGGAACCCCATGTTGGGCTCAGTGCTGAGCATGGAGCCTGCTTAGGATTCTCTCTTTCTCTCCACCCCTCTCCCTCACTCACGCTCTCTCTCTCTCTCAAAAAAAAAAAAAAAAAAAAAAGTGAAACCTAAGTAGAATAAGGCCCCTTGGGTTGCACAATGACTGGCACTCTTATTTTCGGTTTAACTATTTAGCTATTATGAAAATGAGTTAAATTTCATTATTAGTTCATGAACTTAAATCAATAGGAAGTGTTTCTTGAATGTTAGTAACTGTTATCACTACAATTATTACCCTTTAGCCCACAATCTCTCCAGGTCCATTGACACGTCAGTGTTCCTCTATATCAGGTTTCTGTTTCTCTAAGCAAGGTGAGGGGATTCTTATATGTATGCTTTGAGTAGTACTTGATTGGGAGAACTTTTCTTGTCTTGGCTTTTTTAAAAGTTTCTAACAATCAATAAGCCAAACTAAACTTTTTCACTAGAAAATTAAAAACAAGTAGTTAAGTATTTTTCCTGCCTGTCCTATACAACAGTGAGAGAAAGTTGTTAAAGGAAGTCTCTTTTTACAGAAGAATTCCATGTAACAAATGTGAAAGGTTGATAGAATTTTTAAAAGAGCAACATTCTGCAATTCCTAACAAAAATTCAAAGCAAACATCATTTGAAACCATTAGATGAAGCGCTGATGGGGAGGATAAGTCACCACCCCTGGACCTACTCATCAGTCTTTTTTTTTTTTTTTAATGCTTATTTATATTTGAGAGAGAGAGAGAGCATAAGCTTGGTAGGGGCGGAGAGATGGAGACAGAATCTGAAGCGGGCTCCAGGCTCCAAACTACAAGCTGTCATCACAGAGCCCAATGCGGGGCCCAAAACCACAAGCAGTGAGATCATGACCTGAGCCAAAGTCTGATGTCCAACTGAATGAGCCACCCAGGCACCCCTCTACTGATCAGTCTTATGTCTTAATTAAGAGTAAGGTAACGTGTCACTTCTGTGCCTTCCAAAGAGACATAGGATGAGCACACAGCACCAGTTCTGAAGCATTCTTACCAAGGTATTCAAACTGAATCTCATCCAGGTTTTAGACCAAACTTCTAGTTTATAGGCAACCCAGGGGTAAGAGAGACAAGTGACACTCAGGAAAGCTGCTGGGCTTACACAGAACACAGAACTATTGGTCTACTAGAAAGTGGTGAAAAAGGGAGTGCTCAGGGGAAGAGATTGGGTTTTCTTACAAAATTAAACATACACATTCATGTGACAAGTTATTCTACTCCAGGGTATTTACACAAGAGAAATGAAAACATGTCCACATAAAGATTGGTACAGCTTTTTTTTTTTCACAGTAGCCCAGATTGGAAACTATTCCAATGTCCAGCAACAGGAGAGTGCATAAGCAAACTGTGGTGCACGCATAGAAGGGATTATGAAATTTTAGATATGATGATTGTATGTGGTTATGAAAGAAAATGCCCAATTTTTAGAATTGCATACAGAAATATTTAGGGTAAAGTAACATGATGTCTGGGGGAAAAAGCAACTCGAAAAATTAATGGGATCTATAAAGTGAGCGTGACAAAATCTTGATAGCTCCAGAACCTGCATAATGAGTATACGGGGATTTATTGCTCTCTTCTCTCTATTTTTCTGTATATTTGAAATTTTTTATAACAAAAAAATTGAGCTATTCTAAGTCAATAGAGAATAGAATGCCCACAATGTAAAAGAAGAAAGTAAAAAGAAAAAAGAAAGAAAGAAAGAAAGAAAGAAAAGAAAAGAAAAGAAAAGAAAAGAAACGAAAAGGCAGAAAATATGTGGCAGCCCTCAAAGTTATGTTCTCTTTTCTTATCAGACCAGAGATCAATTTTTCCCTCTTTTCTGCCTTGGCAGATTTTTTGCTTTAATTAAAAATTCACACCTTCGAAGATCACAATTACAAATGGATTATTGGTAAATGGGTAAATACCCTGTAATAGAATAATGAATTCGTAAATTACTAATCACACTTATTTCATGTTTCAATCAATAAATAGTTATTGAGAAACAACATTAATATGCCTGCTGATAACATCCCAAAGGCAGCACCTACGCCCAGCTGCCCTCCTACCCAGGGAAAAAGAAGGAGTCACTCGCTACCCAGAATGATTCTTTCTGCCTGGCATAATCGCATGTTACCACCAGGGGGCGCGCCCTCACCGAATTTACTTTAGGAAAGATAAAATCAGACCAACAGTCTGAGTAGCTGGTTAGCAGTCTTTTGGCGCGCCCATGACCAGTGTTTGTCATTGTTTAGGCATGTCTCTGGTGACTTCATCCCACTACACCTGAGTCTTTTTGAGGAAACAATTAGCCTGTTTGAACAGAACAGGTAAGGCAAATTAGTAACTGGAAAACTACTAAGTCCTTCTACAGGACGTGTTGGGACATCCTGTACTCCCTTGAGGCTTAGAGTTAGGGTGTGGACCCTTCTTCCCCACCTGATGGCTGGGAAAGGAAGCAAATCACTCCTCTCCGCACAGGGTAGTCCCTTGGTTCTCCTGGAGAGGCTGGGCCAGCAGAGCAGAAATGGAGCCGGACTTTGTAGACAGGGGCTTCACGGAGACAGCTAAGACTTTCTCCCCACCTCTCCTTAGCTCCCAGGTCTTGAAGCCCTACATGCAGCTCTCGGAAGTCTCTGCAAGAGGAACCCAGTCTGGGAATTACTCTAAACTGTCATGTGCTCTACAAATCCTGGGAGCTGATTCTCCTGGACCCTTGGTTCTGTCTGGCCATTTGTGGAGAAACCAGTGGGTTCTAGGCCACTTCACTTAAATTTGGAATCTAAAAATCAAAACCCTAAACTCATAGAAAAAGAGATCAGAGTTGTGGTGAGCTGGAGGTGGGGTAGTAGGGTGGTTGGAGAAGGTGGTCAAAAGGCACAAACTTGTAGTTATAAGATAAATTAACACTGGGGGTATAAGGTATGACATGATGATTATGGCTAACACTGTTGTGTATGTTTGAAAGTTGTTAAGAGAATAAATCCTGAGAGTTCTCATCACAAGAAAAAACAGTTTTTCTTTTACCTTTTTTTTTGATATCTGTATGAGGTGATGGATCTTAACTAATTGTGGTGATCATTTCATAATATATGTAAGTCAAGTCATTATGCTGTACATCTTAAACCTATTCAGTGCTATATATCAAGTATATCTCAATAAAACAGAAATTAAAAAAAAAAAAAAGACCATGGAAAGTGGCACCAGAGTGAAGCAAGTGTTTGGGAACAAGCCACTGCAGCAGCCCACCATTGCTTTGGACAGTTTTGAGCAGACGTATGACAGGATCTGACTTTTGTTTTTTGTTTTTGTTTTTTGTTTTTTGGGGTTTTTTTTTTAACATTTATTCATTTTTGGGAGAGAGATAGAGTGCAAGTTGGGGAGGGACAGAGAGAGACACACACACAGAATCTGAAGCAGGCTCCAGGCTCTGAGCTGTCAGCACAGAGCCCAACATGGGCCTTGAACCCACGAGTAGTGAGATCATGACCTGAGCTGAAGTCGGATGCTTAACCAAGTGAGCCACCCAGGCACCCCCTGACTTCTGTTTTAAGAAGGTCATTCTAGGGGCACCCGGATGGCTCAGTCAGTTAAGCGTCCAGACTCTTGATTTCAGCTCAGGTCATGATCTCGTGGTCTGCGGGATTGAGCCCAGGATTGGACTCTGACAGCTGACAGCCTGGAGCCTGCTTGGGATCCTCTCTCTCCCTCTCTCTCTGCCCCTTTCCCATGCTCTCTTTCTTGCTCTCAAAAATAAACATTAAAAAGAAGAAGAAGAAGGTGACTCTTGCTGTGTTGAGAGCAGACTGTGGGTGGTTGGGAAGGCAAGGACAGAAGCCAGGGGGCCATTTAGGAAGTTAGTGTCATGATCAAGGTGAGGGACAGTCTCAGAGATTAGCAGTAATGGAGACAGTAAGTCCTAGACAGATTCTGGGAGTATTCTGAAATAGATAACATTGAAATTCACCTGGATTTCTTGGCAGAGTGTATGTGGGGTGTGAGAGAAAGAAAGCAATACAGAATGGCTCTGAGGTTTAGTGGAAGATTTGTAGGGGAATGTGAGGAAAGACATTCCAGGCATAGAGAACAGCATGTGAAAACCATGTATGTAAGCACACACTGTATTTGGGACAAAGAAACAAGGTCATGTGGCTAGTGAGCCAGTTATGTGGGTGGAGGCAGCAAACAGGGCTGGAAAAGAGGCTCCTGGCCAGGTGCACCGTGGAGAGGACCCAGGACCCAGGCTGTGGCCATTGGAGAGCCATTAATGGGGTTTTAGCAGAGAAGTATGTGATTAGGTTTCTAATATTAAAAAATAACTGGAGAAGCTGGAGGCAATGAGACCAGTCAGGAAGCTCTATCACTGGTCCAGGAGAGACAGCAAGAGTCTCATTGGGACAGTGGTGGTGAGGCTAGAGAGAAGAGGAAGAGGTTGAGTCTGAGGGTCACGGCACTGGTTCCTAAGGCCAACCTTGCACATGGATCATGTAACACAGTGGGCACACTGTACATGTTTTTTTCAATAATGAATCAGCCAATTGATGAGTGCCTTGTCCTTACAGACCTCTTCCTATCCCCCTACTTATCTCCCAATGTGAAATGTCTTTTCCAGAGGACAAATAAATTTATTATATAAAAATATGGTTCAAATCCTCATGCCCCTGTGAAGGAAGTGTTCTTACTCTCAGTCTAGGGGGTGTTTGCATGGGTGTACTCATGGGAAGTTTCTTCAGGCTGCACAACGTGCATTTGTGCACTACACTGGATGTTTGTACATACCTATCGACTGGCCATATTGATTCACTTTACCATGTAAATGACAGAGCACAGAGTTCTTCCTTAGTCCAAGCCCTCATTTCCAGGCAGAAGAGGCCCGAAGATGAGGAAAAGGGGAATGGACAGAAAAAAACAACCTGTAAACTTTACCTACCAGGTTGCTTTTGAAAATCTATGTGGCTCGGGTTACCTGTACCATCCAACCTTTCAACTTAAGTAACACCTTAAAGCATACATGATGGGAGTAGGAGGAGCCCCGTGTTGGTGGCTGGCCAACACAAGACTCACAGCGCCCAAATTTGTCTCTTACCAACGCAATGCAGGACCATCCCAAGACACCGTGTTTTATAACACCATAAACCTCTGTCATCAGCCACCTGGTCCTTCTCTCCCAGAGGAAGCTGACTTTTTTTGTCCTTTAAACTGCTTCTGATCTCACGAGTGGCTTCTCTTCTCCCCCAAGACCAGAGCACATGTGTACCTCTTCCACAAATCCTTTCTTTTTTTTTTAAATTTTTTATTTATTTTTGAAAGACAGAGATGGACAAAGCGAGGACGGGAGGGTCAGAGAGAGAGGGAGATACAGACTCTGAAGACAGGCTCCAGGCTCTGAGCTAGCTGTCAGCAGAGAGCCCGACGTGGGGCTCAAACCCACAAACCGTGAGATCATGACCTGAGCCAAAGTCGGACGCGTAAACGACTGAGCCACCCAGGCGCCCCTCCACAAATCCTTTCTACATGTGTAGTCCAGACCCATAGACTGTTCCAAATGGATCATGAAGTCCAAACTCCACTTACCCTGCAAAATCCAGGTGTCACTCAAGTGCAGTCTTGGGTTGTAGTTTATACTTATGAAGTTTGTTTCCCCAGTTAGCCTGGAAGTGTGTGTTCAGGAGCTGACCTAGCCAGGGCTGGACTCTCAGGGGCACTAAGTGATATTTACTAATCTCAGATAATGGCCCACACCCCAAAAAGCAAAAAATAGAAGACTACCTGTCGTGCTCACACTCTGAAGAGAGTATCCATCCATCTCTACAAGTTGGACTGTCTATAAAAGAATCAGAATAGGAAGAATTTGTGTGTGTGTGTGTGTGTGTGCACATGTGTGCCTGTTTATAGCTGTATTCTGTTTTTGAGAGTATAAACATATTAATAACTATCATTTATTAGATGCCTATTGGGCACCAATAACTTGATATTCTCATTGAACCATCACAACAGCCTGGTGAGGAAAATGTTATTATGGATTCTCTGATGAATAAATCTGTTACAAGTTAGTCATGGAAATAAAATGAGACTTTCTGATTTGTTTTCTCTTTGTAGCTATTTGATGATTTTTACAGTGAGGACATATTATTTTTTACACTTTACCAATTGTATGAGATTACACTGTGTATAATTCATACTAAATTATGTGTGATGACCAAGCTTAATAAGAAAAATATAATGCATCTCTGAATTTAAACATTTGTCATGAATGGTAATAATATTCGTGAATAGCTTTAGGTCAAATGATTTCACTGAAAGAAAAAGCTCACTTGTATAACTGTTAAATCATGAAAAATAAATTTTGAGCAAAAAGCTGAATAATAAAAATAATAATGTGTTACAAATGAGTATTCAAGGTGCTTTGGTAACTTGTCCGCAACTTTCCTTTAAGAATACAAATTATTAAATGTCTCATTTGCTCCACTGATACTCAAGGAAGTGAAGAGACTCATCCAGGGTCACACGAGCTCAGTGTCTTGACTGCCATTGTCTACCACTTGTGGTAGAGAAAAAGTCAGACAAGAAATACAGCTATCTCAGTCTTCAATGTGGAAGTGAGCTGGGGCCTAGCTATTTAGGTTGGAAATCCCTAGGAAAAAGTCATCCCAAACCAACACTAAGCCAGGAGCAAAATGAGGATGAATCTTGTGAAAGGAAATGCTGTTCTGGAGTTCACACTAGTCAGTGTTGCTGGCTAACCCTCCCTCCTTTTCTGGACCTAAGCACATTTCACAACAAAGAGTTTTCTAAGAATGAAGATTCCAAAAAGTAGCTAGAAAAGAGGCCTGACAGTCGAGGGATGGTCATCAGGTGAATACCTCACTTACTACATCCTCAGAAATAATGACACCTTCACCAGTGTTTGCTTTCTGTTGTCCTGGCAACAGCCCTCTCTAACCAGTCCCTATCCCGGGCACTTCTGAAAGAAGACTGGCCAAGGCCTGGGTCAGAGGGTTGACCAAGAGATCTCCCAGCCTGAAGTAAAATTAGGTTGAGATTTATCTGGGGAGAAGGTAAAGATATGAATCCCCCCACAAGGGAGATTTGTTCATCTTTGTGTCACACACACCCCTCCTACTCCCATGGGCAGGCCAGTGGAGGGTGTCGAGGAAGCAGGCACAGACCCAGGGACAATTCTACCCACCAGAGGAGATATTCAAGCTGCATCTATGGATTGGATGGAATAGAGTGACAGGATTTTAAGGGGGATTTTTCTTTCCTCAGTTGTTTCACGGATGAGGAAACAGACACAGAGAGGTTAAATTCCTTGCTCAAAGTCACAAAGCAGCCTAATCACTGAGCCCAGTCCTACAGCTCCTGATTGTCATCTGCTCCAGTGATCTTCCCAGGAAGATCCCATTCACCCGCCGGTTCGCACAGGGCTTTCTGTCCCCCAGCTTTGCCTGGGCCAAGCTCCACAGGAGACACTGCTGCTTTGTGTCGCCCTCCTTGGCACAAGATGAAATCAGGTGGTCCCTTTTCTTCCTGTTCCACTCTGCCAGATCTAACCACACACACTTCCTGTGCACCAAGCCAGCTCGCCAATTATCTGCTCCAATTAAGGAGTGTGAGATGTGGTTAATTCAGACACTCCAGAGCTGTGACCATGGCAGACAGTGGGCTGGCCATGCTGGCTGCAGGTCCCCCTAGTGGTCCTGGCTGTGCTGTTTCCCCTGGCACTCTTCCCCTACCCCCAGATGGCCACTGTGCTTTCTTTACCTCTGCTCTCTCTCCTCTCTGATTCCATGGAGTTCCAGAACTGTATCGTGCTCTCCTTCCCTCTCTGTCAACAGAGAGTTCTGTCTTAATTCTGTGTCCTCTGATAAACTAATGTGTAAAGAGTTGTTGGTGGTAGACCATGGATTGACACTCAACTCTCTCAGAGATAATTAGCTCTCAAATGGTATTGCTGCATGATATATCTTCTGCACTTATGCCTAAAGCCAGGCTTGCCACAGACAAATGTAAAATACATGCCTGTTTCACTTGACAAGCAGACCCCAAACACTCAGCTCCCTACTGCCGGTCATTTCTGCTTCTTCACACTAAAGCAAAGAAGGCAGATGGAGGCTGAGTGTGTAGGAGTCTCATCGGTTAGGACAACAAGCACTGTCAAGACCAGTTCCCTCCTCCCCACTTATTGGAACACACTTTATGATCCTGATGTGAAATGAATAGATACTATGACCTTCTCAAAAGTAAAATCGGCATAATGCCTTCATTGGAAAGATTCAAAGAGAAATCAAAAGGAGGTAATTTGTAATAAAGTAATATCTATTCCAACATGGAAATGCTTGGGCCCAACTACTTTAGAAGATAAAACAAAGGAGTCAGTGCTGTAATTATTCATACATTCACCATTAACGGGACAACTATAAACTTAGATCAATATCATGTGTTACATTGCATGCAATGGGTGTTGCCATTGGTGATATAATTTTGCAAATAGTGAACAAATCTTTGCAAAGTTCCAAAAAGTGGTACAAAACTTTTATTTGACATGGCAGTTGCATTCCTGGAAAATTGGGCGTGTAGGAAACCATGCAAAAACTACATTTTATTTATTTGTAAAATATAATTATGTTTAAGGTGCAGGTAGTTATAAACATTTTGTTGTTGTTGTTTTGTTGTTGTTGTTGTTTTAAATCTACATGAATACCTGGGACAAGATATCTCAGGCTCTTGTCTACTAAATACAAGTAGTGCCATTTATTGTGACAATAAAAAATACACCCCCAAATTTCCAAAATGCTCCTAGGGGGTACTACTGTGCCCTTAACCCCATAAAAAGTCATTCCATTGACAATTACCTTTGGCCTTTCGTGAAGAGTCCTCAAGTGACAATATAAGGGTTCACTTCTCTCGCAAATAAAATAAATCTGGAAGCAGGCAGTCTTGGGCTGGTCTGTTCAAGTCTCCAATCCTTTCTGCTTTAACATCCCTAGTATCAATTTTCATCCTCAAGCAAAATGGCTGCTGGAGCTCCAGCTGTTGTGTCTGTGATCTGGGTATGAAGAAGAAAGAAGGGAGGAAGTCAGAAAGATGGATAAGTATCCTTTAGGAATGTTGCTGGAAGTTCCATCCATATCTCACTGGCTACCCTTGTCCTCAAAGCAGTCCTGGGAATGTAGTTTTTTAGTTAAGTGCTTTGCCATCTCTAATAATATTGGGTTCTACAGTAGAGAAGCAGGAGTAAACATTGGGTAGGCAGCCAGCCATTTCTACCATATTGCTTCACCCACTGACAATATCCAGGGAACCTGCCAGAACCCCAAATGCACATTCAACACACGGGTCCTAGGAGAGGTATTCAACCTTTTGATTTGTTTGGCTCAAGATCTCAAGCTTTTAATGGCTTCAGTTTTTGTCTGCTATTTAACACAAGGGAGCAGAGTGAAGCCTCATTACGATGATCAGTTCTGACTAGACCCTGGTACGGAACAAATCTGGGGACAGCAGACCAATCTGGGAAAGGGCTCAGAACCCAAAATCTGCCTGCGCTTGTAGTATGAGAGCTCAGGATGACAGTGGTTTAGCATCTCACATTTGATATTAGTCATTCAAGTGTATGCATGTGTGTTTGTTTTCCAGAGTTTGTGCCAATCCCTCTAGAATTTTCCTAGAAGAGTTTTGTTCAGTCTCACAAACATGTACTGCATCTATTGCCTTTCTCCTGCTGTGTGCCAGGGATGCAAGATGAAGCCAACAAACGTTCTTCCCAGGAGAGCTCACAGTCCAGGCATCAGGGACTGTGGGAGGGGACAGAGGGATGGCAGAGACAGGCCACTGCTCTCCAAAGTGTTCGGTGCCGTGCCATACTTAGTAGGTGCTCAAGAAATAGTTGTATTTTGACTTGTAATTCTTCACTGTGATGCTTGGAGACGAATCTGTTCTCTTCCAAGCTGAGGCTTCCTGGACTGAGGAGTTACTCACCACGCTTCTATTGCCAAATGCTCTGTTTTTCCTTCCATTTCACTCAGTCAACTATGCCCTAGAATAAGTTCCTGAAATATGTTTTTATTTTCAACCTTGCAGAAACTCTTCATGTGTTGAAGCCACGCCAAAACTCTTGGAACTGGGAATATCCAGAGATATGCAAAGATTTAAAAAAAAAATCTCTGTACTTGGAAATTCCTAGTTCTTCCTTAGCCTCAAAATCCCTCCAGAGGGCAATTTGGCAACAATTTTCAAAGTTTTAATGAAACATTTATGCCCTTTGACCCCATAATTCCTCATCTAAGAATTTATACCAAGAAAATAACACAAAACTAAGGATATTTGTTAGAGGCTGGTTTACAACCATGAAAGACTGGAAAACACCTAGATGTGGTCATTTCCAGTGTTTCTAACCAATAGTTAAAGACCAGTAACTATGGTACATTCCA
Organism: Cryptoprocta ferox; assembly: GCA_028646485.1. NCBI lineage: Eukaryota > Metazoa > Chordata > Mammalia > Carnivora > Eupleridae > Cryptoprocta > Cryptoprocta ferox. The sequence continues at coordinate 63,371,785 of CM053576.1, read as the reverse complement.
TACAACACTGCATCCACTTGGAAATAATTCATTTAACAATTATGTATTGATTACTTGCTATGTGCCAGGCAGTGTTGTAAATAGAAGGATACATTAGTGAATAAACAGACAATGCAGATCTCACAGTCCGGCTACATGCCATCATTGTATTTATTGACATGAAAATAAAGTTAGGATATATCATTAAATGAAAAAAGGCAGGTTACAAAATCATTATTATTAATAATAATAGATAAAACATTGATGTGTTTATTATGTACCACACATCATGCTAGGAGCTTTACATGTATTAGTCATTTTATTTATATAAGAACCCAATATGATCCAATGCTTATTTGAAAATAATTTTTAGGGATACCTAGGTGGCTCAGTCGGTTAAGAGTCCGACTCTTGATTTTAGCTCAGGTCATGATCTCATAAGTTTGTGGATTTGAGCCCTGTGCTGATGGCATGGAGCCTGCTTAGGATTCTCTTTCCCCCTCTCTCTCTGCCCCTCACCCACTTGCACTCATGTTCTCTGTCTCTCAAAATAAACAAATAAAACTTTAAAAAAATAATAATTTTCATATCATTACTATTTTGTTGAACAAGATGGGCACAAGTGCAATAATAAAGCAACTGTGTTCTTTCTCCCATATTTACTTCAAACCCGCTCTCTGGATTTGTCCTTTTGTGGCCCATGGATGACATTTCAGGCAGATCTCAAAGCTTTTCTGGTCCCTTTCAGTCAGTTGGGCAGTCTTACTTCAATAATTAAAACGGCCAGGGCAATCTGAACTTCTCTCTACTTGAAGGGAAACTTCTCCAGGCAGAGCTACTGTGAGCTCAGCATCCTGGAAGGGTTAGTGGTTGCATCTTCCTTCTCATAGCCGCTCCTCTTCCCTTTGCCTGATGGGGAGGGGCAGTCTTCAACGGCAGGCATAGTCCTGGACCATCACTGGCTCCTGTGGGTGTGCCACATGCACCTTTGCAGCCTCTTTTTCTGGCAGGTGCTTTTCCAGGCTGCTCCCAAGATTCTTTGTGGAGCACGCTGTCTCTCTCACAGCCGGAAGCTTCCAGTTCTTCCCGCAGCCAGTGTGGTCTCCAGCAGTCTTCTTTATGCTAACTTTCTCCTTTGGGCCCTTTGCCCTCCCACTCAGGAGTCCTTTGGTGTGGTTCCCTTATAAAACAACCCAGGCCAACTCCTTCCTCAGATTCCCAGGCCCCCTGGTGATGCTAACACATCTTTGCCTGCTACTGAGGAAGGGCAGTACTTTTTTCTTGCTTTTGGGCAGACTTAGGCTTACCTACAAGCTATAATCTCTTCCCTGTGGGCATCTTTTGGTAAAAGGCAGATACCAGTCCCTAAACTCTAGAAGGCACACATCGAGCTCTCTGAATGGGTCTCCAGAAGCGTCTCACACTTGGCTTGGGATGAGGGGATGCACTCCTCTCCCCCTGGGAAGTGGCATGGGACACAGCCCACCAACAAGGCTCTCTATGGAATTTTCTCTCATTACTCTCCAGCCTTCACTGTTACAGGCTAGTGGGGTGATTGCTCAAGGCTGGCAGAGCCTGTTTCATAATCTCTCTGTCTACCCTCTGTCAGTTGAATAGGAGTCATAGAACCTCAGTAAGGATATTTGGGATATGCTGTCCTTGGGCACCTACTGTATTGTTACCAGCATTTAGGGCTTCAGCCAAAAGTAAGCACAAACAGCCCCATTTTAACATCCTGTTACATTCATGCATATGCACACATGTCTGAAGGTTTCACTTCAAAATGGTATCAGTTATCTTCAGTAATTTTCCTCTTTGCTTATCTATACTTCATAGATGCATTGAACATATATTAAAAGAATAACTATCTTAAAAGGAAAATACTTTCCACGTGCAAAAAAAAAAAAACCCACCAAAAAACTATAGACATAGATATCACACTCTTCACAAATATTAACTCAAAATAGATCCCAGGCCCATTGTCTGTAAAAGGCAATGTCAAGAGAATGAGAAGACACTACAGACAGGGAGAAACGAGGCAAAAGACATGTCTGATAAAGGAATATTATCCAAAATACACAGAAAAATCTAGGCAAGATGGTGGGACAGCAAGGAAGGTTTTTTTGCATCTCTGGTCCTTGAAATGCAGCCACATCAACACTAACCATCTTGAACACCTAGAAAACTGATTTGAGGATTAATACAACAATCTGCACAACCTGAACCACAGAACTCAGGACGTATGCAGCATGGAGAGGTGAACTAGGGAAGAGAGAAGCCATGGAGGACAGGGAGCTGTTCTTGCTTGTGGGGAGAGGACAGAGATGGGGGGGGCATGGTGTGGGGGGAGAGTTCGAGAAAAGCAACCCCCCCCCAAAAAAAAGCAGGAGAGAAAGTGGAAAAGTGGAAACAGCTACAGGGACGGAACAAAAAAGGGAGAAAGGAGAAAGGAGAGGGATTAAATTCCATTAAGACTCTGTAAACAGGGGGAGCGCAGAGTTGGAAACTCGGCAGCTCGATACCTGGTGGTGCTCTGGTGGGAAGGGCAAATCCCCAGGAGCAGAGATCGAAGTCCGAGTGGCTCAAGGGCCACATGGGGAGAAGCGGTTCCACTGCTGGAAGGACATTTGGTAGAGGCTGTGTGGCCACCCCACAAGCAAAGGTCCCAGCAGACCCCAGAGAACAACCACATTCGCTGGTGCTGGAACAAGGACATGAAGGGGGAAGCCTGGCACCAGATGTGGATGTGTGTTGTGATTTTCCATAAGCCCTGAAGCACTGTTGCTACAAGATCACGTGAACTTTTTCTGGGGCAGGCTGGCACCCAGGTGCAGTCTCTGGGCATCAGCAACAGTACAGTCTCACAAACTGTTCCTGGGGGTGGGTTGGCACTTGGCCATTGCTCAGCAAGACCTTCCCCTAGAGGATCAGAACAGGTCAAAGCCGAAGTCCCTCAGAAGTGAGGGGCTGGGAAACACAGCTGCATCTGAGATAAAACTCAGGAGGGAGGTGATGCCTGGCAGCTTGACAGCTTGGTCATAGACAGTGTAGAAGTGGGGAGTGGAGGGAAGCTGGAGACAAAGTAGAAGTGCTTGGTTGCCAGTCATGGAGAGCACAGAGTTCCCATACTAGAGACTGGGTAGCTGGATGACGCCATTTTCTCCCCTCGCACATGCACATACATGGCTACACACGCCACAGCAATCCACCCCAGTAAGCTAAGCAGTGCCATCTAGTGGAGAATGGAGCTGTTACACTAAACCCCGCCCAACTGGGCCAATAGCGCTCTTGACAAACACAAGTCTCTCCGCTTGCTTAGTTTACAGACTAAAAATTGCTTCATAGCTTGACTTTTACGGGAAACCAGATATAATTTCAATCATATTTCATTGTTTGCTGGTCCTTTTATGCAATTTATTTTCTTTTCCTTTTTTTCTTATACTTGAATACAGAAAGAGAAAAAATCTATTTTTATTTTCCATTTTAATTGAAAAGATTTTTCTTTAATTCTTTCTACTATAGTTTTTCTTTTTTGTAAATTTCTAAAATTCTACTTTACTTTCATCATTTCATTTTATTCTATTTTATTGTATTCACTTTTTCAAATTTTCAAATTTTCAAATGTTTGCCTTTTTTTTCCTTTTTTCTTTTTTCTTTTTCTTCATTTCTTATCTTTCCCTTTTTTCTCTAATCTATCAAGCTTCTTTCAACAACCAGACCAAAACACACCTAGGATCTAGCATCCTTTATTTGATTTCTTTGTGTTGTTTTTAATTTTTTAATTCTAATTTTTTAAATTTTATTAATTCCTTTTCTTCCTCCAAAATGATGAAACAAAGAATTCACCCCAAAAGAAAGAACAGGAAGAAATGACAGCCAGGGACTTAATCAACACAGATACAAGCAAGATGTCTGAACCAGAATTTATAATCACAATAATAAGAATACTAGCTGGAGTTGAAAATAGATTAGAATGCCTTTCTGGGGAGATAAGAAGTAAAAGCTAGTCCAGATGAAATAAAAATGCTATAACTGAGCTGCAATCTTGAGTGGACGGATAAGGCAGAGCAGTGAATCAGTAACATAGAGGACAAACTTATGGAGAATAATGAAGCAGAAAAAAAGAGGGAGACTAAGGCAAAAGAGCATGAAATAAAAATTAGAGAACTCAGTGACTTATTAAAAAGGAACAACATCAGAATCATAGGGGTCCCAGAAGATGAAGAGAGAGAAAAAGGGGTAGAAACTTTATGTGAGAAAGTTATAGCAGAAAACTTTTCTAACCTGGGGAAAGACACAGACATCAAAATCCAGGAAGCACAAAGGACTCCCATTAGATTCAACAAAAACCGACCATCAGCAAGGCATATCATAGTCAAATTCACAAAATACTCAGGCATGGAAAGAATCATGAAAGCAGCAAGGGAAAACAGTCCTTAACCTACAAGGGAAAACAGATAAGGTTTGCAGGAGACCTATCCTCAGAAACTTGGCAGGCCAGAAAGGAGTGGCACAATATATTCAATGTGCTGACTCAGAAAAATATGCAGCCAAGAATTCTTTATCCAGAAAGGTTGTCATTCAAAATAGAAGGAGAGATAAAAAGTTTCCCAGACAAACAAAAATTAAAGGAGTTCATGACCACTAAACTAGCCCTGTAAGAAATTTTAAGGGGGACTCTCTGAGGGGAGAAAAGACACACACACGCGCACACACACACACACACACACACAAACCCAAAAGACAAAAAGCAACAAAGACTAGAAAGGACCAGAGAACACTATCAGAAACTCCAACTCTACAGGCACCATAACGGCAATAAATTCATATCTCTCAGTACTCACTCTAAACATCAATGAAATAAATGCTCCAATCAAAAGACACAGGGTAACAGAATGGATAAGAAAACAAGATCCATCTATATGCTGTTTACAAGAGAACCATTTTAGACCTAAAGACAACTTCAGGTTGAAAACAAGGGGATGGAGAACGATCTATCATGCTAATGGTCGACAAAAGAAAGCCGGAGTAGCCATACTTATATCATACAATCTAGATTTTAAAATAAAGACTGTAACAAGAGATGAAGAAGGGCATTATATCATAATTTAGGGGTCTATCCACCAAGAAGACCTAACAATTTTAAACATTTATGCTCCAAATGTGGAAGCACCCAAATATATAAATCCATTAATCACAAATATAAAGAAACTCATTGACAACAATACCATAATAGAATGGGACTCCAACACCCAACTTACAGCAATGGACAGATCATCTAAACAGAAAATCAACAAGGAAACAATGGCTTTGAATGACACACTGGACCAGATGGACTTCACAGATATATTCAGAACATTTCATCCTAAAGCAGAAGAATACACATTCTTCTCCACTGCACATGGAACATTCTCCAGAATAGATCACATACTGGGACACAAATCAGCCCTCAACAAGCACAAAAAGATAGAGATCATACCGTGCATATTTTCAAACCACAACCTATGAAACTCGAAATCCACCACAAGAAAAAACTTGGAGAGACAACAAATACTTGGAGACTAAAGAGCATTCTACCAAAGAATGAATGGGCTAACCAAGAAATTAAAGAGGAAGTTTAAAAAGTGCATGGAAGCCAATGAAAATGATAACATCACAGCCTAAAACCTCTGGGACACAGCAAAGGTGGTCATAAGAGGGAAGTATATAGCAATCCAGGCCTTCCTAAAGAAGGAAGAAAGGTCTCAGATACACAACCTAACCTTACACCTCAAAGAGCTGGAAAAAGAGCAGCAAATATAACCCAAAATCAGCAGAAGACAGGAAATAATAAAGATTAGAGCAAAAATCAATGCTATCGAAACCAAACAAACCGTAGAACAGATCAATGAAACCGGAGGCTGGTTCTTTGAAAGAATTAACAAAATTGATAAACTCCTAGCCAGTTTGATCAAAAAGAAAAAGGAAAAGACCCAAATAAATAAAATCAAGAATGAAAGAGGAGAGATCACAACCACCACTGCAGAAATACAAACAATGATAAGAGAATATTAGGAGCAATTGTATGCCAATAAAATGGGCAATCTGAGAAATGGACAAATTCCTAGAAACATATGAACTACCAAAACTGAAACAGGAAGAAATAGAAAATTTGAACAGATCCATAACCAGTAAAGAAATCGAATTAGTAATCAAAATCTCCCAAAAAAAGAAGAGCCCAGGACTGGATGGCTTTACAGAGGAATTCTACCGAACATTTAAAGATGAGTTAACACCTATTCTCTTGAAGCTGTTCCAAAAAATAGAAATGGAAGGAAAACTTCCAAACTCTTTCTATGAAGCCAGAATTACCTTGATTCCAAAACCAGACAAAGACCCCACTAAAAAGGAGAACTATAGACCAATTTCCCTGATGAATATGGATGCAAAATTCCTCAACAATATTCTAGCCAACCAGATCCAACAATACATTAAAAAATTATTCACCACGACCAAGTGGGATATATACCTGGGATGCAGGGCTGGTTCAATATCCACACAACAGTCAATGTGATTCATCACATCAATAAAAGAAAGAATAAGAGCCACATGGTCTTCTCAATAGATGCAGAGAAATCATTTGACAAAAAAAACATCTTTTCTTGATAAAAACCCTCAAGAAAGTAAGAATAGAAGCATCATACCTTGTGATCATAAAAGTCATGTATGAAAGACCCACTGCTAATACATCCTCATGGGGAAAAACTGAGAGCTTTCCCCCTAAGTCAGGAACAAGACAGGGATGTCCACTCTCGCCACTGTTATTCAACATAGTATTGGAAGTCTTAGCCTGAGCAATCAGACAACACAAAGGAATAAAAGTCATCCAAATTGGCAAGGAGGAAGGCAAACTTTCACTCTTCACAGATGACATGATACTCTCTATGGAAAATCCAAAAGATTCCACCAAAAAACCCCCACTAGAACTGATCCATGAATTCAGCAAAGTGGAAGGATATAAAATTAATGCACAGAAATCGATTGCATTCCTATACACCAACAATGAAGCAACAGAAAAAGAAATCAAAGAATCGATCCCATTTACAATTGCACCAAAAATCATAAAATACCTAGGAATAAACATAACCAAAGAGGTGAAAAATTTTATACACTGAAAACTATAGAAAGCTTATGAAAGAAATGGAAGAAGCCACCAAAAAATGGAAAAATATTCCATGCTACTGGATTGCAAGGACAAATATCGTTAAAATGTCGATACTACCCAAAGTGATCTACATATTCAATGAAATGCCTATCAAAATAATACCAGCATTCTTCACAGAGCTAGAACAAACAATCCTAAAATTTGTATGGAACCAGAAAAGACTCTGAACAGCCAAAGCAATCTTGAAGAAGGAGGCATCACAATCCCCGTTTCAAGACATATTACCAAGCTGTAATCTTCAAGACAGTATGGTACTGGCACAAAAACAGACACTCGGATCAATGGAACAGAATAAGAACCCAGAAATGGACCCACAAATGTATGGCCAACTCATCTTTGACAAGGCAGGAAAGAATATCCAATGGAATAAAGACAGTCTCTTCAGCAAGTGGTGCTGGGAAAACTGGACAGAGACATGCAGAAAAAGGAACCTGGACCACTTTCTTACACCACACACAAAAATAAACTCAAAATGGATGAAAGACCTAAACATAAGACAGAAAGCCATCAAAATCCTCAAGGAGAAAGCAGGCAAGAACCTCTTTGACCTTGGCCACAGCAACGTCTTACTCAACACATCTCCAGAGGCAAGGGAAACAAAAGCAAAAATGAATTTTGGGACTTCATCAAAATAAAAAGCTTCTGTACAGCAAAGGACAGACTCAGCTAAACTAAAAGGCAACCAACGGAATGGGAGAAGATATTCACAAATGACATATCAGATAAAGGGTTAATATCCAAAATCTGTAAAGAACTTATCAAACTCAGCACCCAAAAAACAAATAATCAGTGAAGAAATGGACTACAGACATGAACAGACACCTCTCCAAAGAAGACATCCAGATGGCCAACCAACACAACAAACGATGCTCAACGTGACTCATAATAAAGGAAATACAAACCAAAACCACAATGAGATACCACCTCACACATGTTAGAATGGCTAACATTAACAACTCAGGCAACAACAGATGTTGGTGAGGATGTGGAGAAAGAGGAACCCTTCTGCACTGATGGTGGGAATGCAAACTGGTGCGGCCACTCTGGAAAACAGTATGGAGGTTCCTCAAAAAATTCAAAATACATCTACCCTATGACCCAGCAATTGCACTACTAGGTATTTATCCAAGGGATACAGGTGTGCTGTTTCGAAGGGGCACATGCACCTCCAAGTTTATAACAGCACTATCAACAATAGCCAAAGTATGGAAAGAGCCCAAATGTCCATCAACTGATGAATGGGTAAAAAAAGATGTATTATACATAAGCAATGGAGTATTACTCAGCAATCAAAAAGAATGGAATTTGGCCATTTGCAACTATGTGGATGGAACTGGAGGGTATTATGCTAAGCAAAATTAGTCAGTCAAAGAAAGACAAATACCATATGACTTCACTCATATGAGGAATTTAAAATACAAAACAGATGAACATAAAGGAAGGTATAAAAAAAGGAGAAGGACAAAACATAAAAAACTCTTAAAGAGAACAAACAGAGGGTTGCTGGAGGGGTTGTGGGAGGGGTGATGGGCTAAATGGGTAATGGGCATTACCCTTACCCATTGATTTAAGGAATCTACTCCTTAAATCATTGTTGCACCATATGGTAATTAACTTGGATGTAAGTTAAACAATAAATAAATTTTTAAAAAAATAAAAAATAAAAATATGCAAATAAGCATAAGAAAAGGTGGAGATTCAAATTAAAACAGTGAGATACTGGCAGCCCTGAGCTGATTCCAGTGTGGCAGTAGGGTGCCACCCTCTGTGCCCAGTGGAGGTGGTTGCGGTGGTGGCCACGGCTATGTGGTGGCTGCTGGCTTGTGCCAGGGCACAATTCATGTGAGCACCACTGTCAGATTCTCGGGCAGGTCCGCCCACCTGTGCTGGCCTAAAGATGCTGCTCCTGGTGCCAACTTTTAAGGATGTTTACATTTTCCTGAAAAGCCCATGCTTAGATTTGTTGATTTTTGTGCCAAAAATGAGAAGAGAACCTAAATACTCGACTGACATACAGGGATCTTCTATTGAAGCTACTGAGTTCACAGAAGGCAGTTTTGCATTCTTGGTACTGGGTGGTGATTACCTCCACTAGGGGCGTTTTGAAATGATGCACCTGACAGTCAACCACTCAATGGACCCCAAGAACACTTTTGCCTAATAGAGAGTACTAGCCCCTTCCAAGCCCACCACCCACAGGAGTATGAGACAGCACATGGGGGGATGCCAAGATGCCATGGATCACTATGTGACTCTATGAAAGCTGGCGGTCTCACAATAAAAATGGGTGGGTATTGTGAATTCAAAGAGGTACAAGCTTTCCTCAACCAGGTTGACCACAAACTGCCCTTTCCAGCAAAGGCCATGAGCCGTGAGACTCTAGAGAAGATGCAGAAAGATCAAGAGGAACCAGAACAGAACAACCAAAACCCCGGGACCTTTGACACATAGCCACTGACAGCATGCAGGGGAGATGGGAAGTCCTGAGCCCTGATGACTTGACCCAGAAAAGGCAGTACTGGGGCAAGCCTTATAAGCCTGAATGTGTAGGGAGATTGTGAGAAATAAGTGTAAAAAGGCTACTGAGAGAGAAACAATCTACCTTTTTTTCCCCCTTCAGTCTACCCTTTGATTTTTTGGGTAACTCTGAAATCTAACCAAGGAGCAGCATATGAGTAAATGATTTCTGAAAAATGGTACAGTATCTTGATTTTTTAAAGTACACTATATTTAGGTTAAAGTTTGAGTATTATCTGTAAAATAAAACAAAACCAAACCAAAAAACAATGAGATATCACCATCCCCCTATTAGAATGACCAAATCTGAAACACTGACAACAGCAAATGCTGGTGAGGATGTGGAGGAACAGGAACTCTCATACTTACTGGTGGGAATACAAAATGGTACTGAACTTCAGAAGACAGAGGGTTTCTTACAAAACTAAATATACTTGTACCATATGATCTTGCACTTGAGCTTCTTGGTATTTACCCACAGGAGATGGAAACTTATATCAACACAAAAATCCTGTGTATGGATGTTTAGAGCAGCTTTATTCATAATTGCCAAAAACTTGGAAGCAACCAAGATGTCCTTCAGTAGGTGAATGGGTGAGTAAACCTGGTATATCCAGGCAATGCAATATTATTCAGCACCAAAAAGTATGATCTGTCAACGCTTGAAAAGACATGGAAGAAGCATAAATGTATATTACCAATGAAAAGAAGCACAGAAAGAGCTATATACTGTATGATTCCAAAAACAGTACGTTCTGGAAAAGGTAAAACTACAGACACAGTAAAAAGATCAATAGTTGCCAGGGATTACTTGGGAGAAAGGGATTGAGCACAGAGGATGTGGGGAGGCAGGGAAGATACTCTGGATGATACTATAATGATGGATATGTGTCATCATGAATTTATCCAAACCTATAGAATGTAGTAACCAAAAGGAGCCCTAATGTAAACTATAGACCTTGGGTGTTTGTGACGTATTAATGTAGGTTCATCAGTTGTCACAAATGTCCGCCGCTGGGAGGTTGGTGATAATGAGGGAGGCTGTGCATGTGCGGGGATGAAGAGCATATAGGAAATCTTTGCCACTTCCTCTCAATCCTGCTGTGAACCTAAAACTGTTCTTAAAAAATATTCTTCCAGAAAAAAAAGTTTAGTACACACACATATTTTCTATTTTCTTCTTGAATCAGTTTCAGTAATTTGTGTCTTTCTAGGGAAGTTTCATCTCATCTCAGTTACCTAATTTATTGGCATATGTTGTTCAAATACTTCCTTATAATTATTTTAATTTCTGTAAGGTTGGTAGCGACGTTTCTATTTCATTCCTGATTTCAGTCATTTCTGTCTTCTTTTTTCTCTTGGTCAAGGTAAAAGTTTGTCTATTTTCTTGATGTTTTCAAAGAAACAATTTTTCACTTTGTTACAATTTTCTATTGGTTTTCTATATTATTTCCACTCTTGTCTTTATTATTCTATTTCTCCCACTTCCTTTGGGTTTAGTTCACTTTTCCTATTCTAGTTTCCTAAGGGGTAATTAAGTAATTGATTTGAGATCTTTCTTCTGTTCTAATATAGGCATTTAGGTATAAATTTCCCCTTTGGCAGTCCTACCCTGCTATGATATTTTGGCTGTCCAGGCTTCCTTGGGATTGGTTTGAACAATGGGTGCTGTTTTACACCACACAAATTAGACAATTGGTCAGTTACTTTCCACATAATATCCTAGGGTGGAAAGTTTCATTTAGACATTTTCATAAGTAATCTCAACATTGTACAGCTATACAAAGGATATCACATTCAGACTCATTGAGTACACTAATTTACAATAGTTAAATACAAACAGTGGGGCCTATGCAGCAGAAAACAGGTCACTATGTCACAGTGTGATAGTGCCACGTCAGGGTGCTAAGGGAGCACCCAAGAGGGACACCTAGTAGAGTTCTGGGGTCAGAAAGGAAATGACATCTATTGAGATATGAATGATGCTTAGAAGTCAGCTCCTGGAAGAGGCCGGGGGTGTGCAGAATCCTCCCATGTACCACAAAAATTGTCACCTGGAGCTCAGTTCAGCAACTGGACTTATCTAAGAAATATACATGCTATTTGAGAAGCTTACATAATTGAACACATTGAAGTCCCTGACCTTACAGTACTGCTACCCTTACCCCATAATCTCTGGAACTCCTACCTACAGGTTCATCTCCACCATATATTCCAGAGCCACTATCCAAGGCCAAGACAAGATGACCAGGAGCTCTGGGTCTGACTGATTCCGTGTAAAGGAGTCTGGGAAGCTTTCTTTTCTTTAATTTTGTACTCCATGTTTCCTTGTGACCTAGTTCTTGTCTGATAAATTCTGTATCATACAGCTCTTCAGCCCCAGCTCTGCAATAATCCCTTGTAAATCAAGCTCCTGATTCATGCTAGCGGGTTCTTCCTGATGTTTTTAGTACTCAGATCTTGGCTAATTGCTTGCCTATTGGTCCTCTAACAAACAAACACTGATCCTGACTCAGTTAGGACAGACTGTCAGTCCTCATCTGGACCTGCACCTTTTTGTGGAGATGAGCATAGGAGGAGCCATGGCCTTCAACAAAGGATAGTTCTTAGAGGACAGTTCGGATGATCCTTGTATCTTGTTAATTTTACCTGTAAGTGAACTAATTACTAATCTCATTTGGGTGAATTGACAGACACGTTGCCATATGTCTGTCCATTTCTCAACTATCCTTGCGTGTCTGTCTAGACTCCTTGTCTTCATCTTCCCCAATCTGACCCACCCTCCCAAGCCCCTACCCTGGTTCTGACAGGTCCTGCATCATCTCACAGGAGCCCATTTTACCACAGGCTAACGTACTTAACTCAAGTACCAACAATGTGGGTTTGTGTTCCAGGATCCTGACCACAGATCTGGCTGGAGGGTTAGCCAAAGCAGGGCACACTTTAAAAATAGACAAACTTTGTCACTGCATCTTTTTTTAAAATTATTTTTTAGTGTTTATTTAGTTTTGAAAGAGAGAGAGAGAGAGAGAGAGAGAGAGAGAGAGAAGGAACGCAAGGGGAAGGGCAGAGAGAGAGGGAGACACAGACACAGAATCCAAAGCAGGCTCCAGGGTCTGAGCTGTCAGCACAGAGCCTGATGTGGGGCTCGAACTCACAAGCTGTGAGATCATGACCTGAACCGAAGTCAGACATTTAACCAACTGAGCCACCCAGGCGCCCCTGTCCCTGCATCTTTTTTATCATCCTCTTAGCATCTGTATCTCCCTCTAACTGCCTTGCCCCAAAGAGCTGGGGCCACGAGGCACCTCAGTGCCATCTCCCCAGGCCTGCCCAATTCAGGTCGCCCACCATTATTACCATCTCCCATACCTCCTCCCCAGGAAGGCCCCCAGTTCCTCCAGTGCACAGGATCCCTGCCCAGTTTCAGGAGGACACCAGTCTATACTTGGAGCCTCCCAACCTACATAACGGTCTGCTATGTGCTATTGTGGTGCTTGTCACTGGAGACACAGCAGCTAACATGACAATATCTTCCCTGCAGGAGCTTAGGGCCAACCAGACAGTGGGTGTGTTTCATCTGGCGAAAGAAAGTGCTTTGATTACCAATGAACTGCATCTGGCCAGTTTTGAAGGAGATAAAGGAGGATGGCCAGCCCTCTCTGGAGACAGTTGGTTCAGTCAGCCTTCTTTGCACAACTCTCTTCTTGGCCCCTCGAAGGCACAGGTTTTCTAAAAGCTCAAAGTTCTTCCTCTGCTGACAAGCAACAGAGGGCTCAGGTGTGAAGAAGACCTGGTGTAGGATCAAGTCATTCATTGGTTAATTGTTTATAAAGACAAGCCTGCTCATGGAGCAAATTAAAATGCCATTCAACTAGCCTGGAGAAGAGGCCGCTATTCTGGAAATGTCTTACTCCAGAAAAAAGAAAAAACCTAAAGACAAAAAGAAAACCAAAGCTGGACTAGTCTTGACACAGTATCTCCTTTTCCTCACCAAGTGGCAACCACTCTCATGCAAGTACCTGATAAATGTACCAGATGTCACAGGAACAAGTCTAAAAACAACTTCTCAAGAACTGTAAAAAGACTTTTGCGAGGCAACTGGGGACATTTGAACACTGTCTAGATATTTGTCCTTATCTTTAGATACACACAGTGAAGTATTTATGGATGGGATATGATGTCTGCAATTCACTTTAAAATCATCCCGTGTGGGAGGGGGTGGCATATCTGAGAATGAAGGGAGTCTGAGACAAGATCGGATATATGTTGATAATTATTCAAGCCAGTTTACAAATATGTGAAAATTCATTATCCTATGTGTTTGTGCCTTACCTTTACATTTGCTTGAAAAGTTTCATTATGAAACAGCCAAATAGAAAAAGACCAGTGCTGGGGCGCCTGGGTGGTTCAGTTGGTTCAGCTTCCAACTCTCGATTTCGGCTCAGGTCACGATCTCACAGTTGGTGAGTTCCAGGCCCATGCTGACAGCACAGAGCCTGCTTGGGATTTTCTCTCTCTCTCTCTCTCTCCCCCTCTTCCACTTGCACTCTCTCTCTCTACCCCTCTCAAAATAAAAATAAATAAATATTAAAAAAAAGAAAGAAAGAGAAGCATCTGTGTGGCTCAGTCAGTTAAGCGTCCACCTTTGGCTCAGGTCATGATCTCAGTCTGTGGGTTCAAGCTCCACATTGGGCTCTGTGCTGACAGGTCAGAGCCTGGAGCCTGCTTCAGATTCTGTGTCTCCCTCTCTCTGTGCTCCTCCCCTGCTTGTGCTATGTCTCTCTCTCTCAAAAATAAATCAATGTTAAAAATTTTTAAAAAAAGAAAGAAAGAAAGACCAGTGCTTCTGAAGCTCCCATTTGTGTACCTCTGGATGCAAAGGAAAGTAAAAGTGCTCGTGCCCCAGGAGAATTTGGGGGACATAGCGTTAAGTAGCCCCCATACAATAACGATCTTTCTTTGAATTCCTTATTTTACTTCGAAAATGGAGATAGATCTTATATTCTGCTTAATTGACATTTATTTTAAATGCAAAAGTTTTGAATTACTTGGGCAGAGGCAGAAAACAATTTTTAACTTTTGCCTTCATATTATTTTGTTGTTCTACTTTTTTTAGTTTATTTCAACATTTCATGTTTATTAATAAAAACATTTAATTTTATGAATTTCCTATGCATACATCTTTTACTGTGTATTTTTATATATTAATGTCTAAATTATCAATAATTTCAGTTTTTATTTCCTCTTTGATTTAAATTTGTATGAATATTTTGGGGCACCTGGTGACTCAGTCGGCTGAGTGGCCGACTTTGGCTCAGGTCATGATCTTGTAGTCCATGAGTTGGAGCCCCATGTCAGGCTCTGTGCTGACAGCTCGGAGCCTGGAGCTTGCTTCAGATTCTGTGTCTCCTTCTTTTTCTGCCTCTCCTCCACTCTCTCTCTCTCTCTCTCTCTCCCAAAAATAATAAACATTAAAAAACTTTTTAATTTGTATGACTATTTCTAAGTAATTTAATTTGATGGGAGGGAATTTTTTTTCTTCTTAATTTCTTGTTTTATTTCACTGTGGTCAGAAACTGACAGTGTAATTTTTACCTTTCAAATCTCTATTTGACAAGGATGGAGGTTTTTGTTGCATACAAAGTCCTACGTGTATCTATTAATTCAAGCTTTATGTAATCCAAACTTCATTTCATTTTGTTATTTGTATTGTATAAATGCAGAGGAATATTTATTTTAAAAATTCCATTATAATTGTAATTTTGTCAACTTATTTATGTATTTCTAATAATTTTTGCTTTATTTTATTTTGTTCACAAATATTTACAACCTATTATAACATCTTGGTGGAGTATACATTTGTAAAAATAAAATATCTCTCTTTATCCTACCTTTTTGCCTCAGATTCCATCTTCTCTGATACTAATTTTATCACCTTACTTTTTTTTTTGCTTGTTTGATATGTTTGTCCAGCTCTTTACTTTTAGTGTTTTTATTTTTGTTTAAGAATGTCCTGTTGGAGTGCTTTGTTGGCTCAGTTGGTAGAGCATGCGATTCTCAATCTTAGGGCCATGAGTTCAAGCCCCACATTAGGCATGAAGCCTACTTAAAAAAAAAAAAAAATGAATGGGGTGCCTGGGTGGCTCAGTCAGTTAAGCACCCGACTTTGGCTCAGGTCATGATCTTGTGGTCCATGGGTTCGAGCCCCATGTCAGGATCTGTGCTGCCAGCTCAGAGACTGGAGCCTGCTTCGGGTTCTGTGTCTGCCTTTCTCTCTGCTCCTCCCCCATTCATGCTCTGTCTCTCTCTCTCTCAAAAATAAATTAAAAAATTTTTTTAAAATAAAAATAAATAATTAAAAAATTAAGGATGTCTTGTTAACAACCTATGTAATTTTGCTCTTTTCAAAAAATAATTTGAAAATCTTTAATAGGGAATTGAAAGTGTTCACATTTACTGTGGTCACTGTTTGTACTACATTATGGGGATCTCTCTGCACACAGGGATCTTCTGCCTAACTGGAGAGACGAATAAGGAATGCAGATGATTTTAGCTCATAGAATGTTCGTCTTCAGAGTTGATCTAATCCAATCTGCTCTAGGACAGATGAGGAAACACAGCCAGGCAAGTTACACCATTTAGTAACAAAGAACAGACCAGTAGCTAAATTTGAACACAAAACTGTAACATATAATATAATTTCATGGGGGGGATGTTATGGATGTTATTAGAATCAGTTGAATTCAGCTGCAGTAGCAGTGACTTTTCCCTTTTTGGACAATCCATAGCATTGTTTAGAGCTTCATTATGTTTAGTATCTTTGCTCATCTAAAAACATGTAATATTCTCCAAAGAGTGGTACAAGTAACATTGAAGTCTTGATATAATTTTAGGTGGCATACAAACCTTTTTTTCTATTTAAATAGTTACATATTTATTTTAATGTAAATTAGGAAAAATATATATCTAATATATCCTTTAATCTCATGGGTAGATTAGAATAATACTAAGATTTAAAAAAAAAAAAAAGTGGGGCCGGGGCACTGGGCTGGCTCAGTCGGAAGAGTATGCAGATCTTGATCTCTGGGGCGTGACTTCAAGCACCACACTGGGTGTAGAGATTACTAAAAAATATAAATAAATGAACTTAAAAAAACCTGAGGCCAATTTGAAGAAAAATGTCAAAGAAATCATAGTTCAGGTGACACTCAGATATGAAAAATATGAATGACTAATGTTTGGAAAATAATGATTTTAGGATAAGAAAAGTTTTGATAGATAAAAAAGTTTTGATATGAACAGTGGGTTCATATCCTGGATCTGCCCCTTGTGAAGATTAAACAAGATAAGATTTATAAAACACTTGGCTTAGTAAACCTTTGGCCATGTTATTTCTCTAATTTATCATGTTTTAGTCCTGTCTCCTTAATTAGATTGCAAAAACCTTCAATGACAAAAAAAATACACTTGGCAAAATAAAAAAGCTGATACGAGATAAAGCATATGGTAAGGTAATGAAAATGATATATTTTCTCTACATATTTATAATTTAAATTAGTCTCCAGCAAACCATAAGAGATTCTTAAAGATATAGAACAAACTGAGGGTTGATGGAGGGGAGGTGGGGGGAGGATGGGCTAAATGGGTGATGGGCATTAAGGAGGGCACTTGTTGGGATAAGCCCTGGGTGTTATATGTAAGTGATGAATCATTAGCTTCTTCTCCTGAAATCATTACTATTAGAACATTTTTATTATTAACTATTAGTTAACATATGTTAATTAGTCATTACATTGACCCAATTATAGAGAAACCTGGCTATGCTTTTAATTAGATATGTTGATTGATTAGTTATTTGGATCTCTATTTCCTCAACTGCAAAATAAGTGTTGTACTAGATAATGTGTAAGGTATCTGACAATTTTAACATATATAACTCTCCTATTGGATTTCCCCCAAGTGAATACCATTAACTAATTAATCAATTAAACTATTCATTCCTGCAAAAGTATATATGCACTTACTATGTTAGAGAAAACATGGTACCCACTGTCCTCTAGAAGCTCACTTAAAAAGTGTCTACTGTACCTTTTATTCCCATGACTTCTTCATTCCATAAGGGGATACCTGTATATCCCAATCTCTTCACCCATTTGGGCCATGCCCCCCCCTCTGGCACAGGAATAAAAGGTACAGTATAGGGAATATAGTGAATGGTATTGTAATAGCACTGTATGGTGACAGATGGTAGCTACACTTGTGGTGAGCATAGCATAGTGTATAGAGTTGTTGAATCACTATGTTGTACACCTGAAACAAATGTAACATTGTGTGTCAACTATACTCAAAAAACAAAAACAAAAACAAAAACAAAACACAAAAAGCGCAATAATAAACTATAGCCAAAAACCAGCCAAGCAAACAAACCAAACATTGTCTAATTGATTTATTATCTGGCTAAAGGAATAAAAAAAAGGGGATCTCTCTTGAGGAAATCATTAATCTACATAACTGTTGAGGTACAGAAAAATATATGAAACTATTAGATCTTTCAAATCAATACAAAATTAGCTTTATGAGAAAAATTCTAAATTTTTCTTGAAACAAACCGAAACAATCATCTGAAGGAGATGATGTTGGAAATCCAGTTTGGAACCAATATCAGCAGGCCACACCTGGGTCTGTCCAGCCCTGTGCTAAATTGTCTAGCAGGGTCAAGTGTAAGAGGGACAATCTTACAGAACTTTCTGGCTGGTTGGAACAATACGATGGTACTTGTAGGTAACCCCCAAGAGCTCATACAGCGACTTCATGCAAATTGGCAAAAGCAACCCCTCTAGGCAGACAAATTACAACACGGTGCCTCCAACAAGGCAACAGATCTGAAAAAGAACCTTTCCAGAGATGGCCCAAACAAGAGTGCACCTTGGCAAACGGAGCACAGGCTGATTTGAGCTCCACTCTGGGCTCAGCCGCCCCCCCCACACCCCCCAGTATGACTGTGCAGGGCACAGACTACACGTGTGTGTGGCAGCCCAGCTTATGGGGAGCAATCCAATAACAGGTCTAAACACACTGAGGAGATGATCATGTGGCTTCAACTGTAACAACTGTGAAAAAGAGGTTTTAAAAATGTCTAACTTTACCAGTCTTTTCAAACTGAATAATCCCTATAGTCTAAACAGGAAGTATCCCTGCATTGCCTCTAGAAACACAGGTTTAGGAAAAAAAAAAAAAAGCTGTATTATTCATATTACGCCTTTTGTCCAGAGCTTACTGCCACATCAGCAACAAAAAGCCCTGACAGCGTGAGGGTTAAATGTTTTAAAATTCTCTTCCACTGAAGGCTGGATCTTGTTGCCTAGTGACTGCTGCGTTGCTCGCTGCTGTCACTCACCTTGTCTCCAGAGAGTTATCCCCCACTCTCATAAGGAAGGTTATGATTGGACAAAGGTGACATCATAGCACATAGAGGAACGGCATCTCTTTGTCAAGACAGCACCAATAAGATGACTCAAGAGTTGGTAGCCAAGTGTTGTGGTTCCTTTGTTTTGTTTCTTTAACATAGAGCTAACGCATTTGATGAAACATCGTCTTCATTCTTCATTTCTTGCAGAGCCAATTTTGCAAGGGTTAGTAGCAGATTTTTGCCCATAAAAATATTCCTTGATAATATAAATTATCTGCAAGTCCATTCAATCAATGCCAGCCCTGCCAAAGCCTTTTCCCTCCTAGCACTTGGTCAGCACTTGAGAAGCTGAATGGATTACAGGCAGAAAATGACTATCCTGCAGCTCATCATCACACCATTGGTTGCAGAGTGGAATTTCACACAAGGCAGATTCTTCTTGGTGCTTATCTGAGAAGTACCTAAAGTGGTTCCAAAGCACCAGTTTCCTGGACAGCCCTATAATAAGACTTCGGGACACATACATAAGGCATCAAAAGAGTTAAAAAAATTGATCGAAGTTGGAAGCATATCTACTTTTAAAATCAAGCAGTTGGAGAAATCTCACACGTTGTACATAACACACAAACATAAGTTCTTTGATTACTTTTCAAATTCACATCACACATATTTGCCCTGTTTTGAAAATCAAGCCTGATAGTCTTTATTTTATTTCTCACACTGACTTGAGCTACTTGTGTACACTCTTGACTATTTCAGCCACGGAAGACATTAGTATGTGACGGAAGACATTAGTATGTGACTGAAGTGTCGGTTGCAGATTCATTATGCCAGGCTGCTATATTAAATCATCTGTTAAATGTGTTCTTTTCTTGGTAAATATTCAGGATACAGCATAGTCACAGCTGGTATAATTGGATAATTGCTTTCAATTAATGCTCTATTTTGAAAGCTACAACTCCTATAAAGCTTATAGTCGAGTTGTAACAAAGACAATCCCCCTTGGGAAACAGGAGAGAGTGAATTCCTTCCTGCAATTGTACTGGAAAGCAATTAGAGAGAGAGAGAGAGTATTCATAAATTATATATGGCCCTGCTTTTACCACCACTGATAAGAACCTGCAGTATGTCAGCTGAGACGTGTAAGTAAACCACTGCCTCTTCCAAGAGCTGGTTGTAAGTACTTGCATATTGTAATTTCTCATTTGAATAATCAGTATTGTTCTTAAAGCGAATTAAAGTGACCATACATTTCCTGGGGAAAATTCATCTCAAGGAAGGGAAAGATAGTATTAACACAGAATTAAGTTACAAGGAAACACTTATTTTCAGAATAATCGTCAAACACTCAGGAAAACCAATTTCATAAATAATTTCCTTTACTAACTGAGATCAGTGTGCAAGTGAAAGCAAACAGTGGGTGTGAGTTCTTTTAAATAAAATCTTGATACACATGAGGGGAAAGTTCTGTTGCTGACGTGGTTCTTGCTTGACAAGAAAAATACCAAACATCTGGGTTCTTAAAGGGTTTGCTTAGTACCAGTAAATCACGGTGATGTAGAATTGTTAGTACTGTAATTTGATCAAGATTCACTTTTATATTTTCTTTTACTCTATCTATTAAGAGATTTAATGCTATAAACAAGATCTTAAGGGAATGCTCCAATTACTTAATGAAACCTGTCAGTGGTAATTATAAAATTATTCTTCTCTATTCCCTTCATGCCCTAAAAAACTTGGCTGGCTTAGATCCAATTACATGTAAAAGTAATAAATATGTATTTTAATAGACTTTTCAATAGCGTAGGTTGACCTCTACACTAACAAGAAGAGGTAAGATTTTTACCCTATGAAACAACTTGTACCAGTTTAGAGAAACAAACCCTCCTTTTCTAACTTCCTGGATTATTACATTTATTGGTTTTGGAGGATGTGGGCTTGAAGGGTAACTGTATCAGGCCACAGTGTGCATGGTGTAGTATTTTGTCAGAAGGTATTTGATTACGAACTCGTATTTAGGATTTGCGATGAGCAATCCCTAAGTGTCAAAGTAGAATGGTGAGCCTCTGAAAACGTACATTTGATTCCATTACCCAGCAGCTTAGATATTCAGTTCTTACGTGGCACTAGCAGAACCTGTCTGACATCTGGACACTTCTCAGGTCATCTCCTCCAGCCTTCCCTTTGCCCATGAAGCTACAGCCACAATAGCTATTCCTCTTGCTAATGCTGTAAAAACATCGCAGGGCTACAGCGTCTCCCTTCTCCGCAGCCTTCCATGTTCCCTGCCTGGAAGGCCCTTCCCCTGGGTATTTGTATGTCTCACTCCTGCACGTTACTCCAATCCCTGCTCAAGTCCACCTGGATGAGTGTTCCTCCCAGTCCACCCTTTCTAAAGTAGTGACTGTCACCCCTTTCCTTCCCCTTCCTCACTTTAGTTTACTTCATAGCACTTACACTTCTTAAATTTAATTTCAAGTTTTTATTTTGTCAGTCTCCTCCCATGAGAACGTAAGGTCCTCAAGGGCAGAGACTTCTGTTTCATCCACTGCCAAACCACCAAGGGCCTAGCCCAGTGATGGGCCTTTCACAAGTGCTCGATGAAGATTTGTGGAATAAACGAATAAAAGGTTAAGCTTTCTTCTTGTGCCTGGATATTCCTTAACCTAGAGGCAGTAGAGCCTGGAAATGAAGGCACACGCTTAGGACTCAGACTTATTCTTTGACCATTTACTAGCTCGTGTAAATACGGGCAATTTAAGCTCATTGAGTGGATTTCTTCATCTATAAATGATAACATTTACCTCATTAACCTCAGAGAGTTGATGTGAAGATTAAGTAAGATAACAAATAATATCTAAATGCTTGACTTAGTACTCACCATGCTGTTGGGTAGAAAATAGTCAATAAGTAGTAGTTAGAATATTCCAGATCAGACCCATCACAGATTACTAAATCAGCTTCAGGTAGTTCTTAATGTAATTTTTTAAAAAAGCCATTGAACTTCTAGTAACTGGTCCCTCACACCCACCCAACCCTCCCCAGAAACTGTTTTAATGTCTTTCTTCCCAGTCCATCTCAGAGTGTATAAGGGAGCCATCGGTCTGAATTCAAGGTTTTTTATTCAACTCGTAGCTCTGAAAGTAACAGAAGTTGTTGAATGCATTTCAACTTATCATCTTTTGCTTACTAACACATTTTTATTATCTCCCTTTTTCTGCAGTTCAAACTGCAGATTTGCAGGACAAATTAGTTTTGTTTTGAAAATAAGAAATTAGAATACCAAGGAGCTTTTCTCTCCTCTGTATGTTTATGGTTCTTAGCCCTCACTCACCTCCACACACACACACCCCAGACCTGGGCAGTCAACTATCTGCCTCTGTCCCTATAGATTCTGTATGTCTTTTCCAAATATTCATGCAAATGGAATCATGTGGTGTGTATTCTTTTAAGACTGGTTTCATTTCAGGGCACCTGGGTGGCTCAGTCAGTTAAGCGTCAGACTTCAGCTCAGGTCATGATCTTGCGGTCTGTGAGCGCGAGCCCTGCATCAGGCGCTGTGTGGACAGCTCAGAGCCTGGAGCCTGTTTCAGATTCTGTCTCCCTCTCTCTCAGCCCCTCCCCCCCTAAAAAATAAACATTAAAGAAAAAATTTTTAAAGACTGGTTTCATATACATTGTTACTAGTATGAGCAGTATGTTTTATTTTACTTCTGAGTAGTGCTCAATTACAGGAATTTACTATAACGCACCTATTCACCTGTTGATGGGCATTTAAATTGTTTCAATTTTGAAACCATCTTTTTTTTTCTTTTTGGGGGGGGTACCAAATTACTTTATTTGAAGGAATGGTACAAATGAAAGTTAAGTAGATGTTTTGGTACAACTTATAGAAAAGGGAAAGGTAACCCCAAACATGCATGCACTGCCTCGGTGACCAGGGAAGTCACCCTTGTGGCCATGGGAAGATAGCCTAAGGCTTAGCTCTCATTATCACTGTTTCCCAAGGTGTGAAGCCATCTTGAATATTACTGCTATGAACTTTCCAAAATAAATCTTTCATTTCTCCTGGTAAATACCTAAGAGGGAAATTGCTGGGTCCTATGGGCTCATCTGTATACCCCTTCCCCCAAATTTGTATCTTGAAGGCATAACCCCCAATATCTCAGAATGTGACTGTATTTGGAAATAGGAACTTTTAAGAGGAAATTAAGTTAAAATGAAGCCATTTGGAGTGGGTCCTAATCCAATCTGACCAGCGTCCTTGTTAGAAGAGAGAACCTGGACAAAAAGAGGCACAAGAGAGAGGTCAGGGATGCACATACACAAAGGAAAGGCCATGTGAGAGCACAGCAAGACAGCCTTCTCCAAGCCAAAGAGAGAAGTCTCAGGAGAAACTGAAACCTGCCAACACCTTTATCTTGAGCTTCTAGCCTCCAGAGCTGTGAGAAAAGTCACCATGTGCAGCCTCTACTTAGGACGAAGAAAGTCACCCTCTTTTAGGGTGGAGTGTCTGCACAATTTATTTGGAATTCTTCTGTATGGGACATTGGTCTCTCCTCCCTCATTTATTAATTTCTTTAATCATTATGTATAATAACATGTACTCATGGATATTTGTTTTATACTTTGGGTTGTAAGCCAATACTATTTTGTTTATTTTGTTGCTTAAATTGTTCTAGCTTTGGCCACTGGGAGCTCTTGCAGTTGGCAGTTTTCTTGTTTTTCTTTTGCTCTGTTTTTAATTAATAGACTTTACTTTTTAGAGCAGTTTTAGGTTACAGAGAAGTTAAGTAGAAAGTACAGAGAGTTCTGATATACCTGCTTCCAGCCCTATTTTCCCCTACCCCAAGTTTCTTCTATTATGGACATCTTACATTAGGGTGGTACATTGATTACAATTGCCAGGATTACTATGTCATTATTACCTAAAATCCACAATTCACATTACGGGGTCACTTTTTATCTTGTACATCCTGTGGGTTTAAGCACATGTATAATGACATGTATCCGCCATTCCAGTAACATACAGAGCAGTTTCACTGCCCTAAAAATCCTCTATGCTCTACTTATTTATCTCTCCCTCCCTCTGAAACCCTGTCAACCACTGGTCTTTTCACTGTCTCCATAATTTTACATTTTCCAGGAATCACAGCATGTTGCTTTTTCAGACTGGCTTATTTTTACTTAGCAATATACATTTAATATTCGTCCATGTCTGTGTGTGGCTTGATAGCCCATTTCTTTTTCTTTTTTGTTTCTAGTTGTGATAAATACATTCACATTGTTGTGCAACCAATCTCTAGAACTCTTCATCTCGCAAAAATCCTTAAACAACACCTCCCCGTTTCCCTCTTCCCACAGCCCCTGGCAACTACCCTGTCACTTTCTATCATTAGATGGCTGCAGGTACCTCACTGGAGTGGAATCATATAGTATGTGTCTTCTTATGACTTGTTTATTTTACTTAGTGTAATATCCTCAAGGTTCATCTTTGTATTAACACGTGTCAAAATTTCCTTCCTTTTTAAGGCTGAATAGTATCTCACTGTATGTGTAATACCACATTTTGTTTAGCCATTCATCTGTTAGTGGACACGTGAATTGTTTCCCTTTTTGCTATTGTGACTAATGCTGTAATGAACGTGGATGTACATATACACTGAGATCTTGCTTTTAATTCTTTTGGGTATATGCCCACAAATATAATTGCTGGATCATATGGTAATTATATTTTTAATTTCTTCAGGGACTTGGATATACTTTACATAGCAGCTGCACCATTTTACATTTCCACCAACAGTGTACAAGGGTTCCAATTTTTCCACAAACTTGCCAAAACTTGTTACTTTTTTTTTTAATTTTTAATTTTAGAAAGAGAATGTGATCAGGAGAGGGGAAGAGGGAGAGAGAGAGAGAGAGAGAGAGAGAGAGAGAGAGAGAGAGAGAATCCTAAGCAGGCTCCACAGTCAGTGCAGAGCCAGATGAAGGGCTCAATCCCATGACTGTGAGATCACAACCTGAGCTGAAATCAACCGACTGAACCACCCAGCTTTTGTTTTTTTGAATAGTAACCATCCTAATGAGTGTGAGGTGATATCTCATTGTGGTTTTGATTTGCATTTACCTAGTAATTAGTGGTGTTTAGCACCTTTTCATGTGCTTGTTGTCCATTTGTATATCTTCCTTGGAGAAATGTTAATAGCACATTTCTTTTTATGGCTGAATAATATTTCATTGTATGGTTATTACTACCATTTATATAGATACATGGAGATATACTACAGTTTATCCATTCACATATTAAAGGACTTCTGGGTTGCTTCTAAGTTTTGATAATTTTGAATAAGTTTTGCATAAGAATTGTGCACAGGTTTTTGTGTGGATATGTTTTCAGCTCACTTAGAGCATAATTGCTGGATCCTACATTAAGAATATGTTTAGTTTATAAGAAACCACCAACCTTTTTTCCAAAGTAGCAAGTACTTTGCATTCCCAGCAGCAATGAATGAGAGTTGCTCCACATTCTTGTCAGGATTTCGTGTTGTCAGTGTTTTGGATTTTAGCCATTTTAATAGGGGTGTAGTGGTATCTTAATGTCTTAATTTCCATTTCCCTAATGACATGAT
The DNA here is from genome assembly GCA_028646485.1 of Cryptoprocta ferox. Taxonomy (NCBI): domain Eukaryota; kingdom Metazoa; phylum Chordata; class Mammalia; order Carnivora; family Eupleridae; genus Cryptoprocta; species Cryptoprocta ferox. The sequence continues at coordinate 63,346,044 of CM053576.1, read as the reverse complement.
GTTGAGAGTCTTTGCATATGCTTATATGCCATCTGTTTATCTTCTTTGATAAAGTATCTGGATATTTTGCTCATTTTTAAATTATGTTTTCTTATTATTGATTTTTAATAGCTTTTTGTGTATTTTTTATACCAGTTCTTTATATGTTTTGCAAATATTTTCTCCCAGGCTGTGGCTTGTCTTTCCATTCTCTTAACAGTAACTTCCACAGAGCATACATTTTTAACTTCAGCCAAGTCCAACTTACAAGTTTTTTCTTTCATTGGTTATGCTTTTGGAATTGAATCTTGTTGTAAGGTTTTAATTACCAATAATTATTAATTCAATTACAAATAGCACAAGATTCTTCAGATTTCCATTTCTTCATGATTTAACTTTGTTAATTTCATCTCAATTGGTGAATTTATTGGCATAAAGTTCTTAAATATTCTTTTGTTTTCGTTTTATTAATATCTATAGGATCTGTCTTTAGGTCTCATTTCATTTCTGATTTTGCTGATTTGGGCCCTCCTTTTTTCCCATCAGTTAATCTGGCTAGATGTGTATCACTCTTACTGTTCTTATCAAAAAATGTTTCATGTATTTTGTCCAGTTTTCTAGTTTACAGAGGAGCTTAAGTCTGGACCTGTCTCTCAATTATGGCTGCAAGTCAAAGTATCAGGGTAATTTCTTAAAGTGTCTACCTCCTCAAAAGCTTCCCTAAGGTCTTTTTTTTTTTTTTTTTAATATTTACTCATTTTTGAGAGAGCATGAGCGGGGGAGGGGCAGAGAAAGAGAGGGCAGAGGATCAAAAGCGGCCTATGTGCTGACAGCAGTGAGCCCAATGCTGGACTCAAACTCACAAACCCCATGAGTTAGTGACCTGAGCTGACTGAGCCACCCAGACGCCCCTTCCCTATGGTTCTTAAAAGCCCAAATCTTTGACTTACATGGCTTTGCAAGACCTTTTGCTTTGTAGTCACACAAGCCTTTTAGTTCACCCAGAATTTCATGTTTTCTATCACGGGGATCTGTGATTGCTGTTGCCCCTGCTGAGAACAATATGCTATGCTTTCAGTCCCAATACCTGTTTCTTTCAGATCTCAGCTTAAATCACGTTCTTCAGGGTAGCCTCCCCTAAAACCTCAGATTAAACATTATGTGTTCATAGCCCCCTAACCTTTTCTTTCACAGCAATCATCACAATTCACAATTGCATTGACATTTTTTGGAGAGGGATTGTCTATTTTTGTTTCATAGTGCATATTGTATAAGTGTATATCCAACACTTAAAGCTCAGTGCTCGGGATTAATGCACTGATATAACTGAGTGGGGACTTTTTTCTCAGTTCCTTTCCTGATATACAAGATTATCATATAAATTTAGTTAAACTGCAGAGTAGAGTACTTTATGCTGACTGCAGTCTCTACTTAAGAATTCTCAACCATTAGGCAGCAATTCTGCTTCGAGTTCTAACATTTTCCTTATGTTAATATTCTCTACAATGTCTCTTTTCTGTCCAATTCCTGGTTTCCATTTTTATTAAATTTTCTACACAAGATTGATTTGTAAGTATTTACTTGAACCCAAATCTCAAGGTTGTGGAATATCTATAATGGAAGTAAATCCACTTACACAAAAATTTTGTGTAAGAATCACTCTGTTAAGAAGGGATTGTTGTTTATCCATTACATTATGAGGTAAATAAAGCTTCATAACTTGCCTAAAGTTCAATGAAAAATGCCTCTACTTTTCCAAGAACATATTTGTAAACAAACTTTTGGAGCACAAACTGTCCTTAAACACAAGTGTTACATTCTCTTGGAAGGACATGTAGCACATGGCTATTTTAATTTTCAGGTGACAGTTTCTAAACAGTTCTCTATTTAAAATTTCATGAAGCAGGGGCATCTGGGTGGCTCAGTTGGTTAAGGGTCCAATTTTTTATTTTGGCTCAGGTCATGATCTCACGGTTTGTGTGATTAAGCCCCACACCACTCTCTGGGCTGACAGGGAGGACCTGCTTGGGATTCTCTCTCTCCATTGCTCTCTGCCCTCCCCCACTCACCCGTGCATATAGGTGCACTCTCTCTCAAAATAAATATACTTAAAAAAATTCATGAAGCATAATAATGCTGTTATTAAGATTAATAATTTAGTTTTCATTCTTAAAGATTTTCAACAGTTTCACATCTAAGTTTTTGTACTTTTGTGACCTCTCTTTCCAATTAAAAAATTAGTATGTCCTGAAGTTCTTGAGGAAAAGACTAAATATGTTTTAACCCATATTTTAGTAAGTTATTTTTCTAAAAATGGTGTAAAATGTTTCTTCCTCTTTCAGAACTACTATGAGCTAGAAGATGAATGCAACAGTGAGAATAAAGCTCTTAGGGAACAAATACTTGACTGCCAAATGGCGATGCTTTGTAAATGATTTTGTGTATCAGAGATGCTTTGACAGGAGCAAGGGCTAATAGAGATTATGATAGTTTAAAAATCAATATGGCTGTCTTATTTGACTCATTTTAAATAACTCTACATAGATAATACCATTTAAATTACAAGCACAAGATGACATGATACTCTGTATGGAAAACCCAAAAGATTTCACCAAAAATCTGCTAGAACTGATCCATGAATTCAGCAAAGTGGCAGGATATAAAATCAATACACAGAAACGGTTGCATTCCTATACACCAACAATGAAGCAACGGAAAGAGAAATGAAGGAATTGATCCCAGTTACAATTGCACCAAAAATCATAAAATACCTAGGAATAAATCTAACCAAAGAGGTGAAAAATCTATACACTGGAAACTATAGAAAACTTACAAAAGAAATTGAAGAAGACACAAAAAAATGGAAAAATATTCCACGCTCCTGGATTGGAAGGACATTGTTAAAATGTCAATACTACCCAAAGCAATCTACATATTCAATGCAATCCCTATCAAAATAATACCAGCATTCTTCACAGAGCTAGAACAAACAATCCTCAAATTTGTATGGGATCAGAATAGACCCCAAACAGCCAAAGCAATCTTGAAAAAGAAAACCAAAGCAGGAGGCATCACAATCCCGGACTTCAAGCTGTAATACAAAGCTGTAATCAAGACAATATGGTACAGGCACAAAAATAGACACTCGGATCAATGGAACAGAATAGAGAACCCAGAAATGGACCTACAAACGTATAGCCAACTCATCTTTGACAAAGCAGATAAGAATATTCAATGGAATAAAGACAGTCTCTTCAGCAAGTGGTGCTGGGAAAACTGGACAGAGACATGCAGAAAAAGGAACCTGGACCACTTTCTTACACCACACACAAAAATAAACTCAAAGTGGATGAAAGACCTAAACATAAGACAGGAAGCCATCAAAATCCTCGAGGAGAAAGCAGGCAAGAACCTCTTTGACCTTGGCCACAGCAACGTCTTACTCAACACATCTCCAGAGGCAAGGGAAACAAAAGCAAAAATGAACTATTGGGACTTCATCAAAATAAAAAGCTTCTGCACAGCAAAGGACAGACCAGCTAAACTAAAAGGTAACCAACGGAATGGGAGAAGATATTCACAAATGACATATCAGATAAAGGGTTAGTATCCAAAATCTATAAAGAACTTATCAAACTCAGCACCCAAAAAACAAATAATGAGTGAAGAAATGGGCTACATACATGAACAGACACCTCTCCAAAGAAGACATCCAGATGGCCAACCGACACATCAAACGATGCTCAACGTCACTCATAATAAAGGAAATACAAATCAAAACCACAATGAGATACCACCTCACACCTGTCAGAATGAATGGCTAACATTGACAACTCAGGCAACAATAGATGTCGGTGAGGATGCGGAGAGAGGATCTCTTTTGCACTGCTGGTGAGAATGCAAACTGGTGCAGCCACTCTGGAAAACAGTATGGAGGTTCCTCAAGAAATTCAAAATACATCTACCCTACAACCCAGCAATTGCACCACTAGGTATTTATCTAAGGGATATAGGTATGCTGTTTTGAAGGGACACATGCACCCCAATGTTTATAGCAGCACTATCAACAATAGCCAAAGCATGGAAAGAGCCCAAATGTCTATCGATGGATGAATGAATAACGATGAGGTATATATATATATATATATATACACACAATGGAATATTACTCAGCAACCAAAAAGAATGAAATCTGGCCATTTGCAACCACATGGATGGGACTAGAGAGTATTATGCTAAGCAAAATTAGTCAGAGAAAGACAAATATCATATGACTTCACTCATATGAGGACCTTAAGATACAAAACAGATGAACTATAAGGGAAGGGAAGCAAAAATAACATAAAAACAGGGAGGGGGACAAAAATATGAGACTCTTAATCATGGAGAACAAACAGAGGGTTACTGGAGGGATTGTGGGAGGGGGATGGGCTAAATGGGTAAAGGGCATTAAGGAATCTACTCCTGAAATCATTGTTGCACAATATGCTAACTTGGATGTAAATTAAAAAAATAAAATAAAAATAAAAATAAAGAGTTGTCGCAAGGACAAAAATAAACAAACAAATGAACAAATAAATAAAAATCACCAGCACAGAGCTTCAAAGGGAAGTGGGAGGTAGGGGGATTAAAATTAAGATGTTGGTTATAGATTGCTTCATTTCATAATGGATGATCCAATTTCTAAACACATGGTATTACTGGGTATTGTTGGAAGTTACACTACTGTATTTTTATTTAATTTTTAATGTTTTATTTAGTTTTGAGAGAGAGAAGGAGAGAGAGTGGGGAAGTGTCAGAGTAAGGGAGACGGAGAGCAGACAGCAGGGAGCCTGCTGCAGTGCTTGATCTCACCAACTGTGAGATCATGATCTGAGCCTAAGTCGGATGCTTGACTGAGCCACCCAGGTGTCCTACAACACTACTACTGTATTTAGAAACAATCTTAGTAATTTCATATTCTACTCAATTTTCCCTATTATTTCAAAATATCTCATATATATGCATATGTATAGGAAAAGTGAATTTTTTTTCAGGAAGTGAATAATTTTTATTTATCTATTTATTGAGAGAGTATGTGTATGTGCCAGAGTAGGAGAGGGGCAGAGAGAGAATTCCAGGCAGGCTCTGGGCTAAGGGCTCTATCTCATAAACCATGAGATCATGACCCGAGCTGAAATCAAGTGTTGGGCGCTTAACCTAAACCGACTGAGCAACCCAGGCACCCCAGCGAGGGAATAATTTAATTAACACTATTTAGCTTTCAAAATGATTAAGATGGCCTGTAACACTAGGAAAAATAATACTTAAAAAAAAAAAGACTTTTAAAAATTCTGAAATTTAAATTTTATTTTTCATTTGTATGACTTCAACTTTGTAACACCCAAATGGAAAGGGTGTGTGTATGCAGAAGTATGACCCACTTTCTTACATCTACACTACCCACCCCAAAAGAACAGAGAAAGCACAAAAAATGTTATAAAACAAAGTTTATTCTGCAATACTTTATCATAATGAATTGCATCTCTTTGGTAAAAATAAACTTTATAAACATTTTAATAATCAGAGATTAGATACAAAAACTAAATATCTGTTAAGTTGCTTTTAATATGAGCAAAGACTGGCAACTGAGAAGTGGTTCATTTGTGACTGGTCATCTACTGGCAGTTATAACTCAAACTCAGGGCAATTTTTATGCTACAAAATTAGAAAAGAGGATAAGGAAATCAGTTCGATAACTCAAATTCTTGAATCAGAAAGCATTCTTACACTTTCATTTAAAAATAAATAATAGTTACACTGAATTGGCAATTATACACTTTTATACACTATATGATGGCAACATAATACTTTAAAATTAAGCACTTAGTTTAATAAGAAATGTACAACAGTTTTAAAAACAAATTTTGACAATGGCACTGGCAGTTAGATGCAAAAAAAATGTGCTTTAAGAAAAAATGGCAGGTATAAAATACTCTACTTTGTCTTTCAATAAATATTTTGAGTACATCATTAACATAGTGAAGTAAACTTTGTTTAAATCAAAGCTTACACATTTTGAACTAACAACAACAACGAAAACTATAAAGTATATGTAAACCAGAAAGCCTCGGTTTCTTAATTAAATGCTATGGTCTTCACAAAAGGTTGTTAACTTACTGTAGTATTTAAGACAAAAGTCTTTACAGCTTTGTGAAGTATTCACATCTATTGCTTAAATTGCTGGGAAAGGCCTCCTGGTCTACCAAGACACACACATTCCCTCCTTAACACTTTCTCTAGCTTTGAATTCGTGCTAACATATATTTAACTGACCACCTACTATGAACCCTTTACATAATGCCTCAGAAAGTAGCAAAAGAAAATATTTATATTCTAAACCTTATTATATACAAGGGAATCTAAGTTAAGAGAAGTCATGCTGGCTATAGGTAGGAAAGGAAAGGCTCAAAGGTGGAAAAAGGCAATCCACCAAAAATTCTTTCCATGAATACAAGTAATGTTTTCTTTCTCTGAATCTGAAAGGTAAAATAAAATATTAATGAATTTAGTAACATATTGCACAAATAAATTTCAAAAATCTATATTCAAGAAACACTGATTCTATTTGGGATGTGAAAGATGAAGATTAATTGTGCTGAGTCAAAACTTTTACTAGAAATCTATTATAAATGGGAATTGGTTGTAACAATTTATATTGATATAAGGCAAATTATATCACAGTCTTAAAATATGCTGGAACATACATAACCTCTCCAAGATTGCCAAATTTTTGCTATTACAGTAAAATTTCTTATGAATATATTATTAGAAATATAATATATCCTTAATTGGGTGGTTATTAGTCATGTTTTTATCTCAACACACCTGAGGAATGGGATCATAATACCTATGAAATAATGGGAGAACCATAATTAAAAAGGTACTTCCCCTTTCAAATAACTGTCTTGGTAAATCAGCAAATGGAGAGTGATGCACTGAATTCTGTTTAAGAATTAAGTGTAAAATATTGTGTGACTTCTTCCTGTTCGTTTCTAGTATGAAAGTGGTTACTGTCCTTGCTAGTGATGCATATTAAATTTTAAATTTGCAGGAAGAGTACATGAAGTGGGAGAGAAAATCAAGTTTAAAGAATTGTTATTTATATTAAGCCAAAATAATTCTGAAGATCCCTCTTAAAGTGGGAACAACTCTCTCCCTCCTTAGATCATTTTCCTATGCTTATGAAGAGCAATTAATTACGAATGGACAGGAACCAGAATCTCAGCAGAACACAATAAACTGGAACCAGATCACTGAAACACTGTTACTAAGGTCTATGCAGCAGGCCGTGGTCAACAGCTTCAAGATATTGTTAAAATGATTTTGATAATCTGTGTACTATTTAGACTGGAGAAAAAGCATTTTTTTTTGTTGTATCATTGCCTACAGTAAAAGGTGGTAACTTGAATTAGCCATTTTCTGTAGTAGATGTGACATATATGAAGAACAAAAACTGCAAATACCTTATCCTGCATACTTAAGGACTACTTTTTGTTATAGAATTTAAAAATTACTATATTTCAACAGCACCAATTCTATTAATGTGGCTACCCAGGTTCAATTACAATTAACATGGAAACAGGACAGATAATACTAATGTTGTTATCCCTGGCTTAAAGTCTTGACAACTAAAAAAGATGTTTTCTTTGGGCTTCTCATTTGACAGTTTTGCCCAAATAAAATTTACAAGTTAAAATAAAAATATTTGCCTCTTAAAAAAAATACACACAAAATTCAAGAAAATGTTTTAGTCATAGAAAGAGCTGAGAGTAACCAACCCAAATCACGAGCCTATGTGTGTATGTATGTATGCATGTACATGTGTGTGTGTCTATGTATATGTATATGAAATTATCAGAAAAATGAAAACAAGGTCATTGTTATAAAACAGAATGTATGTACCATGAGATAAATTGAACTTTTGGAAAGTTGCTTCCACCACTGTAAAAAAATATATATAATAAAGTTTAGTTTTATTAGTATCTTGTGTTCTTTCTAAATAATACATAGGTAAACTATAAAAATGATATGAAAAAAATGTCTTGTAGAAGCAGATCTGATCAAATACTTAAAATGTCTTCTTAGTCAATGCACATTTGGATCAGCAATATAAAATCTTTTAGCGTAGAATAAATGGCACATAATATGCACTATACAGTCTGCTCCAAAAGATGTACTGTATAAGATTAATTTTGTATGAATTTTAAAACCCCTGAAGGTATGTTGTTGCTATAGTTTTGTTAAATCCTTTCAATTTCAATTAGGAATACATACAAATTTAATTCATACTAACCTTGGAGAGAAGTTTTTTTCCTACAGGATCTACCTTTATTTATGATGACATAAGTAGCAACTATTCAAAATGTTTATATTAGATTACACCCCATTCCTACTACAAAATTCTCAGAATGCAGTCCATTTAACAAGTAAATGAAAGATTCTCTTATTGCAAAAAGTGTGTCAAAATGGGCATTAACTCCATAACACACTTTATGGCTATATCCTCTCATTGGATTGTTTCTACTCAACAAATATAGCTAGAGGCTAAAATTCAAACAATGGTTACAAAGCACTTTGGGAATAAACAAAAGGCCCCAATAAATGTGATGCAATATTTGAGAAGTAAAAAAAAGAAATCAAAGATAACATTGTAATAGGAATTGGAGTGTTCTTAGATGAAATTATACCACAAAATTGCCTTTTCTAAATCTCAGAACTCCTTGCTGTACTTTCTGCCTATGTAACCAAAAGGAACTTTCTAGACATCTAGGACCTTTTCCAATTTATACTCAACTTTGTCCATGCTTCAACAAAAAGTAATTAAAAACAAAAATTAAGACAAAATAAAAAATCCAAATCTCATTCTACTGGATTGCATGTGTCCAGAGAGAAGTACATGAGAAAAACATCAGCAAAAATTTTAGCTGGATCAGCAACTATAGTTAATTACAGATTGGAAAAGAAAATGAAAAAAAGTTACAGAGTTGCCAATTCTTACACTATAACATTAACAGAATAAAAGATTCTTCCTACAAGTTTTAAGACAGAGGCTGTGGATTTTCTTACATAAAAATTTCCAAATCTTGGGAGACACTTATCACAAAAATTATGCATTTAGGACTTGGCATCATATCTATGATTGGGCATGTTCCTAACAGCAATTATTTAATAGATATTAAAACAAACATTTTGAAATAAACAATTAGTACCCCTCCTCCACCCTCAAACAAAAGAAGTCCATTATGGCTTTGATATCCCTTATAAAGAATTAAGTAGAAGAGTATTGCCACACTTTAAAATAATTTCACACTAGTAAGTATTTCTATTTTCTCCGCTGCTTTTGATTTTGTGTCTTTGCAGTACTTATTAGGGAACCCAGACAGGTACGAATTCCAGCAAGGTGGAGCAGAGATCCAGCTGCCTCTTTGAGCTCCTCATCAATTTCTTGACATAACTGTTTACGCATCTTTTTGCCTGGCTGCCCTTTTTCAGAGGTGTCGGCACAAGCCTGTGATGCGTAGCCGCTGTCTCCAAGAGGATCATCTTCATAATCAACATCTGTATCTTCTTCACTGTGAAATCCTTCACTGCCATCACTTCCCACGTGGCTACTCTTTGGGATAAATTCATATGCCTCATCCACAGAGGACAGAGAAGACACGCTAGACCTGGATGCACAGCGCTGTGCTACCATGCTACTCGCACTGTAATTGTGGTCTTCTTTTGGATCAATACTTGTGGCTAAAGAATCGCTCTCTTGCAGTCGCCTAGCACTGGGATGACTGAATGCATTGCCATAACTCCTCTTTTTTTGCATTGCTGTTTTAAGAGGAAGAGGCTTCTCACCTGGTGTAAAGAAAATATCCATTGATAGGTCAAATGCATTTGATTGCAATAACAGGCCATTTAAACTACTGTATCATTCCTGAGTAGTAAGTGCTTTAAGTCAGTAATGTTTTATAGGTTTTTGTTTGCTTGTTTCTTTTTTTATGCAGATCATATCATCCTGTAGGTATTAATTTGAAACATTTTATTTTATTTTTATTTTTTTAGACTTAAAAAACTTTTTTTAATGTTTATTTATTTTTAAGCGAGAGAGAGAGACAGACAGACAGAGCATAAGTGGGGTGGGGAGCACAGAGACAGAGGGAAACACAGATTCTGAGGCAGGCTCCAGGCACAGAGCCTGATGCAGGGCTGAACTCACGAACCACGAGATTATGACCTGAGCCGAAGTCAGACGCTTAACCAACTGAGCCACCCAGTGCCCCTAATTTGAAACATTTTAAAATCACTTAATGAAATGTCTTGACCTTTCCATCAAAAATATAATTATTTTGAGCTGCTTGTAGAGAATGCCTCAATAAGAATGTATCACTGTTTAATCGTTTCCTTGTTGATATTTAGGTTTTCCCAATTTTTCACTACTATGAAGAACTGCAATGAAAATCCTTCTGATGTTTTCTCTTACACATATGCAAATATTTTTCTAGGATACCAAGAAACAGGAGTGTTAAGTAAAAGAGTACACACATTTCAAATTACTATTGGTATTTTTAAATTGAAGTATTATAGTTGACACACAATATTATATTAGTTTTAGGAGTACAATGCAGTGATTTGACAATTCTATACATAATGCTCACTATAAGTGTAGTCACCATAGAAAGTTATTACAATATTATTGACTATATTCCCTATGCTGTACTTTTCATTCCCCTGTGATTTATTTATTTTATGACTGTAAATTTGAAACTTCTTAATTCCCTCCACTTATTTCATCCATCACCCCACCCTCCTTCCCTCTGGCAACCACCAGTTTGTTCTCTGTATTTATAAATCTGTTTCTGTTTTTTGTTTGTTCATTTGTTTATTTTTTAGATTCCATAACATATAAGTGAAATTTTATGGAATTTGTCTTTCTTTCTGGCTTATTTCACTTAGCATAAAGCCTTGTAGGTCCCTTTAAGAATGGCAAGATTTCATTCTTTTTTATGGGTAACATTCCATTGTGTATATCTATCACGTCTTTATCCATTCTGTATCAATTGACATAAGTCGCTTCCTTATTTTGGCTATATAAATAATGCTGCAATAAACACAGGGATGCATATATCTTTTTGAATTAGTGTTTTGTTTTCTTTGGGTAAATACCCAGAAGTGGAATTACTGGATAGTATGGTACTTCTATTTTTAGTTTTTTTTAATTTTGAAAATGTTTTTTTTTAATTTATATTGAGAGAGAGAGAGAGAAGGAGGGAGAGAGAAAATCCAAGCAGGTTCTGTACTGTCAGCAGAGTCCGATGTGGGGCTCAATCTCAGGAACTGCGTGATCATAACCTGAGCTAAAATCAAGAGTGGGACACTCAGCCAACTGAGCCACCCAGGTGCCTCTATTTTTAGGTTTTTTGAGGAACCTCCATATTGTTTTCCATAGTGGCTGCACAAATTTGCACTTCCACCAACAGTAGGTTCCATTTTCTCTACATTCTCCTCAACACTTGTTATTTCTTATCTTTTTGATACTAGACATTCTGGTAGGAGATCTCACTGGTTTTGATTGGCATCTGTAATTGATATTTTCAAAATGTCCTCCAAAATGGTTGTACTAATTTACATCCTTCAGTGTATGACAATATCCAGTTCCCACAATTAATACCTGTTATTATCAATCATTTTAATTTTTCATAATCTCATGGACAAGAAAGTAGTGTATCAATATTGTTGCATTTTGCATTTCCCTGACTTCTAGACAAGTGGCATATCTTTTCAAATGTGTATTGTCTACTTTATTTCCTTCTCTGAGACCTACCTAATTCATACTATTTTCTTGGCTTTTCTGTTGAGGTTTTTTCTTAATTTCTTACTTGTAGAATCCTTTTCAATACATATATTCAATATTAATCCTTTGTTATATACATAGTAAAAAAGTGTTCTCTCAATATATTGCTTGTGTGACTTCTCTTACAGGTATCTTTTTTGTCAGGACTCCAAAATTTTGAAGCTTAATTAAATTTACCCGTGTTTTCTATTATGGATTTTTCACTTGTATCTCAAGGGTTTTCCTATTTTTAGGTTATAAATATACTTTCCTATACTATCTTATTTACGGCTTTCATTTTTACTTTTAAATCCTCAAGCTTAATTTTTATACATGCTATTTACTTGTTTCTTGGTCCATCTAAAAAGATCACATTATTAAACTCAATCTCATAATTGCTCACATATTGCTCACAATTGCTCACTATTGCTGAAAATAATTCAGATGAAAACACAATTTAGCTGGAAAAAAATTTTGCCTATAACATTTAAATATTTTGCATTCTAAATTACATTTGAAAAAGCACTCACGAAAATGTATTTTAAGAAGAAAAATAGGATTGCTTACATTCTAAAATTCCTTGTTCTATAGAAGTATTTAAAAGCATCATTGCAGTGGCAGCATCTATATCAGATTCTGAAAAAGGAAAACAGTAACAATATTAATGTTCTTTATAAAAGAGAGGCTATTTTAAGGATTTGCAAAGGTAGCCAAAATTCAGGTGTGGTGCGTATTCTTTTGCCTAAATACACACACACACACACACACACAAACAAAATGACACACGTATTATTCTGCAATCTATTTTTGTTCACTTAAAATTATCAACAGTTTTGTGAACAGAACTGAATAAAGGAAAACTGCAAGGTACTAGAGATCATAAAATTCCTTATAATTTTCTTAATAACATTTTCTTTTCTCTAGCTTACTTTACTATAAGAATACAGTATATAATTCATATAACATACAAAATAGGTGTTCATCGACTATTTATGTTATCAGTAAGGCTTCCAGTCAACAGTAGACTATTAGTAGTTAAGTTTTTAGGGAATCAAGTTATACATGGATTTTCACCTGCATGGGAAAAGGAGGCAGAGGTCAGCACCCCTAACCCCCACATTGTTCAAAGGTCAACTGTAATTAAAAATGTACACGAAGACATTACTTTTTAGCATTTAAAAAATATCCTTACCTGTGCATACATGCAGTTATGAAGTACTGCATTAATTACATGCTAGTTACAGGAGTTAAAAGTATATGTACTTGGTCAACCTAGATCATGTGAATCTACAAATGCTAAATGATTAATTATTGCTGGCACAAAAGTATTAGTAATGTTTTAAATCATAATTATATATGAGCCTACAAGTACTATATATTTATATAATACATAAGAGGGCAAACATAATTATGGATATTCTATAAGAAAAATAGGCTTTAAAAGCCTGAGAAAATCAGCAGGTCTACTCTAGATAAAGTCATGCCCTCATATCTACTTTTCTACTGAAAGTTCCTCTCCATCTTGGTGATCTATTATTCTGAATAACTGTAATTAAATACAAGTGAAATGGTACAATCTAAACATGAAGGAAAATTAGAAAATATTTAGAAATTTTAGATTATAAACGATGTTTAAAATAAGATTTGGATTTGAAACTTCCCATTTCTATCTCAAAGCCAGAAAATTTTTGCTACCCCAAAGTTTTCCATTTTATTTGTAATATCTAATTATAAAGTTATTCTAGATAATAAGGCCATAAGGTACTGACTTGTCTTCTCCCCAACCTGACTATAAACTCTGTGAAGGCAGAAAAGGTTATTGTTATGGACATTACCAAACAGACTTAAGTAAATCAGAAGATGGTTGTTACAAGGGAGCACACAATGCTGTAGTTCTTTCCCCTTAAATAATCTGTGACCTCGTGAAACACAAGTCTCTATATGAATGCCTCCAGTTAGAATGCCAGCTTAAGGTAGAAACCCCATCTTATCCTCTATGTTCCACAACACCTGAAACAATAGTAGGTCCTTGATAAATTTGTAAATAATAAAGTACACGATCTCTTTGCCCTCCTTTCCTTATATTAAGCTATTATGACCAAATTATTAACTAAAGTTATCAATGGGCTTAACATGTTCCAAGTATTAGTAACTCATCTCATCCTCACAACTTTGTAATGTGGTCACTATTAGTAATACCTCCATCTTAAAAATGAAAAAAAAAAAAAATGACACAGAGAGGTCTCTACGAATGATAGAGATGGGACCTGAACCTCAACAGTCTACTTCTAGAACCTAGGCCTTCAATTTGTACTCTATCATCAATCCTTAATACTTATTAAGTATCCATGGCTAGAGTAGGAAGTTCCGCAGAAATTTACAGAATATACTGGAAATTCTCTGTTCTGTTACTCAATAAATTGAGTGTCCTGTTATGAGCCAGACATCGTTCCAGGTTGTGGGAATACAGCAAAAAAACAAAACCGGAAAACCCCTAACCTCTCAGAACACAAACGAATAATTAAAACACAGTATGTCACAAGGTGATAAACACTAGAAAGAAAACTTAAGAGGAAAGGGAGATAGAGAGTGTTGAGAAAGGTGGTTGCAATTTTAAATACAGAGGTTAGAGAAGGCCTCAACAAGAGGCAACAGTTGAGCAAAGATCTCCAGGAGATGAGAAAAAGAAGCCATGTAGATATCTGAAGGAAAAGTATTTCAAGACAGAAAGAACAGTAAGTAAATAAAAATTTTCATCAGTAATTCCCATATCATAGCCAAGAGGCTAGCAGAACAAAGATCTCTCCAATTCTGGTCTTTTAGAATGAGACCTGACTATAATTTGATAGAGCTCAGTATTCTAACATGTCTCTGAAGAAAAAAAAGTGCAGACTCTAGCCCATATTGTATCTCTGTGTGAACTGGAAAAAAGCAACTCTGCCTCCTGGTGACTGCTTCCCTGTATGAAGGCACACAGCTTGAAGACTGGAGTGTGGGCTGAATTTCAGACCCCACTCTGTCTCAGCCACGTGTCCTTGTGCAGGGCACATCTTGAATGGCACTATGCAAAAACCCTACAGAGAGATTCCTGCTCCATGAAATAATTTTTCTTTTACTAAAAAAAGGTCTATCTCATTTCCAATTGTAATAAAAAGAGGGGTCAGGAGGCTGGTGGTAAGGGAGAATCTAACACTGAAATATATTATGATGAGGAAACAATTTCAGGACATTTATAATCTTATAAATGAAGTACCTATAAAACCTTATCAAAAAACATTAGTGTACCTCTAGCTTAACCTCCCATAGTGAACTTCCATTAGAATTCTGAAATATAATACCTAAAATAAAGAAAATTGATGAGGCTTATCCTGACAACATAAGAAAACTGCATGAACACAATTTCTTTTCTTAGTTTCCAAATATTTAAAAATGATAACAAAATTAGGTACTATTTCTGTACAGCAGGACAGAAAAAAAGTATCCCTTAAACACATTTATTTCTTGTATAGATTATAGCTAAATTAATTTGAACTCTCCCACATGAAATTAACTTTATGAAACCAAAATCTTCCTTCCAAAGGGATTTTATCTGTATCTGATTTGTTTGGTTTAGAACATCTGTAAGTGTGTTTTCCATAATGCCTTGCCAATTAACTCTGGAAAAAAGTCTAACTGCAAGAGAAATGACCCAAAACACTCAGTAATCAAGAATACCTGATTACCAATGATTTGTCCAAGGTACAGTCTTGGAACAAAAACAACAAAAACTCTGTGTGTAGACTTTACAAACAATTTTAATTTAGAGTACCCAATCTGTTTTGCTATTAAAATTAAACTCAAGACTTACTTGTTTACTGTCACAATTAAAAACACTTCACAATGTTATTTTTTCATTGACAATACTTTAAACTATTTAAAAGGTAGCTATGTGTTTTTAAAAAACATACTATTAGCTAGGTTACCTAACATGTCCAGTTCATGAAGAATAAAAATTTGGTGCTCTTATAAAGTCTTTTGTATATATTTTCCGACACTATTTAGACTAAGCAAATAATTCACTTCTAGTTGAAAGTCATTTGTCATTAGAGTCATGAGAGCCATCCACATAGTGATCAAAAAAAAAAACTTAGTTCTAAGTCATATTATTTCTTTTTTCCTTCATAGTTCTGACTGGAGTTCAAAACCTGCTACTGATTTAATACCGACTCAAATAAATTCCCATCGTAACTGTTAATTTATGTCCTGACTTGTATTTCATTGGGTTTGATGCTGAGAAATTATGAACAATCATTCAGAAAAAAATGAAAAGACACTAGGTTCAGCTATGTGAAAGTGAGGGTTTTTCAGAGAGAGGGAGAAACAGAATCCCAAGCAGGCTCCACGCTGCGAGCACAGAGCCCAATGTGGGGCTCAAACTCACGAACCGGGAGATTGTGACCTGAGCTAAAACCAAGAGTTAGACACTTAACTGACTGAGCCACCCACATGCCCCAAAGTGAGGGTTATAACACAAACTAACACATTTCTGTTATCTGATTCTCAATCCATTTGCTTAAGGAATGCTATGAGAACCACAGAGGCAGAATTTAAATATTTACAAGCTCATTAATAACTATAAGGACTTATTGGCCTCTATCAAAGCTAATATACACATTTACAGAACATCCAGAGAAGCTGTCTCTTGTGATTCTTTAATAGAGGAGAGCAATTTTGATAAATTGCTGATACTTTAAGTTGCTTGGATCACTGGTTTACTTTCATTTCTATTATGATACAACTTATGCTAATTTGCAACCTTAAATTTGTACTTAGATTTGCACTTAGCCCCTAACATCATCATTAACTGCCTAAAGTTTGTATTTGCTTATAGTATACTAGTGCTTAAGGAAAAATACTAAAATTTACTAACTAGAATGTGAGTTCCATTTTTGTCATCTTTGTTCACTAATTTATCTTTGGTACCTAGCACATAAGTGTGCTCAATATTTAAGTAGATGAATTTATTCCAAACCTACACCAAACCAAAATATTAACAAAAAAAGATTTTGTTTTGTTTTGCCATCTCAGTATGAGATTCCTATGCCTTCTGCCCCCTGTTATACAATCTTGTAAACATAAATATTGGCACATAAAATTAGTCATTGAAAGATGAGCAAGAGATAGTTTAAAAGAACTGCTGCACCTACTTTGGATGACAGTGACTGTTTATCGAATTCCTATGCCTAAATAAGTTCTCCTATTGCTCTTATGTATTTTAAAGGTCGCTACAATATAATGATTAGTAAAAATGATTCCATGAAGTGATAAGTAAATATAATATTGGATTCTAATACTGGAACTCAATGACACCAAAGTAACCTTTACAAAACAGAAAACTGACAATGCTGCCTCATTCTTTAAAGCCCTTCAGCAGCAACCCAGGTGCGTCATACACGGTAGGAGTATATCAGAGTTTCTGAGTTCCTTGTATGCCATTTACTAGTTGCGTGGCCTTGAGAAAGTTACTTAATCTCTCCAAACTTCAGTCTCTGTATTTGTAAAAGGAGGTAACAATACCTCAAAGAGTTGTAAGGATTAAATGAGATGATGGATTCAAAGCATCATAGGAAGAAACTCAGTGCTAACTAATGTTATAATTTATAGCAAGGAGTTCAAACCCCTTATGCTAAATAAGTTCTCCTTGATTTGGCTAATGCTTGCTTAAACTTCTTCATTTGCTTTGCCCATGCTAAATGATCACATCTACAGCTACTGAACCAAGGCTACCCAATCCTCTTTTATACTCCTAGGCTTCAGTCATACTCATTAGCCTGTGGTTCCCAGCAGATACCCTCTAACAAGGTCAAGTATTCACCCAACTTTTCAGGTCTGACTAAAGCACCACACTTTGTTCTCTAAGAGGCCTTTCCTAACCTACCTCTAAGCTTAATTTGCCACTCACTTCCTTTTTTCCCAGTGTACTCTGCATAATTCTTGTCCACCCTCTTCAATTAAACTGTATGGTTTTTGAGAGCAAGGCCTGGGTCTCTTTAATCTCTCCATATCTCAAAGCACCCATACATTGCTTGGCACTGTGTGGGAATTCAACAATTACTTGTAGAATACAGTTGAATGTTTAATCCATTTAATGTTGTGTTTTTTCAAACTTTTCCCTAGAAATACTATCAAGAGAGAAAAAAAGCAAATTTCCTCATCAGTCTATCCATCTACCATAAGCAACCTGATTTAAATAAAAATTCTCTCAAGTTTTTGTTTGGTCTTATGTTTTCCTCTTAAAACTCAAAAGAATTGTATATTCTGTTCCAGGATAGGCCTGGATTTGTTTCAACCTAGAACACCAAGCACTCTCCCCACCAAGTTAATTATTACCAGGCCTAAGACTCACCAGAATAGAAATGGAGGGAAGTAAGCTGTTAGCAGCACTGGAGAGATGAGGAACCATATGTACAAGTCATTAGATGAAGGAGAAGTGCCTACACTCCAGTTATGAAAAACAGTGACTAAAACTAGCAAGAGGAAGTTGTGGAAGCATCTGCTCCCCAAAGGAAGAAGCAGAATTACGATGGAATGGCATAAGAGCAAGAAGAGATTCTAAATAAACCCAGAATTCACAAAGAAAATGGTCTCAAAATTTGCATATGAACTGACCTTGAAAGACTAAAGGTCAGAACTAACAAAAAGATGCAGTTTTGGAAATGCCTACCTGAAAGAGAAAGCACATTTGCCCATGCAGGGAATGAGAAAATGGATACTTATCTTAGGTTAAGCCAGAACATTATCTGAAGCAGAATGTTATTTGAAACAAATACTTAACTTCCTTGCAGAGTTCTCCTGGGCTTTTTCATACTCTTTCCATTCCTTATTTTACAGACCATCATCACACTACTTCCTAGGCTTCGTTTAGTGTAGTTTCAAAGAGCCAAAATGTGTCTGATACACAGAAGGGCTTTTGGTCTGAGGATTTGTTTTTAAGTGTCATAGAAATGTCTCCAGGTACCAAAGCAACAACGCTAGAAAAACTTATGTTAATATATCACTAATTTATAGTATTAACTATGAGTAGGGAAAAAACTACTAATTCAGAATTTTGATACACTTTTAAAAAGTCATCTACAAAATTCTGAAACTTAACTTGTTACCTTCTTAAAGTTCTTTCCACTTAACATATAAAAGAAATATTTTGAACTATATTCTAATCCAGAGGTTGGCAAACTTTTTCTGTAAAGGGTCAGTAAGTAAGTAATTTAGGTTTTGCCAGCAAAGAGGAAAAACCAAGGATATAATACAGAGATCTCTGCTGCAACTACTTAACTCTGCTCTTGTAGCAAATTTTCGTATGCCTTGAAATATTATTTTTATTATTTTTCAACTGTTTACAAATATAAACTCACAGGTTATACAAAAATAGGTGGTGGACCAGATAAGGCCCAAAGGCCATAGTTTGCCAACCTCTTTTGTAGTCTAAGACAGACTTGAAAAAAGAACTTTCTACTGATGGGCATATAAAGAACCAAAGTAATTAAAACAAAATGTTGACAATAAAAAAAAGAGTAAGTTTTAATTTCTTTTTTATGTGATTTTAGTTTCCAAATCTTTCACAACAAGCATAAATACTTTTATGATTAGAAAAAAATTAAATAAACAAAATAATCCTGATTTTTGACCTGAGTTTTTATGATTTAAAATAATGTTCTTACACATACCTTTGAGGGTTCGCACCTGGTTCTGCTTGAGTACAGAGCTTAAGAAGTGAGGTGATAAAGAGCCACTAAAAAATAAAGACAAATATGCTTATAAATATCTTTATTTTACTTTTTATAAAACTTAGTCACAAATACAACCAATTTATACAATAAAAAACACAAACTATTTTTACCTTGTTTTCTTTGCTAATACTATTCAGTTTAGGAAGAGTCTGCCAAAGCAGAAAGAGCATTAGATCCAAGATTAAATCACAACTATTTGGACGTTCTTAGGCAAAATAATTAATTTCTTAGTTTCTTCATCTGTAAAATAGGAATAATTAAACCTCCCACATAGGGTTACTGTGATGATTAAATAATAATAATAATGCATTTAAAATGCCTGTAATAGACAATACATAATAGTTATTATTTGATTTTGTATTGGATGCATAAGTTTGATGGTATTAATATAGCTGTTACCACAGAAATGAAAGAATTTTTCAAAACAAATCTGTAAAGAGACTGTATGGTAATGCTGCAAAACAGATAAGTTCCTGATTTTATTAATAAATATCAATATATAATTAAACTTGCTATATTCATAAAAACACCAGCAGTTTTGGGTTTCTTAATTCCAAAAATTAAAACATTTTGGGGACACGCTATTTCTGTTCTTTGGAATTTGTGATAGCATAGAAAATCTGTTTTGCTGGGACGCCTGAGTGGCTCAGTTGGTTAAGTGCCTGACTCTTGATTTCAGCTCAGGTCAAGATCTCACTGTTGTGAGACTGAGTCCCAGGCCCTGCATGGAGCCTGCTTCTCTCTCTCCCTTTGCCCCTCTCCCCTGCTCTCTCTCTTTCTCTCAAAAAAAAAAAAAAATCTATTTTGCTAACTAAATTATGTCTATTTTCTACTCACAGTTTTACATATACTATATTTCATTCTCTTCCTTGACGCACCAATTATGACAATGAAAGAGCTACACAAAGGCATATCAGATGGAACCATCATTTTGCCAACAATGAAAAAGAGAAAATGTTTCTAAAAATATTAAGGTAATGTTTTAAAGTAAAAAGTTATAATCTTTATGCTGTCACTTATCTACTTGTTTTTAAGCCACAAAATCATTTTTATATAACATCTAAACATATGATAAAGCTAAAAAATATAAACGTGAAAATGCAACATATCAAAGGCACAATAAAGTGCATATTTGATGGTATAGTGTCAATATTCTCATTTAATTTATTAATAAAAAAAGCATCATAAATGATCAAAAGCAGAACTTACCATTGGTTTCTAAATTAATTTTTTTAACTAGTATACCTCATAAGCACCAACATTAACTCATAAATAAAAGATACTAAATCCCAAACAAGTACCAACGTTAACTAATAAAGAAGATACCAAGTTCCAAACAAGGCTATAAACTCTGATGACTTCTTTTCTAGGTTACATTTCATACAAACCACTCAATAGTTCTTGTGACAATAATCCTAATCTACTAGTATAGTAAATAAGCTTAAAATCTCAATAAGTATATAAATATATTACTTATTTCAACGTTAGCCATACTAATTTTTTACTGTATTTCAGGTCCAACTTCTCTAAAAGTTATTTAATAATAGTTTAAGAAATTAAACATTGCATTAAATACTGATTAATTGTTGCAGCTGAGAGTTTGTTACAGCTTTCTCCCTCCCTTTGTGTATGTTTGAAATTTTCCATTTAGTATTTTATTAAAAAGCTTTTAAAATTTTCCAGAAACCAAATTAACCATTGTAAGGCTACCCTCAAAAGTATCTCAACAAAATCTGGCATTTTCAGTTCAAATGTACGTAACAGAATTAAAAAAAACAGATTCTTTAGGAAAAGGAAACAAAATCAGATTTGAGGTATCATTTTCAGCTTTGACTTAAATGGGAAAGCTATAAGATCAATAGGAGTCACTGAGTTTGAAAACAAAATCCAAGGAAATACATTACAATTATATTTACCAGTAGAAACAAAATGAATAAAAAAACTCCAAAGCATTATTTTACTTGTCAGACATTTTAAAATTTGAGACTCTGAACATAATTTTTAAAATATTAAATGTGCTATGAAAGAAAACCAAACAAAATAGAAAAAGAAATATAAATATACATATAAAAATGTTACAATGACAAACCGTTAATCATCTTACTTTAGAAAGTTTATATATACTTTTGTCATGTCTTTAGTCTGCATTAGTATTGCAGACAATTAAAATAATTTAAACCTTTTGTACCTGAAGTCGTTAACTTTTTTTTACATACCCAGTAGAGAGTGTGTTTTCCAGAATTTATGTTCTTATCTATCAAATACCCTATTTCCTAATAACAAGTTAGATATAATTGAAAATGCCTACGTTGATGTCTTATCCATAAATTATTCTCTGTATGATAAAAAAAAACCCACAGAAAACCTTACAACTTTGTTAAGTTTTTCCATCTCACACAATGAAATCTTATAAATCACCATTGACACTTATATGGAAGATCCTGTACCTTTGTGGAGATGCAGGAGGGGTGTAGAATGTTAATGCTGAGGAAAAAGGTTGCTTCTTCAGTGCCTGCATTAGGTTGGGTTTATATTCTGGATCAACACACCATAAGGAACCTTTTCCATTAACCTAAAATAAAATACAAAAGAATTATTTACCTGAACTTTAAGACCTATACAATCGGTGCCTGGATGTTTTTACTAAATGTGTGGGGAGAAAAAGCCCTACAGTACCTTTTGAGTACAAAGCAGTAAGTACGATACAGTAAGCTTGCTATAGATGCATTGTGTGATTAAAAGCCCTGGAGGCAGGTCTCCAGCTCTGCCATTTACCTGCTAGTTTACCTCAGGAAACTTAAACAACTTCTATCTCTTCAGGTCACCATCCCTTCATTTGGAAGGTAGGGATGATAACACTAACTACCTCATGGGACTGTTGTGGATTAAATTATGCATAAGGGGTTCTGCACAATGCCTGGCACAGAGAATCACAGGACATGCCAATCACTTCATAGTCTGTGAGAATGGTACAACCCCAAGATGTACAGCGAATAGCATGGAGAACGATACTATGTGGTTTTCCACATGCCAAGATGTAACAAATGGAAGCCATTATAGAAAAACCAGAAAGAAAAGGAAAAATTAAGCTTTCTATGCAGCATCATTTCCCCAAAAGTAATAAGCAGTATGATATCCCATGAAACATCACAAAATAATCCTTTTTTTAAAAATTTTTTTACATTTATTTATTTTTGAGAGACAGAAAGAGACAGAGTGTGAACAGGGGAGGGGCAGAGAGAGAAAGAGACACAGAATCTGAAGGAGGCTCCATCCAGACTTTGAGCTAGTGGTCAGCACAGAGCCCGAAGCGGGGCTCAAACCCACGAACCGTGAGATCATGACCTGTGCCGAAGTCGGACGCTCAACTGACTGAGCCACCCAGGCGCCCCAAATAATCCTTATTTTTAATAGTATTAACAGTAATGTTTAAGTTCCTATTTAAAGTAAAATTTAGGGGCGCCTGGATGGCTCAGTAGGTTAAGCATCCGACTTCAGCTCAGGTCATGATCTTGCGGTTTTTGAGTTCCAGCCCCACACTGGGCTCTGTGCTGACAGCGTGGAGCCTGGAGCCTGGACACTGTATATCACTCTCTCTCTGCTCCTCCCTTGCTCACACTCTCTCTCTCTTTCTCAAAAATAAACAAATATAAAAAAAATAAAGTAAAATTTAAATTTAAAATGCAAATGATTTAATGAAAAGCATGGCAAAAACCTCAGGGTGGCAAATCAACAACTGAGTTATGGAAAAGACTCCTATAAAAGATAACGAAGAGGAAGGAAGCTCTTCCCTCAAGAGGATTAAGTTACAACATTTGAGGGACTTTTAGATAATATGGCAATGAGCATACAAACCCAGATTCCACTGAAATAATCAATAGAATCTAAAAATTATGGAATTTGTATGATTACTAGAAACTGAAGAAACCATAAACAATAGTGCCTGCTAAATTTCAAATGGGAGCTGTCTGAAAGAAGGGCTTGCCTGATCCATGGTTTGCCCAATGTGAACGACCAGCTTATAGGAAGGTAGGTCGACCTGATACCTGAAAAACCTCACTAATATTATCTAACACGCAGGGAAAAGGCCACGCCAAGGGATAATTCCATCAAATAGGTTTGAAAAATGCTGCACATTTTACTTCTCTCCTTCGTAGAAGGTCACACTACATATTAGCAGGGTAAGGGATCTAAATATTCCTGCTATCATTAACCTGTTTTATATGGTTTCCTAAAGTTATCTGACACAGAACCTCTTTCTCTTAGGTAATATTTAAGGAATCTTGTGTTCTGTGAAACACCTATTAGAAAAACTGATGTAATTAGTGAATTTTTATAGAAAACACTTTCCAAATATTAATGGAAAAAACTATAAACATTAATTAGGCCATGAAGAAAACAAAATTTTCTTTTAAAGATCACAATTTTAGGAGCACCTATGTAGTTCAGTCAGTTAAGTGTCTGACTCTTCATTTTGGCTCAGCTCATGATCTCATGTTTTATGAAGTGGAGCCCTGCACTGGGCTCTGTGCCATAAGCACAGAGCACATAATCCTGCTTAGGATTCTCTCTCTCCCTCTCTGTCCCTCCCCTGCTCATGTGCACTCTCCCTCTCAAAATAAAGTGAAATATCTGACATAAGCTTTATCGTATCTGGGGAAGGGGGGATTAATAATGTTATTTAATATAAATATATGAAAATAAAATTGATAAATTGATAACTAAAAATTAGGAAAATAATGGAACTGACAAATCAAGAAAGTATTCTAAAAAACCATCAATATACTCACATCCTAGTTGAGGTAGTCAAAGGAAAAAACTGAAGGACTTTAGGAGCTTGAGATCACCTGCTAACTCTTCCTTCAGGATAAACTTTTACTATTTCCTTTTTTTTTTAATGTTTATTTTTATTTTATTTTTTAGAGAGAGAGAGAGAGAGAGAGAGAGAGAGACAAAGCGAGACAAAGCACAAGCAGAGGAGGGACAGAGAGGGAAACACAGAATAAGCAAGCTCCGTGCTACCAGCACAGAGCCCGACGCAGGGTTCGAACTCACAAACTGTGAGATCACGACCTGAGCCAAAGTTGGACACCCAGGCACCCCTATCCTTTCCTATTTCCTTAGCTGAACATCCCTAACTGCACATCCTGAACAGAAGCTGGATGACAAGTATATTCTTACAAATGTACCACAACCACACACAGCCTATACACAGAACTCCACAGCTATGCAAGAAGATCCAAATTCAATCTCATCCCATCTCCCCAGAGCTAAACACTACTTGTACAGTGGTTAAAAGTGCAAGCCTTGGAGCAATTTTGCCTCCTTGAATTCTGGTTTTGTCACTTACGAGCTGTGTAATCTTCAGGAAAATGTCTATGTTCTCTGTGTATTAGTATGCTCAAAATATAACTATATAAAAACAGTACTTACTTCAAGAATTATTGTATTGTAAGAGTTAATTCACATAAAGTGCTTAGAACACTATCAGACAATAAGCACTCATTAAACACTGGCTACTGCTATTGATACATGTTCATTTTCTTTGTAGTTTTTATAAATTTTTAATAATGTTTATTTATTCTTTTTGAGAGAGAGAGACAGAACGTGAGTAGGGGAGGGGAGAGAGAGAGGGAGACATAGAATCCGAAGCAGGCTCCAGGCTCTGAGCTGTCAGCACAGAGCCCAGCACCGGGCTTGATCTCACGGGCCATGAGATCATGACCTGAGCCAAAGTTGGATGCTTAACCAACTAAGCCACCGAGGTACCCCTTTCTTTGTAGTTTTAAAAACTGCTGCTGTTTAATAGCATGCAAGTTTGCTTACCTGTTCTATTCTACTAGATACTGGCATTAAATTTTAACAAATATTTTGAAGATCTTTTTTCCTCTACAAATGTTGAAAATCAACCATAAGGTATAACCTTCCCTTCTCCCACCATGTGATGTACAAAACTTCCTTAGAACTCAGATTATTAAATTTCAAACTGTTAATTTTTGTTTTTATATTATACCTTTTCTATTTCAAAAGCCGCTTCTTAAAATTTGAATTATACTTCACAATTAAATGAACAATTACTTGGACAATAATAAAGTTTATGTGTGTTCTATTTCCCTGGCTCCTTTTAGTTTTTACAAAATCCTATATGATGTAAGCTATTATGATTGCTGAAAATCTTACATGATGAACTCCAGAGTATCTCCATGTCCCAAACTCTTTATCAAAATAATATTTTTCTATTGCTGAGGTTCTCTTATCTTCTGAACATCAGGTCATAATTATTATAGCAGAATGGCATAATATAAGAACACTTCCACGGGTATAAAAACTAAGATCCTAATCATTGCTTATTGATTGGCTATGTGATATTGGACAAAACATTTAATCTCTAAGAGTCAGTCTTCTTACTCATATTTTACTCATAAAATAAAAAACCAGGCCACTTTACTGAGTTGTGAGGAGATATGAATAAGGCAATTTATATGTAAGTGACACAGAGCTGGAAAATAAGTGAATACTTATTTCTGGGAATTATTTTGAAATTGGCATAAAGAGTTTATATGGTTTAATAACAGTATATTCCTACTCCTTGACCTCTAAGAGGGAGTTAAAAAAAATCAACAATAAGAATAAAAATCAATTAGTTTTGAGTAAGAGATTAAAGGTATTAAAGAACACGGAATAAACTAAATTTGAAGGAAAAATAGTTCTTGTCTTAAAAAAACTATGCTATGAGTGTAAGGCAGTTTTAACATCCTAGCAACCTAAATGTATAGGAAAAGAAAAACCATGGGTGTCATATCATACTGTAGTATAGAAAGAAACATACCATACTATTAGGCCATAACATTCCTGGCCTTTAGCAGCAAAAACACATGAACTATATATTAAGTATTTGAAATTTTGATTTGTTTTTCAAAGGAAGTCAAATTTTACATATGTATTTTTGGATTAAGTGATGAAATTTCTTAAATTAAATATATTTTCAGTCACTTGGCCCAAATGATAAATGTGTTTCAATGATAGGGAAATAAAACTTTAAAACATTAACACCCACAACATCCTTTGCCCCAACCCACTTCAGTTTCATATAGAAAAGATATGTCCGGATTTTTTTTCATATATTGACTAAGAAAATTATGTTAAGGATGTTAGCCATGTTCTATCTTGGTACTTCTGAGATTACACTCCTAGAAACTTTTGTTCAATAGTCTACTTTTCAAATTCAATCGTGAGAATTACCAATTGTTTTTAATATAGTAGAATTGCTATTTACTTGAAATAGTAAATTGGAAGAACTGGTACTGAAAACCTGCAGTTCAGGGCAGTTAAGTATCTTGAGTAAGGTCTCCAAATAACAGTCTGGTTTATGTTACCATGGCAGCATTTCCTTTCACTGGGTCTGTTCACAAACTATCAGTAACAAGAGATAAAACTATGTATTTGCTAACACGATGTTTTAGGATCTTCAGCAAAGAGGAATTTATTTTAAACTAACTCTTACTTAAAAACCTTGCCCTTTTATTACTGTGCGTAGAAGACAGAATACAAATAATAAAGTTTCATATGTTAAGGATTATTTTTAACTAAATTTGCCTGTAACAAAATAAATCTGTGCAATGGAAACAGGAAATGTGCATTCTCTCATTTACTATTTGCATTGTGGAACTCTAAGGCATTTGGACTTATTTGTTAGAGAACCACTGAAGGTGTTGAAGAAATAAGGAATATACTAAGAAATGAACTTTAAAAAGATCTAAATGTTAGTTGTAATGAAGGGTTTGGGAGAAAAGGCAATGTTCACTATTGCTGAAATGTTTTTATGTACTTGCCCTGTATATTTTAATAGTCTCCCCTCAACTACCTTTTCTGTGGTTTTTAAAAAAACTGAATTAAAAAGAATTAACTAATTAAAAAGGGCATTCATAACTCTTGTTTATAGCTTATAGTATGAACTTTAATAGTGGTTGGCATGACTCCTTTCCTGGAATTCAGCTATTGTAGCTAGTCATCACTATGCAAATCTACAGACTAAAATTGTACTAAACTAGGCAAAATTTCTAATTTCATGTTTCCCAAATAAAATTCCACAGTTATGGTATTTTAGTTTGGCTTTATAAAAATTTAGGAAAGTAGATATAAGACCTAGATATTTAAATATTTAAAACATGAAACACAAACCAAAGCAAAGAAAAGAATATCACACCTAACTTTTATAACTTTAAAATACTGAGGCAGATAAATACCAAGCCAAGATTTTTAGACCTCTCTATCGAGAGCAGTAACTATGGTATGGATGACAGGGAGGGAAATCTAATCAGCAGCTATCTAGCTGGTTGGGTATCATTTCCACTTTGTAGTTTGACCCAGACCTTGCCATCTTGCCTTTTTTTTTTTGAGATTATCATCTATAGATAAGAGCTATTCATCAGAAAAGTGCTGTCAAGGTTGCCAAATTCAATTTCAACATTTATTGGAAGTAAGTTTAACTCATTTGCCTTCTGCAGATTACAAGAGAAACACAGTCATTTTAAAACACTGATTCAAGAAGTATTTCATACATAAAAAAAATCCACAAGCATTCCCAATCCTACTTGAAGGTATCACTTTCTGTCCAAATTTTAGACATTTAAGCAGGCTACTGATTTCTCAAAAGACCATCACCTGCCTTCCTTTCCTCCCACCCTGACCTCAGTTGTGATAGCTTGCTAATTTTTGTCCCAATATATTACAATTTCTCTATCCTCATATTATCTTATAAGATGATTTATTTCTCTTTATCACACTCTCCCTGTACTCTGTAATGCTTTCTTGTTGGCTAGTTCTTAGTTCCTTAACTTCATTCTTTCTCTGAGCATTCAAAAATGCTCAGGTTAATTATGTAACTAATACACACATTTATAAATTATAGACAAGAACAAGTCCCTTTTGATCACTACCACAAATTAAACCACACTAGGCATATTATTTTGCAACTTTTATTACAAACAATACCATAGTGAGTATCATATGCATCTCCTTGCATGCAAGTACGAATGTTACTCTAGGGAAGAAATCAGAATCTAATCCACTACATCAAAATATATGCACATTTCTAGTTTTAATAACTGTAGCCAAGTTGCCCTCAAAAATGGTCATACTCATTTACGCTCACATAAATAGTGTGAAGATATTATTTCCCCTATCCTTATCTAATTTGATATAATCAAACATTAAAAATTTTTGTATTCTAATGGGTATAATCTACTTTTGGGGATCTTCTAGTTTGTATGTCCCTGATTACTAGTGAAGATGAACATCTTTGCATGCTTATTGGCCATTTATATTTCCTCCTGTTAATTGCCTGTTCATATTCTTGTCCACTTTTCTATTAGTTTTTTCTTATTGAATTAGATGAGTTCTTTACATACAGTGGTGTGCTGCTCACTGTAAACATCTCCCATCAACTTCACATTTAATGACATAGTACTGGTAGCTTGAAACTGGCCACAATAGAAATATTTATACTATGAACATTTAGAGAACCTGTATTCCCACCTACTCAATCCTTCAACATTTACCAGCATGACATACTTTGAATCCTAATCTGAAAGAACTGAACTCAGAGTCCTATGAGGAGAGATGGAACATATGAAATGATTTTTCTTTGGGAGAGCACAGATAAAGTGGTGGTCATAAGGTTAAGAAAAAACCAACTACTCAGATTTTAACAAATCCTTTTTAAAAAATTTACTTATTTTGAGAAAGAAAGAGAGAGAGCATGAGAGAGCAGGGAAGGGGCAGAGAGAAAGGGAGAGCGGGAAGTCCAAGCAGGCTCTGCACATACAGCATGGAGCCTGATGCAGGGCTTGATCTCATGAACTGTGAGATCATGACCTGAGTTGGATGCTTACCTAAGTGAGCCATTCATGCACCCTAATTTTAACAAATTCTTAAATTTGAGCTAGCAAGATAATTGAACATCCTTGGACATATACTAGCCGGCATTTTTCTATGAGTCTCCAGCCAGTGCTCCAGAGGAAGACTGGAGGCAGGGCAGGAGACCTAAGAGAGATACCCTTGGAGTGATGATGGATGCAGAACATACTAAAGTTTAAGGCTGGAGCAAGAATATCAGGCAAAGCTCATCCATGTTCCAGGCCCTAAATGAGCACAAGATGAGATGAGGTGTCACAGTGGGATAGGCACAAAACCTGCCTACATTTCGGACAAAGCTCCACTATGAAACCAAAGCTGTCTGCCACTGAAAGAGAGGCAGAACACCCTTCTCACCCCGGTCCCAGGCCAAAGATGGCTGCTGCTGGGAGAGAAATACAAAACATGGCTATCCTTACACTTTACTGACACTAGGCAATGGCCATGTGTCATTAGGTAATGGGCAGGAAATCTGCTCATGCCCGGATGATACAAAGCAGAGATACGCTTCCAATGAGAAAGGAAATGGTCACTCACCTGTACCCAGGACCTCCCACTGATACTACGCAGAGTTTATTTACCATGATAGGAATGAGCAGGAAATTGGCCTGAGCTCTGGAACAGTGCTATCCAATAGAACTTTCTAAAGTGACAGAAATATCATATATCTGTACTGTCCAATATGCCAACCACCAGTCACATGTAGATAACCGGCTACTGATGAGTGCAGTTGTAGACTCTACTCTCAGTAGATGGGAGAGACTGTCAGCTCCCAGAGGAGGCAAGGAAAGTCCTACTTTTGAGACACAGGCATACAGACCCTGGTTAATATTAAAACTAGAACAGAAGAATCAAGAAACTCATGTTCCCACCCCAAGAGCCTCATACCAAGTAACAAGCAATTGCTATGGGAGGGGGAAGAGCACAGAGAGAAACATCTAACTCCCCTCCTGCCCCCAAATGTATCACAGCTGAAAGACGAAGGTAGAGCAAAAATGCTAAGAAAAATCATCCAACACTCCAGGACTTACACTAAGAACAAAGTATTAGCAGTTCATTTCTGTATGAATTTGAAGCCTGTGGTATTCTTAAGGTAACTATGACAACCACAAAACCCAAACCCAGTCCAATTATTACAAAGATTGACCAATACCTGTTTCACACTACAATCAGACAAATGTAGAGGTATGTCTATTTCTGGATAGAAATATTATTTGTCTCAGTCTCTACCATTCTTTTATAAATGTTTGACATTTAATCCAAAATTAGGAAACACACACAAAAACAGGAGAGAAAACACTCAACAAAACCAAACCCAGAGATGGATGAGATATTGAAATTATCACAGACACCATTTCTGTAACTAATATGTTTATGGATCTAGTGGGAAATTTTAGCAGAAAGATGGAGACTTTTGTTGTTTTTTTTAAATCCTTATTTATTTTTGAGAGAGATAGAGAATGCAAACAGCACAGGGGGAGAGGGGGGGGGGGAGAGAGAGAGAGAGAGAGAGAGAGAGAGAGAGAGAGAGAGAGAGAGAGAGAATCCCAAGTAGGCTCTGCAGTATCAGCGCACAGCCCAACCAGGGCTCAAACTCACAAACTCTGAGATAATGACCTGAGACGAAATCAAGTCAGCCGCTTAACTGACTGAGCCACCCAGGTGCTCCAAGATGGAGACAACTTTTAAAAAGGCAAATAGAAAGGGGCACCTGGGTGACTCAGTTGGTTAAGCGTCAGACTTTGGCTTAGGTCATGATCTCGCAGTTCATGAGTTTGAGCCTCCATCAGGCTCTGTGCTGACAGCTGAGAGCCTAGAGCCTGCTTCAGTTTCTGTGTCTCCCTCTCTCTCTGCCCCTCCCCGATTCTCTCTCTCTCTTTCTCTGTCTCAAAAGTAAACAAACATTAAAAAATAAAAAGGCAAATAGAAATGCTAGAAATGAAAAATATGCAGAAGTCCTTTATCAGGCTTATTGACAGAATGATCACAACAGAGGGAAGACTAAACCTATAAAAAGAAATTATCCAAACTGAAACAAAGATAGGAAAGAGTAAAAACTGGGGCAAAGTAACCAAGAGGCGAGAAAGAGCAAATGGTCTAATAAATTTTTACTTGGAGTCCCAGAAGTGGGAAGTGAGCCACAAGAAATGTTTAGAGATAATGAACAAAACTTTCTAAATTTAATAAATGACAGATCTGATAATGACAATATCCAATAATAAATCACAGATCCAAGGACCTCTGAAAAGCCAAAGTAGGATAAAAATAAAGAAAAACACACCTAGGTGCATCACAGTCAAACTGTTGAAAAAGTAGTGATATAAAGAAAAGTCTTAAAGACAGGCAGTAAAAAAAAAAAAAAAAAGAAATATTACAAAGGAACAAAGATAAGAATGGCAGCAGACTTCTCATCAGAAACTATACAAGCCAGAAGACAGGAGTGTAACATCTTTAGAGTACTTAAAGAAAAACAAAAACAAAAACAAAAAACCTGTTAACCTAGAACACCCATCTTCCACAAAAAATTTTTTATGAATTCATTGCTGTAAGATTTGAACCATAAGAAAAGTTAAATAAACTTCTCCAGGAAAAAAGAATTGATGCAGATAAGCATCAGGATTAGTTAACTTCTCTGTCGAAGGCCAGATAATGGTAATATGATTTAAAGGTAGACTGTGACAAATTAAAGATATATACTGGTAAGTGTACAGCAACCCCTCCCCCCAAATAGCTGATAAGTCAAAGATGAAACTGAATCATCAAAAAATACTCAATCCTTAAAAAGACCGGAAAAGTGGGGGATACAACAGAGCAAATAGAAAACAAATAGCATGATGACAGATTTAAGTCCAACCATATCAATTACATTAGTGTAAATATAAATAGTCTACATTCTAATTATAAGGCAGAGACTGTCATATTGAATACATAAGAGTAATATATTGATACAGTTGACAACACTACAGAAACTAAGAATAGAAAATTGGAACATTAGAAAACTTAATTTATGTACCTATAGTAGACTGTAATCTGTTAGATTTATATAAATATTTAAGAAATTTAAAAACATCTCAAATGAAAGCAAATGAATATAATTAAGCTCAAACTGAAGTAATCATGAGTTGACTATTTTTCTGTCTTCCTTTAATTTCCCCATCTTTTAAGGTCTCTATGTTAATTCTTCCCCACCTGCCCAAATACAGCAATGTTCACAAACACTGACCTTGCCATGGCTTCGTTCCACTTTCTGAAAACATTTATTCAGGGATAGATTATGTCGAACAGAATTCTTCCAGCCTGTTGGTGCGGTGGCAAAATATGGGAAGCGGTCCAAAATCCAGCTATAAATTTCTTTGACAGGCAAACATTTATTTGGAGAGTGTTCAATAGCCATGTAAATGAGAAGACTAAAGGAATATGGGGGCTTTGAAGTTGCTGATTTTTTTTCTGGGTTCGCATAGCAAGATGGTCCTAAGGATGGCACATCGTCTCCCTCTATGTCATACAATGGATTAACAATTGGAAGACCCTCACTTCCGAAGCTGAAATTTGTTAGAAGATTAGTACTTTCATGAAGCCAGTTCAAGTTTGTGAGTTCATCATCTGCTGACTCACTGTCCACTAGAGTGGCCTTAGGCCTGGCAGCATCGACAGCTTCAGGCAAGCTTCCCATTTTGTAAATCTGGCTTAATCCTGCAACCTTTTCAGCTCCTGGAGTTTCAGCTCTCTTTTCTGGAGTCATTCCAATTACTGGACCCATTTACTCTTACAGTTCTGTAATAAAGGAAACAACTGTCAATCAATATAATACATAAAGAGTTTTAAGCTCATGGAAAAAGAAAATACGTATTTAAATATCACCAAAATCAGAAATTTTGCAATTATCCCACACAATATTTAAGCACAATATTTGTGTAACAAGACATTAAGGGTTACAATACAAGGAACAGAACTTATTTCATGTTATTAGAAATGATTGTAAATAAAAATCATATTAAAACACTATCTGTATGAATTACATTAAGAAAATTAAATAATTTTGAATACTTACTAAAGTCCCTAGCCCACAGCTATAGCCTACTGATAATGATTATTATAAAAAATGAGCAGACTTTCTTTGAATTGTAAGACTTTATGCATTTTAAGGATCAACCTATTCTAATAGTCATACATACAGCTCAATACAGAAAATAACCAAATTTAAAACATTGCTTAAATGATAATTCCAAATAAACCCTTTCCTCAAATCTGAAATATTTACTATAAAGAGATAAATAATTTCTAATATTTTTATAGTATAGCATACTAAAAAGATTTATTCACTAAATTATCAGAAAAAATATATTTACTATAAATTATTTCTTCTGCACATTCCAATATTTTTAACAGAATTCTGTATCATCTCATCAAGTACTGACACTGAAAGGCTGACATTCTTAAAGTAAAATTTGAATTGTAACTATTTTCAAGGAGAAGAAAATAAGATATTTCTAAACTACTCTCAAATGTCTCTTGTTTTGCTTTTGAAACATAACTTCAATACAAAAAACTTATGATGGGAGAATAACTGACCAAAGGGAAAAGTGATAGAACTAATGTGCTATTTAATTCATTTTCAATGGTTCATAAAGGTACTCTACTTATGAATTCAGTGAAAAACCTTCTATGTGTTCCGATTCTATCTACTTATACTTATATAACTGAAATTAGAGAAGTACCTCCAGAGTTGTATTTTACTTAGAACACAGCTGGCAGGTTACACCAAGAATTATGAAAAACAGTTGATTTTACATGTATAACAGTCCTATCTGGATTCTGGTAGCTATTATTAGATGTAGTCTCAAAGCACTTAATTATCAACAGCATCAGCTAATATTTTGGGGGCCAGACATTGTGCTAAACACCACAAACTGTATCTCAATTAACCATCAATTAAACTCTTCTACATAAAGTAGGCACTCTTATTAACCCGATTTTATAAATGAGGAAAATGACTCAGAGGTTAAGCATCCTGTTTTAGCTTACCTGATTAGTAAATGGAAACAACAGAATTTAAACCAGACAGGCTGACTTCAGAACCAAAACTCTAACTACTACATTATCCTGGTAACAGTGCATACACATCACCTGTGAACAGCAAGGACCCAATCCTATCTGTTTTAAATCTCATTATTGTTCTCTCCATATCCAGTTCCTATCTTTCTTACTTATGCCTGTATCTATAACTTGACATACCAAGACATTTTAAAAAGGAAAAGATCAAACTGTAACAAATATGGTTTCTATTTCAATCAATTATGAAAGCCACACATTCATAAACATACGCACATCTGTGCATACATGCACACACTACATTTCAGAGATGACATTCTGTCCTATGTAGCTGACCAAATTATTCACTTTACCACCTAAGTCCCTCTACCCATAGAGAATTTCAAAAATGTGATGAATGAGAACTCACTGGTTGTCCTGCTTCCTTAAAAAAAAAAAAAAAAAAAGACTCTCAGCCCTCAATGTTCAAAGAAGGAATGACTAATTTCCAATGTTCTAACTTTTACCTTTCACCTATATCTCCATTTATCTTCACTTACATATAAATATCAGTAGCTAATATTTACTGAGATTTTACTATACTACAGATACTATGGTATGGGCTTTAAAATCTCTACTTACTCTGCACTGCTACTCAGTTCTGTGTATAGCCCTTTTAGCCATGAATTCCATAATGTGTAATTTTTTTTTAGTTTTGTATTCCCAATGAATCTTAACAAAATGTTAAGCATGAACAGGCATTCAAATTATAATTATATCAAACTGAAATAAACTTAGTCAACATATATGTTTACTCTGTACTTGCCTTTAAGAATTATTTTATTTTAGAAGAAAATCCTTAATGCTAGAAAACATCCTAACTGGTAACAGTCAGAAAACTGAAATTCACTGTTACTAAGAAGGAAATGGGAGTGAGGTAAGCCATTTGCCTAAGGTTCTGAAACTAGTAAACAGTAAAGCCAAAATTATAAACTGGGCTAAGTTCAATATTCAAGTTTTTGTCCATTAGAGTACATTCAATCTCTTAAGGAACTTATATTTTTATCAATACTACTAAAAACAAATACTGTTGACAGAATAACATATATTCCCCTCAGAAACTAATTCAGATGGTTGCAAATACATTATTCCTCGAATTACAAGTTTAGAATAAAATCTAATTACTTTAACGTGTAAAGCAATATTATGGCAGCATATATGCCAAAGATTACACAAACTGTACAGCCAAGCAAAGTTAAAAAATCAAGTATTGACTGAAAGGCTGACATTCTCTTAGTCACATTTCAACTGTGACTCTATTTTCAAGGAGCGAAAAAGAGCTGTTTCTGAACTATCCTTTTAGAATACTTCAGGACACCATCCACTTTGAATACTAAGTCCATCATAAAAACAGGCAAAGAATCTTTCCTCAAAAATCAAATAAATATATAAATAGCAAACATATTTCACTAATAAAGAAATGCAAAGCAATTGATAACATATGTGATATAATAACAGCACAGTGCTTGGTATGCAATAAGCACAAATATTAGTAATAACAATATCTACTTTTGCCCAAATTGGCAATGGTTTAAAAAAATACTTAATACATGACTTGGGGCAAGGACCTAGTGCCATTTTAGAATGCTAATTGGCAATATGTACCAAGAATC
This sequence comes from Cryptoprocta ferox, assembly GCA_028646485.1. Classification (NCBI taxonomy): domain Eukaryota; kingdom Metazoa; phylum Chordata; class Mammalia; order Carnivora; family Eupleridae; genus Cryptoprocta; species Cryptoprocta ferox. The sequence continues at coordinate 63,309,817 of CM053576.1, read as the reverse complement.
ATTAAAAATGTCATATTCTTTGACCCAATAATTCATAGATCAATGGAACAGAATTGAGAACCCAGCAATAAACCCACACATATATGGTTGATTAATCTAAGACAAAGGAGACAAGAATATACAATGAGGAAAAGACATGCTCTTCGATAAATGGTGCTGAGAAAACTGGACAGTTACAAGCAAAAGAGTGAAACTGGACCACTTTCTTAAACCATACACAAAAATAAACTCAAAATGGATTAAAAACCTAAATGATAAGACCTGAAACCAGAAAACTCCTAAAAGAAAAACAGTCCGTAATCTCTTGGAAATCAACTACAGCAATATTTTCTGGATCTGTCTCCTCAGGCAAGGGAAACAGAAGCAAAAACAAACAATTGGTACTAAATCAACCTAAAAAGCTTTTGCACAGCAAAGGAAACCATAAACAAGATGAAAAGGCAACCCATTGGAAGGGAGAAAATCTTTGCAAATGATATATACATTAAGGGGTTAAATATCCAAAAAATATAAAGAACCCTTACAATTCAACACCAAAAAAATCCTCAAATAATCCAAATGAGCAGATGACCTGAACATTTTCCCAAAGACATACAGATGGACAACAGACACATGAAAAAAATGCCCAACACATCACTAACCATGAGGAAAATGCAAATCAGAACCAAAGTGAGAGGAGTGCCTGGGTGGCTCAGTCAGTTAAGCATCAGACTTAAGCTCAGGTCATGAACTCACAGTTGGTGAGTTCAAGCGCTACATCCGGCTCTCTCCTGTCAGCGTAGAGACTGCTTCTGGTCCTGTCTCCCTCTCTGCTCCTTCCCTGCTGGTGCACTCTTTCTCTCTCAGAAACAAACAAACAAACAAACAAACAAACAAACAAAGAACCAGAATGGCTGGTATCAGAAAGACAAGAAATAAGTACTGGTGATGACATGGAGAAACGGGAACTCTCATGCACTACTGGTGACATATAAATTGGTACAGCCACTGTGGAAAACAGTATGGAGGTTTCACAAAAAATTAAAAATAGAAGTACCATACAATGGATAAATAAATAAGTAAATAAGATATGGTATATATATGCAATTGAATATTACTTGGCCGTAAAAAGGAATGAAATCTTGCCATTCATGACAACATGAATGGACCTAGAGGGTATTATGCTAAGTGAAATAAGCCAGAGAAAGACAAATACCATATTATTTTACTTACATGTGGAATCTAAAAAACAAAATGCACAAACAACATCAATAAAGAGAGAAGTAGACTCACAAATATGAAGAACTGGTGCTACTAAAAGGAAGAGTATGGCAGGGATGGGTAAAATGTGTAAAAGGGATGAAAAAATGCAAACTTCCAATTATAAAATAAATAAGTCATGGATGAAAAGTACAGCACAGGGAATATAGTCAATAACATTGAAATGTACTTACTGTGATGAGCATTTTGTAATGTATGTAATTCTGAATCACTAGGTTGTATACTTGAAACTAGGTTAATATTATATGTCAACTATACTTCAAATAAAAAAATAATCTTTAACCCAGTAATTCCACTTATAACTCATTTCAGTGAAATAATCCTACAGAAGAAAAAAAGATGGTCTCCCTCTCCTCCTCTTCTCTTACACACACACACACACACACACACACACACACGTTCACTGAAGAACTGTTAAAGACGAGAAAAGTATAAACAACTTACACATTTTATTATAGAGAAATAGCTAAACCGAAATACATCTATTGAATCTAAAAATTAGTCATTAAAAATGATTTTCTTGAAGATTATGAACTAAACAAAAAACTTATTAAAAACATGAAAAAGTAAAAATATATTAAAAAACCTAACAGTGGCCTGTATTAGTAACTCGATAATGTTTGTCCTTTTTCCAGTTTTTTTTAAATGTGTTTATTACTTTTATAGTAAAAAATTAAAATACACTCAACGGGGAAAAGGCTGTGCTGGATTATTTTTAGTTATAGTATTTCCACTTCACAAAGAATCAAATCACAAAAAGGTCATGGACATTATCAAAGGCCTCAAGTCAAAACCAGAAGCCATGTCTTAAATTCAACACAGCCTTTTCTACTGCCAAGCTTTTCTGTAAAACAAATTAGCTCACTGGTAAATAGGGGAAAGATTTTAGTACAATGTGAAAATCACGTTGGTTTGTTAAGTGATTTTTACCAGCCTATGATTTTGCAATACTAAGAAATAACAGCTGAACCCAAAATAGGCTAACATAGTGGAAAGCTGCAAGCTGCTGAAAATGCAGTATTGTACACAATTCTCATTCAACCCATGTTCTTCCTCCTGGCACAGTTTGGCCACATGCATTTTCTTGGAAGTGTTAATGAGCTCTTCTCTCCAAATTTTTACGCATTTTACCCTGGCCTCCATAACCCTGTAGCTTCCACTCTTCTTTGCATGCCTTTCCATCAGGATATTTTCATCTTTTTTTTAAAAAATCCTAACTTGTAGTGTTTTTTTCTTTGTATTAAGTTTAATATATCTTTAAAAATATTCTACTAAACTTATTAAGATTTGTTTTTGTTAGTGTTCTGGTTATAAAGCTTCATTCTTGTAGGTTGACCCATCAGATAGCACCATATATTAGTGTTTTCACAAATACATAATATATAATATTACAACAGAAAGACCTAAATATTTCACACCAAACTTTTTTTAAAAAAGCTTCTAGTTTTGTTTGGATAATTCTAGTTTTATGAGAAAGTGCTTCTTAAAATGAACTGAAACCATTCAGTAACAGGTCATTAATAATGAGCATGGAAGTTTGCTTTATAAAGCAGAACAAGTAAAGAAAGAAATACAAGGAAATCTGGGCTAGTGATGTAACATTTCCTTTCATTAATCTTTTAAAAACAATACTTCAACAAACCATACATAATTGTTACACATAATAAATGTCACTCAAAATAAGTATTTAGGGTCAAGAGACTATGATGTGGGGTTTGAAAAAATGTACTCTAATTTCTCAGGAGTGTAACTAGCATAACCAAAGTAATGAATACATGCACTAATAAACCAATTCCTAAAAATAAGTTATTGGTATCAAAAAATTAGGTAAATGTACAAGAAAATTTTGCAAATTACACATTTGTATTAAGACTCCAAATCTTCTACATTTCAGGAAAAAATTGCACGTCTAGTAATTCTACTTTGTGAATATAACAAAATTTATTATACCCTTGAGGATAATTATTTGCTTATGTTTGAGGCTATTACAAGTAGCATTGTTATGGATATCCTTGTTCACATCCCCTGGATGCAACTGCCAAGAACTTTTCTGGGGTACAACTAAATGCAGAATGTATTGAGTAGAATTATTGGGTCACAGATAAGTCTTCTCTTCAACTTTAACTGGTCATGACAAATTGCTACCAGGAATGTAGGTGTACTCTGTTTGCTCCATATACCCATCAAAATTTTTTTTGCCAACCTGATGACTATGAAATTTCATCTCCTTGTGTTTTAATTTGCACTTCTGAGATTAGTAATGGGAGCTGAATATGCAGGTATTCCTCGCTTTTCAAAGTTCTTATTACACTAGTTTGCTTCTACAAAAGACCTACATTAGTACCTGTCAAAGAGGATTTTCCCTTTTAGGAAAAGGCAAAAAGTGAAAATACCATTCAGTGTTTGCTCTGAAATGTGCATTAGAGAGATGGCCCACACCTCGAGCAGGGAGAGAGGCACTGCCAAGCTCCTTCCCCAGGGGAACCATACCGCGCTTCAGCATCAAGCTGCCATAGCTTTAAACTGTACCTGTGGGCTTCTGTGCTTTCTCTGAATTTATTTTGTGCATCCCTTGGCAATATGTGTCCTAAGGTATCCGAAAAGCCTATGAGAGGTTATTTTTGGGGTGTGGGAATATTCAAAAAATTTTCCATATAAATTAATGGTAATTGCTTCTTCGTTCTACACCATTTTGGCTTTCTTAGAAATGCCGTACTTCTGGGTAGCAAGAGAAACCTATATATAAGAAACCTACTAATTGTCTAAGTCATTTATACTGTTTGTATACTAATCCTATATGTGATGCAAATATTCTTCCTTAGTAGATGGTTTGTCTTTTTAGTCTATTTATTAGCCTATGAATGAAAAAGTTCTTAACTTTAATATGGTAGAATTTATTAACCCTTTCCTTTACGGTTACTGTAGTTTCTCATTTAAGAATTCCTTCCCTATATTAAATTCATGTAAGTTTTATCCTATATTGTCTTCTAAAAGTTTTATAGTTTTTGCCTTTCACATTTAAGTCTTCAATTCACCCAAAATGCATATCTCTGTTTTTTATTCAATTTCACCTTTTACATAGGGATACACAATTGTTCCAAGTATCATTTATTAAAAATTTTATCCTTCCTGTTGGGGGAACCAATTTGCCCTGGGTATACCCAGAATGAAAGGTCTTACGTGGGCCATTTCTCAGGGTTTGTGTTTGCTACAAGCAAACTTGAGGGATGACCTAACATCTCCCAGACAAAGAGCAATTCAAATTCTAACTTTTCTTCTTTCATTCATGAGTTATTTAGAAGAATGTTTCTTAACTGCCATATGATTTTTTCTCTTACTGATTTCTAACTTAAATGGTCCTTAGGATACTAATTCTTTGAAATGTATTGAAACTTGTTTGGCCAGTACGTGGTTGATTTTCATAATGATTTGGCTGATGTTTCTAGTGACTGGATGAAAGAGATGTCCACTGGATTAAGCTTGTTAATTATATTGTTAAAATTTTCTATATTTGTACCAATTAGGGTGGGGGGAAGCACTGCTTTCTTTACCAAATACTAAGGAAGATATATTACAATATCCCATCATGCTGGTGAAATTAGTCCATTTTTCCTGGTAGTTCTGTTAATTTTGCTTTTTTTATGGTTACAGTTATTTAGTTGCATACAAATTTAAAGCTTCTATTATTCCTGGCAAAAATGAAAACATTTACCATTTCACATCAATTATTTTTCTTTAGTAATTCTACTAGTTTTAACATCTATTTCAAATGATATGCCAGTTTTCTTTCCACTAATATTTACCTGGTATATCTTTTTCCACCATTTTACTTTCAACATTTTTTCCTTTTGTTTCCTTGTAGTCTGTTTTAAACCCCATAGAGCTGAACACTTTAAATATAAGGTGTAGATATATTTATATTTACTTCTAACACCTTATTTAGTGTTCTCTATGTTTCTCTCTCTCTTGCTCTCTTTTTGGCCTTTTTAATTTTTCCCCCTGGTTCCACTTTTTACCATCTATTAGTTTAGAAGTTTTATATTTATTTTTATTACTAGATTGTTACCTTAAAATATTTACCATGCATACTTATCAAAATCCAAAGTCACCTTTAATCTTCTTGTAAGTAATAAAAAGAACTTTTGAATACGAGCTTCAATCACCTCCTCCTGGTTTATGAAATAACTGGTATTTAGTAAGTAAAATAACTCGTACTTTAGTTCTAGCTTTTATCATTTATAGTCAATAATACTAATAAATAATATTACTTATAATTTTTATTAATTTACCTATGTACTTACCAGTCTGATTATTCCTTCTTGAATCTCACACTTGCTATGTCCATTTTCCTTTTATGTAAAAAGTGGTCTACTTTTGAACTTTCAGATTTTATTTACCTGAGTATGTCTTTATTTTGTCCTTGTTTATGAAAGATATTTTTTCCTGGCTAAAGAATTCTAGGTCATAATTGTTAGATTTATTTAAACTGAGTATATAATTTCATGGCCTTCTACTTCCATTATTGTTATTGAAACCTATTATTCCTTTAAAGGTGCTGTTTTCTCTTAAAAATTTTCCCTTTATTAACCTCTTTTATATTTTCCATTTTCTTATCTCTCTGTGTTGCATTCTGGATTTCTTCAGACGTAAATCTTTCATTGTATCAATTTTTCTTCAATGGAATCTCCTTATTTTGATCTATCTTTTGAATTTTAATTTCAATTACTATATATTTTTATTTCTAGAACCAGTGATTCTTCACAAAATGTTTGCTCTTTCCTCATTTTAACCTGTCATTGAACGTATTAAATGTACTAATTTTATATTTTGCATCTGATAATTCCAAGCTGTGAACTATTGACAAGTCTGATTCTGCTGATTCTCTTATATTACGCTTTGTTTCCTTAGATGGTTTGTAAATTTTTATTAAAAGCTATTCCTTTTTGTTAGAACTTCATCAAAAGCAACTCTCTGATGATGACTTGTGTTGCTTCTGTCTGATTCCTGGGAGTAGTAACAATCCAAGTAAATTCTTAGCTTAAGGTTTAAGTGTGAATTCAGGCTGCAAATCTGTGTGATAGCTAGTCTGTGGTTACCAAATTTTCAGTAGAGATATTATTTTTCCTGTTAGCATCAACTCTCTAAAAAATAATTTTCTTTGTCGTCTCTAAGGACATGAAGGAAAAGAATCCCTAGATCACTCTTGCATCTAGAAGGTATAGTCCTTTGGGGCTCCACAGTAATGGGGAAGACTCTCCTGCTAGGTGTTTAAACTTGGCAGGTTGGGGCTATGATTCCTGATCCCTGAGCCCCACAAGGCTAAGAAAACAGAAACTCACTTGATATGGTAAATACTCTCAAGGCAATGGCCAACTTCAGCACTCAGCTTACCTCACTAGGTTTCCAATTAGTGTTCAGTCTAAAAATTCTTTACTTTTTTTTGTGCCAGAGCACTGATGCATTTTAGCCAGCATTTTAAGTTGTTGTCAGCAGAAAGGCTGGTCCAGGTATTTAGTTTGCCATGCTGTTGGAAACATATGTTTATATTAGTTCCTGATGGCAATATCACTAACCTACATTACCCTGTATCTTAGAGCACCGTTTTAAGTTCCTTCTGCCTCAACACACTTGAGGAATCTGACTCACTCCTCTATCAATAAGAGTTGCTCATTATGACAGTGATTCCCTACTGGAAGTAGGTAGAAGACATTTCCCCAGAGATGGAAGGAAGTTATCAAAAATTGTCAAAAATTGTGTGTGTGTGTGTACATATATATATGTATTATTTTTTTAAAGAGGGTGGTTCTTCTCATCTTTTCAAAAATCATGTTCTTTAAAGACAGGATGGAGTGCCTAGGTAGCTCAGTTGGTGGAGAATCCAACTCTTGATTCTGGCTCAGGTCATGATCCCATGGTTGTGGGACTGAACCCCATGTCACCCTCTGTGCTGAGTGTGGAGCCTGCTTGGGATTCTCTCTCTCTCCCTCTGCCCCTCGCCCCTAATCACATACACAATTTCTCTCGAAAGAAAGAAAGAAAGAAAGAAAGAAAGATGGGAAAGATATCTTAACTATGATTCAGGCTCATCATTATAAATAGATTTGATAAAAACTATTTATAGGGCTGTTTAAGAGTATAGGGTATTTCCCACTTTATCAGTGTTTCTCAAATCAAGGTGTCCCACGGATATATTCTGAGGGCCAAAAGTTTTGCAAATTTTCATTCAGTGGTTTTATTTCAGAGTATAAAAATGTATTTTAACCATTTTCAAAGGGAAAATGAAAGACTTATTTTAAAAAAGTACTTCAGGAACTTAAGTCAGTGATTCTTAAAATGGTATCTATATATATATTTTTAAGGGACCCATGTATTATTTAAGTTGAGAAATACTGCTCCACGCTAAAAGTCTTCGCCTTGCTATGCTTGAGTTACTGGATTAATCTTCTTAGTTCTATATCCTCATTCTCATTTGTACCTGATTGATCCCTTATCTAAAATCCTTGAGGGCAGATATATTTGAGACTTCAGAATATTCTGGAGTTTAGAAAGGAACTACAATGCAAATATGATATGTTGGATGATGTGTCAGTGAGGTTTGAGGCAGTACTACATAATAAACACATGGATATTTCTGTAGCAAAATGTAGATTTACACTAAGAAGAAAGTAAAGACTATCAATAGTCTTACATCAGTTCAGATCATGTTTTGCTACTAAATGGGCCAAGAGAAAACTTTGGTTTTCAAAGCATTTTGGATTTCCTAAATCATTAACATGGAATTATAGTACCATTATCTACTATAGACTAGAAAGCCAAAATATTTTTTATTAGAATTTCATATATGATCACAGTAAGAGTTCACTTTAAGGTGCCTGAATTTAATGTGTAAACTTTGTAATTTTTTCCCCAACTATTTAAGAGTCACTTTTTGTCTATTTGTGGTTTAATAGTTGAGGATACAAAACAAGTAACTTTCTGATAAACAGGAAATATATATTACGAATTCTAAAATGTCAGAAGTACCTAAATGTATACAGGAATTTAAATACATTCCAAAGCTAATGTATTAGCTATACTGGACTATAATGACGATCTCTACATCTAGCAATGTTGGCAGCAGCATATCTGAAGTTAAAATTGTAAAGGATAAGCAATTTCATATTCTAAAAAAATAAAAGGTAGAGAAAGAGAAGTGTAAGATATATAGTATTTAGAATAACCTCTCTTGGTCCTTTCTGAAGAAGCTTCAAAAAGGAAAAAAAAACACAAACCTTTTATTTACACCTACTACATTCACAGCTATGTTGCCATAGTTGTTTACTATTTTACCATAGAATCTAACAACCATGGCACAACTGTAAAGTGAAAGGCTTCTTCCTTGAGAAAGAAATTAATACATGTTATACTAGGAGATATTTAACCAAAACTTGAGGCGGCAGCATATCTGAAGTTAAAATTGTGAAGGAGAAGTAATTTCATATTCTAAAAAAATAGTAAAATCTAAATCATTATATACTTTTTTTTTTACATTTTATTTATTTTTGAGAGACAGAGAGAGACAGAGTGTGAACAGGGGAGGGGCAGAGAGAGAAAGAGACACAGAATCTGAAGCAGGCTCCAGGCTCTGAGCTATCGGTGAGCACAGAGCAGGACGCGGGGCTCGAATCGTGAGATCATGACCTGAGCCGAAGTCAGATGCTCAACTGACTGAGCCACCCAGGAGCCCCTATATATTCTTGATATTATAATCACATCTGGCAGTAAAGCAGAGCTAAGAGCATGAGCTGTGAAGAGATACTGTCTTGTTCAAATCCCAGCTCTGCCACTCTATAGGAAACAAATCACATGAGAATATAAAAAGAATATAAAAGAGAATATATTTTATATATAAAATATAAAAAAGAATATAAAATATACAAATATATAAGTACACAATGAATACTAGCTACAGAGATGGTATTATTATTAGTTTTCTTTCTAAGGTAGATTTATAAATGGTAAATCTTTCAAATACAAAAAATAGGGCATAAAATCAGTAACAATACTCTATGTTTTGAAATTTAGAAATTAAAAAAACATGCTAATATTAAGGAGGGATATCCTTTATGACCAGTGCTACTCACTGGACTTCTCAGAAGACTGTTGCAATAAGTTTCATCATGTTCTTTTGCGACTTTCACTTCCTTATTCTATTTGTGTCCATGCACTTCATATGTTATATCAGTATTTTACCAACTGCACTACATGACAGAACTCTTTTTCATTAAATCTTTCTAGTTTAAATAATCTAAAGCTTTATTTATGTTTTTATTATATTTATTTATTATTGAGAGACAGAGAGAGACAGAGCAGAAACAGGGGAGGGGTAGAGAGAGAAGGAGACACAGAATCCGAAGCAAGATCTAGGCTCCGAGCAAGCTGTCAGCACAGAGCCTGACCCAGGGCCGAACTCGCGAACCGCAAGATGATGACCTGAGCCGAAGTGGGTCACTCAACTGACTGGGCCACCCAGGCGCCCCTCTAGTTTAAATAATCTAAAAGAACCTAAACCATATAAACCTTTAGAACATTTTGTTATTAATGGCCTCCAAAAACTCTAAATTCCTGTATTAATAGATCTGCCTGATGCTAACATTTTCACACACCAGAAAGAATTAAGAAAATAATAATAACTACACTACCTCTGAAGTAAAAAAAAAAAAAAAAAAAAAAAGTTGAGTTATCACTAGTAATGACATGCTCAAAACAAAAAGAAAAAATATAGTGGCAAATATGCTATAATCAAAACAAAACAGAAATATAAATATCTACATATATAGTACATTCATTTGTATCCAACTATTTCAGAATCTACTATCCTGTTAGAGAATTCTTATTAAGTTAAAATATTCAAAATAATAATTTTTGCTTTGAAGATTATTATAGTATTATGATTTTAGCATATTTATAATCCTTTAAAAATATGGGTTCATAAAAAAATAGGTTCATGAATATAAAATTTACTTAAAACCCCCCAAATCAAGCTCACAGTCCAGCAATTCTCATGAATATTAAAGTTTTTCAGTGTATATTTTAGTAATATAGACCCATAGCAAATAAGGAATAATTGCAATTAACTCAGTTCTATTAATGATGTGCTTAATACTTCTAAAAAGTACTTTTCTTTCTTTTATTTTTAAGTTTTATTTATTTATTTTGGGGAGAGGCAGAGAGAGAGGCAGAGGGAGAGAATCCCAGGCAGGCTCCACACTGTCAGCGCAGAGCCTGATGCAGGGCAGCATTTCACTAACTGCGAGATCATGACCTGACAAAAATCAAGAGTCAGGAGAGCTTATGAATCTGCTGAGCCACCCAGGCAGCCCAAAAGTGCTTTTCAGTTATATTATTGGATCTCCTCATGTGACATTTTTCAATTTTAATTTTTTATCTTACCATATATACTATAGTTCTTCAAGCCCTAAATCTAAGATATTATTTGTAAAATAATTTATTATTAAAAATTTATTTAATTCATTATATTACCTAGGAATTCTCATTAGAAAATAAAGAAAAGCACCAAAACATACTCAGATCAAAATAAAATATAATAGTCAATTCTTGATATCTCAAAGCAAATTTATTCTGATTTTTTTCTTTGCACCCCGCCCTCAGCTAATCATTGAATATATCTTTTCCTATCATATGTTCTAGATTTATTCAACAGCATAGTAAGATTATACTAAGATCAACATAAAATATTTTAGCAGTTTACAAGTGCTAATTATTTTCTAAATCTCAAGAATTCCTCATTTGAAAAAAAAAAGGAAAACCCAAAAAGGGTAATGAGGAAAATCAATTTTGCTATTAAAAGCTTCTACTACATTAGAGTGAGAAGGGCAACCATGCCATCTGTTATGTTTAACTAGAACTGGGAAGAAGATGAAACCAACACTTGAGCAATTGTACAGAGAAACCCTGATGAAGACTTGCAGTCAGCCCTACGCTTACAACAAGGGATGATTATTAACCTTGAACAATATGGCAGCATCTGGCCTACAGATAAAGTTGTTTCTCACCATTTTCACTCTTCGAGTCTAGCTTCCTACTTAAAATCAGTCTCATTATAAATACTTTAAACATGTGAATTCATAAGGCACACAGCAAATGAATATCATTTTTAAGTTATATTTAATTAAATGCATAATTTCTAATTCTATTTACATGGCCTTAAAGACATTCAGAAACTTTACTTTTATTGACTTGCCTTCTTTCCTCCAACTAAAAACTTAATGTTGTCAGTAAATCAAACAATCTTGCAAATGTCAAAAGAGCAATCAAAGAGTAGGCCCCATCTTAGGTCTGTGGCTTTCCCATCCAATTACTTTAAAGTAAAAATATTAAAAAAATTTGACTTGAGCTAAGACAACTCTTGCAAAGTAAAATAGTCATTCACTTAGTTCAGATCGCTAAACAATGTATTCAACAGAAAAAAACAAATCTACCACAGAGATATGGCATAGCATGGAATCCAAAATGTTTGTGACTTTATTAGCATGTCCTGGCAATTACCTCAATTCTTCACTGTAATTTAAGCTTTGTCTCTGATGAAGATAAATACATAAAAGAAATTTTGACTCAATTTCTGTCTCCTTTCCTCATTTCCAATCTCCTTGGGTATGAACTACTTTCATTAATTGTAATAAAATAACTTTTCTCAATGTTGGAAGTCATAGCATTGTATTTCCTGGATTTATTCAACAGTATAATAAGATTATAATAAGCTCAATATAGACTATTTTAGCAGCTTACAGATACTAATTATTTTCTAAATTCTAAGAGTTCTTCATTTTTAAAAAAGGAAAACAATTTTATTCCTGTTCATTTACCACACTGGGAGCAAAAATTAAGTGTAACATTTATTGAGCACATACTATTTGCAAGGCACTATATAACAAACCTAACACTAGAATTTTAATTTTAATGATATTCCATTAACTCAAAATACCTGACAATATCGGTAACCCCTCAGGTAAGAAAAAAATTAGACATATAAAAGGAAGGAACTCACAATCCTTCCTATTAAATAATAACAAAACCTTCATTTTGATTAAGATTCTCATTATAAATACTGTCCATCCCATAAAATCCAATATTGAGATTAGAAGGTAGATTCAAATACCAAATGTACTGCAAAAAAGACATGTGTTTGATTATAATGCTACATGATGCCATGTATCCAGGACAACTGAAGCATTATGGTCTCTCAGGGATAAAACTGCCTCTTGGTCATAGATTTAGGTGACACAGCATGTGATCCATTGTCTCTACACAAAAAATGTGTGCAACTGCATTTTCCAGTCAAGAAAGAGCGGGAAGGGGGGGTGGATACAGAATACAAAAGGGTCAAAGATTTGTCTCATAGGGAAACTGTTTTTCAAATAGGGGTAAAAAAAAAAAAAAGAAATAAAATTGAGTGGAGGAAAAGACCTTTCTTCAACTCATGCAGAAAGGAGAAAACACTAAAATCTGGGGGAACAACTTCTGTTGTAATCTTCCACTGAATCCACTTTTCTCCTTTCCTAACTTGCCCAGGTACACAGTACAAGCCATGGTTTAAATATCATTTCTATCTAAATAATTTTTGCTATTTGTATTCAGTATATAAATTTCTCCTACACATTGCTGCAGTACTTGTCTTTTAAAAAAAGTGTCTCAGTTGTTCATCAGTTTCTTGGGGAAGTTAAAATGAAGCAATTGCTTAATAAGGAAAAAAAAGAAAAAAAAAAGAAAGAAACACATTTGCTTCTAACCAGTAAACAAACCTGGTATTTTCCATATAAAAACCAAACACCTTTCCTTAAAAAATGAATGCTAGTACCTAAACCTGCCTTTCACACACAGAAATACTGATTCAAAAAAGCAGTACCACCAACAATCTAAATTCAGTGAAAATTGTTTTCTCTGATAAGGAAAATGGCTGGTTCTCATTTGAAAAAAGCTGATAACATGGGGCACCTGGGGTGGCCCAGTCGGATGAGCGTCCGACTTCGGCTGAGGGCATGATCTCATGGTTCGTGGGTTCAAACCCCGCATTGGGCTCTGTGCTGACAGCTTGTTCTGAGTCTGGAGCCTGCTTTGGATTTTGTGTCTCCTTCTCTCTCTGCCCCTTCCCCGCTCACACACTCTCTCTCTTTCGTTTTTTTTAAGTTGATAACAAAATGACTTGAAAACTTCTATTACTATCTAAAACATAGCACTAATTTACTTTACATGTTATTGAATATGATAGGGAAATTTAAAAAGGCAGTACTAGCTCTTAGAGTAAATCTAGCTTAGAAAACCCATCTTTTCTCAACCTATAGGACTACAATCAATGTGGTGTCCAAAAGAAAATATGTTAAAGGATGGAAAACACTGACAGCACAGAAATAAAAAAAATAAAAGTAATCACTAAAGGAGGGAAATATCCTTGCCATCTAGACTTAGAAGTAATATCACCTATGCTACAAACCATATGGTGATCAGTTAGCCAACCAGCACTTTGGTTCTTTAACAATCCTGTACCGACAGCGCTGGGCAGGAAAAGTAACGTTGAAAGGCAGAAACTGAAAGTCAACAGATCTAATGTCCTAAAGGACAAAGGTAAATTTGGTTTGCATTTGAATACAAACAGCAAGTATATTCTTTGTCATCAAAATTTATTTATGTAGAAATGATTTTCAATGCTTTGAAATAAGCCATAATGAGTCAGCCATGCAGTAAATCTACTATAGCCAATTAAATGGTTCCACTGAGAATAAGCACCTTTTAAAAGTACATTCCACGATTGGAAATAAATTTAAGAAAGGCAGAAAATTTCTTATCTTACGAATAGTCCCCTATGTCAAATTTGGAAAACAAAAGTAAAACTTAGGACTTTGTATCAGTTGATTTAAAATACTGACTCAAAATTTTTTTTAATGTTTTATTTTATTTTTGAGAGACAGAGAGAGAGAGAGCGAGAGTGAGGGAGGGTCCAAGAGAGGGAGGGAGACACAGAACACAAAGCAGGCTCCAGGCTCCAAGCTGTCAGCACAGAGCCCGACCAACAGTGAGATCATGACCTGAGCCCAAGTTGGTGCTTAACTGCCTAAGCCACCCAGGAGCCCCTAATATATTGATTTGATATGTCATTCTAAAAACACAGAAGTATGATTAAAAGTACAGTTTTTTATTGTTTATTTATTTTTGAGAGAGAGAGAGAGACAGAGCATGACTGGGGGAGGGGCGAGAGAGAGGGAGACACAGAATCCGAAGCAGGCTTCAGGCTCTGAGCTGTCAGCACAGAGCCTGACGTGGGGCCCGAACCCATGAGCTGTGAGATCATGACCTGAGCCAAAGTCGGATACTTAACCACCTGAGCCACCCAGGTGCCTCATGTTTATTTATTTTTGAGAGAGAGAGCATGCGAACGCGTACAAGCAGGGGAGAAGCAGAAAGGGAGACAGAATCTGAAGCAGGCTCCAGGCTCTGAGCGTCAGCGCAGAGCCCGATGACACGGGGCTCAAACTCATGAACTATGAGATCATGACCTGAGCCGAAGTCCGACTCAATTGACTGAGCCATGCAGGCACCCTTAAAAGTAAGTACACATTTTAAATAAGACACAACTAACCCTCTGGGGCACCTGGGTGGCACCTGGGCTCACTGCTGTCAGTCCAGAGCCTGCTTGGCATTTTTTGTCTCCCCTCTCTACCCCTTCCCTGCTTGCGCTCTCTCAAAAATAAATTAAAAAAAATTAAAAAAAAAAAAACCTAACCCTCTTATGTGTAATTACTGAATAAAATATATGTATGCTAAAAGTTATGAAAGATATTTAGGTTATTAAATAGACTATCTCCAGGGCATTTTAGAAAGTAACACTTAACCTAATAAACATTCAAGTTCCTGAATAAACTTACACAGAATATAACTTAAATTCTAAACAGCCAAATCAACTGTAGCTATACATAAGTAAGAAGTCTAGATGTCACTACTAGTAGATAGGATCAGCCACTGAATGGATGTTAGTTCCATCTGTAATACAGAGGATACTGACAGCAAAATGCCTCCTTTTATTCTTGGAGGCAGATCAGTGTTTGTGGTGGTGGTGTGTGTGTTTTGTTTTGAGTTTGGCTTGTGAGATATTTAAATAGAATGCTCATTTGGGATATATGTGATCTAAAGTTCAGAAGAGAGGTCTGGTCTGGAGATAGATTTTGGAGAAATAATTAAATCTGAAATCTGCCCATCTTTCACCACCTTCACAGTCACGACAATAGTGCAGAGCAGTATCATTTTTCATCTAGGTCACTATAACAGTAATTTATTTACATGAATGGTACCCCAATAACTGTGTTCTGCACGAAAATATGCAGTGACTCTGACAATATCTTTTTCATTTTCATTTTATTTTTTATTATTATTATTTTTAACATTTATTTATTTTTGAGAGAGAGAGAGATCAGGAACAAGGGAGGGGCAGAGGGAGAGGGACACACAGAATCGGAAGCAGGCTCCAGGCTCTGAGCTGCCAGCACAGAGCCCAACGTGGGGCTCGAACCCATGAACTGTGAGATCATGACCTGAGTCGAAGTCGGACACTCAACCGACTGAGCCACCCAGGCGCCCCGGTTTCTCGTTTTATTTTAGAAAGAGCACAAGTGAGGAAGAGGGGCAGAGGGAGAGAAAGAATCTTCAGTAGGTTCCACGCCCAGTGCAGAGCCCTACACAGAGCTCAATCTCACAACCCTGGGATCATGACTTGAGCCAAAATCAAGAGTTGAACACTCAACTGACTGAGCTACCCAGGCACCCCGACAATATCCTTATAATTAGTCTTGCTGCAATTATGCCTGATCCTCTCTTAATTTGCTCCCTACAATATAGAGTAATCTTATAAAATGCAAATCTGACCAAGTCCGTTTCTTGCTTTATCCATCAATGGGGCTCTTAAATCCAAATGAAGATCTGGCATGACAGCCCTTATCTAACTTATCTGACTACCTCTTTTGCCACTCTTTCCCTCCTTCTCCCCACTCTAGATGTCTGAATAGGCCATGCTTTCTCTTCCCCTCAGGGCCTTTACAAATGTTACTTCCTTTGCCTGATAAACTCTTCACTTCACCTAGCCCTGGCTATTTGTCATTCACATCTTAAGGGAGGGGCGCCTAGGTGGCTCCAGCAGTTGAGCATCCTAGCCTCAGACTCTTGATTTTGGCTCAAGTCATGATCTCACAGTTGTGAGATGGAGTTCCCCGTTGGGCTCCATGCTAGGTGTGGAGCATGCTTGGGATTCTCTTACCCTCCCAGCTCCCCTCCCCCAACTTGCAAGTGTGATTTCATAAAATAAAATAACATAACGTAAAATGTAAAATAAAATCCTAAGGGAAACCTTCTCCACATCCCAGACTAGAGAGAGCCCTAAGTTCTGCCTTTCCATGATATCCTATACTTCTTGATAACATTTATCACACCTGAGATGGCTTAATATATATTTTTCTTAACTGACTGAAAGCTGAATAATGGCCGAGCTGGTTGTCTGTTTTGTTTAATGCTCAAATATTCATTGTCTGTCAGATCTTGGTTCTAGCTCTGCAACCACATAACTTGGACATCTGTAAAATGAGATGGTTGGATTTTTGTTCTATACTAATCTAAATGTTATTAAAAACTGAAATTCAAATATTACTAGCTTTCCTGTAGATACATACATGGTAAGACCTATAAATCCTATCCATATGTATATTTCCTATGTGTGCTTGCATAAGCCATGTACACATGATTTATGTAAATGAGAGAGCTAGTATTTTCTTATATAAAAACATTCACTGAATATTTATTCGTACCAGGAATTGTTTTAAACTTTGCAACAACTCTACCAGGCAGATGCTATTATTAGTGTCCATTTTATATATGGAAACAGATAAAGAGAGATAAATGGTATATCCATTATCACAAACTCTGAAAGAAGTATGGCTCCAGAGCTCACACTCTTCACTACTTCACTAGCTTGCCACCCTGCCCGGACTGCTCCATTAACTACAAAAGACTGAAAAAAAGTACATACTATCATCAATATACCTGACTCATATCTATACCCTCAAGCTTATCCTCCTCTACTGGAAGTTAGTCTAAACTAGACTAACCCTGTCCAAATACTTTCTGTGCATTTCTCTATTTAGATTATTGCTACAGCTATTCTAACACCTGGATTGTCTACCTTCCCTAACGCCATTCAGCTAAAGCCTGAATGACAAATCTTCTATGTAATTACCACCTGAACTACTTTTAAAGATGTTAATCTCCTACTATGTTCCAACTACATTTATTCATCCTTTTTTTTTTTTTTTTACTGTGGTTATTTTTGTCAATAGCTCAAAGCAAACAAAAGAAATGAAACCACTTTATAAACACTAAATTTCTACACCTTATAAAGGACTTAGTCAAGGCTAAAAACAAACCCAAAAAGAATAGAAAACAATGGACACAACCATAAGTAGAGAAGTAGAACCTGGCTGTCAATTGCTGCCAACAACATTAGACATGCAAAGCCCAAATTACACCATATTGTTAATTTTTTTCAACTAAACAAAGGAGATTTTTTATCAAACTATATGGAACAAAAATTGAAAGGTGAAATATGATATTCATTAAAAAATATTTACTGAGCAATTAACATTCAAGTAAGAAAATGATGCTAGATACCATGTTTTCCATTCTGCTTTGTGAGCCTTTCATTTAAATTTTAGTTCTCCACTTAGGAAGTGTTTGCAAAATAGTATCAGAAAACGTTTTAAGCATTAATTATTTTAATTCCATCTGAACGACATGCTATTTTGAGGTAGTAACTGAAGGAAGTCTACAGTAAACTATTTGTATGAAGCACTATTAACAGAAAGGTTTACAAAAACAGAGATAATGAGTGTATTAACAGTAATGATACACCCTTAGTTAACCTCCATTATAACTAAAACATTCACCTCACCTAATCCCACTCCTTAGGGAAAGTTGGTTCCTACTCTGTTCCACAGTATTCTTGAATCTATGTCTAGAAGGGTATGTCTCACACTGCAATTATTTACTTACATGTATCTGATTCCTAATGTACATTAAGCATTTGCTATTTGTTAAATGAGTATCTTCACCTTGTACAAATTATTTAAATCTTTTTGTTCTTCTAAACATCAAGAGAATATCCCATTAAACTTGCTGATTATTTTGTATTTCTGAATTACTATCTTTATATAAGGGAACATCAACAAGTAAGTTCTCAAAACTCTAACCAATTTTTTCTCCATAATTTAAGAATGGCCTTAGGTATAAATAATGTAGGTTAGCTTTTAAATCCCGTAAAGAGCTAAAGCATTAAATGCCAAAGCACTAACACTTGTGTATTTGCAACAGAAAGATAGTCTCATGACCCTTTCACAATTTCCCAAAGGATAGTTAAATGACTTTTACTCTCTCAACTAAGAAGTAATCAGGGCAATAATCAGAGTGTTATAACAAGGAATTTCAGTGGACAGCATCATGTGGCATTAATTTTAGAAGAAATCAGTTTTTTGCCAAGATATTATGGGGAAAAAAATATAACCATTCCCCAAATTACAATTATTAGGAAGAGGATTATGGAAAATGGCAGCAATGGTGGCACCAAATTTTTAAGTCCCTGTGAATCTTTACATAAAACACAGAGCAACTAGAGAGCAAACCCAAAAACCATGGGTAAGTTTTACAACAAAACTATTTGACAGTCTCACCACAAACCCTATAATACAAAGGACTGAAACAAACCACCAGCAGCCCCAAACTTTTTTCCCCCCGCTCTACCCCCAACCTGTTTTCTACTGGTGTCTAAGTGAGAAAAAGCAGAGGGAAGCAATGAGGTGTCTGAGGAACTTGAGAACAGAAGCACAAAATAGCCAAAAGGTAGTCAGTGGCAAGTGCTGAGAGAAGCTAAAATTACTCCAGTAGTGAGTAGGTACAAGCGGTTCACAGTAAGGCCTATAGGCCTATAGCAGTCTAGTCCCCTTAGGCCCTTTGATACTGACACTCGGGGCTTCCCAAATACTCAAATACTCGGTATCAAATACTTGGGAAGCCCCGAGTGTCTTCTTCCAAGACAGGCCTTACACTTATCAGAAAGTGCTGAGAATGAAAACAAAATTGAGCAGGTTAGGGACAAACAAGATAAAGAAAAGAGAAGGCCCAAATAGAAGTGTCAGAGTAGAACAGAGCCAGGAAATCTCAGAGATCCATCTACCATTTTTTTTAAGGATGCACAAAAACGTAAGAGAGAACTCTAAAGTTAGAAGAATTAAGCCTCCTCCTAGAAGTACAAGAAAGCTATTTTCATTTAAGAAACAAGTCAAAGTATTGAGGTTGAATATCATACAAAGTTACAATAAGAAAAAAGAAACAGGAAAATAGTCAAACTCAGAAGCAAGGGAGAAGGGGAAATGGGAGTTGTTCAATGGGTATAAAGTTTCCATTATGCAAGATGAGTAAGTCCTAGAGATCTGTTGTACAACATAGTGCCTCCAGTTAACAATACTGTATTGTACACTTAAAAAAAATTTTAACAGGGCAAATCTCCTGTTAAGTGTATTTGCCACACTAGACACAAAAAGTAATAAATAAAAGAAAAAAAGGAATAACATCCTATAGACAATGAAAGCGTGCCAGAGATGCTCACAGAAGAGATAAAAATGAGCTTCTATTTCAAAATGAACTTAAAAAATTATATAAGACAGGAAAGAAAAAATATATATCAAAATTTTAAAAGCTCAGAAAAAAATGACAGAATTCAGGAAAGAATCCGAAATAAAAGGGAAGAATCATTTCAGAAATGAAGACTTAAGTTCAAGAAATACAAGAAAAAATAAACATAAAAGATAAAGTCTTAAGAAAAACAGATGGTGAAAAGAAAAAAAATCAAAAGGAAGGAAGGGTGCATGCAAGCTTAAGTACAGTGTCTATGGACACATACTTAGTAATAAAACAAAAGAAATTTAATCAAGGAATTTTCAAAAAAGTCAGGATAGTAGTTATTTTTTGAAGGAAAGGAGTTATGTTTGAGAAGAGGCATACGTGGAAGGGCTTCTAAGGTGGCTGGTGAAATTCTCTCCCTTAACCTGGAAGATGGTTACATGGGTGTTAGTTTCATAATTCACTAAGTCACACATTTGTTTTGTCTCTACACTTTATTTTACAGTAAAAAAGGATAAAAAAGGAATTTAGGAAAATCAAAACCACAGATAATGATTTAAAACTACTTCTACATATCAATGGAAAACAGTAACAAAAAGCTTTTGGAATAATCTTCAAACCAATGTAATAAAATGATGTGGGAAACCAAGAGACCAATTTCTCACAATATTCTGTCCTTATTTTAGCAAACAGGATGATGAATTAAAAGTCTACTATCTTAAGGGCACCTGGGTGGCCTAATCCATTAAGCATCTGACTCTTGATTTCAGCTCAAGTCATGGGCTCTGCACTGACAGCACCAGAGGTTGCTTGGGATTCTTTCTCTCCTCTAGAAAAAATTAACTGAAATCCTCATTCAAGAAGTCTTTAAACAAATTTTATTGTCCAATAAAATTGGGGCAGTTTTATTTCTCAATAACATTCCCAATGTTAGAATGGCATCACTCTTCTATTAAGTACACAGTAACTTCCCCCAACAAAGTTCATCATCACTTTCAAAACTTTAATGTTTATTTTCTTCAACTTCATTTACTTTTCCATAAATAAATAATCACAGCCTCTCACAAGAGGAGAGCACAGGGTCTGTTCTTTTCCCCATATGATTTCCCCAATATACCTTTCAGACTACTTGTTAAGTGGCAAAAGCACCAAATAACTATTTAAGGTACAATCAAGAAGCCAAGAATTTTCTGGGGCACCTGGGTGGCTCAGTGGAGTAAGCATCTGACTCTTGATTTCAGCTCAGGCCATGATCTATGGTTTGAGTTCAAGCCTCGCCTCCAGCTCTGCTCTGACAGCTTAGAGCCTGCTTGGGATTTTCTCTCTGCCCCTCCCCCATGCATGCACGGCTCTCAAAATAAATAAATAGTTAAAGAAAAGAAAAAAAAAGAAGCCAAGAATTTTCTTATACAACCTGCAAACTTTATAGGATATGAAGATAATTAACGGTAATTTAACAGGAATACATCTATTTGGGGGAGAATCAAAGTAGTTTTTTGTTATCTGTGTTGGTACAAAAAGGCAGTTATTTTTGCGGTACATATATTTAAGCTTTATGATAATAAGCATATCTTCTAAATGACTACTTAAGTAATGAGATTTATTTAACCTTTTGTAGGCCATATAGTAATATTACGTTTATAACAATTAGTGAAATCAAGATCTATGTGAGGAGATAAATTCCATTTTATGTTTGTAAATCTGGCAGATTCCAGAAAAGTAGAAATGACATCTCTTGCTCACCACTATATTCTTAGCACATAAATACAGTAGATGCTCAATAAATATCTATCCAACTTTAAATATTTATAGAAAAGCAAATTACATGGAAGGAAATAAAAAATGTATGAATCACAATTAGGTTAAGGCCTTGAGCATGGGATACCCATAGCAACTTGCTTTCAAAGAGTAGAGTATGGAAGGGAAGGGGATGAAAACCTCGCAAACCAAGCCCTCAAAGAGTGATCAAGATTATCATCAATTTTATCATATTGTTATTATGTGCCCTTAGAGTAATATGATGAGAATGGCACTTCACCTCTGTTGTCTTCCTCCCTAAAACCTATGACTCCAGTCTAATCACTAGGAATCATTTATTCCCTCACATCTTAGACAAATCTCAACTTAGGGACATTCTCTAATATTTCTGACTAGTACTCCCCAAAACTGTCAACAGCCATCAAAAACAAGAAAAGTTTGAGAATTTGCAATTCTGGAATTGGAAAAGAACACTAGGGAAAAACTAGTGAAATCTGAATAAAGTGTGTAGTTATTAGAAATGTAGCAATTTTGTTTCCTTAGTTATGACAAATGTACCATAGTAATACAAGAAGTTCACAGTAATGAAAACTGAGTGAGGTATACTCTGTGTACTACTTTGCAACTTTTCTGTAAATGTAAAAACTATTCTAAAATAAAAAGTTTACTTAAATGAAAACAAAGTAAGGGAAATAAGGAATACAAGAATCAAAATCCCTTGGAAGCAAATGATGATAAACATTCTTTTGGTCCCTCTATGTTTGGTGTAAGACAATGATACTATTCTCCTACAGTGGAAATAAAGTTATTAATAAAACAATACTGTAGGCATTGTACAAGTCTATAATATTAATTATGAAGTTACATAAAATCAAAGCAAATCCCTTTGAATTTTAGTTTCCCAAAGTATCATTCTTAGTCCTCAACATTTCATTAACTATGACAAAAATTCATAAACATTCACTGTCACTTCAATACTGAAGTGACTATCCCACATCTCTAATCTTTAGTCACTAAAGGTCATATTCCCCTTGTTTTCTCCCACACACCTTACACTCAACTAACTAAACTCACCATCTTCTTGATGACGCTTCACTTTCAACCCTCCCTCCCTCTCAAAGTTATTTTTTTCAGTAGATCTCTCTCCTTCCCATGCCCACAGTTAATAATTACTATTAACACTGCTGTCAAATGAATATTCTTCAAATAAGGATTTTATTATATTCCTAGGCTGAAATACTATCTTTTTTTGGTACTAAACCATATTTAAATTCAGAAGTGATACTTTTAAAGCCATCCATAATTGGTTATGCTTTTGTCCCCTTCACTTATAAAGATCTTCGATTCCATCTTTCTACCTCATTCCCTAAGTCTTGCCTTTCCTTTATTCAAAAAATAATTCAATACTCATGAAGCATATCACATATACACAGGAAAATAAGACTCTACTGGGTGGTCAAAGACTTTATAATCTTCTTGGGGTGATAAAACCTAAAAAGATGGGGGGCACCTGGGTGGCTTAGTCAGTTAAGGGTCTGATTTGGCTCAGGTCATGATCTCAGGGTCCGTGAGTGGGAGCTGACAGCTCAGAGCCTGAAGTCTGCTTCAGATTCTGTGTCCACCACCCCTGCCCCCCCCCCACCTCTCTCCACCCCTCTCTCACTCATGGTCTGTCTGGTTCTGTCTCTCAAAAATAAATATGTTCAGGTCATGATCTCACAATTTCACATTTTATAAGACTGAGCCTTGCACCACACTCTGCGCACACAGTGCAGAGCCTGTCTGGGACTCTCTCTCTTTCCCCCCTCCCCTCAAAACAAATAAATAAACATTAAGAAAAAAAAAAAAGAACATAGGAATTTGTCTTATTCAAAGCTGTACCTTCAGTTCCTATAACAGTACTTGGCAAATGGGAAGTGCTCAAAAAGTATTTATTAGGTGAAAACAAGGCAGCATAGAATGCTACAGCCAAAAGAATTACATGCTATTCAAAAAGGTAAAGAACTTTTAGTTGCAGAGGTGAAGGCAGGTCTAAAATTCTATGATTCTAAGGCTCTCAGGGCAGGCAAGACTCAAGCTTGAGTATTTCTTCAGCGATTAAGATGTGTGCAGGTATATTTCCAACAGAAAAATATTACACCAGCAAAGATAAGTAAAATTGTTATACCACATTGAAGTAGTGAATAAAGAACGGTTCCTGAAGATTAGTGGAAGGTAAGATGGGATTAAACAAGGACCAAAGTTTGAAAAGTCCTGAGAAGAAATTTCTTACTTGACATAAAGGGTAATACAATTCATGCTTGACATAGGAGTAATACAATTTTCAGAAAGATTAACCCAATGGGAGTACCATACTTAGACTTTAGAAAGTAAGAGCCTTATTTCTTGAAGAAGCCTCCCCTAACTACTTAAACCCCCTAGGTTCCTTCTCCTTTTAAGCCTTACACCACTTGCCTGCATTATACAATTTAACTCCTAATTACGTCTTCTCATACAGTAAATTCTTAAATTTTCACTAGTATAACGTTAACCTAGTCTCTTCAATCAAAGAATAGGGATCAAATCAAAGACCTCCATTTCTTCCCTAAGAAATCAGCAAAGCATTGGGCCCTCAAAACTTTATTTTTGGAGGATTTTGCATTTATCCAAAACATAGTTACTAAAAAGACAACAATCTAAAAGCAACACACACACACACACACACACACGGATAGCTAAGCAATAAGCTACCATAAGAACAAGTCATGTTTGGATGGCACTTGTTAAAGTTTCATTCCATAGCTGGATCCCCTAACTAATAACGTCGTTACCTTACAGCATATGTTTTCAGTGCTTCCTGTTTTATATAAGCATTTCATCACTACATTTACTTTTCTTTCTCAACTAGGCATTGCTCTCAGTGGTCAGCACATAATAGTCATTTCTCAATCGCATTATCTTTTTGGCACTGAAGCCTCTCCAATCTTTTTATCTATTAACTTCATTGATTGAGAACCATTGTTACGGCATAATTAAATCCTAATAAATGGTGCCGCTATAACTTCTCTACATAATTCTTTTACACATTTTAAATGCTTCCTGTGGCTTCGCAATATTCAAGTAAAACTGATTCAAATAAAATCATATGTTGCAGAAGTAATTCAAACCCATCAAAGCATTCACAAAATGACCTATCATGCATTAGTATCCAGGGATTACACTTAAATTCTAAAATTTTCCAAACTCTCCAAAAGTTTGGATTTTTAAATTTTCAACCCTTAGGCCTTTATTTTCATATATTCTCAAAATTAAATTTCACTCCTTAAAATAAAATCTGTTCATGTTAACATTCACATTAACCGTTCATACGTTTCCAAAAAGAGCTTAAGAAAGTGCACACACATAACTCAAACGAGTATTTATTTAATCCCTAAACAAGTATTTTCACTCATAATTTACCTATAGCCTTTCAGGTCACATTTTTATATAAAAAATAAGACTTTATAAAACGCAAAAAAAAATACTCCAGAATGTAATTATTTCTGATTGCATTAGAACGTCTCACTAATGGTTCTGAAATACAAACGAGGTTTTTCCAGAGTTGAGAAACTCCATAATGTACTCTATTCCCCACCACTCCTTCAGTGGTACCTAACACCGCTGAGATTTTACAGATGAATCATCAAAACAGCAGAGGAAAGCAAAACGTCAATATACACCCTACAAGAACTTCAAGGAAACAGAGATAAGTCTCACAATTCGGATGGAACAGATATAGACGAGATAGACGTGAACAGTTCAGCTTTTTCCACTTCCTCATCTCAGAAAACACCAAAATAAATGTGGATGCAAGGCTACAGCACGATTACAAAGCCCCTGGCTACCAGCGAAGCCACAGACCTAGCGGCGCTAGGGCACTCTATTACAGCCGGCCACGTGGCTGTCACAATCAGAAGGAAGACGGGAGAAACAGCACAAACTAACCTGGAAATAAATAACCGCCCTCCGCCGTCCACCCTCCACCTCGGAGTTGGGGTAGAAGAAAAACCGTGCCGTTTCTTTGCACGCTAAGACTTTTCCTGTAAGGTGAAAACGGAGTACAGGGGCTACTTTTAAAGAGACTTTAAAGCAGAAATCAGGTCCAAGAAGATCCCGAGAGTGGTACCCCACTGAATTCGCTACTCTCACTTCCGCGAGGTGGAAACACAGGCTTTCTGCAAAGGGGTAAAAGGGGTGGAGTTGAGTAAGAGTGGAGGATGAAGGACTACGCACAGGGGCCTCTTTCCCCTGACTCCCTCCGTCCTCCGGGGTTTTCAGACTAGCCGCTGCTGTAGTGGGGCGAACCCAGAAGGCTCAAGAGCCTCGCACACGTCCTCAAAACCTCTCACCGCTCACTCCCCGCCCCCAGACAGAAGACAGGACAGAGATAACTACGGGCCCGAGAGACGCAGCGAAAAGGAAGTGTCCATACTGCAGCGCTGAAAACCCTAGAACTCTCACCCCACCTAGACAGCCACCCGGAGAGGCCCCCAGGGCGCCCGCTGGAGGAGGGGCCAGAGTGCCAGGGTCGGCCACCCCCACATCCGGGACCCGCCCCTGTCCCCCGAACGCCCCGCAATCCCGGGGCTTGAAGTTCACTCCAGGCAGCGTCCGGCGCCTCCCCGGGCACAACTTGACTGGGCCCAGCCAGTCCGCCGGGGGCCGGACCAGGACTCCACGCCCGGCACGTCTCGCTCTACTTCGAGGCGGGGGAGGGGGCGCCGCACACACTCCAGAGAGGCTTGGGGGCACTTCCTCTAACAGCAGAAGCGCCCTGAGTCGAGTCCTAAGCGTGCCCGGGGCCACCTCCGAACCTTCCCGGAGAGCCGGCACCCCTCGCAGCTGTTTCGGCCAGACAACACCCGCTCCTGGGCGGTCATTACCTCTCACGAAAAACTCCTAACTCCTCGCGGGGCCGCGCTCCGCTCAGTTCGACACCCCCCGGGAGTCCACACAGGACCCAAGCCGCGCGCAGGGGAGAACCCCGTGCCGGCGCCAATTCCTCACAGGACAAAAATGTCCGGGCGCGTCACAGGACAGCCGCCTCCGCGCCCCACGCCGGGAGCCGGCAGCACGCGCTGCCTCCGCGCCCGGGAGCTGCGCCGCGGGCCGGGGCGGGGAGCGCGGACGCCCGGACAGGGCCGGCCCAGGAGGGCGCTACTCCGCTGGAACTCACCGTCTGCTCTGCCGCCGCAGCGGGGAGGCAAGGAACGGGCAGGGGAAGACACAATATGGCAGAGCACCGCAGCTGCTCCCGGCGGCTTCCAGCAGCCGCCTCCGGGAAGACGCGGCAAAGAGCAGGCAGCGGCAGCTGCGGTGGCGGCCGCGGCAGCACCACATCCCCCTCCCGCTCGCTTCCTCCCCCTCCCTGTACCCTCCCCCGCTGCCATGGCAACGCGGCGCCAAGGAGATTAGCCCCGCCCCTCCCTCCGGTCCCCGCCTCTGGCGACCTCTCCGGAGGGGGTTCGGTCCGCCCCTCGGTGTCCCCTCCCACCTCCTACCTAAGGGTGGGTCCGGGACCTCGCAGGCCGCCCTGAACTGCGGGTGGGGAAGGAAGGGAGATGCAGTGTCCGGAAGGGCGGGGTTCGCACGGAAGGCAGGGCGGAGACTTGGTGGGCCAGTGCGGGTTTCGGGCTGAGGAGGGGCTGGGAAGGCGGGAAAAATGGAAAGGCCTCTCCTGTCCTGGAAGGACCTATAGGAGTGCAGCGGAGCGCGGCGGGGCCGCTGAGTGGCCGAGAAGGCGCGGGGGCGGGGCCAGCGTGGCCTTCCCGGCTGGCCGGCCGGAGGAGCCTGTTCTGGGACTGCAGTGACGACCCCCAACAGTCCGAGCTTCTGTGGGTTTCCCCAAGCGCTTTCCGCCATTGGCCAGGCTTTGAAAGCGCTGTAGGAACGGCAAAGCATTAGTATGAACTTAAAGTAATATCACACTCGCTTGACTGAAATTTTAAGTGGAAACTGAGCTCAGCGTGTTTGTGGTGAAAAAAAAGGACTTTGGAATCAGATCCAAAATTTAATAAGCATCGCATTTCTTGAGCCCTCACTAACAGCTAGGGACTGAGGTAAGTTATTTACATGCATTGTCATAACCATAAGGCTAAGATAGTGTTGCCAGATAAAATACAGGTGTGCCCAAAATCAGAATTTCAGGTAAACGTAGAATAGTTTTTTAATAAAAGAATGTTCCATTTGGGAACTTTCTGATTTTTGTTTTGTTTTTTGCTGAATCTGCAAACCCTGTCCTAACTCTTACAAATTCCCACTTTACAGAGAAGAAAGCCAAGGCTTAGAAAAATAACCTGACAGAAGTGGCAGAACTAAGGCTCCATTTTACTATCATTATCCTGATCACTAAATTTCTAAATATCTTTATCCACATCTTAAAAAACTAGAGTAGTGATACCTATATCACAAATGTGTTGAATGGATTAAAAGTAAAGGTGTGTGAAAAAGACCTGCACAGTGACTGATGCATGCAAGGTTCATTTTTTTCCTGAACAATGGATGTTAACTCAATATTCACTGCGTGAGGGGCCATGAGTCAAGTGGGCTGAGCATGAAACAAGCTGCCTACTGACAATAAATAAAACAAGTCAAGCTCTGGGGATGACAGAGACACAGAATTAATTAGAGGCATCATTCCACAGATGAAAATACTGTGTCTATATGATTTGTCGAAAATCATCTATCTAGTTCCATTTGTTTCTCTTTACACTGTCCTGAAAGGCCTCATAACTGCATTAAGAGTAAGTGGCCACAAGCCAAATGTACTATATGCTTTATAGAAGCCAGAGTCGCTTCGTTTTCTCCCTTCAGAACGATCATTGTTGCCCCCTCATGTGGACAAATCAAAGGAAGTTCCTAGAGGAAGAATGTAGTAGAACTGGAGCAAAGAAGGAAGGGAAGATTAAGAGGAGGTGGCTTCTGGAAAGCCACAGCCTCCTCATACCTTAGTCTTGTTTTGTATCTGCTGACCATGGTGATCACTAATATCATGAAGGTCTTCATCTCCTTACAGATAATTATAATAGTATTTTACTTGATATATTGAACTTCAATTTCTATTTTTCTTTCTAATCTAAACTCAGGTGACCAAACAGTCCTCCTTAACTCTAGAAGAATCACAGAATTTGAGAGCTGGAATTAATATATACTAGGAGGCCAGTTTATCATGGATGCAAAAACAAATCCAGAACAGGTATGCAATTTGTACAAGGTCAAATAATGAAAGTACTGCATTGGCTAAGATCTCTCTGCTGGTCCTGTCTATGACCAATTCAGTAGAGAGACTGTGCACGTTTAAATAATCTCTGCTGATAAGGCTCAGGTCTCTTAGGAAAACTGTCACACTTAGTTTAGAGTCTAGGGATACTTGTATACTTAAAGGGTATTTTAGAGGACTTTGAACACCTATCAAGAAAAAGCTGTGATTAAAACTAATGATGATTCAGAGTGAGTAGCTTTACCCAGGAGTTTATGAGAGTAAAAAGGCTATGAAACCAGAGCTTAACTCTTTAGGAAAAAGAGGATCCTGGCATTTAAGATCTCCTGTGAAGTTTGTATTCTTCATTCTCCAAAATACTTAAAAAATTTTTTTAAGTTTATTTATTTTGAGAGAGAGAAAGAGAGAACCAGCAGGGGAGGGGCCGAGAGAGAAAGGGACAGAAGATCAGAAGAGAGCTCCGATGCAGGGCTTGAACTTACAGGTGAGATCATGACCTAAGCCAAAGTCAGACATTCAACCAACTATGCCACCCAGGTACCCCTCTCCAAAATACTTTTTTACTTTAAACTTTACTAGAAGACAAATACATTAAAAAATATATTGTTTGAAATGCCCTCATATGTAGACTGAAAAGTGATAGGAACTCAATATACACATTTACATTTTAAATGTATTTATCATTGTATTACATATATTTAACAAAGACTCTTGGATCATGACTTGATGATTCTAAAAATAACCAGTTTACCAATAAGGAATGTAGACTTAAAGCCCCTTGAGGTCAATGCCCATACTTTTTCATTCTTATAGTCTAATTCCTTAGAACAGTTTTTGGAACAGAGGTGATAGTCAATAATATTTGTTAATAGGGGTACCCAGGTGGCTCAGTCGGTTGAGTGTCTGACTCTTGATCTTGGCTCAGGTCATGATCTCACGGTTTGTGAGATCAAGCTCCACATTGGGTTTTGTGCTGACAACGTGGAACCTGCTTGGGATTCTGTCTCTCCCTCTGTCTCTGCCCCTCCCCTAGTTGCTCACTCTCATTCTCTTGCTCTCAAATTAATGAATATCTAAAAATAATATAATGTTTGTTGATAAAAGAAGTAACTTTTCTCAAATTACAAGATACCTGGACTAGGATACAAGAGCCCTAAGTTCTGGTCTGCTACTTGGGGCTAAAAAGATGGAACTGCGAATGACAATCTAGTTTTTTATCCTTTGAGGGCCTTTTTCAATGTACTTCCTAAGAACAACTACGTATATTTAATAGTACCTACATTTCTATAACTCCTGGTATTGACAATAATTTGTAACAATCTCCTACTAAGGACACTAGAAAAACTTAACAAAATATTAAAAATATCAGCTCAAAGGTATAAGAGAGCTAACAAGATAGAAATTACCAAGCCAAGATCTTAGGGTTGCTGAGAGTATGAATAGGAATGGGGAATAGTGATTAGAGTTCAGAATGTTCAAAGGGGGAAGGAGGATGACTTGGCTGAACTTGCTTTAAACAGGGAATCCAAATGGTTACATCCTAGAAGTAAAAGTTCAACATCTCAGTTTCAAATCATCTCAACCCTGAGATTGGATTAGGGTAATTCCTTTAAGTTAATGCCCCCAAAACCCTTGGCAGAAGCAAACTGATATTTTTTCTGGAGTAAAGTAATATTATTCTAGGCCTCAAATCATTTGTACAATTTTGCAAAAACTATGTCTAGTACACAATAAAAACTAATCAGTCACACAAAAAAGAAAAACAACAGAAACAACAAATAACAAAAACAGAGCTAAAGGGATTCAGATAGTGAAATTATCAGACACAGATTTAAAAATAACAATGATTTCAGGGCACCTGGTGGCTCAGTCGGTTAAGCATCCAACTTCGGCTCAGCTCATGATCTTTCAGTTTGTGGGTTCGAGACCTGCATCCTGCTCTATGCTGACAGCTCACAGCCTAGAGCCTGCTTTAGATTCTGTGTCTCCCTCTCTCTCTCTGCCCCTTCCCTGCTCATGTTTGGTCTTTCTCTCTCTCAAAAAATAAAATAAAATAATAAAAATTTAAAAAAATAAAAATAATAATGCTTTCTATGTATAAGTAAACAGAACAAGATTAAAATTTAGACAGATAACTAGAAACTTGAAAATAAGAATCAGATGAAAATTTTAAAACCAAAAAATTCACTAACTGAAAATAAGGACTCAGTGATGGCTATAACAGCATATTAGACACAGATAAAGATAGAATTTGTGAACTAGACAATAAATGAGAAGAAACTATGCAAAATGAGGCAGAAGAAAAAGTGTGGAAAATATAGAACACAGGGAAAGTGCATGGAAGACATGATGATAAAGTTTAATATGCACATAGATGGAATTCCAGAATGAAAGGAAAGATACTATTGGGAAGAAATAATATGTGAATTAATCCCCAGAGGATTCATGTGTATGTGTGTGTGTGTGTGTGTGTTTATTTCTAATCCATACAGTTGACACATCTATACATCATGAAAAAATTGCCAGAATCCAAAGACGAGGAGAAAAATCTTAGGAAAACTAGAGAAAATAAGAGTTGATCTTTAAAGAAACAATAATCAGACTTACAACTGACTTTATAACAGAATAGTTTGAAGCCAAAAAATGATGGCTCAATAACTTTAAAAGACTAAAAGCAAGTATATTAAGAATGAAGGTAAAATTAAGAAATTTTCAAACAAACAAAGTAGAGTATTAGTCACCAGCAGATTCACACTGGCATTCTTTGGACAGAAGGAAAATGATCCCAGTTGTAATAAGGTTAGAGATACATGAGGAAATTAAGATCAATTAAAATGATAATTGGGTAATGAGGTGCCTGGGTGGCTCGGTCAGTTAAGTGTCTGGCTCTTGACCTCAGCTGAGGTCTTGAACTCAGGGTTGTGAGTTCATGCCCCGTGTTGGGTTGCGCTGAGTGTGAAGACTACTTAAAAAAAAAAAAAGATAAATATATGGCTAAATCTAAATGAATATTGACATCGATTATGTAATCCAATAATATTAATGTCTTTTGTATTTAAAAATGTACAATAATGGTATATATATTAGGAGAAGGTAAATGGAATCAAGCATCCTAAAATCTGTTCATCATCTAGGAGGATGGAAAAAAGTTACAATTAATAGTAGACTCCTATAAGTCAAGAATGCATCTTCTGATCTCTAGAATAATCACTAAGAGAATAGTATAAGACTGTGGTTACTGGTCAAGGTTCTCCAGAGGAACAGAACCAATGGGATGCATATATACACACACATAAAGAGAGAGACAGAGAGAGACAGAGCATGAGCAGGGGAGGGGCAAAGAGAGGGAGACACAGATTCTGAAGCAGTCTCCAGGCTGTGAGCTTTGGGAATTAGAGGCATTCACATTTCACTCCAGCCCTGTGACTTAGGTGCTGTGTGATCTGGGCAAACGACTGACCTTATCCAGCTGCTTCCTCTGTAAAATGACCATAATGCTCCTTGTCCCAAGGGTTAGAGCACTCGCAACAAAGCTCGGTGCCCGGAACCTGAGATATCAGGACTTGGCAGCTAGTATTATCAGGACTTTTCCTTTTGTTGCCAAATTTCAGTTTGATGTCAGGTTTGAAAAAAAAAAAAAGATCAACAATTTTAGTGGGAGATGTTAATATATTCAGCTGCTGATTAAAATAGGCAGACAAAAAATTCAGTGAGAACATAGGTTTGAACAATACTTTTAGCAAAGTTGAGTACAAAAGCATATTGAGTATATTTCTATAGTCCTTTACATATGAATAAATTTATCAGTTTATATTATTTCTCTTTTGGCTTATGAAGCTGGAAGGGGTTTCTGAGGATACTGAACCTTCACGGTGTTTAGAACCTATCCTTGTGTTACAGATATTTTACCGTTGTGTACCTTTACCTCTGTATTAAGTTCTTACTATGTACCAGGCTCTGTACATAGCATAGAGATGAAAGCTATAGTTAGAACTACAGACAAGCAAATCAGAAAATATAATGTGGCATTAAAAGTACAGTGATAGAGTTTTACAGAAGGAGCAATGGGAACCCAGTCCTAATTCAGCCACAGGAGATAATGCCTGAGGAAAATTTGCAGAAAGAAAAAAACATGGAGAAGTGGCAGTGTGGGGGTAAGGAGTGGAACCACATCTAGCAAAACTTCAGTTGTATGAGAGCATGACTGTTCACGTCAGAGAACTATCAGTCATTTGGAATGTCTGGAGTATAAAAGGTTGCTTGACTTAGGGGTTATCTGGTTGCAAGAAACAGAAACTCATGCCAGCTGGCTAAAGTAGGAATGAATGTAAAAATAGGCAGGGATTATATGAGACTGTGGGAAGCACAGCCAACGTTACAAGAACTCTCCTTCACCCTTTCTCTCTCTCATCTTCTGGTCCCTAATCTGAGCTTTTCTTTGTATGTCTGTTTCATTTCCTCTGCAAACTGGCTTACTTGTCGTTTTGCATGCTACGATGGCTGTCCCAAATAGTGTCCCCAGCTCTCCACCTCTGGCCTCCACCCAGTTTGCCCAACTTTCCTGCTTAGCAACTCATAGTGATTACTTAACTCAGTTTCTCAGTCCCAATTCCAAATTCCCAGGAGCTGTAATCTGACTGGTTCAGTTTCAACATGCATGTAGATCAGGGGTCAGCAAATTTATGGCCTTGAAGGGGGGTGGGGGGGCAGGTGGCAAATTTGGCCTGCCTTCCACTTTTGTAAATAAAGTTTTAACAGAACACAGCCACACACATTCATTTACATATTGTCTTTGGCTGCTTTGACATTACAAGGAATAGTTGAGTAGTTGCAACAGAGAACCTATGGACCACAGAACTGAAAATATTTCCTATCTAGACCTTTAAGAGAAAGATTGCTGACCCCTGCATTGGATAGTTTGGGCCACACACATTCATTTACATATTGTCTTTGGCTGCTTTGACATTACAAGGAATAGTTGAGTAGTTGCAACAGAGAACCTATGGACCACAGAACTGAAAATATTTCCTATCTAGACCTTTAAGAGAAAGATTGCTGACCCCTGCATTGGATAGTTTGGATGTGGAGACATAAGGCTGTGTAGAGGCTTAGGGAGAGACTGCTCTGGTAATCGAAGCTCTTCCCCCTCTTTGCAGAAAAAGGATAATGTGGGGAAAAGGCAGCTGAGGAAGTATTTTGAGAAAGGAAATGTTTGAAGGCTCTAACACAGGAAAGAAAATAATCAGTCTCAAGTATGTACTAAATTTTTCACACAAAGGGTGGAAGAGTGCAAGACAGTTACTCCTTAATCTGGAGAAGTTCATTAAGATGCTAAATTTAGAAGAGAGTGTCACCATAACTACCTTTAAATAACTCACTTGTGGCAAATTTCCCAGACCCTCCATAGTTAGCTCTTGCTGAGACAAACTGGCGGAGGCACAATGTTCACTGTATGTAGAAAGATATTTAAATGCATGTCCAAAAGGTTAAATATTTACCTTTCAAAAGAGAGAGAGAAGAGAAGCACTGAGAGAAAGAGACAGATATTTAGAAAGACAAAGTCAGGCAGACTAAAACTTGGGAAGTAGGAGGAGATTAAATCTAGAATTTACCATTTTGGTAAACTTCAGATCATACTGAGTAAAATAAGCAGTCTTCTTGGTTGAGTAGAAAAACTATTAGAGTCCTTAAAGCTCTAGAGATCATTTTAGTCCTTGCTACATTGAGGCCCAGCATACTGGCAGCATTGGCATCACCAGGAGTTAGAAATGCAGAATCCCAGGCCCTACCCCAGACTCACTGAATAAGAATCTGCATTTTTTAATGTTTATTTTTATATTTGAGAGAAAAAGAGAGAGAGAGAGAGAGAGCACGTGTGTGTGTGAGAGCAGGGGAGGGGCAGAGAGAGAGGGAGACACAGAATCTGAAGCAGGCTCCAGGGTCTGAGCTGTCGGCACAGAGCCTGACTCGGGGCTCTTAACTCACAAACCATGAGATCATGACCTGAGTTGAAGTCGGAGGTTTAACCGACTGAGCCACCCAGGCACCCCAGAATCTGCATTTTTAAAGATCCCAAAGGTGGTTCATATACACATTAAAGTATAAGAAACGGGCGCCTGGGTGGCTCAGTCGGTTAAGGGTCTGACTTCGGCTCAGGTCATGATCTCTTGGTTTGTGTGTTCGAGCCCCATGTCCGGCTCTGGGCCAACAACTCAGAGCCTGGAGCCTGCTTCAGATTCTGTGTCTCCCCCTCTCTCTCTGCCCCTCCCCTGCTCATGCTCTGTCTTTCTCTGTCTCTCAAAAATAAACAAATGTTAAAAAAATAATAAAGTATAAGAAACAGTTAGAATGACAGTTTCAGACAATTCAAGTGTAACAGTGGGGTTTTGTTTTATTTGAATGAAATCTTACATGGAACCCAACTCTATAAAATAGATCGGAATGAATCTATTCTGGTTGAAAATGGGCTGATGGGGGCACCTTGGTGGCTCAGTCAGTTAAGCATCTGTCTCTTGATATTGACTCACTATCTTGTGGTCGTGAGTTCAAGCCCTGCGTCGGGCTCTGTGCTGACAGCTCAGAGCTGGAGCCTGCTTGGGATTCTCCATCTCTCTCTGCGCCCCCCCCCACCCCCTCCCACTCACACTCTCCCTCAAAATAAATAAACTCAAAAAAAGAAAAAAGAAAAGAAAATGGGTTGATGTTGAAAGACAGAGAAGTGCTGGAAAAGCCCAGGCATTTTCATCCAGTGTTCCTCTGGGAACAGTCTGAAAACCACTGATCTAACAGAGGAGCAGAAGTTTTAGAAGCTATCAGAAGCTCTCAGAATCTTTAGGGCCAGGTTCTGTCAAATTTCCAGGCCCTCTTTTACTTCTACCTCATTGAGAACTTCTACAGTGAATCCCAGATAGTGATAGAATATGTCTTGCCTTGAGAGAGTTGAAATTTTTAAAGACCTGGAAATCCTCAGTCTAGATCCCTTGCCTGAAAGATGGAGAAACTAAGGCTTGGAATGTGACCAATGAAACTCAGTTAAAACATAAGCATATTGAAAACTATGCTGATCACTAGTAAAAGAGGCTGCTATAGATTGAATGTTGTATCCCTCTTAATGCCCAGTGTGGTGGTGTTAAGATGTGGGACTTCGGGATATGAATAGGTTAGAGTGAAACCCAATGGAAATAGGATTAGCCTTTATAAGAGACAGCCCACCAAACTCCCTTGCCCCTTCCATCATGGGAGGTTACAGTGAGAAGATGGGCATCTATGAACCAGGAATTGGGTTCTCGTAAGACACCAAATGGTGGAACTTCCCAGCCTCTAGAATTGTAAGAAATAGATATTTGTTGTTAACAAGCCATGTAGTCTTTGGTATTTTGTTATAACAGCCCAAACAGACTAAGATAGAGGGAACCCTGAAGCTTTAATAATTCTTAGGGACAAAAAAGTGCTATAATTCCATATCCCTTTCCTGGTTCCTCCCTACTTAATAGTCAAGTCGAGAGACAGTTTGTACAGTTTTTAACAGCTCTAGTCTAGACTTGAGTTAGAATCCTGGCTCTGCTACTTACTAGCCCAGGCAAAATATTTCAATATTTTCTTAACCTCTCCATGTCTAAAATGAAGATAGTAATTCCAGCCTCAGAGGGGTGCTGTGAGGCCAATGTATGTGAAACAATTTAGCACATGGCCTGGTGAATAATAAGTGCTCAGTAAATGCTAGCTGCTATTAGTGTTATTTTTTAAATGAACAACATCTAAAAAGTCAACCTACTTCAATTTTTGAAATTGCCCAAA
Source organism: Cryptoprocta ferox (assembly GCA_028646485.1). Taxonomy (NCBI): domain Eukaryota; kingdom Metazoa; phylum Chordata; class Mammalia; order Carnivora; family Eupleridae; genus Cryptoprocta; species Cryptoprocta ferox. Next base: position 63,273,057 of record CM053576.1, on the reverse strand, counting down.
AGGATTGCACAAGAGAAGCTAGAGAAGCCTGTTTCCTTCTCCACTGCTAAAAGAATAAAACAAATGACATCTGTAGCAATAGACTATTTAGCATATTGAGTTTATTTGAAATTAAATACTACAGTTGTGAAACTGACTTTTGATAAATAAGGCAAATGTTTAGGGAAGGCAGTATTAAAGAGATTCCAAATTATATTATAGCAAATACAAATTTTTGTTCCACAGTAGCATTGCATTTAGAGTCAGGCATTTTTAGTAACTATGGTCAATTGCTTCACTCTCTTTTTGATTGTGCAAGCCCCAAACCTTCGAGTCACCTTTGGCTCCTTTCTTTCCTACCTTTAAAATATATCTAGGGGTGTCTGGGTGGCTCAGTTGGTTAAGCATCTGACTTTTGATCGTGGCTCAGGTTATGATCTCATGGGTTTGTGAGTTTGAGCCCTACATTGGGCTCTGTGCTGACAGCTCACAGCGTGGAGTCTGCTTCAGATTCTGTGTCTCCCTCTCTCTCTGCCCCTCCCCTGCTCATGCTCGCTCTCTCTCTCTCTCGCTCTCTCTCTCAAAAATAAATAAATAAACATTCAAAAAATAAAATATGTCTTGAATCTGACCCCTTTTCCCCACCTCTACTGCCACCACCCTGCTCAAAGCCACCGTCTTCTCACCTGAATGACTTTAATACTTCTGAATTCTCTGCTTCTCCTCCTTCCCCCAGGCAGTATTTCCTAACCACAGCAGCAAGAGTGATCATAAAATCTATCAGTTCATGTTACTCCTCATCTCAAAACTACTCAATGGGTTCCCCATTTCACTCAAAACAACGCCAAAGTCCTTATAAAAGCCCACAACGTTTTACATGATCTAACCCCACCACCACCACTACCACCATTGACCTCCCTGCTCTTTCTTGAAGGTGCCAGGCACACCCAGCCATGTGACCTTTGTTTTCTGCGTGGAATGTTCTTCCAGATATCTGCTTAGCCAACTCTCTCACTTCCTTTAAGTCTGTGCTTAAATTTTACTTTCACAATGTGTCTTGCTTTGACCTCCTTATTTAATACTACAAATTATCCCCAACCATGTCCCAAGAATCCTAATCCCCTTTCCCTATTGTATTTTATCTTTCCTGTAGCAATCATCATCATCTAACACACTAGATAGCTTATTTATTATGTTTTGGTTAAGTCTGGCTCCCTGACCAGAATGTAAGCTTTACAGGGATAGCAGTCTTTCTTTTGTTCTCTGATGTATTCTAAGCATCTAGAACACTGCCTGGCATAAAGTACACCCTCCAAAGATATTTATCAAATTAATTTATTACTTTTGTGGTTACCACTTGTGTGTGTGTTTGTCAAATGCTCTTATTTGGACAAAGATTAAACAAATTCACAGTAATTTAACAAAGCCAATGATTTCATGATTTGGGGATTTCCATTTTCTTTGTACTTCTCTTTGTTTTCATTTCTTCTTCATGCTATTTGCTAAAACTCCCAAATGTCCTAAATGCAGCTCTACTTTAAGCTGATGTGTACATTTCCTCAGCTAAGAATCAGTGCTGCCCATGTGGCCATTCCCCCTCTCCTCCTAGTCCTCAGCCATACCCAATCTGTTCACAGAGCCCAACTTTTATGTCTAACTAGCCATTATTTTTAGGACTGCCTGGTCTTATAATTGACTAAGAGGCACCTATCCTCAGGCTGGGACTAACGCAGTAAAGAAGGGAAAGAATAGTTGTGGTGCACAGAGGAAGATTTGGGATTTGGCTTCTCTGTGGAAAATGATAAATCTTTGTTACTCCTCCCACCATGGAACAAGAAAAAGAAGACAAATTGGAGTAGGGCATTAATAAAGCTGTGTGCTTTTCACTGTGGTTTATAAAATCTTCCCGTGGCTCCTTTGCAAAATCTTCAGTATAATCTCCATTGCCTAAAATATTTGATGGGTGGATTTTCTTTTGAAGAGATCTGAATATGTTCAGATTTTTTCTTCAATGTCGGCATGGGACAACACTTTAGGTGTGGAGATGACAGTCTTCGGGGGTTGCCTGTCTGCCATGAGTTAGGGTGATGAGCCGTGCAAAGGGAAGTTGACTTCCTGCCCCTGACCAGGGTACAGCATGTAGGTCCTACAGCTGGTGAGAGGTGACCCTGGCAGCTGGTGGATGGCGAGTGCACACAGTCATGGAAGGGGGCCCTGAGGCGTCTGTGAGCAGCTGCCCTCACCCTGAAAATATCCCTGTGCAAGGCATTTAAGCAGCAAATTAAAAACACCAAGATGAGTTGAGAGAAAGGAGAAGAAAGAAAACTGTTTTATATTTTAGTATCTTTTTAGCATTGCAGTGCATTGGCACTTTCTCTGTTTTTTGAACATGGCACCATATTTTCATTTTTCACTGGACCCTGCAAATATCGGTCCTGTCTGTAGGCATTCTACTTCTTTTTCCTTTCCAAGTAATAGACTATAACATCTGAGTGGTGATATGTCTTCCATTAGTGAAAATAAGCCAATTTTTACAACACATAGTATTATTAATCTTCAATTACCTTTGATGGGTTTAGCAAAAAGGAAGCAATTTTTTCCTATACCCTTAAGAATCACTCTATCATTAAATTCACTTTATAATATGATTTAAAATGAATAAGCAGGGAAGAAAATTTAGTACTTGTCAGTAAAATTCCGTTTTAAATTGCAGTAATTTCTTTTCTGGATGTTCTTGATATCTAGCAATCATGATATAAAATGTTGCTTATGTATAGATATTATATTATATAGGAGAATTTATTTTCAGTTCAGAGGCAGTCAAGTCATCTAAGAATAAAATAAGCATTAAAAATAATTGAAACTTTGAAATATGCATTTCTTACTCATGATTGCTGTCTCCTTGTGTTAGGAAAGTGGTATTGCTTAGTAGAAAGAACTCAGAATTCTGAATTAGAAGAAGAAAATGGGCAAGTTATTTAAATTTCCTAGCTTCCAATTTTATCTTTATTAAAGAAAGACCTTCAACTAACTATAAAATTTCTCAGTTTTCTTCTAAGCCTGGAGTTTAATGGTATTTGAATCAAGCTTTAAACACATACACACAAACTCTCTGTATTTTTCCTAATGAATACTACTACTATTAAAGTATCTTTAATAACTATGGGTCTTGGAACACATTTGCATGAAAGGAATAGAAACCTACTGAATTACTCAAGTAAAAATTATTTTTTCCTTTTGAGAAATTATTCATATAGAATAAGAATGTATAAAATATACATATATGAATATGAAAAAATAACTATAAAGTAACCACCAGCCAATCTAAGAAATAGAACATTGCCATACCTTGGAAGACGTTTGTTTTCCCCTCTCTGCAAACATTTCTCTCACTCCCCTTCAGAGGTATCTCTTATACCCCTTTTTGGAAATAATCATTTTCTTGTTATTCTTTATAGATTTTGCCATCTATATGGTTATCATTAAGTACTGTTATTTTTAAAGGAGTTGCATTATAGGAACATCTGGGTGGCTCCTTGGATTAAGCTTCTGACTCTCCATTTTGGCTCAGGTCAAGATTGCAATGGTTTGTACCATCAAGCCCTGCCTCAGGCTCTGTGCTGACAGCGCGGAGCCTGTTTGGGATTCACTCTTTCCCTCTCTGTCTGCCTCTCCCCAACTTGTGCTCTCTCCCTCTCTTACTGAAAATAAATAAATAAATATTTTAAAAAATCATGTAGGGGTGCCTGGGTGGCTCAGTCAGCTAAGCGTTGGACTTCTGCTCAAGTCATGACACTTGGCTGACCCAAAAGGATGCACCCCATTGCACAGCTAGATCAATCAAAATTTCCTTTTCTGGGGGTGCCTGGGTGGCTCAGTTGGTTAAGAGTCCAACTTCAGCTCAGGTCATGATCTCATGGTCTGTGGGTTCGAACCCTGCATCAGGCTCTGTGCTGAGCCTGGAGTTGTTTCGGATTCTGTGTCTCCCTCTCTCTCTGCCCCTCCCCCACTCATGCTCTGTCTTTCTCTCAAAAATAAATAAATATTAAAATTTTTTTAAATTTCCTTTTTGAACATTTGGAAGAGGAGACACAGAAACCTAGGAATGGGCAGCTACCTCACTTTCATAGGGGAGCTGGAGAGAGTGACTGTCCTGTTTCACCTTGCCTCCTTGAATTCTGTAAGATTATTAATTCTTATAGCATAGATCAAGAGTATAATAAGCATGTGAGGTAATTTGAGTAGATTACTTGAAAAAAACTTGCTCTAAGGCAAATATAAAAAAATTTACATACCATTAAGTATTTTTTCTTTTTTTTGTCCTTTCTTAAAAAAAAACTAAGTTATTTCCTAAAACTTATTGGTTCTCAAACTTGAACACACATAAGAACCAATGGGAGGCTTGTAAAGTGCAGATTTCTGGGTCCTATCCTAGGATTTCTGATTCAGTATGTCCAGGATGGGACTGGGGCATTTTATTTCACATTTCTAACAAGCTCCCTAGTGATGCTGATCTTTCTGGTCCAAGGATCACTCCTTGCAAAACAATGCCCTAGAAATAAGTATCTAAAATGATCATATCCAACATGACTTTTTTTTTAAACCTCAAATTAAGATTCTTCAGAAGACTATAGTGCTTAAGAGTTCATGCCCTGGTTGCAGCCAGATAACCTAGATGCAGATCCTAGCTCAGCCACTTACAAAGTGGGTGAGCTTGGGCAAGATACTTCATATTTCTGTGCCTCTTCATCTGTTGAGTAGAGAATGTAATAAATAATACCAATAAGACACCTAGCACTATATAATTCCAGGCATTCATATAGACTACATGAATGTCATCTCTTACAGTTGTGCAAAGGGACCATCCTGTTATGAGTAGCTACCTCAGGGAGTTGTGACAGTTAAGATCATTGTAAAGATTAAATAAAAGGTAATGCATAGATAGGAAGGATTTTGAATAGTGCCTGGCACATGGTAAGGGCTCATTAGATACTATTAGAAATTGGTCCATATCTTGGCTATGCAAAGAAAATCCTGAAAACGTAGTCATGGTGACTGTGTTCTTAGTTAAAAATTAAAGGAATGCAAGTACCATTGTGCAGGTATAGTAGATTAAAAATATTATTTTCTAAGAGATACATTCTTTGGACAGTAGGGAAGTAGAAAAAGAAAATATGACCTTAATTCTCCCAGGACACAAAACTACGCTTTACCCCATACATGTATCTAGTATAAAATTAAGCAGATAATCACTATTGTCCCCAATTTTTTAAATTTTTATTATTTTTATTTTTCTTAAATATTTTTAAATTTATTTTGAGAGAGAAAGATCGATTGTGAGCAGGAGAGGGCCAGAGAGAGAGAGAGAGAGAGCGAAAGAGATTGATTCCCAAGCAGGAGCCATGCTTTCAGTGCAGAGCCCGAGGCACTGCTCAATCCCACAGACTGTGAGATCATGACCTGAGCTGAAATCAAGAGTTGAACACTTAGCCAACTGAGCCACCCAGGAGCCACCCCCAAGTTATTTTTAAATATCCTGAAATATTAATACTCTGGTTATCAAGAGTATATCAACTTAGTGCTCAGTATGGTTCGAAACCTAATGATTTTTTTGAATTAAGTCAATTTACTTCTCCAACATACTGTGTTCTGATTTAAAATATTACTGCATGGCCTAGGTGGTAGATTATACAATTTTATTTGACAAGATAAGAAAGTGCTTTAAGTAGGGAAACAGTTAAAAAAACCAAAGTAGTATTTGAAACTATAGGAATAGTACAAGCCAAGTGAGCTTAGTGTCTTAAGAAAAGTCCTTTAAGACATGTATGTAAACGTTCATTAGCAATATCATTCATAGGAGCCCAAACCCAGAAACAACACAAATGTCCATCAACTAGTAAATGAATAAACAAAATGTGATATGTTATCTATTGCTATGTCCAAATCACCCCAAAATGCAATGGTTAGAAACAACAAAATGTTTATTTTCTCACTGTTCCTGTGGGTCAGGAATCTGGACCTTGCTTGAGTGGGACTCAGTCATCAGCATTTCTAAAGTTCTCTAGATAATTCCATTGTGCAGCCAAAGGTTGGGACCTCTGCCTTGGTTGAAAAGCAGTTGTCAAAGTTGAGGCCCAGGGAGATTTGGTAACTTACCCATGGTTACACAGCTTGTGGAAGTGTCAGAGTGTAGAGCTGGAGATGAGCACACAGATGTGGGCTGTGTGGGAGTGTCGATGTGACCCCATTTTCGGTCTCTCTCTACCACACTTCCTGGCCTTCTGGGGTCTTTCCTTGGCGTTCTCCAGCCTGCCACGCAGGCAAGGAGATGAGCCAGATCCTGCAAAATGTAATCCGACTTGCTCTGGATTTTAAGGAACTTATAAAATGAACATGACATATAAAAGATAATGAATATTTGCAGAAAAACTCTACAAAAGCACGTAGCTATTTTGTGACAGAGTGAAATCAGGCGATGGGTGTAGGTTCAATCAAGAAAGTCTTCTTTGGTAAGTGGTCAAGAAAGAGAATTGACATCTCTAAACATTCTTTCTCATGAAAATGTTATCTCCTTTCAACTTTTTTTTTCTCGAAACCCCAAAACCCCATGATTTCCTTTCAGCTTTTTTTTCTTGATAATGAAAAAGGCTTCTTCTTAAATTTCCTTCAACTAGACAAAATAGATCTAATTTTTAAAAATTGTAAAATAAGGAATTTTGCAAAGACTTGGCTTGAAATTTAGAATAATTAAATAGGTTTCCTTGAAGCCATCTTTCTTATTAACTTGCAAATTACTAGGAAGAATTATGTCTCATTTTCATTTAGTTCTCTCTATTAATTTTTCATATTGCTGAACAGATAACATTCATGTTATAAACCTTAATAGTTGCTGCTCCTAGGTTTCCCAAACACTTAGAAAGAAATAAGCCTTTTCAAGTGTGGTTTAAGCTGAAGAAGAGGAAATTTGACCCACAGTTTATCACTTAGCTCATTAGCATACTAATATGACTATAATTTGCATTTGACTAGGGGGTTGCTCTTTCACCCCTGTAATCTTGTTGGCAGAATATCACAGTTTGGGATCAATTTTTAAGACAAATTGTATGTCTACACTGGGGAAATAAGGTGGTGTTAATACAAGAAGCTTGGAAGTGAATTAATTGCTTTAGAAACAATCCCTTGTTGGCTTAGCCCCTTAGGTGGTGTTATTTGCACAGCTCTCGCAAATGCTAATGATCAATTCACATTGGCATTTAAACAAAATCAACCGTAAGACATTTCTCACACTTCCTAATGAATGATTCCTTTTTTCTTAGTCTCAAGTTACCTGGGTACTGTGATCTAGAATAGCTCCACTTTGATAAGTAAAAGTATGGCTGAGGCTTTCTAAGAGTTTTTTCAGATTAACTAGTTTAGAACAACACAACTCTTTTCTAAGCACCTATGCAAAACTTTTACTTTGATATGGATACCCATGGGAAGGAGATTAATGTGGAACTATATTGATGGCAGTCTTTCTGGTAATTGAGATTTTTATTATTAAAAAATGTAATTCAAAACTTTAAGTAATAACATGTTAAATATTCTGAAAATATTTAAGAAGGCCTGTACTAAAAAGCACACTCACTGTATAGAGAGGCAGGATATTTCTGCTATAGTAACGCCATTGTTTTCTGTATGTGCTATAGACTGAATGTTTGTTGTTCTCCCAAAATTCATAGGCTGAAACCTAATTCCCAATGTGATGCTATTTTGGAGATGGGGCCTTTGGGAGGGGATTTAGGTCATGAGAGCTCATGGGATTAATGACATAAAAGAAACCCCTGAGGACTGCCTTTCCCTTTCTGCCAAGTGAAGACACAGTGAGAAAACAGCCAGTCTATGAGCCACGAAGTAACTCCTTACCAAACACCAAATTTGCTGGTGCCTTGATCTAGGAGTTCCCAGCCTCCAAAACTCTGCGAAATAAATTTCTGTTCTTTAAGCTATCCGGTCTATGGTATTCTATTATAGTAGCCTGACTGGACTAAGACAGTATATGTACCAGGATAAGGATAAGGATAAAGGATATCAATATGGATATAGATATATAGATATATAATATGGTATATTAAAATATACATTTTACTGGACAATTATTTAATTAGTACAAATAATTTAATGATAGTAAATAATCGGCCGAGAGAAACATTTGTTTCTTTTTATGACACATCAAATACTCAGTAGGTCCCTCAGCCCAGCTGGTAAAACTGTCTTAATTAGATGAAAGAGTGTCCTTCTCAATGCCCCTACTATATACCTTGTCAACATGTTTGCATCAGATTGTTCTGTCATGGGACAAAGTGCTTAGTAGACTCCCTTACAATGGAGAAGGGACTCACAATATGTCTCAGGAGTCCAAAATAATTAATTGGTAGCAGTAGCATTTCTGGAATGCTGAAAAAAGGAGGTATGATTTTTGGTGGGCTGTGAGAACTTACTAAGAAGAGGAATATAAGAGAAAAGTGAGAGTATGTGTAAGGGAGTTTTTCTACGTTATATAACAGAGGAATGAAATTATTGGGGCAACAGGTGGGTGGATCTGTATCCTAACTGGATTATTACCAAAGTGAGGGAGGATAGCTATTCCTAGAAAGTTGCTCCAGGAATGTGACCTGACTTCTCTATGGGAGGGAAATGAAACTGCCTTCACTCTATCAACAGCACACCAACATCATTAAGAATCTATTATGAATGTGGCACTGGATTCTGGAGGATGGCAATAAATCCTCGGGGTGGATCTTGCCTTCAGCAGTTTGTGTAATATTTTATTTTTTAAACTGTGTAATGGGCACATGGATGCTTATTTTGTCAATCTCTAATATTTTGTATGCCCATAATATTTCAATTTATAAACATTAGAAGAGGTAAAAAGAAAGCTGAAAAATTACACAGTGAAATGCTTAATAGTATTTATTGGGATTACATATGGATGAAAATTTCTTCTTTATATTCTTCTGTATTTTCCAAAATAAATACAATGTTTTTATTCAAAAATTTATAAACAAAAAAATTTTAAAAACTACATTACAGAGACATTTTATATAACATTATTACATTATGTTATATTGCAAAGGCCTTGAACAGTAATTGGCATATGTTAAAATCTCAATAAATATTTACTGAATGAGTGAATGAATGGATGAATGAATCAATGAGGCCTTAAGAATACAAACCAGCAGGGAGGAAAAGAAAGCTAGGATTGATACAGGCAGGCCAGTGCCTGAGGCAGATGATTCAATATGGTACAATGTACAGTGTCCATATTCCTGTTTCTAAGGAACAACTCAGGTACCATCAGATTCATTTTGGCAGGTGGGGTTGGGCAGAGGTAGAAATGTTAACCTGATGACGACTCTCCACCTTCAGCTAATATATTCCCTCCCTTCTTTTTCCTACCTACCTGTGTTGTTAAGATTCCATCATTCCTAGCACCTGAGCCTACTCATCACCATCTGTAGGACAAGCAGAAATGTCTATGTATATAACTTGGGTTGTGTCTCTACATAGAATAGATAAAAGTTATATGCACCAGTATTGTTTTAGTTTAGGCTACTATAACAAATACCATAGACCAGATGGCTTATAAACAAAAGATATGTATTTCTCACAGTTCTGGAGGCTGGAATTCCAAGATTAGAGTTTCAGCATGGTTGGATTCTGGTGAGAGCCCACTTCCGGGTTGCAGATGGCTGACTTTTCATTGTGTCCTCACATGGCAAAAAGAGGGTGAAAGATCTCTCTGGAGCCCCTTTTATAGAGGCACTAATCCCATTCATAAGGGCTCTACCCTTATGACCTAATTATCTTCCAAGGGCCCCACCTCCTAAACACAAGGGGTTAGGATTTCAACATAGAAACTTGGGCAGGTGGACACACAAACATTCAGTTCATAATAAGTATCAAACCCTAAAAATATCATCTCAAACATTTCAGAAAGCTAGGGCTGAGACACCATAGACCAATTACATAGTTTTAGTAATACATTCACTTGCTTTATAGGAGTCCATATTTGTATTTATGCCAAAGTTCTTACACACCCAAGCAGAATTATATACCATTTGGTGAGATTCTGCTTATTAAACTGACTAACAAGGTAATTACTTGGGCCTAGGCGATTTGAGGAAGATACAACAAGAATTTGCACAGAAAATAGCAGTAATCTTCTAAATACAGCCAAGTCAATTGTATCTGTCGTGCACTAACAGAAAGACTCCTGGGTTTTAGTAGATAGCCCACTATGTAATCATCCTGGCTGAATAGCCTCAGATACTTTGTTTTGAAGGGAGTGCAGAAATCCTGCAGGTTTAATTGCCAATAAATCAGCATGACCTCCACTCCCTGGCAGTCCTTTTTTACAATGATCTTTTCAACCAGAAAATGAAGAGATGGATTTTACAGTGTGTGCGTACTGCCTAGGGTGAGATAACAGAATTACACTTGCCGTTTTCTCCATTACAATCCATGCTAGATAATGAAGGACTCTATTAATGACATGTTCTATTTGCTTTTAGGTTATTTTCGTCTTGTATTATAGTTATTTCTTTTTGTTATTATGGAGAGCTGTCTTCCTTTTTTTAAAAGAACTCCTTCTATCATTTGTTAATTCAATATTTTATCATCACCAGAGATTTTGTTCCTTAGTTAATTCACAAGAATTTGCATTAAAATATTCTGGCTCACTCAACAGGCTATTCACAAACTGATTGAATTGGATGTTACTCTTAGCTGATTTTCAGATTTGTCTTAAAAAGTAGCTATTTTAAATTAATATTTCCTTCATGACTATAACTAATACAGAAATCTTAACATGCATTCCATACCCAGATGTAATATTAATCTGCAGCTTGTACTTTTGAACCGTTTGTACGTTCAAGTTTAATTTAATTTGAATGAGCAATATTTTGTGGTATATATTTATATTTTTAGATTTTATTGTATGAACACTATAAGAAAACATCAAAATTTAAAACTACTAAACAATAGGTTCCACTTCCTACTAAATTTTGGAGTGGCACTACTATATGTTCTGAATTTAGAGTGATGCTTTTCTTGCCTGAAAACAGGGAAGTGGACCAGAAGCTCTATCTAGCTCTAAGATCTCTGATGCAATCTACCTGGTCAGGAGGGCACCTTTTTTTTTTTTTTTTTTAACGTTTATTCGTTTTTGAGATAGAAAGAGACAGAGCGTGAGCAGGGGAAGGGCAGAGAGAGAGAGAGAGGGAGACACAGGGTCTGAAGCAGGGTCCAGGCTCTGAGCTGTCAGCCCGAGAGCCTGACATGGGGCTTGAGCCCATGAACCACGAGATCATGACATAAGCTGAAGTCAGACGCTTAACCGACCAAGCCACCCAGGCGTCCCTAGGAGGGCACCTTCTTGTGGGCTGTGTGCTGAACAATACTATCATGCTTTAAAGATACATTTAAAAGGTGTTTTAGGATTGAGAAGATTCTGAGATGTTGGCAGCAGTGACCTAATTTTTTAGGTCTCCACATAACAATCTCCACATAACAAAACATAGAGCCACTAGATAGCAAGACCAAAAATATTTACAATAAAATTAGGTGACAGAGTAACCCTAGAAAAAACAAAATACAAGGAAATGAAAACAAGCCACCAAAATCCACAAGCCCTGCCATTTGTGCAGCAGAATGCAGAGGAAAGCAACAGGGCCTCTAATGAACCTGAAAACAGAGCAGAGAAAAATAGCCAATAAATATCTACTGGAAAGTGCAAAAGACTGATTTGAGAAAAGCAGCTGAAATTGGGAGGTAGTTCCCTTACTCCAATGGCAGATGAATGCAAGAGGTCTCCAGTAATGATGGAAGGGACTAGAACATTTTGGTGTCAGTGAACTCATGCAGCTGGCCGGCCAGGGGTCCCTTCCACAATAGAGCCTGACCTGGACTCCTAAGATTAGACTCAAAATTGATTAGGACAAAGATAATAGAAACAAAGGAAAGAGAAGAGCCATAGCCAGAAATCTCAGAAATCTCAGAATTAACTGTAAAGAGTTAATGGAAATAAAAGAGGGAGCTCTGTGAAGTTAGCCAAGCTACCCTAAACCATACCACCTCCTTAAAATTCAGAAAAACTCTTTTCACATAAAAGTGGGCAATGTATCAGCTACTATATGAAAAAAAAGTGAATAAGAAGCACAATGATATCACTTCAGACAGTGAAAGCACATCAGAAACATTTGTCCACAGAATACATCAGGTCTATAACCTTTTAATTTCAAAATAATCTGGAAGATATTAAGAAAAGTAATCTGAAAGATGTCAAGACATGAAAAGAAAAACTATATATCAGATTTTATTGTAAACTCAGAAATGACATGATAGAACTTAGAGACTAACAATAAAAGAAAAATCATTTCAGAAATGAAGTCTTGAGGGCACCTGGGTGGTTTAGTCGGTTAAGTGGCCAACTCAGGTCATGATCTCATGGTTCATGGGTTCGAGCCCCACATCGGGCTCTGTGCTGACAGCTCAGAGCCTGGAGCCTGCTTTGGATTCCATGTGTCTCTCTCTCTCCACCCCTCCCCAGCTTGCATTTTCTCTCTCTCTCAAAAATAAACAAATAAAAATTAAAAAAAAAGAAATGAAGTCAACTGAAAAGAACACAAGAGAACATGCAAATAATATCTTTTTTTTTTTTTAAATAAGATCCACACCCAGCGTGGGACTTGAACTCATGATGATCAAGAGTCCCAAGATCCCAAATGTTCTACTGACTGAACCAGCCAGGCACCTCAACAAATAATATCTTAGGAAAAAGCTGAAAAGAATAAGAATTTTAAAAATGAAAAAGAAGTTAACAAAGATAGAAACAAAGAGAAAGTGACAAATTAAAGGGAAAGAAGATCCAACATAGATAATAGGAAGTCCTCAAAAAAATCAAATTCAGGGAACAAAACAAATACTAAAAAAACATTAATTCAAGAAAACTTTCCTGAAACAAAAAGAAAAAGTAATGTAAATTACATATGGAACGAGTACACTATGTATCTGAGAATATTCACCCAGAACACAAAAATCAAGACATAATTTAGTAAAATTATTGGACTTTATAAAAAAAGAGGGGGGGCGTTTTAGGCATCTGGGCAAAGGAATGTGTAATTTATATGCCAGACACAGTTGTATTATCATCAGTCTTGTCAACACTTGAATGCCAGACATAAATGGAGTTAACATATTTAAGCACTCAAAGACATCAAATGTAAACAAGGATATATTTAGCAATGAGGCACCTGGGTGGTTCAGTCAGTTCAGCGTCCAACTTGGGCTCAGGTCATGATCTCATGGTTCATCAGTTCAAGACCTGTGTCGGGCTCTGTGCTGACAGCTCAGAGCCTGGAGCCTGCTTTGGATTTTGTGTCTCCCTCTCTCTATGCCCTCCCCCCAAAATAAATAAAGATTAAAACTGACCATCAGGTATAAAAAGCACAAACAAATGTTTGTCAACATGCAAGAACTGAGGGAATATTGCTCTCATTTTTCTCTCTGAGGAGTCTACTAGGGATCAGGCTTTAAACAACCAAAAAGACTAGAGAAACATTGATATCAGGCCTGTTCATGAGCTTTAAATGTATAATTATGTGTAGGACTAAGACTAAATAAAGGTTAAAAGGAGAGTATGGTATGTAATGTTTCTCTAACTATGTAGATACAGTGTAACTATTAAAAGTGAAAGGAAAAAAAACAGAGGAGAATGGGAGAGGAATATGTGAAAAAATTCTGTCCTCAGCAATTGCATGTGCATTTTTCTGAGCCTGTGATGTATATAACACAGGATGAAGTAAATGGCAATTCTGGGATATTCAAGTTGTATGTTACCCTCTGCCCTTGAGAACCAGGATTTTCCAGTGTAGAAAGCTACAGAAGGAATTAAATAAAAAACCTGTAGTCCCAAATTTGACTTGGAAATGTCAATATTAGAGGTTTATGTTTAAAATGTATGTTTCTCTGTATCTGTGTGTTAACATAACAATAACAAGGTTTTTACAAGGAGATTTTCTTTTTTAATTTTCATATCTCTTGTTCACTAAAGAGGCCTAGAAACAATGACTAATCCTGTAGCTATGAGCATCCTTAGGAGGCAGATTGTGGTCTTGAAATACCACGATGCCATTTCTCCTTGAAAGAAATCTGAGCTTCTTGGGGGAAATGGGTGATTGGTTTTCTAGGGCTTCTGTCACAAAGTACCATAAACTGGGTAGCTGGAACAACAGAAATTTATTGTCTCACAGTTCTGGAGGCTAGAAATCCAAAATTAAAGTATTGGCAGGGTTGGCTTCTTTTGAGGGAGGGTCAAGAGGGAAGGCTCTGTTCCAGGCCTCTCTTCTTAGCTTGTAGATGGCCATCTTTTCCTTAAGTTTCTTCACAATGTCTTTTTTCTATACGTATCTTTGTATTCCCTTTTCTTTATGAGGATATCAGTTATATTGGACTAAGGACCACTCTAATGACCTTAATTTAACTTAATTACCCCTGTAAACATGCTTTCTCCAAATAAAGTCATATTCAGAGATACTGGGGTGTAGGACGTTAACATATACATTTTGAAGATCTAATTCAACCATATCTGGTGGTAAATATATAAAATGAACTTTAAATACCTTGTTACACTAAACAATGAGGAAGTTTATTAAGATTTACCAGGATCATGTCCAAAGGCCCAGAAGCCAACCTAAAGAGGCTCCCACTGGCCAAAGAAAAGGTAAGAAAATTACAACTTGAGCTTCAAAGTTGATTATATATATAATATATATAATTTATATAGTTTATATATAATTATGCATATTATTGTATGCCATTAATATTTACATATAATTTATATGTAATTGTACATATTACAGATTATTAATATGTTATATATTTATATATAAAAAATTGGTCTCCTTTAGAGGATGATAGGGAACTAATTCCTTATCTTGAGAACTGCTGATGTAAAAGAATCAACTATTTATTCTACCTTTCCTATATGAACAATGCCATTGTGTTACTAAATAGTAAACAAGGGTAAGCATCTTTTTATAAAAGTATTCCAACTAATAATTGAAAAAGAAATGATAAAAAATGATAGCACCATTTTTCAGCCCTTAGCAAATTAATGGTTATGGGCACGGAGCATCAACATCTGCTGGCACCACGAAAAGGGAGACAATACAACACGTGCCTCCAGTGAAAGAAGACCATTGCCCATATCTTAGTCCATTCAGGCTGCTGTAACAAAATGCCACAGACATCTGCTGACCTAAAACAGCAGAAACGTATTGCTCACAGCTGTGGAGTCTAGAAGTCTGTGATCAGGATGCCAGCATAGTTGGGTGAGGGCCCTTTTTTGGGTCACAGACTTAATTCTTGTCTCTTCATATGGTGGAAGAGTGAGCTTTGTGGGATCTCTTTTATAAAAGCACTGATTCCATTCATGAGGGGATCTCTCTCATTACCTAATAGTCTCCTAGAGGGCCCACCTATTAATACCATCACCTTTGGGGGTTAGAATTTCAAAATACAAATTTAGAAGGGACACAAACATTCAGACCATAGCACCTAGTCTTCCCAAAGGGACCAAACATGAACCTGATCATGCCTCCAGGTCCAGCTGCCAATGCAGGAAAAAAGGGGACAGAGAAGCTTGTTGAGCTTCACTGTGGGTGCACAGTCAACAACATTTAGAGTGTAGGAGAGCGTGAGGATTGGGTCGTCTGGATTCCTCAATAGATAGGATGTAAAGGAAAGCATTGGAGGAGGAACTTCTACATTAAGAGACTTAAAAGAAAAAAGTTTCTTAACAGACAATACTAAACAGTAGTCTAGGGTTACACACTTGGATGTCTTATTACACTTGGGTAATACAAACATAAAGCAAGGATTGCTTTAATATTCTGAATAGTGCTGGGGCACCTGGGTGGCTCAGTCAGTTAAGTGTTCCACTTTGGCTCAGGTCATGATTTCACCGTTTGTGGGTTTGAGCCCCACATCAGACTCCCCGCTGTGCAGAGCTGCTTAAGATTGTCGCTCTTTCTGCCCCTCCCCTGCTCATTCTCTCTCTCAAAATAAAATAAAATAAAATACTCCAAATAGTGGTTACTTGTGTCGAGACAGGAAGTTATCATTGGAGTGGGTATGTGGAGGGGCTCCTGGGTAGGGCCTAGGGTTGGCAGAGTTCTATTTCCTGGCCTGGATAATGGGTATAAAAGTGTCTGCCTTAATGACTCATTAAGCTATTTGTGTTGTGTGTTTTTCTGTACCTGTTTGTTTTTCAGTAAAAAAGTTTGTCTTTTTTGTTTGTTTGTGTTGTTTTAAGAGCTGTGCAAAAACAAACAGCTTTACAAGAGACCCATGCTATATGCTTCTTTCATTCTAGGACACTTGTTGGTGTCTTCCAAAAGTGCTAGTGTGACCCCATTTCTCATTAAATTCAGCAAAGCCTGCTCTTGGGATAATAGGCAAACTCATTTCTATCCTCAACCTGACTTAAGGACAGGATAGGAAGAAAGCAAGTGAGATATCAGCAAACTAGAAAAGAAAAATGTTTTGCCATCCAAGCATATTCCTGCAAAAAAAAATAATATTAAGCAAAACTGGGAAAGCATAGGTAAGGATATGGCAACATTAGTATAGTAGTATCATAAAACCTCTGAGAAGCTACAGAATCCCTCACTGTCCAGATTTATAGCTATACTTCATTCAGATTAGACAAAGTGGCTTTTATCCATTTGATGCATTGATCTTTTCTAAGCTCCTTTTTTTAAAGCTACCTAGAGATCAGTCTGCAACCCAAATCAATCTTTAAGTTATCAGCAAGATCTCTCTGAAAGCTAACTTTCTTGAAATATTCATTAAAGCAAAGAACTGGAGTCCACTGTAGGAGCAATAACACATTCCCTGCAATGAGTGAAAATAGGGTTATGGGATCTGTATCAGACAATCTGCAAGTATTTATTGAGCACAGGTATTTCTATAGAGTCTCAATTTCAAATATAGGGTCCAAGCCCTAAATATATGGTCACCATACCTACTTTATAAAATCATTCTTCCTTTTTCTTTTTCTACTCTTAATGAAAACAGTGCTACACTTATGGATAGATCTGACAGCTGGATTTAACTTATTCTTTTTTTTTAATGTTTATTTTTTAGAGAGACAGAGCACGAATGGGGGAGGGACAGAGAGGGAGACACAGAATTCGAAGCAGGCTCCAGGTTCTGAGCTGTCAGAACAGAGCCCAACATGCGGCTCGAACTCATAAACCGAAACATGAGATCATGACCTGAGCTGAAGTCGGATTCTTAATAGACTGAGCCACCCAGGTGCCCCCGATTTTACTTATTCTTAAAATTTTAAATTGTTGGAACCAGCCCACAAGGTTTGGAAACTATGCCCCAAGGTGCCACGTGGAGCAGGGGGTTAGCAAGCAGGCAGTTTTAAATCCTGGCAAATATTTAAGGCCCATCTCAGCATCATCTCTCTGCTCTCCAAGCCCCTTGAAAGCTTTATAGACTGAATCACATAACCTAGCTTTTACTAAATTGCCTCTGTTATATATTGTTCTCCGACTACATTATGCTTATTAACTTTGTATCCTTATCTGGTTACAAAGCATCCTGAAGGCAGCAATTATGTCTTAAGACTTTCTTGCATTCTCCACTGCATATAGAAAACACTCAGTACTCACTGATCTCTTTGATTGATCCTTTAATCTGTCCATTTATTCAGTCAACAATATTTACTGACAACCAACTACATGCTGGGGTTATAGCTATGAGTAAGTTGTACTCTTGTGTTACTTCCATTTTAATAGTTGGAATAAGGGGAAAAACCCCAGGATACATCTTTTCCCCCCAAACTATGGACTCCCAAATGACTGACTTTCCCACAGGTGCTAAGCCACCCTTTTTCCAAAGAGAATTCCCAGCCCATTCTGCTTAGTAGCAGGCAAATTAAAAGAAAAGAAAAAACAAAACAGGTTCAGCAGGTATGAATTCTTTCTGATTGCTCTCCCTTTCAGTGAGGTGCATTCTTCAAAAAGTCAAGTAGAACCTTTCAAAATCCTGGAATGGGAGGGGATTCACATAGTTTCCCTTTGACTCTTGTACTTCTCCCCATTAGTCTCCCTCAGACATACACTCTTATGTATGTGTGTGTGTGTGTATGTAGATGCACATGTGTGTATGTGTGTACAGAAATGTACCTGTGTGTATATGTATGTGTACATATGTGTTTATACATAATGTTTGTCTCACCTCTTCATAGTGTTTTTAGGGAGATTTTTATTTGTAAATCAGTAGTCACCCTTGTGTTCTTTCCCCTCTAGAGAGATTTCTCAAAGACAGGATGGTGCCAAAGCTGTAAACCTCTGCCTTTGTGATTCTCTTTTTGATGTTGGAGCTCTCTCACCACCTGCTCTTTTTGTCTAAGCAATTCCCAAGCTTCTAAAAGCCTGGGAATTTGCTCCTTCTTAACCATTGTTATTTATTTCATTAATAGTGTCGAAGTAGCAAATCTTAGAGGGCTGTGACATTGATCCTCAAAGTAAGTGTTTTCCTGATTTTATTTGTTTTGACAAAATAATCTTTGACAGATAGGAAAACTAAATACATTTGCCCCAAATTGCCCCAGATTTATAATATATATAGTATAAAAATGATAAATCTCTGCTCTTAAAAAATCATAGTGCAAATTGGTGCAACATTGCAGATAAAATTAAAAATCAATTAGGGGCACCTGGCTGGCTCAGTCGGTAGAGCATGTGACTCTTGATCTCAGGGTTGTGGATTCCAGCTACACGTTGGATGTAGAGATAACCTAAATATAGAATCTTTAAAAAAATCAACTAATTGATAGATATATGGCTATGGTACTTTCTGAATGAGGAAAAAAGTGAAAATGTCACAGGGTCTGCTCTCAATAGACGTAAAATTACCCTTGCCTCCCAGTGTTGCTACCAGGCCAACATATAGTAAGCACAATAATACTTGTTGAATAAATGAATTAAATTCATTTTTATCCACCACTCCCAGATCCCTAATACTTAAAGAGTGGATTATCTATGAAGATAAGGAAACATGTTATTACTATAAATAATAGGATTATAACAAATCATACATCATTTAAAAATAGTATTGCTATGGTCAAAATTCGGTGCTTTAAGTGAGGGCTTATAAATAATTGTTCCCCCACTTTTTGTACATCATTTGAGTAATCCGATTATGAACAGATGGGAAGATAAAAGTTTCCCCAAAAGGATTAAGGAGTCTTTTTCCTGGGAAATGCACAAGCATTCTACGTACTTCCAAGGTTTATTATAGGTGATCCGTCCTTAATACCCAAAGAACTTCGGTCATAGGTGCTACTGCTCCATGTTGGGGCTGAGTGTCTTTGAAGTAATGTGAATTAATGGGTTTTCATGTGGGGTGATTGTTTTTATTTGTCCAAGTACAAAGGGCACGTGGGAAGCAGATGGCTGTCATTTGGCACAGAATGGCTCCAGACGATTGTCCTTTTCCTTAGCTGAGCTCTGAGGAAGCTCAAACTAAGTTGGACATTGGTGAAACTTATGGATTACTGTGGAGAGAGAGTGTTTCCTGTGTGTACTCTGACCTGAACTTTATGCTGCAGGATCTCCTTGTATAGGCTTGTTTACCTCACAGGAATCTTTTGAAACGATTCATCGTCCTCAAGGACCAGGACGCCTGGGTGGCTCAGCCCATTAAGCGTCCGACTTTGGCTCAGGTCATGATCTCACGGTTCATGGGTTTGAGCCCCTCATCGGGCTCTGTGCTGACAGCTAGCTCAGAGCCTGGAGCCTGTCTTTGGGTTCTGTGTCTCCCTCTCTCTCTGACCCTCCCCTGCTCACGCACTCTCTCTCTCTCTCTCTCAAAAATAAATAAAACACTAAAAAAAAATTCAAAGTCCTCAAGGACTAAAGGATTCTGGTCAAATGAATACAGTTCATGTCTCTTTTCCATACCAGAAATGACAGAGAAAATATTGAAATTCCTTAGGTTTCCTCTGTATTCTTACAAACAGAACAACAGTAATGTAGTGACCTTCTAGAGCCTTAGGTTGAGTTAAACAGATGGTCTTATCAAAGCAGTTTCTCTAAGAGTGGATCATTTGGGTGAAAGGGCTGGGACTTGTGTTAGACAGCCAACTGAGTATTTCCTTAAAGATATGATCGCCTACAACCCTCAAAGTAAGTATAGAACAATTAATTCAATTACTGTGTTGCTACTGACCTATGAATTCAAGCTATAATTTTCTCATATAACATATTTTAAACAGGTAGCTTGCCTATTTCCACAATCCACAAAGCTACAGTATTCTTTCTAACTTGTCTACCAGGTGAGTGGAAGAATTTGAAACCTGACCAAGTCTCCAGATGGGATACATACTGTACATTGACTACTGACACGTATCAGAGGTCACTAAATAACAGTGTGAATCAAAAGTGTGTGACTTAAGGGGCGCCTGGGTGGCTCAGTCGGGTAAGCATCCGACTCTTGATTTTGGCTCCGATCATGATCTCATGGTTCGTGAGTTCAAGCCCCGTATCCGGCTCTGTGCTGGTGGTACAGAGCCTTCTTGGAATTCTCTCTTCCCCTCCCCTACTCATGCTTGCTCTCTCTCTCAAAATAAATAAACTTAAAAATTTTTTTAAAGTGTGTAACTTAAGAAACAAGTCTGTATGCATATTTACATTAATAGATCTCTGTATATCTACCCCTAGTTCTTGACCTATGCTGAGTCATATCTTCATTCATTTATTTAACAAATATTTATCAAGCTCCTACTGTGTGTGGGGCTCTGATGTAGGGACTGGGAACGTGATAGTGACTGAAACAGATAAACATTGTGAAGCTTGCACACTGGTGCATTTAAGCATAATGATTCAGTGTATGAGCCACATTCACCAAATTTAATTTCTAAGATTGCACTAACTGACCCATTTTATTTTACCCTGTCTCTCAGCATTCTGGGCTCTTGCTCTTAATGGCCCTTCACTCTTTTTTGAATGCTTTAGTTTGGCACATTGACTGACAACATTTCACTTTGTTTTTAGTATTCCAAAACCTGTCTTTCCCTTCAGGTGTGTCTTCCCTGAGAAACAAATGACCTAGTGATTAGCCTCCTGGCTTACAACTCCCAAAGCCTACCATATTTCTGTACAGCTCAAATCAGAGGTGGCTTGAGTCATGAAGAGATACCAGACAATACACCTGTGCTTTGTTTAAGCTGCAGAGTGTATGATTCTGCACAATAAGGAGTATTTCTGAGCCTAGCTTCTGGTTGGCCCAGTGGAAACTGAAGATAAAAAAGGGTGGTACCAAGGCAAAAGTAAAAAGCACTTAAAGATGACTTCTACCAGCCTAATCTCCTGTTTTCTTTCCTTCTTTATACTTAGTAAACATTTCCTACCTTTTTACATACTCCTTTAGTCATTTTAGAGGCCAATAAAAGGGAATGTCCCTTCTCTGACCTATCCATCCTGCTCTCATAGAAGGGAGTCCTGGCTGCAGCAGCTAGAGGCCTGATCCCTAAGAGCTACTAGGAGTGGGAGAAAGTGCTTAGGATTTCCTTCCCTGCTCACTTAACTCTAAGTCTTCATTCACTATGCTATGCCTGAAGCCTCCAAGATTCCAATATCTAGAGCACCTGCCCACAGGCCTGAGTTTCTGTGTGATAGTGGTAACTAGCATTGGTTGAGTGCTTACTATAAGCTAGGCTCACACTGAGTACTTTACATGTAGTGTCCTACTCAGTCCTCCCAACCTGATGAGATAGAAACTGTTGTTACCACACAGCAAGTTCTGAGTGGACATTTCTTTTAATGCTGGGCAGGTATACAGCACAGAGTTTCGGTTCTGGGGGCTGAGGTTCGAGAGAGAGAAAGTGTTTTATATTGGTTATGTATTGCTGTGTACCCTCAAAAGTTACCCCAAATTTAGCAGCTTGAAACAGCACACTGTTACTCTCTCACAGTTTCTGAGGGTCAGGAGCCTGGGGGTACCTTAGCTGTATGGTTGTGGCTTAGAGTATCGTGAGGTTGCCCTCTAGGTGTCAGCCAGGGTTGCAGGCATCTGAAGGCTTGAGTGGGACTAGAGGATCTGCTTCCAAGATGGCTGATGTACATGGCTCTTGGCAGAAGCCTCAGTTCCTTACTGACTTTTGGCAGGAGACCTCAGTTCTTTGCATCTTCAGTCTCTCCACATGGCTGCCACAAGCCATGGTAGCTGGCATCCTCCAGAAAGACGAATCCAAGAGAGAGCAAGGCAGAAGTCACAATGTCTTTTATAACCTAGCCTCGGAAGTGATATTCCATTGCTTCTGCCATGTTCTATCCATCACATAGACCAACTCTGATATAATATAGGAGAGAACTACAGGAGGGCATGCATACCTAGAGGTGTGGATCATTGGAGGATCATCTTGGGGTCCATCTGGGGATTATTAAAACCAATTGGGGATAATTATATCAGTTGTTATTTTACCAGAAGTTAGGTTGATAACACTGTCAGCCTGGCCATGTCAAGGTTTTTTGATTCCTGTTTTATAGACGTTGGGAACCTAGATATTTGCTCAAGGTAATACTACTATTGTGGAAGAGAAAAAGATTCTAATGAATGCTGTGAGACTGTAGAGGTCACTCTCACAACCAGAACTCTATAGGGCCCTATCCTCAAAGGGCAGGCCATACATATGCTCATAGTTCCTTTTAGCCACCAGTCCAAACCCAAGGAATAAGGTAGGGGGAGCTAAGACAGAAAATAGAGTGCAGCCTGAGTCCTTGCTACTCAAGATTCCCTCCAGGATATATATGGCAAGGCATCCTAGAAAAATGGGAGGTAAATATATGGTTAAATCAGAAGAATACTCAGGACCAGAGATAGAATGAGGGCATTAAAGAAAGGGATCTCCTGCCTCTGATGGGCTGATTGAGGGTTTTCATTTCCTAATATGTGTGAAAGTGACATAAGTAATCTGGTATTGGTAAAAAAAGTACTGCAAGAATGCTTTTCATTAATGCTGAATAATTAACACAATTAAAGGAAAAGATACAGACACTTGCCTTGGCAAAGTATAAGGAGCACAAATTAGAGTCATTAATGTGAATTGTTTGCTATTTGTGTTTGGCTAATATAATCACATTCAGGAATAAATGCAAGGAAATCATGGGCTCTGAAGGACAGATATGAGACTCTAAGAAATTCTTTTACTGGATATTTCTCTTGGGACTGCCTCTGCCCTACCTTCTCCTTCCAAAAACTAAGTAAGAAGTAGCTAGCTATTCCTCTTGAAAAATGATGTTTGCCCTAGAGATCCCATAGAAAGCTGACCCAGAAGGGTACAGTCATCCAACAATTCTGTTAAAGATGATGCCAAATTAAGCAGCTCGTGTGTGTCTTCCTCTTCTGCAAAGCCTTACTCGATTTTGCCATGGTAGTCCAAGTACTCCCTGTACCTCTTACCTCACTTTGGGTGAACACAAGTCCCGCTTCAGGTGAGCCCCACTTCTCTCTTTCTCTCTGCGCCTTATAGGATTCTCTCTCTCTCTCTCTCTGCCCCTCACTCATGCCCTCTCTCTGTGTCAAGAAAGAAAGAAAGAAAAGAAAAGAAAGAAAGAAAGAAAGAAAGAAAGAAAGAAAGAAAGAAAGAAAGAAAAGAAAAGAAAAGAAAAGAAAAGAAAAGATGGAACACTAGGAGAGGACAGGCCCTAGGGAAAGGAAGGTTGTACTACCCTAGGGGTTGTTGGGGAACTCTTCCCAGTTAGATTCTCAGTGACCTGACTCCTTGAACCTCTTTCCTCCTTCCAATAGGTCTGAAAACTCCAGCTTTCTTTCTTTTCCTTTCTGACCTATTCACACTTACTATACTTCTTGGTTCTCATTTTCCTCCAAGAGTGGATGTGGAATGTGATGCATGCCTGTCTTGCTTTGCACTGAGATAAGTATGCAAGCCCTTTCAATTTTAGGGGCTTTATTGGGGGCACCATGGGGAAACAGAAGGGAATAAAAAAAATAACAACATGAAGAAGTTATGAAGTCTCTGAAAACCTTACACAGCATTTAGCTTTATCCTTATCTGGTACCCAGAAGTGTAGATGGATCCTTTTCTGCCCCTATGGGTGGAGCTCTCATCAGAACTCCTCCTTCCTGCACCTCTTCCCTTATCTTGTTCCCACAGACTCCTTCCTCCTTTGCCGAAGATCTCTCTTTCAAGATGTGTAAGTACAGTTTGGGTGTAGACACATAGACGTTCAAGTGCTCCCAGGTCCAAGAAATCATTTACTGTCAGCGTCCTTCTAAAACATCTCTCTCAGTGCCTCCCTCTTGCCACCTCAGGAGCTAAAAGCATAAAAACTGCAGATGAGGAGAACGGACATGGGGAAGTGGCAGAGCTAGAGACTTTGGGAAGGCACCAAAGATATATCACACTTACTTTGTCATTTTGCTGAGCGCTGTTGGTAGCTGGTTTGAGTGCTTCTGGCCATCATCTCCAGGTGAAGCATTTAATAGGCTGCTCTAAGGGGGTGTTCTCTGTAAATGTGAATCTTGACACTTGCAGATGTTAAGGAGGGTGAACTAGATGAATCTTATCTGACATAACCAGGAAGCCAGTGCTTTGTGGGACAGACCAGTTACCACAACCTGATAGTATCACATACAAGGACAAAACTTGGCAGCCTTGGTTTGCTAAATGGGCATCAAAAATACTAGTCATTTTTCATAGTAGAAGAGAGAGTACATCCGAAGTCAACTTTTAAAAATGTCTCTAACTCTTGAGGTGCCTGGGTGGCTCAATTAAGCTTCTGACTCTTGATTTCTCCTCAGGTCATGATCTCAGTTTGTGAGTTTGAGCCCTGTGTTGGGATCTGTGCTAACAGTGTAGAGCCTGCATGAGATTCTCTCTCTCCTCTTCTTTCTCTTCCCCTCCCCTACTCACACTCTCTGTCTGTCTCTGTCTCTGTCTTTCTCTCAAAACAATAAAAAAAAAATTAAAAACATCCCCAACCGTAGGTGTGCTTAATGCCTTCAACATTAAGAAGGTCAACAAAGAGTGCAAATTGGAAAGTGAATATTAATGTTATTTCAAAGGACTCAGAAGTGGTTAGGTAACTCACTTAGGTATAACTTATTAGTAGTTAAGTCTTTAGTGATATGAAATACACTTTATGTGACAAACCTCTTGAAAGTCACTCATACAGCTTAAGTTCTCATTTGTGTTTGAATAACATGGTCATAGTGGTAAGTGTCTCTCGGCATCATCAATGATAACTGAGACTGGTCTCCTTAGTACTCGTGATTTCTTGGCCCTCTCCATGAGGGCAATTATACCCTACATCCAGGCATAGGAGAAGAAACAAAGGCAGGTTCAGGGACCAAAAGTATTCATGATAATGGATAAAGTAATTTAAAGCATATATATATATATATATATATATATATATATATAAGTAATTCTATATCTTTAAAGTTATTTAATATGGGGCATACTTTTATGAGATAAAACTTCTATATGGTGTATATACTTAAAAAGTTGATGTTATTTTGAAAAATAAAAAACTCTACATTGGAGAAGGCAGCTGATGACATAATTGTTTGCAGAAGTTAAAAAAAAAGAAAAAAAAGGTAAAAAAAGAAAACCCATTGGAGAATTTTGAGAAACTCCAGATGGATTTGAACTTGTTGATGGAGGCAGAGCAACAATACGACAGATTAGATCTGACTCAAGGATCCATAATTTTCAAAAGGAAATTTGAAATTATCAGATAAGCTGAATTTGATGAAAGAAGGAAAAACCTCTAGAATTTATAATTTTCTGTCCATGGGTTTTGAAGAACTATTTACAAATGTGGAACAGCCCTAAGGGTAAAGTGGGGGCAATGAACTTGTTACCCTGTCCAAGACAGCTGGGCCTCCTGTTCTTATCCAGCCACATGGAAATGGTTATGGTTCCCTGGATACTCCATGCTGTGACTTCTCCCCCCCACCTTCCCTTCCCACTATTATCAACCCTTTTGGGTTCTCATAGTACTGTATATACTTTCCTTCTGTGGCAATTAACACAGTTTGTAATTAATTAATTTATTTGAAAATTTGATTGCCTGACTTCATCATACTTCAAATTTCAAGAATAGGGACTATGACTGTTTTGTTCAGAATTGTCTCTCTACCTAGTGCAAGGTATCTGGTAGTAATCAGTAAATATTTTTGAACAAATGAGCCTTAGCACATGTTTTTTTGTTTTGTTTTGTTTTGTTTTGTTTTCTTTTCTCTGCCTGGAATGTCTTCCCTCTTCCTGTTTGGCTGGTGATCTTATATTTATGTTTTCCAAAACCCACCCTGTATCATGACTCCAAAATACTGTTCCTATAGAGGAAATTATGGCCTCCTTTCTCTGTACATCTTCTAAGCATCTGGATTGCTGTACTCACAACACTGTCCTGCAATTGTTTTTTACATGGCTCCCTTGACAGTTAGACTGTGAGCTCCTTGAATCCAGTAACTGGGTCTTATTCATCTTTTTATTCCAAATATCTAGTGGCAGATGCTCATAGATATTTGGAAATTGAAGTAATAGTGAAGCTTATGTTTTCTAGCCACCTCAACAAAGGAGAAGTTGTTTTAGGGGCAGTGGTGAGCTGTAGGTCAACAGTTCAGTGAAGGTGCAGGACACCAACGATGAACCCCGGTAACACTGGTGTTGTTTTCACTTATTTAAGAGACTTACTGCTTTTCTCCCTCACTCTTGTGGCCCAAATGGAGCTTCCCAGGCCACTGTCTATGATACAAGTCAAGACTCAAAGATTCTCTCTAGACTTTTTTCTTCTAGTAGCTGAATAATAGACAGCAGTTCTTTCCTCTCTGTTGATACTAATGTCAAGATATGAGCACAAGTCATTCCCGACTACTTGGAGAATGTAGCCATCCCTAGAGAGAGTCCTGCAAGGATCAAGTGTCTAGTTCTAGTAAGATTTAGGCATCCCTATCCTTTCAGCGGTTTGGTTTTATAAGTAAGTACACTCCCTTTTGGACTAAACTAGTAAAGTTGTAAAACTTAACTAGCAGGCAGAGCTCAGCTCTCTACCACTGTTGGTTTTCTTTCCCAGTTCTTCCCCCAGCTTCTCCTCTAGAGACTTCTTGAACAAATAATAAAGAATATCTGTGAGATAACAAATATATATATATATATATATATATATATATATATATATATATATATATATATATTAATCTCTGCACCCAGTTCCTAGCACAGAATTCCTAAAACCCTTGTAATTTCCTAAGTGATAAGAATAGAAGGAATACCCTTTGTTCTAATATGTGGTCTTTGATCCCCATTCTTGACAAAGAGTTCCTAAATCCTTTGGAATTTCCTGGGTGACAGCACTAATTCTGGTGGGCTCCTGGATGGGGGCTGGTCACCAGAAAGACTAAGCCATGATTAGAATCCTGGAATTTTCAGCCCTACCTCCCATTCTCCAGAGAAGGGAAAGGGACTGGAAAGGAGTTAATGATTGATCATGTGTATGTGTTGAAGCCTCCATAAAATCCCAAAAGTATGGCATTCTGAAAGCTTCCAGGTCAGTGAACACATCCATGTACAACCCAATTCCATGGGGACAGCAGCTCCTATTCTGAGGACCCTCCCAGATCTTGCCCTGTGAATAGCCCTGCCTATTCATCTGTATCCTTTATTATATCCTTTAATAAACAAATAATGTGAGTAAGTGTTTTCCTGAGTTCTGTTAGCCACTCTAGCAAATGATTGAATCCACTGGGAGGAGGCCATGGGATTCTTCAGTTTGTAGCCAAGTCAGACAAAAGTTGTGGGCAACCTGGGGACCTACTACTTGTGATTGGCATCTGAGGGGGGGCAGTCTTGTGGGATTGAGCCCTCCACCCGTGGGGTCTCAGGCTATCTCCAAGTAGATAGTGTCAAGACTGAGTTAAATTGTAGGGCACCCCGCTGGTGTCATAGAATTGCTTCTGGGAGGAAACAAACCCTGCATATCCGGCATCAGAACTATTATGAGCACAGTGGTTGGCTGAGTCAGTAGAGCTTGCCACTCTTGATCTTGGGGTTGTAGGTTTGAGCCCCATGTTGGGAATAGAGATCACTTAAAAATAAAACCATAAAAAAAAAAAAGAAGTGTTGTGAACATGGTAGTGGTGTGAGAGTAAAGAAGAAACACAGAAGGAAAGACTAGATTTTTTTTCTTAATATAATATCCATTTGGAAGACTTCTAGTTTTCAGATGACCTAATAAAGACGGTTATGCCCCCCTCATTCCCTTTGCTCTCAAAAATTGCCCTTAAACAACAAGAAAAACAAAAATAAGAAATACAGAGTTTATCTTTAATAAAACCAGGAGACAATTGTGACTCTGAACCAAAGAGGAAGAAGGTCAAAATAAAATCTCAGGACAGGGCCATGTTAAGGAGCTGATTCATTCCATCCAACTGCAGAAAGGCTCAGGAATTGGTGACTCCAAGTACCTGGAAGACAGAGGTGAGGCAAGAGAGTGCAATGGGGACTAATTAAGAGCATGTGAGGAACAGCTAGACCCGTAGGTTCCCATCAACTCTTCAAAGGGGCTAACTTTCGCGCACTCTCAGAGATGAGAGTAGGGTCTCTGGAGAAGCCAAACTATAAAGTCTGAGGAAATCAGATACAGAGGAGAGCTGGCAGTGAACACTAGAGTCTGAAAAAAGGGAAGTGAGGACCTCCGTGCCAAATTCTAATGGCACTTCTTCCCTGCCTTCTTCCCATAGGAGAAACTCAACGCTGTTGGAGAAGAGACCTGCCTATACTAAAATTTAGGAATACCAAATGAAAAAGTTGGCTAGCTACCTGCTTGTATTACAGTTCACCAGAAGATACCCCCCCTCAAATAAACAGCTTCCAAACAGCTTGTGAGTGTCTCATTTTAGTTATAAATGGATAGACATAGATCACTGGAGATCTGAGGAAAACCTCCAATATGGAGGTTAGAAACCAGAACAATAACAACTCAGGGACAAAACACCTTTCAGGGAGAGACAAAAAAATCATTCCAAGGGATTGAGGAAAAAGAATAACAACAGACTTCTTAACAACATTGAGAGCTAGCAGCTAAGGGAGTAATACTTGTAAAAGTTTGAGTAAGGGGCACCTGACTGGCTCAGTAGGTTAAATGTCCAGCTTCAGCTCAGGTCATGATCTTGCAGTTTGTGGGTTCGAGCCCTGTATCTGGCTCTGTGCTGACAGCTTGGAGCCTGGAGCCTGCTTCAGACTGTGTCTCCCTGTCTCTCTGCCCCACCCCTTCTTGCCCTCTGTCTCTGTCTCTATCTCTCTCAAAAATAAAATAAACATTAAAAAATAAATAAATAAAAGTCTGAGTAAAAAATTATGAGGCACCTGACTGGCTCAGTCAGTGGAGTATGAAACTCTTGATCTCGGAACCCTGAGTTTTAACCCTATGTTGGGTATAGAGATTACTTAAAAATAAAATCTTGGGGGGAAAAAAGTCTGAATAAAAGTTATTTTCAACCTAGAATAATACACCAACCCACCCAAACAAATCATTGGTTATGTGTGAGGATAGGATATTTGCATTTTCATACATGCAGAATCGCGAAAAGATATCCCTCTCACATATCCTTTCTCAAGAAATCACTAGATGATATATTCCACCAAATGAAAAAATAAACCAAGAAAGAACACAGTAGATCCAGAGAAGAGAGGAACGCAGGAATAAGGTAAAGAGCTTCTCCAGAGTTATGGCAAAATGAAGTCCCAGAAGGCCTCAGATAGACTAGGTGATGTGACAGGCCCCAGGAGTAACCCACGTAGGGGCTCCTGGGTGACTCAGTCAGTTGAGCATCCAACTCTTGAGACTTGATTTTTGGCTCAGGTCATGATCCCAGGGTTGTGGGATCAAGTGCCTGCATTGGGCTTGGCACTAAGCATGGAGCCTGCCTAAGATTCTCTCTCTCCCTCTGCCCCTCTCTCCTGCTCATGCTCTCTCAAATGAAAAAAATAAAACAAGAAGTAACCCTTATAAATTAAGTGCGATGGAGGGGTACATGAAGAGCCCTGTCAGGGCAGAACAAAATGGAGCTACTAGGATTATCTAATAGGCTTGGTCATGTAAGAATTTTTAGTGAGAAGCATTTTATAGAATTGTTGGTGGGTACAGAAACACAATTTGTTCAATGAAATCTGAGCAGATGACCAAACAGAGGCATTTATCAACTTCAGGACAATCTAAAAGGCATCCAAGAAAGAAAATACAGTCACGGTTCTGGATTCATCAGCAAACAGTACTTACAGTTATATTAATTAATACTAAATATGGATTTAGCCAAAAAATATGTTACAACTATGTTGGAGGGATGGAGGAAGGGGAATGGGAAGAGTAAGAGTGCTAATCACCTCACCTGCAATGAAAGGAAATCAATAGATAATATCTAACTCAATGACTAGAGAGGAACACATACAGAGAAACTTGGAGGCAAATAGAAACAACTATAAAAGCTGGAAATGATTGTGTCTGTAATATAGGATGGTGAGAGTAGGGCAGATGTGTGTGAAAATACTGTTGGTTTTTTTGTTACAAGCTTTTTGATACTACCTGACCTTTTAAATTATTGTACATACATTGCTTTGATAAGTAAAAGTTCTTTTATTCAACACTACTTAGGATAAGTAAAAGTTCTTTTATTCAACACTACTTAGGAATTCCAAATTTAAAAAGCTTTCCCTTCATCTCCAAGACTGTGTTAGAAGTCTCTTCCCTGAGCTCCCATAGCAACCTGAACATGTCTCTATCAGATAATTCATCACATGACAATGTCTGTTTACCTGGGGCACTTCCCCACCACTGGACTGTGAGCAGGGCATAGTATCTTTCTTCTGTCTGAACTTCCCAGGGCTTCACACAATATTAGGCACATGTTAAGTAAGCTATATATGTTCTAAGGAAGGAAGGAGGGAGGGATCAAAATAAAAAGGAAAGAAGGAAGGAATAAAGGGAAGAATGGATGGAAGATAGGCTGTGAATTTCATTTCTAATTTAAAAAAAGAACCCTTACAAGGGCGCCTGGGTGGCTCAGTCAGTTAAGTGGCTGACTTCAGCTCAGGTCATGGTCTCACAGTTCCTGAGTTCAAGCTCTACATCAGGCTCTGTGCTGACAGCTCAGATTCTGTGTCTTGCTCTCTCTCCGCTCCTCTCCTGCTCACACTCTGTCACTCTCTCTTCCTCAAAAATAAATAAACATTAAAAAAAATTTTTTTAATAAATAAAGTAAAAAAGAACACTTTACAAATTTAGTTAACACACTTTGGGAATTGAGCAGACCTCCTTTTAAAAAAAAAATCATGGGGGCCCCCCGTGTGGCTGAGTCAGCTAAGCATCAGACTTTGGCTCAGGTTCGTGAGTTCAAACCCCACATTGGGCTCTCTGCTTTCCGCACAGAGCCTGCTTGGGATCTTCTGTCTCCCTCTCTCTCTGTCCCTACCCTGCTGATGCTCTCTCTCTCTCTCTCTCAAAAATAAATAAACATTAAAAAAATTAATTGTGGTAAAGTACATAGAACTAAAATCTTACCATCTTTACAGTTCTATGGCATTAGTATGTTCACATTTTTATGCCATCATTACCACATCCACCTCCAGAACTCTTTCATTTGTGAAACTGAATCTGTGTACCTGTTAAACACTAACTCCCCATTTCCCCCTTACCCTAGCCCTTGACAACCACCATTCTATTTTCTATCTCTAAGAATTCGACTTCTCTAGGTACCTCCTGTAAGTGGAATCACAAAGAACATAGTATTTGTTCTTTTATGACTGGCTTATTTCACTTAGCATAATGTCCTCATAATGTCCATGTTGTAGGATGTGTCAGAA
The DNA here is from genome assembly GCA_028646485.1 of Cryptoprocta ferox. Taxonomy (NCBI): domain Eukaryota; kingdom Metazoa; phylum Chordata; class Mammalia; order Carnivora; family Eupleridae; genus Cryptoprocta; species Cryptoprocta ferox. The sequence continues at coordinate 63,241,136 of CM053576.1, read as the reverse complement.
TTCAATACCTTTTTTAAGGTGGAATAATATTCTATTGAATATATATATATACATATATATATGTTCCACATTTGTTTGTACCCATTCATCTGTTGGTGGGCACTTGGGTTTCCATCTTTTTGCTATTGTGAATAATGTTGCTATGAACATGGGTGTCCAATTATCTATTTGAGTTCTTGTCTTCACTTCTTTTTGTATATGTACCCAGAAGTGGAATTGCAGAATTATATGGTATTTGTCTTTTTAAACTTTTTTTGATGTTTGTTTATTTTTGAGAGAGACAGAGACAGAGCACAAGTAGAGGAGGGGCAGAGAGAGAGACACACAGAATTTGAATCAGGCTTCAGGCTCTGAGCTGTCAGCACAGAGCCCGACGAGGGTCTCGAACCCACGGACTGTGAGATCATGACCTGAGCTGAAGTCGGACGCTTAACTGACTAAGCCACCCAGATGCCCCTGGTAATTCTATTTTAAAATTTTGGCAGAACTGCTGTACCATTTCAAAAGCAGCCATACCTGTTTACATTCCAGGAACGGGTATACCATTATCTCTATTTTTTCTCCACATTCTCACTAACACTTTTTCTTTTCTTTCCTTTTCTTCTCTTTTCTTCCTGTCTTCCTTCCTTCCTTTCTTTCTCTTTCATTCTTTCTTTCTTTCTTTCTTCCTTCCTTCCTTCCTTCCTTCCTTCCTTTCCTTCTTTCCTTCTCTCTCTCTCTCTTTCTTTCCTTCTTTCTTTTTACTAGAAGCCATCCTAATGGGTGTGAGGTGTTGCAGCCTTCTTAAAATCTAAGTACATCTGCAAACACATTTAATCTCCCAGTAGTGGGTCTTTAGCCTGAAAGGCAGCCAGTGTTACTGAGGTGAACTTCTGGAATTTGTTCAGCTGCACAGACACTTATTCCTCTCCCTCCATCTGCTTATTCCTAGCAGAGCCCCACCAGCCACTTTTGAATCACTTCAGTGGTATAAATTCTCTCAATTACTGGTGCCCAGTTGCTCAGCAGCATTCAATATATACTTCAAACCTTAGACTCCTCTCTTCACAAAAGCCAATTGAGGGGAAACTATACATGGTTTACTTGTAGGAAAGAGATAGCATAAAAGTAATAAGCAGGATGAGTGAGTTATAAAGTAAGAGAGTGAGGGCAGATTCTATAGACTTCTTATAGGGCCAGCACAACAAAGCTAAGTGAAGGAACACCTGGAAGGCCCCCTCCCCTGCCACATCCCACATCACCCCATCAGCCCCTCACTCCCGGAGTCCTGCTCTGTTCTTAGGAAGATTTGGTGTTAGATCATTTCTCCCTTATTGCAGACAATTCTAAAAGCATTTCCAAAAACTTATGTGCAGGCTAATGGAAGGGGAGCTATGATTTAAACATTTTAATTTCACAATGTTACTCTGGGCAAGTCAGTAAACCTGACTACACCTGTTTTCTCAGCTTTGAAATGAAACTATTGGGGAGTGCCTGGGTGGCTCAGTCGATTAAGGGTGTGACTTCAGCTCAAGTCATGATCTTGTGGTTCACGAGTTCGAACCCCGCGTCGGGCTCTGTGCTGACAGCTCAGAGCCTGGAGCCTGCTTTGGATTCTGTGTGTGTGTGTGTCTCTCTCTGCCCCTCCCTCACTTGTGCTCTGTTTCTCTCTCAAAAATAAACAACCCCCCAAAAAAACGTTTAAAAATAAAATTTAAAACAAAAGGAAATGAAACTATTGGACAAGAAGTCTTTAAGGAACTTGCCAACTCAAAATTTTAATTCCAAACTTTCGATGATCCAAAAAATATTTCCTTTTTTTAAGAAATGTTTTATATATATCAAAACAATTCTGTCTTATTCTGCCCTCAGTGGCATCCTCAATTATACTGAGTAACTCTGAAAACTCAGAATCAGGTGCTTGTTGCTATTTATTCTCTGCCAGAAAATTGTAAATGTGTGTGTCTGCATTTGCAGAAAGATGTGACTTCTCAGTTATTTGCCCTCTTATCCACCACCCCTCCAAATGTTTCTTTTCTAAAAGCACACACAAAAATGTCACTGAATTAGATGTAAATATAAAATGCTACCTAGAAGCAAACATATCAAGTGTATGCTCCGTGGCACTCAAAGGCTGTAATTGCTCACACAGCACTCCCTTTTTTACTCATTCACTGTCAAATTCATGTTGCAAACAATGTAAAAAGAGACAAAATTCAGAAATGTCATCAACTCCCACAGTATCACAATGATTGAAAGGTATTAAGCCTGTTACTGTTATGGGCCAGGTGTTTTAAAGGGTTTCTCAGCCTGTTGAAAATCATTTCAGGATGCTGAGTCAAGGAGTGTGAAACCTGGAATCACCCAGTTGTTTCTTTTTTTTTTTTTATGTTTATTTATTTTGAGAGAGAGAGAGAGAGAGAGAGAACACAGGGAAGGGGCAGAGAAAGAGGGAGAGAGAGAATCCCAAGTAGGCTCCATGCTGTCAGCACAGAGCCCAGTGCAGGGCTCAATCCCACAAACTGTGAGATCATGACCTAAGCCGAAATCAAGAGTCAGATGCTTAACTGACTGAGCCACCCAGGCGTCCCCACCCAGTTGTTTCTGACATACCTTTCAATTCATGTTACTGGGCATTTTTTAGAGTAAGCCCTGCCCACCTGCTAGTCAATAAAAATAGTTTATTGAAAATAACTCTTATACATGTTCATTCATTCATTCTGTGTTCTGGATAAACTTTTAAAAGGTTAAACATACTGCCCCCGAGTTGCTGTGTATGCTCTGGTTTATTAGTAGTTGTTACCACATGCAGAAGAGAATCTCATAGATAATTCTTAGTTTTTAAACCCCTTTAACACTTACTTTGGCAGTGTACAGCATACAGGATAGATATAAATCAAGTAACTTACTTGAATGATTCTAAAATAAAGTTTGCAATTTCTCTGGGATAAAAGTCCATATTAGCAGGACTCCTGGATGGCTCATTCAGTTGAGGGTCCAACTTCAGCTCAGGTCATGATCTCGTAGTTCGTGATTTCGAGTCCCACATTGGGCTGTGTGCTGACATCTCAGAGCCTGGAGCCTGCTTCGGATTCTGTGTCCCCCTCTCTGCCCCTACTCCACTCACACTCTGTTTCTCTCTCTCAGAAATAAATAAAAACATTAAAAAAATTTTTTTAATAAAAGTCCATATTATCAATTATATCATTTGAATTTCAGTTGCAGGAAAAAAAATCACCACCTATTTTGAGCAGAAGAACATTTAATTCAGAGAATTAAGGAATTGTTAGGGAGGCTGGTAGGAGTGAGATAAGCTGGGTTCTTTCTAATGACTCCCAGAATATCACCAATGAACTGTTCTGCCAGAGGAGTGCCACACTCAGGAGGATAATGGATCGGAGCCTGCTCTGTGGAAGGGTTGAGTTTAAAAACGCACGTGGCGATCCAGGCAGAAGTCAGAAAGCTGCCACTACAGCTGCCTTTTGACATCTGTGAAGCTATTCTCTGGACACCAGGATGCTGTTGCAGAAAAATGCAGTAATTCCATGACCATGACTGTCAGGAGCGCCGAAGAACTTGAGAAGGTGGTACCGACCCCTTCTGCTTTGCCAATCTTGCATAATGCACTGAATTGATACACTCCGTTTCACACCCAGAACCAGCTACAAGGGAGTAGAAGTGTGGGATTTTTTTTTAACACAGATAATCATTAATTATTACAAAAGTAATTGGAGTAAGTATTACGAAGGCAAAACACAGCCTCTAATAAGTACACATAACAGGGTGGTCTGACTTTGTTTGCAAGGGTCAGAGACATTTTTTCCCCTTGTATTTTTATAACAAATTATATAGTTTCTTCTGTACCTTGCCTTTTGCCTTTAATAGAAGATCTTGGATATTATTATGTATCAACACATAATGAGCTTTTACATTCTTTTTTTTAACTGCAAAGCATTCTACAGTATAGATGTCCATAATTTGTCTTACTATTCCCCTCTCATTGGACACTTGGGCAGTACCCAGTGCTTTGCTATCACAAATGACGCTATAGTGAATGACCTTGTATTTACATAATTTCCCACGTGTACAAGAGTATCCATAGGATAAATTCCTAGAAGTAGAACTCCTTAGTCCTGGGCATGTTGTTTCTAATTTCATTTTTTGTTGTCATTTATAATTTTTTTTAAGAAAAAATAATTTATCCATTAGTTCATTTTTTGTTTTTTTAAATCTGTTTATTTTTTTTAATAGTTTATTGCCAAGTTGGTTTCCATATAACACCCAGTGCTCTTCCCCACAAGTGCCCCCCTCCATGACCATCACCCCCTTCCCCTCCATTAGTTCATTTTTTTGAATAGCTAATACACACACAGGGTAAAAAGATAAATAAAAAGGAATACAAAAGTAAGGAGTGGAAAGTAGATTTCCTTCATAATGCATCCAGAGATATTCTATGTATACACAAGCACTCATATACATATATACCTACATACAACATATGAACATATAAATTAATATGCAGAATTTCTCTTCTTTGGGCTGATAATTTTTTTCTGCATATAGCGTATGGGGGCCAGGAGAGTTTTGCCAAGACATAGAGACCCCAGGCTTCAGTGTAGCATCGTGTTAGAAGCAATCCTTCATTATTGTCTCATTTAGTGTTGGTGCATGGGCGTTCACTATGCCGGGGCAGTCACCTGCAGGCAAGGATGGCCATGGATATAGGCCCTCCACAGTCCTCCGTCTCAGATTTACAAACAAGATCTTCTGTGTTTTGTGTAGTTGGCATGGGGTCTGCCTTCTACATAATCTGACAATTACCTCTGCCCCTCACCTGGTTGAATCTGCTCTTTTTTTTTTTTTTTTCTTGCTTTACTCCCTTCATTTGGTGGATCATGTTTTGCAGCAATTTTCTGAAAAAGCGTCCACAGAGGACACATTTTTTGAGATCTTGAACGTCTGAAAATGTTTTTATTCCACCTTCCCACTTGATTGATAAAGTGACTGATATAGAATTCTGGATTAGGAATATTCTTCCTTCAGTTTTGAAGGCTTTGCTCCATTGACTTCTGGTTTTTAAGTGCTTGCTGTTGAGAAATCTGAAGCTCTTCCGCTTCCTGTGATGTGACCAATTTTTTAGTAGGATTTTCTCTTTGTTCCCAGAGAAACTTCACAATGACATGCCTCTGCATGAGTCTAATTTTTATCCATTCTCTTACGCATCCAGTGGTCCCTTTCATTCTGGAAACCCTGAGTATTCTCTTGAATTATTCATTGCTGCTTTCTTCTCCTCTGCTTTTTAGATGTTGGATCTCCTGACTGGGTTCCACTTATCATTTCTCTCCTCTTTTCCTTCTTGTGGTCTTTTGCTCTGTTTTCTGGGAAACTTCCCCAACTTCATTTTCCAAAATTTCTTTTGAGTTTTTCTAAATGTTGTTACCATGTTTTCGATTTTAAAGAACACTTTTGTTCTTTGAATTTTTTCATAGAATTGAATGAATTGACTCTTCTCATTTCCCTAAGGATATTGATATAGTATTTTTATTTTTTATTTTTTTTAAGTTTATTTATTTTTGAGAGGGAGAGAGAGAGAGAGAGAACACAGGGAAGGGGCAGAGAAAGAGGGAGAGAGAGAATCCCAAGTAGGCTCCATGCTGTCAGCACAGAGCCGGATGTGGCACTTGAACTCACAGAACTGTGAGATCATGACCTGAGCAGAAATCAAGAGTTGATGCTTAACTGACTGAGCCACCTAGGGGCCCTGATATAGTATTTTAAAAATAGGTTTTATTTTTCCTAAAAGGGCTCTTTCTTCTAAGTTGCTTTTTTATTTGTTTGCTTAGGTCTTCATCTTACATGTTAGAGTCTTTCTTCAGATATCTGGTAATTAGTTGTTCATGATTTAAAGTGAGGGACTAGGGGGCACCTGGCTGGCCTGGTGGATAGAGCATGAGACTCTTGATCTTGGGGTTGTGAGTTCAAGCCCCATGTTTGCTATAGAGCTTACTTTAAAACAATTTTTTTAATAAATTAAAAAATAAAAAATAAAGTGAAGGACTAATTTTCTGGGGTATTGGAATTATTCCATATGATGTTAGGGGTATGACTTACACAGATGTGTGCATTTACCAAAACTACTCAAGTACATTTAAGATGTGGGCACTTCAATACTGTATATAAATTATATAGTATATAAATAAAAATATCTCTTAAATAAAAGTAAAAGCAAGCAAGGAATGAAAACACTAGAAGCTCTAAGCAAGTGGGTAGGACTTACCAAGTTATAGGTTTACCTTCGGGACATCTGGGTGGACCGTTTTGTTGGTATAGGACCCAGCCCTCAGTGGGACCTAGCACTCCTATCCTGACACTCTTTTATCTCCATAGGGAATAAACACCTAGGCTCTGCTAGGATGAAGAAGGGCAGTTACCCTGCAGTGTGGAATGGGGAAGGAGTTCTAAGGACCTAACTGCTTCTCAAACATTTTTCACTCAATCCTCCTTATTTTGGCATGATGTCCTTGCACTACAACTCTGGTATTACTAATACAAGTTCTTGAACCTTCTGAGAATCCTGAAATGTAAATTGGTTTTGTCCTCTGCTTCCTCACTGCCACTGACCAGCTTCCAAAGTATTATTGTTCTTGCCTCCTTGTTTTCCCAGCCTCAGAAGGTTTATGTATTTTTTTAAAAAATAAGTCTCTTTATTATACTTTTTGTAGGGTTTCAAGAGGAAGAAAAGTTAGATGTGTATTCAGTCAACTATCTTAATTTGGGAGTCAGGAAATAAGAAATGTACTTTTTGAGAGATGCGTAGTATCTCTCTGAAGGGAATATTAAAAAGTCCCCTTCCTTGGACCTCTCCCTGGGTAATGTTCATTTGTCCAGTTCAGGAACAATCTCTCCTGGATGTCCTGTAACCTAAGAACTAAATAATAAAATTAACCACCCACAGCATACCTTATAAGAAATAGTAAGGAAGAGGGGGTACTGGTTATTAAATTATGGGTGTGTGAGGAAGAAAATATGGGTGGCTGCTATAGTCTTACTTTCTGCATCTGGTCACGAGGCCACAGTGGTATTTATAATTTCCTTCCTTTGTACCAGCAATTCAGCTGTTTGGGGTTCATTTTGTCTGTTAATTCAATTAGTGGCAAGGCTAGACATTTCAGACTGCCAACAAAAAATTTTTAAATGGGTCCTCCCTTTTCCTTTGTTATTTTCAAAATGCAAATCTCCATCTTCTGGCTTTGCAGGGATAGTGTTGATATTACTGATTCCTATGAAGAGAGAAAAGCAAACGGGTCACGTGTTGTACTTTTTTGTGTAGGTGGACTCTCAGGTGAAAATCACAGCTTGACAGCTGAGCACTTTTAAAATGTTAAGCAAAAATGGATCCATTTACCAATGGAAGAAAGATGGACAGGCCTTGGATTGAAGACTAGAAAGCAGTAAGCCTGCCATTGTTTGTTATCCAAATTGTGAAGGTTGACCTTATGTTCAGGAAAATCACCAGCCTCAATCCAAAGATGGTCAGCAGGGATAATTTGAAGCAGAATTAAGATGGTCCTCAAAAAACAGATTGGGAAGGGTAGTAAAACTAGTTTTGGTGCTCTCCATCCTCCCTCACCAGCCTCAGCTTCCCCTTCTCTCCCTGGCCTGCATTGCATTTGTGCCAATCTCTGCTAAAACATTAGTTGTTTATAATACGTCTTCTGTTAAAAGATTGGTATAACCCCTTCAAGAGATATTTGAATTCCAATTAGAGTATTCATCAAAATGGAAAACATTTCAAAATTAAAAAGACTAGAACTTTACTGATAGAATAGTAGATGATGGGATTAATCTGCCCCATACCCACTTGATTTTGACAAAAGTTACCATTTGCCTATAAAGCCATGCTACTGAATTGATCTCTAATATAGATTATAGTTAGTGATGGAGATAGGTTATATCCACATCTCCTGACATGTGGCCCACATTCAGACTCTACTGTCATTGAGCTCAAGGGTGATTTTATAATTTATAGTTCTATTACTATTAAGCTCAGAATATGCGGGTGGTAGTTACCTTAGATGTTTAAGACATAGTGCTCCAGTCTTTCAACACAGATTGTATCTCGGACCATCCAACCATTTTCCAAATTCATATATAGTCACTAGGAGAATTGGTTCAGGAACCAATGGTAATGTTCCTGGGTCCCTTTTATCTGGCAATATAAAAACACTACTTGGTGCTGTTTTCACATTGGGAAACTCTTCAGCAAGGCTGAGTTGAGAAACCAGTGATGAATGAGCGAAAGGCAATCTGAGGGCGAAACGTATGATGTTCCACAGGCACTCCTGGCTGCCCATAAAGAAAGGAAAGGGAAAAACAAGTGGATAACTAATAGAGATCACAGTCATGCAAGACATGAATCTCCATCAGTTTGCAACTGTCTTAATGATTTACAAGAAAAAAGCAATTTTGTGAATAGCCAAACCTCCAGAAACCTATAGACTCAATTTCCTGAGACCCTAACATTACCCTCCCCTCTGTAGGATAGAAAATCTTAATAATCAGTCACCCCTTACACTGACCTCATGTTACAATTAAACCACCTTTTTGCACCAAAAGCATCTCAAGAATTCTTTCCTGGCTGTTGGCTCCTGAACCCCACTTCAAACTATGATAGGAGAAGATAGGATTCAGTAGGCAGAGAAGGAATGATTAGGATCTGAGGTCCCAGGGTGGAGAAAAACACCTATTTTGGAACAATGCTGGGAGTGTCTGACCACAGCAAACCCCCTCAGGTGTAAGGTTTCTCTGAAGAATGTAACAGATACCACCCTCTCAAGTATCCCTCAGGAATCTGACAAAAGACCAGATATGACCATAGAGCCAATCAGGAATGGATAACCCAGCACCTAGAGCTATCAAGCCAATAAGGGTAGAACCTGAGAAGGAACCTGGAGGAAGGGAAAGGGGAAGGCTAACCAGAAGTTTATAACACAAGGACCCTTGCCTATAGTCCTTGGGCATTCACTTTCAAATGTTCTCTCTCTATAAAGAGAACTTTCCTACTATTCATCTTTTCTAATCTTATACTCTAATATACTTCTGCCTGCTGCTTGTTTTATGTCCACCTCTTCATTCTTCAAAGTGGCGAGACAACAAATCCTGGGTATTGTGGTAAAAAATCCTGCAATAAAACCACATCACGAGTGGATTTTAGGTGTTATCAGGGGAGCAAGAATTACTGTCCCCTTCAAGGTCCTTCTACCTGGATTAAGAATCAAATTGACATGAGACAGATTAACAGGAGAAAAAAGAACTTAGTATTGTATATACAGGGAATCCACACAAACATGGATATTCCAAGGACAGGCAAACAAAATGAGGCATATATGTCTTCCTGAACTAAGGAGGAGTTGGAGTCTAGGACTTCAGAGGAAAGGAGTGTAATTTACAGGAAAATGAAAAAGAGTAAATGTTTGGTAAACAAATTTTTATGGGCTATTCAAAAACAATAGGACATAGGACTTGGATGAAACAGGCCTTGCTAGGTTACTTCCTGTCTACTATACCTACTTTATATCATGTCATTATTTATGGTGATAACTCTCTTCCTGGAGTAAGCCCTCTATCTAAATTCTTTTTAGGTAGTTCACAGGGAGATAAGGAGCTTTTACTGAACCTGTTGGGTTTTTATTGCTTTTTAACTCAAAATAGTCTTCATGCCAAAGTGGCCCATCTTGGGGTAGTCTGCCATTGGCCCCTACAGTATGAAGTAGCCTATGTTAAAATTGGGAGTTTTCCAGGGAAAATATAGGCAAATAGTAAGTAATGCCCTAGACTCCAGGGCCCAGAAAAAGGAATGGTATATACCTTTTATACTTTATACCTAAAGTATAAAGTATACTTTATACCTAAAGTATAAAAGGTATATACTTTTTATACCTAAAGTATACTTTATACCTATAGTATACTTTATACCTATACTTTTATACTTTATACCTAAAGTATAAAAGGATTACTTTAGGTTTGCTTTAGGGGAAGGAGATGGACGAAGGCTTTGGTGTTTCTTGGGAGAACTAAAGTACATACAGATCTTGGTCAAGTCAAAGGATGCCTCTGAGACAGAATAGGGACTGGGCTTGGGTCCCCTCAACCCTGACTGTAAAATCCAGTGCTCTTGGTGTGCCTTCATAAGGAAAAAAAAAGCTCAAACTCTTGCCTCTTGGGTATGCCTTCTTGCAGGAATGCAAAGGAAGGATGCTTACTACAAAAACTGGCAAAGACTGGACCAAACCAGTCTGTGCCAAGGTGGACCCCAACGCTGACCTTTCGCCAACTTTCCCCCTCATTATAGTACTAAAAATTATGCCCAGAAGTAGAGGTTACTACTTCTACTGCTAATTAGGCATGCAACACATGAAGCAGCATGACCTTTAAGTGTGCAGGTGCTAAGAAATCCCTATGTCTACATGCTTAGGTGAAACTCTTTTCCCACCTAAGTTTTTTTTAAACTCTCCCTGACTTCTCCTGGGGTACTCAGCCTGAGGACACTTTCCTCTGTGCTGTCTCCCTTGTGTTGAGCATAAGCCTCAATAAAGCCTTGAATGAGACTCCCATTGGGCCTCTTGTCCATTTCTATTGCTTGGAGAGCCCAAGGGCCTGGTTGGGTAACACCTTCAGCCTTTAGATTCAGTATCCACTAATTTGGAGTTTGTGATCATTTGACTTTGCCTTTTGTGATATCTATGAGAATAGGATTTATTAAACAATTGACTAAAAGGAGAAGTTTTCAGAGGGAAATCATGAAATTATTTTAGAGTAGGAACTCTTTTGAGAGAAACAATTGATATGCTAATTGAATTGAATGCCACTTACCTGTTAATTGTAACAAGACTCCAAGGTCCTTCCCTTGAAATGTTTTCTTAACTTTAAATGTAGCTATTCTAAGTGTTCACAATTAATTATGTGACACCTCTATGATTGTGTTTATAATTCATATGTGCTCCTGCTCTCAACAAGCAGTTTAGAAACCGGGATTTTACCAAGAGCTAAGAAATGCGACCATGTGCCACAGAGCTAATACTAAAAAACCTTGACCCTTGCTCAGGAAGAAAGGGGCTGGTAGCAGCAGTAAAAAGCTTTCAGTAGGAAGGAAGCAAATGACTTGGGTAAAGTGTTTAGATAGTCTGTCAAATAACAAACCAGAGGAAATTGTGGGGTGGGTCAGGAAAAAGGTTAGCTGAAAAGACCTTCAAAGTAGATGTAAACAGCCTAATAGGAGGGAGTGTGCTTGTGGGTTTGGGTTGCTGGGAGCTGGATATCCGTTGAATGTGAGAAAATGGACAATTTAAGAATTAAAAACATTTTTTTAATGTTTATTTATTTTTGAGAGACAGAGAGAGACAGAGAGTACAGGGGAGGGGCAGAGAGAGAGGGAGACACAGAATCTGAAACAGGATCCAGGCTCTGAGCTGTCAGCACAGAGCCCAATGTGGGGCTCAACCCCACAAACCGTGAGATCATGACCTGAGCTGAAGTTGCACACTTAACCAACTGAGCCACCTACGCCCCAACAATTTTAAAAACCAGGGAAATCTGAGGTGCCTGGGTGGTTCAGTTAGTTAAGTGTTCAACTCTCAAATTCAACTCAGGTCATGATTTCATGATTGTGGGACTGAGCCCCATGTCTGGCTCCACGCTGAACATGGAGCCTGCCTTGGATTCTCTCTCCCTCTCTCTCAAAAGAAACATTAAAAAAAAAAAAAAAAAAGGAAAATCCATGCTTTTGAAAGCTTCTGGCCATTTTGTAATATTTAAACTTTGCAGAAAAGGTTGTTCCCAGAAAAATGGAACACAGGAATCTGGAGCAGGTTTATTCTGAAACTTGTCATTAGAACAGAGGCATAGTAACGTGAGTCTAGCTATATAATGGGATGGGAACCTGTTTTATTGTATGGAGATTCTACCAGCAAATACTCTAATATCTTGATCTAAAATAATATTCTTTAGATTTATATTTATTTCAGTAGGGAAAATATATAAATATAATATATATATTTTAAAATATATATATATATAAATATATTTATTTATATTTATTTCAGTAGGGGAAATTACACCTAGTCTTCTGAAATGGTGTAGATCAGATCAGGCACAAATCCGAAGGGTTTGAATGGTTTTCAGAACCTCCACCTGATGATCCTGGAGGAAACCAGGGCCATATGGAAGCCCAAAGACAATTTTATCAAGTAAATAGAATTGGTAGAGGAGTTAATTATAGCAGTAAATAGCAATATTACATTGCAATTTTTTTTTTTTAAAAAAGCATCTGCTTTTAGTTCAACACTTGAAAGTATACCTGCTGGCACCTTTAAATAGAGGTTTTATTAGAAGAGGTGAAGTCAAGAGGCCGAGGGCCTGGCCGGCCTGGGGCTGCTTGGAGCCTTCATAGGCTGGGCAGGCAGAAACTTAGGCTGAGGAATTTTAAAAATTCAAGTCATTAAGGATTAACTTTATAAAATGCATATAAATTTATTTAAAATATAAACAGCTCAATCTACAGAAAAATTGATTTAAAAAAAAGAGGTGAAGTCAAAACTAAAGCCATTGTAATTGCTGTATCTATCTAGGTGAATGCTTTGCTCATAGCAAATATGCACATTGGCATTCAGTACCAGGCCCTGTGCCAAGGAGGTGGGGCAGAGGAGAGACCAAGGGAAACCAGGACACTTGCTTGTTAAAATGTTTACTCAAGAAATAAATTTAACAAATAAATCAGGGAAGGAGAGACAGAAAAGGATTCCTTCTGTTTTTTCCTCACTCTACAGGTCCAGGAGTTGCCACTCATTTCTGTTATGGAAACAACTATTGATAATACTAGAAATTAACTTAATTATGTTCATTGCATTTTAAAAATATTTAAATGTGTGATTTTCTATTTGGGATGCTTTATTTTGGCTCTGACGTTTTATTGATACCAATCCGTTTTACTTGCTTGTTCACAAATGTCTCTCTCACTGCTATTCTGGAAGCTCCTCCGGGGGTAAATTTTCATCCTCACAACTCTCAAGATGTTTTGATTTTTTCCATTCCCTGCAAATCAGCCATAGATCTCTTTGGACAGTGCTTTGATGTTGCCAGTCCTAGAAACATTGTTTTGATATTAGAAATTGCTGGAAGATAGCCAATGTCCTAACAGGGAAAATAAGCCAGCATCTGAAATGGTCACTTAGACATTATTTGAGCCACTCTTGAACTCTTGAACCATTTGCAAGGAATTATAATGAAAATGCAAAGGTAACCAAGTTTTCAGGAGAGTATGCCAAGGTGTAGATGAAAAGAAGGACCTCTTTGTTTGTTGTCCCACCACCATTGCTTATGACATGTGCTGACAGATGCCAGAAACCTGGAAATTGGCAATCCCATGCTTTTGGAAAGCACTCTATTGACACCACTGCCTCTAGAACATCAAGGAAATGATTGCATTTCAAAAACAGGCCATGAATAAATACAATCAGGTACTTTATTCACTGCTTGAATCATTTTCAACTTGGAAATAGAGATAATGGATGCCAGTAGGGGAAATTACACCCAGTCTTCTGAAACGGTGTAAAGCAGATCAGGCACAAATCTGAAGGGTTTGAATGACTTTCAGAACCTCCAGGTGATGATCCTGGAGGAAACCAGGGCCATATGGAAGCCCAAAGACAATTTTATTAGGTAAATAAAATTGGTAGAGGAGTTAATTACAGCATAAATATTGCCCAGAGCACTGGCTTCCAGGACCCATGATGAAAGGCCCTTCGTGTCTCTCACCAACACCCAACAAACATGGCTGTGTGGCTCTTTTATTAAGAATGATAGTAATTTGATTTTCTCCCTCTGTGGCTAGAGCAACTATTTAAATTATGATATTTGAAGGAGGACTGATAAAGGCAGCAAACTTTTTCAGTATTTCCTTTTATATTTCCCTTGGCTGCAAAGTTCCTTGTTCCCCAATACCACCACCTAATTATTTTGGCAGGAGCCTCACAATTGCTTCAAGTTTGGTCCCTTCAGTTTGAGTCATCTGCGAGCACTGTTCTCAAGTCACTCCCCCACAACAGGAAACTGTAGAACCATTGCCTGTTGCAGTGGTTTTTAAAGTATGGTCCCAGAACCAGCAGTATCAGTATCACCTGGGAACTCCTAAGAAATGCAAATTCTTTGTTGTCACCATAGACTTACCACCAAATGAAAAACTTTGAAGATGAGCCCCAGCATTCTGTGGTTTAACAAGCCCTTTAAGTGATTCTGATTCATGCTAAAGGTTCAGACCACTGGCCTTTTGAATCAAGAGGAATCTCTTTTTCTATCCTTCTATCCCAGTCATTCACTCTGGCTTATCAATTCAGTTCTGCTGGTAGTTAGTAAGCACCTATTCTGTGTTAGGGGTTGACATTTGCTGTCTGGCTAACTTGAAACCTAACTTGTCAAACTTAGTATTGCACAGTGAAGTGATTCAGGAACAGGTCTCACCAAAATGTGCCACTTTGACATGCACACTGTTTTGAGCTGAAGGCATTCAAGACACTGCAGGCTCAAGAGAAACTTTTGCCCCACCCTTAACTACTTAGAAGAATCTAAATTGGGTGCCTTTTCCAGAATAAGTATTACCAGAAATAAATTTTATCTGATTGACCTGTCTGTATGGCAAGACAAACTAATTACCAAACATCTACTCTTTTTATTACCCTGTGAATCTCCCTCCTCTATCCTGTTCCTTAGCTCAAAATGGCATATATACCTCATTTTACCATTCTGTTTTTGAACCTCTCATGTATGTGTGCTTTCCATATGCATGAAATTAAATTAATTTTTTCTCCTGTTAATCTTAATCATGTCAATTTAATTCTTAGATAGACCAGTCAGAAGAACCTTTAAAGGCTAGAGAAAAAAGTTTTCTCCTCAACAACTATATGCTTTTTATTTATTGGCAATATAAGGAATAAGGTGTTTCATGTATATGAAAGAAAATCTCATATGACCAAGACATATTCTTTTATATCCCAAAATGTTAAAAACTGGTAAAGGTTTTTTTTTTAATGTTTTGTTTATTTTTGAGAGAGAGAATGAGTAGGGGAGGGGCAGAGAGAGAGGGAGACAGAGAATCCAAAGTGGGCTCTGCACTCTCAGCAGAGAGCCGATTCAGGGCTCGAACTCACATCATGAACCATGAGATCATGACCAAGTCGAAGTCAGATGCTCAACTGACTGAGCCACCCAGGTGCCACAAAACTGGTAAAGATTTTTGCATGAAGCATTCCTGTATTAATTATCTTTTGCTGTCTAAAAAATTATTCCCCACAATTGATGCTTAAAACAACATACACTTACTATTTTATCGTTTCTGTAGATCAGGAATCTGGGTGCGGCTTAGCGTCCCATTCAAGGTGTCAACTGGGCTGTTGACTTCCGTGTTCATTCACAGGTTATTGGCAAGATTCAGTGTAGTTGTTGGCCTGAGGACCTCAGTTCCTTACTGGATGTTGGCCGGAGGCCTTCCTCAGTTCCTTGCTCCATGAACCTCTCTACAGGCAGCTAACAGCACTGGCAACAGGCTTTCTTCAGAACAAGCAACAAGGGAGAACAAGAGTGATTAAAGAAAACAGAAGCTGCAGTCTTTCTGTAGCCTAATCTTGGATGTGACATCCCATCATCTTTGCTATATTCCATTAGTTAGAAGCAAGTCATTAGGTCTACCTGACCCATTCTTAAAATACTTAGACCCTTCCCTAAGTGTCTATGCCAAATACCTACACTCTTAAGTTGGTTTTTTTTTTTTTTTACTAGAAAACATGATTTGAATTCTCTGCCATCGATTCCTTATTTTTTTAAACTCCCAAAGGGACTCTGTTGTAGCAAGTCTGTGGACTAGCATTTGAGAAACACCAGTCTAGAGCTGTGGCTCTTAAAACTTCAGTATCTATAAGAATTACCTGGGAACCTATTAACAATGTGTATTCCCACCCTTCAACCCAAGAAAGTCTGGTTCAGAAGGGCTGGATGCTGAACTAATGGCTTCTTGAGCTCCACATCACAACTTCACATCTTCCTCTAGCGACTGCTATGGAGACCAATTCTATGGCTTCCACAGTTTCATGCAGGTGTGACCTTTATGGCATCTTGCCCTGGGCCTGTGTATCTGTATCTCTCACTTTCTGTTCCAGAGCTTCTCTAAGCACCAGGGTGAGAGATGCCCGAAGGAACCACTCATCATTTACCGACAACGTTTTACTTGATGCACCCTCCTGTATTCATTATAGCTGATTTATTTATCTATTTATTTTGGATAGTGAATTTTTGTAAACTTTCTTAGCAGATTTTATACAGATATTTAGATTGCCAGAATTCAGCTAGTAAGGGAACCCTCCGATAATCCCAGGGACTTCTGCATCCTCATATGCCTATCATCCCCTTAGATTTTGTTTTCGTGCTCTTCTCTTCAAACATAACCCCCTTAGCTATTAATTTTATCATTTGGTTTGTTTGTTTATAAGTCTTCCTAAATGTTGTGTGGAAGGAAGAAAATAGAAAATCATTGCAGATACATGGATTGCTTGCATATTTATTCAGACCAAACCTGGCGTTGATATGACAGGTGAGTTTAACTTTAGTAGATAATAAAAAGTAGAACTTAACCAAACAGATTCATGAGAGGAAGAATTTGGAGAAGGGAATTGGAGATCATTTGTGTGCCAAATAGTATTTGCTATGTAAGAAGATTCATGTCAAAAAAATTTTTTTTTAGTAATGATTTTCCCTGGTAAATGTTTGTTTCACAGATGTTCAGAATCATATTTCTTAGGGAAGCTTGGTATATCCCTCTGGTAGAGACAGGTAGTTCTCTAGCCAATATTAACTCGAATTCTGCTCTTTATTAACATAATGCTGATTTAGTTTAGTGTAGCCATGTACCCAGCTAAAAAATTTAGGGGTGGTCCAGTCTCTGCTAGTGAGTTGTAAATGGGAATTGCTAGGTGAAGCTTCTGGGAGAACTTTAAAAGGAGGCAAAGTACACTGGCAATTACGTTTTACCTTTTGACCTTTATCTTCGTTCTGCCTGCAACATGGTACAGTGTCGCGGGAGGAGTTTCCATCTGCCATCTTGTAACTATGAAACAACAAGCACTAGGAAGAAAGCCTATGATAAAGATGGCTAAGGGCAGCCTGCCCTGCAAACAGTTGGTGACATACTAGCTTTGGAGAAACTGGATTTGGACTTCCTGATTCATGAGAAAAATAAACCTCTTATGTTTTAAGCTACTACTATTTGGTATTTCTGACTGTTACGTGCAGCCAAACCTATTTCCTAACACAATCCCTTAAATCCTTTTATTTGAGATTTCCTGAAGATTCCTTTTCAGAGAGAGAGAGAGAGAGAGAGAGAGAGAGAGAAAGCATGTGTGGGGGAGGGGCAAAGAGAGAGCGAGAGAGAGAATCCCAAGCAGGCTCTGTTCTGTCAGAGCAGAACCCCATGCAGGGCTTGAACTCAGGAACCGTGAGATCCTGACCTGACCCCAAATCAGGGTCAGTCACTTAACTGACTGAGCCACCCAGGTGCCTCCATTTTTTTCTATTTTTAAGAAGTTCAAATTTATCCTCAGATATATCTTATAGTAAATTAATTCAGTACCAAAAATACATAATTTATTCCAAAAAATGCTTTCAAGTGGAAGCAAACCTTAGAGATCACCTAGTTGCTAAATACTTTATCACTGCCTCAGAAATTTGTAATGTTTATAAGTGTATTTGTTTATTTATTATGTGTTTCCCTTATTGAATAGAGCTCCATAAGGAAAGGGACATTGTCATGTTCTTCACTATGTCATCATCATATGAAACAATGCCTGCCATACAATTTGTATATGATAAATATTTAATCAGTCAATAAATGTAGTTATCTAAATTCATCTGATGAGGAAACAGAATCTCAGAGACTATTGTTCGTCCAGCACCACAAATCTATTCAACTACTTGTGACCTATAAAAATAGTCATTTCATACAGTTGAATCTAAAAGTGGCAGAATGGACATGAGAATTTGACGTTTTCTGATTGTTGACCCACTGTTCTTTTTGCTGCAATATACCAACTACTGGTTATGTTGCAAATTGCAGAGTTAGTCTTTATTAAGAAATAGTTTATCATATATTATAGCTTGTACTCCTGTGTATTTAAAATAGGGTCCAGTTAATAAAAATGTCATTATGCTTAACTTTCCAGGAAAACAGAGGAAAGGAATTTAAAATTACTTGAGGAAGAGTTAAGCACTTAATATGTGTCATTATACTTAATTCTCATGAAGTCCCATTTCACAGATGATAAAACTGAGCATCAGTTAAGCTAAGTAGACTTGTTTGGGGTTTCCCAGCTGCTAAGTGGTGAAATGGGTCTGAGGTTGAATACATCTCATTCTAAAGCCTGTCCCCTTTCTAGTGGACCAAATGCTATTTTACTGATTATAATCTGTGAAGCATTAAATTACTTACACATTCCATTTAATTGACTTCATCAACCTCAGAAGCATAGTAATATTTATATCTAATAAAGAACATTTCTGCTACCTTTAAAGTCTTTTTTTTTTTTAATGTTTATTTCTTTGTTTTTGAGAGAAAGAGAGAAGGAGACACAGAATCCAAAGCAGGCTCCAGGCTCTGAGTGCAGAATGCAGAGCCTGACATGGGGCTTGCACCCACAAACTGTCAGATCATGACCTGAGCCAAAGTCATATGCTTAACCGACTGAGCCACCGAGGTGCCACTCTGCTACCTTTAAAATGGATCCAGTGGCACCTGGGTGTCTCAGTCAGTTGAGCGCCTGATTCTTGATTTTGGCTCAGGTCATGATCTTATGGTTGGTGAGACTGAGCCCTGCTTTGGGCTCTGTGCTGATAGTGCAGAGCCTACTTGGGATTCTCTCTCTCTCTCTCTCTCTCTCTCTCTCTCTCTGCCCCTTCCCTGCTTACATGCTTTCTCTCTTTCTCTCCCTGTCTCTAAATAAATAAATAAATAAATAAATAAAATTAAAAATACACACATACATAAAATGGATCTACATTTTTAACTGCAGACAGATGCTTTTAGTTAGATAATTTTCAGTTGGAACATGAACATTATAAGGCAGGGCATTTGACATTTTTCTCCGATTCTTGTTCATGCATCCAATCTATAATTTCTTGACCACATAAAATCTGTACAGTCTGTACACTTGGGTTAGTTATCTAGTGGTTTAGAAAAAAAAGAGAAGTGTGAATTCAGAAAAACAGCTGCTCCTAAATGGAATGATATCAGACAGTCTCAAAATAAGCTTGGTCCAAGATTGCTTATTCTCCTATGAATTGGTTGGTACTTTTTGAAATTTCCTCACATTGCAATGATTATATCAAGTCACCTCTCTATTTCTGTAAGATTAGGCTATCAGAGATTTTAAACCTATTTGTAGAAATCATGCCTCTTCTTCAAATGGAATCTTAAGTGGAACATTAATATGTAAATCAGGTAAGGAAAAAAACCGGTGAGGGCTGAAATGGGAGCCCAGAGGCACATCAGCTGTGGGCCTGGAGAGGAGGCTGGTGAGGCCCTCTGCAGACTCCTCACGTCAGACCATCTCTAAGGCCCCTTGCAGGTTGAAAATTCTATGAACCAATGGGTCTGTTGGGTATCTGTTGGCTATCTTATTGCCATGAAAATCAGTTGGATTCAACAAGGGGAAAATAACAATAACTGTCTTTCTCTGGGAACATCTGGTCTGGAAATTAGAACATTTTAGTTCTAATCCCAGCTCTGCCACTATTTAGGTCTGTTACCTTGGATGCTGTTTGCCCATCTATGAAATGAGGATAAGACATTCCCTACCTACTGTATTTTTAAATACATTTTCTTGTGGGGTTAAAAATTCCGTTTGACAAAAATAAAATTAGAACAATTGTAAAGCATTCCCTTCAGGCAGATGTACAGCATCTTGACTTTTTATTCCAAAGTCACAAACAGTTACTACCTCTGTTTATAATTATAATAAGATTAAACGCTTGGAATATAAGTTCTGTTAATGCCTGGGTATAGGGGCAGGCATTCATTTTCATTTTTACATAGTTATAAAATTTTTTTCTAGGAGAAAGTGAGACAGTTCCTTTGTTTTAAAAAAAAAACCTTGGTTTTTCCAGAGTTGATATATTTTATCAAATTAATACATGATGCTTGGGCACCTGGGTGGCTCAGTCAATTAAGCGTCTGACTGCTGCTCAGGTCATGATCTCCCGGTTCGTGAGTTTGAGCCCTGCATTGGGCTCTGTGCTGACAGCTTAGAGCCTAGAGCCTGCTTCAGATGCAGGGTCTCCCTTTCTCTCTGCTGCTCCCCAACTCGCGCACTATCTGTCTCTCTCTCAAAAATAAATAAACATTAAAAAATTAAAGTAATACATATGCTTATTAAAATACATAAACAAAAATAAATTCTACCATTTAAACCTACAACAAATGACATTTGTTGAAGATCTTTCAAGGCATTCAATATGCAACTAAGATGTAGACAGAAAGATAGTAGACAGGTAGACAAATACAGGTACGGTGACAAAGAGATTGGTGGACAAAAATGAGAACATACTCCATATGCTATTTTAAAACAAATGATAATAACTTTATATTTTCATTTAGTGAAGGTAGAGGAAATTGAAGTAAAACTATATGAATACTGAACTGTAGATAAAATTTTCTTCACTATGAAAGTTATTATATTATTTCCTAATTCTTTTTAAAACTTTATGAAAAACACTAAGAGGTTGATATCATTATATAAAAGGTTTTTTAAAAAAAAACCTTTTAGACTCTGTCTGTGGATCCCATGTGATGCAAGATGAGAAAATCAGCACATTTACTCTCCTACCAGACTTTTGATTTTTGTGTTATCTATCATTTACATTCTGTCTGGTAACCATAGTTCCCACAGTTATTAAGTCTTAGTTTTATATTTAAGTGAATTAAAATTTCATCATTAATCATTTTACAATGGCTTCCATCTTCCTTATTTATATACTGTTTTGATTAAAATTCTGTGGCTGAGTTTCTTCATCTAATTTTCTTCCCAAGGTTGAAAAGTCCTGTCCCTTTTCTTTATATCTGAAAGACAGCTGCCTGGCATAATCATTTAGAGTTAAGTTTGGCTGAATATAAAGAATCTTTCTACCCCAAAACACATACACATAAGAGATTTAAACACGTTGGAAGTTTATTGCTTTTTCACATAATAGGCCAGAGTAGGCATGATGAATACATGAATTCATAAAGAACCTACAGTCTTTCCAACTCATTGTTCTACCATTTCTTAAAGAATGGTCTTCATGGTCCAAAAGGACTGCTTGAGTGTCAGCCATCATATCCACATTTCAGGCAGCAAGGGGAAGGAATGAATCAAGAAGGATAGAACCCTACCCTTAAGGAGACTTCTCTGAAGTGGCACGCGTTTCTACTTATATTTCACTAGAAATAAATCAATTATATGGCTAGGGGATATAGTCTTTTAGCTGATTGCAGGTGTCTAGCTCAAAATCTGGGTTCTTTGTGTTAAGAAGAAAGAAAATGGATATGGAGAAATAACCAGCAGCCTTTTCCTGCCACACCTGAGTATGAAGTTTGGGGTCATGCTTTCATATTCTCCTAACTGTTTAGTCATACACCACTATCTTCAAGCATTTGAGTATCACTGTGGAGATTTCTGAAGTCAACTAATTCTTTCCTCCTTTTCAGTAACCTACCTTTTCTGCTTGGATTCTCATATAAACTAGTTCTTTATACTTGAACATTAGTCTCTGCAGGTATATCTTAAGTTCATCTTTCTATAACATTTTTTCCCAAATATTGATATATCTTTTTGATCTGCAAATTGATGTCTTTATTTTAGGAAACATTTCTTCCATTCTATCTTTAAATATCATTTCTATCACATCTCTATTTTCTAAGAAGTTGAATCTCCTTTGTATTTCTTCTCTATATCATTTTTATATTTTTGTTCTTCTTTCTCTCTAGCCTGTTCCTCTTGTCTTAACATGCTTTAATCATACTTTATCCCTATTTTTCATTTTTTCTAATGTAGTATTCACTTCAGAGATGTTTTTATTTTCTCTTCACTTCTTTCTCTACCAATCTGCTTTTATCCTCTTCTGTTGTATTTTTTTAAACCCCAATAATATTCTTTGAGATCCGTTTTTAGAGCAATGTTATTTTTTTAATGTATATTTATTTTTGAGAGAGAGAGAGGCAAAGCACAAGCAGGGGAGGCGCAGAGAGAGAGGGAGACACAGAATCCAAAACAGGCTCCAGGCTCCCGAGCTGTCAGCACAGAGCCTGATGTGGCCCTCAAACCCACAAACTTCGAGATCATGACCTGAGCCTAAGTTGGACACTTAATCAACTGAGCCACCCAGGCACCCCACAATCAGTTACGTTTAATACATTTTGTTCTTATGATAATTTATGTATTTGTTTATTTGATTATTTTTAAACATTATAATAAACACCTGGAAATCTAACACGAGAACTAGCTCCTTGACAATAATCTATATCTAACTATATGTTTTCCTCATTGCATCCCAATGCCTATATCCAAAGTAAGCATCATCCTGAATTCTATTTATCATTCCTCTAATTTCTTTTTATATTGTGTCACTGTATCAATACATAATACTTAGAACCATCAACAGGGGCGCCTGGGTGGCTCAGTCAATTGGGCGTCCAACTTTGGCTCAGGTCATGATCTCACGGTTCATGGGTTCGAGCCCCGCATCAGACTCTGTGCTGACAGCTAGCTCAGCGCCTGGAGCCTGTCTTTGGATTCTGTGTTTCCCTCTCTCTCTGACCCTCCTCTTCTCACACTGTGTCTCTCTCTCAAAAAATTAAAACATTAAAAAAGATTAAAACCATCAACAAAACAAAAGGCAACCTACTGAATGGGAGGAAATGTTTGCAAATGATATCACTGATAAGGGTTTAATATACAAAATATATAAATAATTTACACAGCTTAATATTAAAAAAACACAGACAATCCTATTAAAAAATGGGCAGTGGAACTGAATTGACAGTTTACCAAAAAAGACATAGAGGTGGCCAACAGAGCCATGAAAAGAAGCTCAGTATCACTAATAATCAGGGAAATGTAAATCCAAACCACAGTGAGATATCATTTCACACTTGTCAGAATGACACTTGTCAAAAAGATAAGAAATAACAAGCATTGGTGAGGATGTGGAGAAAAGAGTCCCATGCACTATTGGTAGGAATGTATACTGGTGCAGCCACTATGGAAAACAATAGAAGTTTCCTAGAAAAATTCAAAATACAACTACCACACAATCCAGCAATTCCACTTCTGGGCATTTATACAAAGAAAACAAAAACACTAATTTGAAAAGATATATGAACTCCTATGTTCATTGTAACATTATTTACAATAGTCAAGATATAGAAGCAACCTGTGTTTATTCACAGATGAATGGATAGAGAAGGTGTGATATATATATAGATATATTTACACTCACACACACACACACACACACACACACACAATGGAATATTACTCAGCCATAAAAATGAAATCTTGCCATTTGCAACAACATGAGTGGTATTAGGGCTAAGTAAAATAAGTTGAGCAGTGAAAGACAAATACTCTATGATTTCATTTGTATGTATGATCTAAAAAACAAAACAAATGAGCAATTAAAACCAAACAGAAACAGACTCTTAGATACAGAGAATAATCTGGTGGTTGCCAGCGGGGAGGAGGATGGGTAGAAAAGGGAAAGGGGATTAAAAGGTGCAAACTTCTAGTTATAAAATAAATAAGACATGTGGATGCAATCTTCGGCATAGGGAATATAGTTAATAATATTGTAACAATTTTGTATGGTGACAGATGGTAGCTAGATTTATTGTGGTGATCACTTTGTAAGATACATAAATGTTGAATCACTATGTTGTATACCTGAAATGATAATATTGTCTGTCAATTAAAAAGCAAAAACAAAAACAACACACACAAGAAACATGTGTTTCTTAAAAGGATTATATATGTGATTGTATGTTATATATATACACATATATAATTACATATATTCTTTATGTCGGTTGTTTTTTACTTTATTAGTAGAATACCATGCTGAATATAAGAGACTTTTCAATTTATATTATATTGCTATTTTTTATCTATATCATAGTGTATCATTGCAGTTCATCTGTTTTGGCTACCATGTAATATTCCATGGCATGAATATACTATAATTTATTTACCTACTTCTCTGTTTATGGGCATTTTAATTATTTCTAGGTTATTGTTATGTGAACAATATTTCAATAAGCGTTCTTCCACATATATTGTTATATAGGTCTGAGAGCTTCTTTGGGTTTATGCCTAGGAGTGAAATTCTTGAGTTATAGAGTATGTCCAGAATAGAATTCACCCTCTAAACCAGCCTCCTCTCTACCTCCCTATTTCTGTCAGTAACATCCCAATCACCAGCAACTTTGACTCCTCAGTCATTCCTTGTTCCCTTTTGTCCCTTGTTCCCTTTGCTCCAAGCCTGGAAAACCTCTTGCCTTCCCATGATATTACCCATCTCTCCTCTTCAAGCCTCATTAATTCTCCCCTTTACTCTCTATTCCTAAATGTCATGGTTAATCAATTCCAATCACATCATTTCCCTGTTCACCATCCTTCAGTGGCTCCCTATTGTCTATGAGATTATCCAGCAAAGTCTTCCACAGTAAGATTCCAGTCTACCTTTTAGCCTAATATCTCTCTCTATTAGTAGCAGAGAATGTTAGAATTGGAAGGGACCTTAGAGATGATCTGATCAGACCCACTTACTACGGAAGAGGAAACGGAGGCCCCAGAAGGCAAAAGGATTTTATCAAGGTCACATATGTGATCCATTTGAACAATTTTATGGTTATTGCAGGCACTTCAGGAAGAAGGCAAAGAGAGGCTTGTGATCTTCCATCTTAAGTTAAGGACAGTGGAGTGGAATAGTTGTAGACAGGGAGAATGAGCATAATTATATTATGTCAAGAAAAGTATTGAGGCTATTGGGCTGGTAGAAAAAAACCATAAAGAATAGCCCCTTGTGTTACTATGTTGAGCATAACAACTGTTGCACTATATTAAGATATAGTTATTCTTTGAGATTGAAAGGGTGAACCTATGCTCTTAAAGATAGGAATCATAATGTCCATACTTTACCCCTAAATAAAGACAGCAAAAGTTTTAGGCATAAGCATTTGGGTTCTTGTTTCCTATTCTTCAAATATCTAAAGTGGGAGAGTGACATTTTACAACCCACTACTCACCCGTTGACTATATGTCCTATATTCTCTCTTTGCCCAGGATAATAATAGTACCTACTTCATAAATTTAATGTGAGGACTGAATGAGATAATCTAGGTAAAACAGTTAGCAAATGGAAAGCACTCAGCAAATACTATTGACTATCATTTTATAAGGAAGATTGACAGATTGGGGGGGGCGGGGAGAAGGGAAGAGATGGAGAGAGATTTCAAGTTCAACCCTACTACTCAAACCACCCATCTAGAGCCCTTCCATCTCCTCCTCATGGTTTCCTCTTTGAAAGACATGCTTATCAGGCAC
Source organism: Cryptoprocta ferox (assembly GCA_028646485.1). Classification (NCBI taxonomy): domain Eukaryota; kingdom Metazoa; phylum Chordata; class Mammalia; order Carnivora; family Eupleridae; genus Cryptoprocta; species Cryptoprocta ferox. The sequence goes on along the minus strand of CM053576.1, from coordinate 63,215,487 downwards.
AATTGCTATGGATTCCTTGTGGAATAAGACAGGTCTGTAGCACCTTGGGATTAAGGTAATGATAGAATGATTCAAAATTTATAATGTATATGGCGTACCTGAGTGGCTCAGTTGCTTAATTAAGCATCTGACTTTGGCTCAGGTCATGATCTTGTGGTTCATAAGTTCAAGTCCCACGTCAGTCTCTGTGCTGACAGCTCAGAGCCTGGAGCCTGCTTCAGATTCTGTGTCTCCCTCTCTCTGCCCCTCCCCTCCCCTGCTCATGCTCTGTCTCTCTCTCTCTCTCAACAATAAATAAATATTTAAAAAATTATAATGTATATAAATATGTATACATAATATACGATATATCTTTTTTTTGTTTTTTGTTTTTTTTTTGAGAGAGAGAGAGAGCACGAGAGAACAGGGGAGGGGCAAAGGGAAAGGGAGAGAGAGATAATCTTAAGCAGGTTCTGTGCAGGGTGTGAGATCACCATTGTGAGATCATGACCTGAGCCGAAATCAAGAGGCCGATGCTTAACCGACTGAGCCACCCAGGCACCACCTATATATGTCTTTTAAATAGGTATGTATACATATGTATGTCTTTTACATTTTTTTGTTTTTGTTTTCCTTTTGGCCTCCCTTAGTAATTAATAAAGCCTGTCCATTTCGTGCTAAGGTGACCTAAGAGAAGATCTTTTTTGTTTATTCACCCTGAGTTAGAGTGCTTGAGAAGCAGCAGCATGCTAATGGGGGAAAACTTTTTTCACCTTGAAAAGAAAGGTGGGAACCATGGAGAGAGCCATCCTACTACTCCTTAGAGCTTTGCTGTCTCCTGGGGAGTTCCCTTCCAGGGCTAAAAACCTGGAATTCCAGACAAGTTCGAACCAGAAAGAAAATGTTGGCCTTTTGGAACTGGAATGATTCATGATAGAAGCAAGTAGGGAAGGTTATGGGGAAAGATGAAAGCAAGGGTGTCCTCTTTTAACTGTCAATCAGTTAAAATTAGTAAATATTTATTTTGAGTCCACCGTGTGCTAACCAAACAGTGGATATGATCCTTGCCCTCAATGTCAGACGTCCAATGTGAAAAGGTAAATATGTACATGAGCGGAATGGGAAAACAAGTTAAAAATACAAGTTAAAAATCCCAAATGAAGGAAATAGAGCAAATAGGTTCTGTATGGGTAACAAGGGGAGAGAGCTCACTGAGCTAAATGTACTTCCATTATGAAGAAGGCAGGACTTGAGCTAGATATTTTTTTATACGGAAATATTGTATAGTGGGAACGAAAAAGAAATGGCAGGAGTGGAAGTGTCAGGAGTATGTAAGATATTTAATAGGGACAGTGAGAAGATCTTTCTGGCTTGAAATATGAGTCCCTTTAGGGCACTAGTAGGAGATAAGGTCGGATGGAGGGCTTTGAATGCCAGAGTGAGGAACTGAAATTCACTCTGTGGAACATGAGATACTTTTTAAAATGTTTGAGGCAGGCAGTGAAATAATGAGTTACTTTTGAGGATGGCTGGACAGTAGCAAGATGGGTTAAGACACTTTGGTAGAAAAACCTCAACATTTCAACAGTACATGAGTGTTCAGGAGACTTCTAAATGTGTCACATGTTTAGGAAATTCAGAATTTTTTTTATGCTAACAGCTGACTTGTGTCAGGGAGAAAGGAGAGAAAAGAGCAGGCAGAATTTTAGCTAATGAGGAAGACAGCTATTTTGCTAGCATTTACTTGCATTGCTGACACTTTGGGGACACCTGTGGCAGAGCCCACTTCCCTGGAAAAAGTGGAACACAGTTTTCAGTCCACAGACTGAATGTGGGAAGATAGACAACCTTCAATATCAGAGACAACTAAAGCCCTCAAAGGGCTTCATGATGTTTCTTCCCCTTTTAAAATAAGTTTATACTTCATTAAAAACAAACAAAAAAAATCCTTGGTTAAAAATCTCTCTTTATACTAATGTGACCAGGAAATTTCATGTATAGAGAACTAGTTCCCTCCTTTTAGCTAAAAGTTTCTGTAGACTTAGCATGTGCCAAGATTTTTTTTTTTTAATTAAGCACTTCATAGACAGTGTCCTCAGCTGATAAGGACACAAGCTGTTCACTCTCAGAGATCAAAGTTTGTTGCCAAGATTGTTAACAGTGATGGCTTATGCTGGCAATGCTCTGTTATACCAAACAGACCTAAAGAGGCCAAGTGTCTATTCTTGGTCATCAGAGTCAGATGGTGGATGGATGTAGAACAAGTTCCTGGAACCAAGGATATTGGATTGAAAGCAAGGTGGCTCCACTGGGCAAGATTTGGAATAGGGGTCATGAAACGAGGGGCAGAGAGAGAACTTAGGAGCAGTACTCATGTCTACAGGCAACTTAGTTCAGTAGTCTCTCCACCCATCTACATATATACCTATTATGAAGTTTAGAGCCTTCTGCCGCTCTCTTACCCCCTCCTTGGCAACCTATGATTGCTTACCTGAGTGAGATGTTTTTAAGCACACTCCCATACCAAGCTTGCCTAGGTAAAGAGTGCTCTGGGACAGATGTTGCTTCAGAATCAGATTTATATCACAGGCCTTTGCTTGTTTGACATGGCATATCCTTGATCAGTTCTAACCTCTGCCAGCTGTTATTCATTAACCTATTTGCTCTCCTATTTTTCTGACATCTGATAACTAAGGTCCTGTACTTGTACGAGCTTAATACCAGCCAAACCTTTCCTCCATTGGTGTCCATCACCCTGAATTAAACCTGCATCAAGATTATGCATAAAAGTCACTTTTCATGTGGTTACAGGTAGTTGTGTTAACAGACCAAGTCATTCCAGGTGGAACTCCCATCTAACTTGGGATATGAAATTCAACCAGCCACCAGGTTATGAGGCCCCATGGGGCTTGATTCTCTTTGGGATAACAATGCAGACCTGAAGAACTGGGATCTGGGAATCCGATCAGACCAGTGGAGGGGATGGGTCACTGGAGAACAGATGCAGCTACAGGTTCTAGGAGCAAGTTCAGGCTTGAAGGAATATCCCTAGAGATTGGAGGTACTTCATGATTGGTGGAAACAGGAGGCATTCAGAAATTTAGGCAGGTGGGTAGGCAGCTCCTGGAAGTCTGGAACTGGTTACCAGAGGCCCAGCTGCATGACTCAGTTCATGGGTTTATGTTGATGGTGTCAGTGGTTGCTTGGAAAAAGAAAGCAGAGCTTTGGTTCTGGAAGAACACAAGGTCTGAACTTGTTCCCTACTTTTTCCCAACCAGAGGCTCAGTTCTTGGCTCCCTTTTAAAAGTGCCTTCAGGGGTGCCTAGGTGGCTTAGTCGGTTGAGCGTCCAACTTCGGCTCAGGTCATGATCTCACAGTTTGTGGGTTTGAGCCCCACGTCGGGCTCTGTGCTGACAGCTCAGAGCCTGGAACCTGCTTCTGATTCTGTGTGTCCATCTCTCTCTACCCCTCCCTCCCCTGCTCATGATCTGTCTCTATCACTTAAAAATAAATAAATGTTAAAAAAAATTTTTAAGTGCCTTCAATTCTGTCACTTTAGGGGACATCTTCCTTCTCTCAGCCTGTTCCTCTATCATCTCTGCCCTCTGCTATCAACCCATAACTAGGGCTCTGGTTTTGCTCTCTGCTTACTCTTTGAACTGACCATTGAGTTTTTCTCTCATCCCAGATGTCCGTGTCAGGAGTAAGGAAGGAACTCTCTCCAGACCTGTGTGTTTAGGTCCATCCTGGTTCCAGATACCCTGACCCAGTTCAGTGACCAGGCCCCTTATACACCAGGAAGAAGACATTAGACACGATGGAACTAAGTAGTTTACTGGGACAGAGGTGAGGTCATAGAGGTAAGGAGCTAGTTATTAGAGTTAAGGTACTGGGAGAGGGTAGGCTAGACTTGAGAAACAGGGCAAAAGTCTACCTGTTAGAACTGGAACAGCAAATCTCAAAGTACTTCTCAAATTTTTCCTCCATAATGTCAGTTCTTATCAAACTTCAGTAAACTTCAGAACCAGCAGCTGCACAGATTCTGTCTCAGTAGGTCTGGGGAGGGCATTGCAGTTTTTCTTTGTATCTTTCAAAGAAATATTTGCTTTCTGCATATTAAGCAAAAAGTACGTATGTGTTTTCCCCTTTTCACATGGTAGCATATCATACTATATGTGTTTTTTTTTTCACTTAATAATGTTTCTTTGAGATTGTACCATACAGGTATATAAAGTTTTCTCATTCCTCTTAATGACTACATAGAATTCCATTGTGAGAGCATATCATAATTCATTTAACACTACATGGCTAATGGACATGCAGATTGTTTCTGATCTCTCTCACCTGTAAACAGTATAACAAGTATCACGTACAAATGTCATTTATCACGTAAGGGATTATATCTGGATGAATTCTTAGAAGTGGAATTATTGGGCCAAATGGTAAGTGATTTTGGTAGATATTACCAAATTGCCCTTCACAGAAGTTATATTGATTTATACTCCTACAAGCATGAGTACCATTTGTTCACAAACTCTAGCCAACAAACTGTACTGTCAAAACTTTTTAATTTTGCCAATATGATAGGTCAAAATAGTATCTCATTGCTGTTTAAGTTTATAATTCTTTTGCCAAGACAGGAGGATGAGCATATTTTAATATGTTTGGGAGTCATTTGTATTTTTGTGTGTGTGAAGCCTGTTTGTTTCCTTTGACCATTTTTCTACTGGATCTTTTGATCTTTATTTTACTGGTTTGCAAGAACTCTTTATCTATTAGAGAAACTAAGCCTCTGGTTGTGATATGAACTACAAATATTTTCCCCAGTTTTTCTTTTATATTTTGGCTTCCCTTTTGGTGGCTTCTGCAGCATAGCTTTTAATAAAAATGTAACTGTAATTGAGTTCATTAATATTTTATTTACTGTTAGTGACTTCTGGGTTTTATGTACTTAGAAAGGCCTTCCCCCTTCTGAGATTATGAAAAATTATCCCATAGATTCTTTTTTTTTTACATTTTTTAAATGTTTATTTATTTTTGAGAGAGAGACAGAACACAAGTGGGGGAGGAGCAGAGAGAGAGGGAGACACAGAATCTGAAGCAGGCTCCAGGCTCTGATCCATCAACACAGAGCCCAAGGCAGGGCTCGAACCCATGAACCACAAGATCATGACCTGAACCGAAGTCAGATGCTTAACTGACTGAGCCACCCAGGCACCCCTCTTTTTTTTTTTTAATTTAACTTTTTTTTTTTATTTTAGAGAGAGAGTGAGAGTGAGAGAGGATGGAGGGGGCAGAGGGAGAAAGAGAGAATACTAAGCAGGCCCCATTGTTGGCATGGAGCCCATTGAAGGGTCCCATCCCATGACCCTGGAATCACGACCTGAGCCGAAATCAAGAGTTGGACACTCAACTGACTGAGCCACCCAGGCACCGCTCCTATCCCATAGATACTTACAGTATCTTTATGGATTTAAAAAAAATAGGGGCACCTGGCTGGCTCAGTCCATTAAGCATCTGACTTCGGCTCAGGTCATGATCTCACAGTTCCTGAGTTTGAACCCCATGTCAGGCTCTGTGCTGACAGCTCAGACTCTGGAGCCTTCTTCAGATTCTGTGTCTCCCTCTCTCTTTCTGACTCTTCCCCACTCACGCTCTGTCTCTCTAAAAAATAAACATTAAAAAATTTGAAAAATACATTTAAATCTTCAATCCAGATAGAATTTATTCTAGAATAAGATGTAGAATTTGCTTGCAATTTTTTTTTTTTCAGATGGCTATGCAGTTTCCCCAATACGGCTTATTGAATAATCTATTCCTTACTTTTATCATTGCCCAGATTTGAATTGCTCCTTTTATAATATCCTAGATTCCATATGGCTTTGGGTTTATCCAGACTTTCTCTTCTGTGATATGACTATACCTGTCTCTTCATGTACTACACACTGTTTTAATTATACTAGCTTTATAAGGTAGTTCCAATGCAGGTGATCCTTTGCGTGCACTTTGAGAAACACTGTCGTAGGGATTAGTGCAGATCTAGTCTTGTGTAGAGTAGGATTATAAATTGATTTCAACAACGAGGAGAGGAAGCTACAAAGAAGAGCATTTGGAAAAGATGAAGATTTCGTAATTCAAGCTGCATCCATCTGTTTCACAAATGTGACTGACTTCTACATCTTGACAGCAGCAAGAGACATATAGAGATAATGGGTCATATCCTCCTTTGTCTTACTTTCCAAATCAATGATAAAGACTCTTATACAGACCAGAATCTATAGTTGAGGATTTGACTATGGCAGTGGCTATGATATATTACTGGCATGACTGATCAATTTTGGCAATTTCAGAGAGAATATAGAGAAGAGAAGACAGACTGCTCCTGAAAATCTTCCTATTTTCCTATCGACAAATGTAACTTCATTCTAACTTTTTTAATATGAATTTTTGTTAGTCGTTAGTTTTGTTTATTTGTATGGCTCTTATATTAATATAAGAGTGGCTTGAGTGATAAGCATTATTTATTCGGTCTACATGCGTGTATTTATAGATTCATGGGCCCCTTGCAATAGTAAACAACTGAAATAGATCAGAAAGTATACTTCTACATAAAGATCGTGCACGTACATAATCAGTTCATTCGTTCATTCAACATGTGTGAATTGAGCTCCCGTTATGTTGCCAAGAACTTTGATAAGCACTAGGGATGCAAAAGGTAGCAAAACCAGAAAAAAAAGGAAAAAAGATTAATGTATATGAAAGAACTTGTGTTAATTTCCTAAGACTGCTATAACAAAGTATCACAAACTGGGTGGCTTTAAAAAACCAAATTTATTCTCTCACAGTTCTGAAGACTAGAAGTCCAGAACCAACCTGTCAGCAAAGACATGTTCCCTCAGACGTACTCCAGGCAAGAATCCTTCCTTGCCTCTTCCTAGCTTCTAGCGGTTGTCTGAAATCTTTGGCATTCCTTGGTTTATGGCTGCATCACTCCAGTTTCAGCCTTCATATCCACATGACTGCCTTCTCTCTGTATGTGTTTCTGTCTGTTTCTATGTCTGTTCTTCACAACCTTCTTTTAAGGACACCAGTGCCCACTCTAATCCAGTATGACCTCATCTTAGCTTGGTTCTATCGGCAAAGACTCTATTTCCAAATAAGGTCACATTCAGAGTTATCAACAGCTAGGACTTCAATATATCTTTTTGGGGGACACAATAGCACTTACCAAAATGTAAGGCAGAAATAATATCTCTTTTAATGAGAACCCACTTAACCATCAAGTTAGCTTTAAAACATAATTTAGAAACAGTTGCCTATTTAACTATTTAATTCAATCAAATGGGAATAGAGACAACAGGAATAAGAGATGGTGGTGGTGTCAAATTTATTAGATGTGCCATTGACTTAGAGCATCTTATAGTACACAGAAGCTACACTAACCAAGCTGGTGGCTTAGGTTGTCTGGAGTGGTAACATTTGGGACACCCAGAGGAGGGAGAGGCCCTTTGAAAGAGGAAATGGGATGGGCTAACAGGAAACATCTTCCCAGTTTCATGGAGGACCTATAGTCTGTCCTGGTTAAGGCAAACTACCCCTACTTTCGTGGAGGACACCCTAACCTGGACTGCTTTTTCCCTTGGAAGAGGTAGTAGAAACAAAAATACACCCTCCCTGACTGACCTGGTCTCCCTGAGGCTGCAGAAAAACAAGCTATTCAGCTTCTCCCCCTTCCTGCCCTTGGGAACCTTGGCCTCAGCCAACCTTCCTTAATGTGACACAGATCTGTTTCAGTCCAGTAATATGATTCTCAAAACATATTTCTATGTCTTTGGTTTCCTACCAGGCTGTTCCTTTTCCAGGGCCAATATTTTCATGAAGATGGCAAAGTGACTGTGGTTAGAATTCCATTGTATTCTATCTATTAACATTATTTTTAAAAAGTGTACTAACAGATTTAGAATCAAGAGCTCTAGGAGGAACCCATATTTTCCTACTGGTGACACGAAGAGCTATAACAGAAGTTCCGTCTGGCAGTAGATGTAAAAATAATTTTAGGTCCTCCATGGAGAGCTAGCCCTCAGTTAACAAATGAATTTGTTTTCATTTGCCTTCAGTTGCACGCAGCTGGCTTCTTCCCTCACCCCTACTGAGGGGCTCAATGCCCCCTTCAAGTCTTCCCCCTTCAGGCTATAAAAACCCATTCTCAAACAACAGTTGATAATCTCAGTTACACAGTTGTTTTAATGGCTGATAAATGGCAAAATGGAAGTTAGGAGAATGGATGAAAGCACACTTGAGCAGGAAACCAAGGCCTGGGTTGTTTGGATTCTATTATACCCTAGGCTTGGGGGGGGGAAACACTCCCAGACTTTGGGAGGCAGGAATGCCTAGGTTTTGCATCCTGGCTGCATCACTTCTTAGCTGTATGAGCAAAGACACTCAGTTAACCTAGGTGCTCCAAATTTCCTTTTCTTTAGAGTGGATATTGTAATAGTTACTTTACCAGACGTGTCAGGTAATAGAGTACTTGACATATAGAAAGTCACTGAAAGGATAATCGTAGTAATTTGCTAATAGAAGAGGATTGAGGATGTTATTCTCTTTAAGAGAGAATTCTTTTGCCTTGTTGCCCAGCCAATTAGTGCACATTTGCTTCTTCTAACAAACAGTAAGCAGCATTGTGGCTTTGATGACCAGTGACCGCTTTCCATAGAACTAGCTCTTAACAAGCTTGCCTGTAGGCAGATTTAGGAAGGCAGAGATGCCCTGGCAGAAAGACAGAATATCCCCGCTGGACTACATTGACAAACCCCAGCCAGGGAACAGGCTCCATCTCTTTGACCAATTGCCACACTGCTGCTCCTCTAGTGCCCTCACCTATGTTTCAAGAGCCTTAGGCTTACCCAAGAGGCAAAAATAAACATGGAAACAGAAAAGAGACAAACAAACCACCTGGACTGTTCCTTTCTTGTTTATTCTCTCTTATCAGGTTCTCTCTTATGTCTGAAGAATTCATCTTTTCAAGGATTAAGTTAGTTCCTTGGAAGTTGTTACTCTCTGTCTTCCATCCAGTCTCTCCCATGGGTCACTGATACGCGATCGTAAATATTTTTCAAGGTTATATGGTCATTAGACTGGAGTCCCCCAAGAAAGAGGACTAGGTATTTCATATGTTCACTCATTTGTTCATTCATTTACGTATTTATTCATTCATCACTGTAAGATTAACAATAATAATCAATATTAATTAAGTTCTTCCTACATGCCAGATAATTTGCTAAGATTTTCCCATATGATCTAATTTAATTATCCCAACAACTCTGTAATGTAAGTACTATTTATGTCTCATTCTTTAAATTAGGAACCTGCAGTACAGATGTTACCTGCACAGTCACATGGCTAGGAAGTGGGAGAATCTGGTTTCTACATTTTGCCCAAGTCAGTGCTACGTAGATACTGAGTAGTATAAAAAGTACAAAAATGATAGTTCTTATCCTCCAGGAACTTAAAACTTAGATAGGTATGTAAGACAAAACAGTTAGGCAACCAGATAGGACAGAATGTGACCAAATATTTAAATAAATCTATTTGGACAAAGGAAATAAGTGTGAGCTAGACAGTTAAAAAAATTTTTTTAATGTTTATTTATTTTTGAGAGGGAGATACAGAGCATGAGCGGGGGAGGGGCAGAGAGAGAGGGAGACACAGAATCCAAAGCAGGCTCCAGGCTCTGAGCTGCCAGCACAGAGCCCAACGCGGGGCTCGAACACACAATCCACGAGATCATGACCTGAGCCGAAGTCAAACGCTTAACCGACGGAGCCACCCAGGTACCCCTGGACAGTTAAAATAAGAACTCTAAGAGATGAAATAAATTGTTCTGCAAAGGTAAGGATTCAGAACTCTGCGTGGTGGGGAAGGGTAGAGAGGTGCATGTATAGGCGTGGAAGGTAGAGAAACCAGGCAATATCTACACAGTCAGAGTCCTGGGAGATAAGGCCCAGGTGATTGGGTGTGCTTGAGTGTTTGGGAAAGAAGTTTAGAGCATCCTATCAAACAGGCCATGTAAAACTGCTCAACCTTTTTAACGAGTGTGGTACAATCAAAACTATGCCTGAAGAGGATTAAGAGGTATCAAGAAAAAGAATAGGAATCTAGAAAACCAGTTAGGATATTTGTTGAGCAGCCTAGGAATGAAATAAACTTCTGAACTAAACTCATGACAGTATAAATGGCCAGAAAGAAAGAGAGTGAGAACAAGCTATTTCAGAGAAATAGCTGATAGAACTTTGTGATTGATTGGTTATGAGTGATAAGGAAGAAGATGGAATTTAAAAACAACTTGTAGGGTGTGAACTGATGAGACAAGGAAAATGGTGGTAATACAACTGGAAAGTTAGGAAAGGAAGATGTATATAGTTTTAGACATTTTAAATTTAAATACTGCAGATACCTAGATAAATGTTCAGTGGGAGCAGGAAACTTGTGATTTGAGTGTGTGAGAGGAATTAGGATTATAAAAGTAAAGTTGGGATTACCTGAAGAATAAACATACCAGTGCCAGCACATGGATGGACAGGGCTGCTGGTTAGTTTTCAAGACAGTTCCCCAGGGGCGCCTCAGTGGCTGTCAGTTGAGTTGCCTATTCTTGATGCCCGCTCAGGTCATGATCCCAGGATCATGGGATCAAGCCCCACATTGGGCACTTCGCTGAGTGTGGAGCCTGTTTAAGATTTTCCCTCTCTCCCTCTGTCCCTCTCCCCTGTTCATACTCTCTCTTAAAAAAAAAAAAGGAACAATTCCACATAAATATCTTGCATTTCTGCACATCGCATGAGTGAAGTACTTACTACCTTTCATTCAAAATATCTTTTCAAGGATTCTTATATAACAATAGCCTTGGAAGATAGAGATAGTGCCTCCACCTAGAGAAAAAGCCACACATGTTTACTGTCCAGTATAATAAAGATAATGTCTTCCTATAGAGCAAAGAGCAGGCATGTTTACTCCCCAGAATGAAAGATTTGGTTTCCCTAAGTTCAGAGCTCCTCTATTGTAACACAACCCACAGCTTACATAGTCATCTATTTGGGGCCATCCACATTGCTTCCATGGGACTAGGGAGCAGTGGAAACCGATTGTAAATGTGCTAACGCTCATGCTACTTGCTGTGCTGTGGGTTAATAAAGTCCTTTGTCTCAGGCCCGGAGTCTTCTGCCAGCATCTATGAAACTGTCAAGATAAGTTGTTAGCTTGTAAATTTGGTAAAGTCTTAGACCTCTACACAGTTCTTGAAAGTTAGATGAGGAGCTCTTATAGAAGGGACAACTAGACAGGATTCTGGGTTCAGATAACACTTGTCAAGGGTGAAACGTACTGAGAGCAGAGAAACTTAAGCAGATGGAGGTTGGAACAGTATATTCAAGAGCTTGGTGGTGATGCCTGCCAGGCCCAAAGTCCTCTTCGAAGAGAAACTACCCCATCTAGAGCTCTGCTGCTGAGGGAAGGCTCCTGAAAGTGATATTCTCCATTATATAACCCTAAATATCACCTTATATCAATCTTATTGGCCCATAAAATCCCTACGATAGACTGAATGTTTGTAATCCCCCTCAACTTCTTATGTTGAAATCCTAACCCCCATAGTATTAGGAAGGTGATTAGGGGAGGTAATTAGGTCATGAGGATAGAGCCCTCATGAATGGGATTAGTGTCCTTATAAAAGACATTCCAGAGAGTTCCCTCACCCCTTGCACCATGAGGGTCACAATGGTTCCAATGAACCAGGAAGTGAGCTGTCACCAGAACTCATCCATGCTGGCACCCTGATTTCAGACTTCTCACCTCCAGAACTGTGAGAAATAAACTTCTGTTGTGTATAAAAGCCACCCAGTCCATGGTACTTAATATAGCAGCCCAAACTGACTAAGACAATCCCTTTGGCTAAAACTTTTCCCACGAGGCTACCTTATAGGTATAGTCTAGCCCCTACTTTTGGACTAAATGTCCCCCTATTGTCCAAACAGCATGGCCAGAGGGGTCATAACGTATCTTGGGCCCTTTACCTCAAAGTCAGGGTAGGAAGGGGTGAGGAATAAGCAAGAATCAGCCAGAGGAAATTGGACCCAGGTATAGGAGGGTGCCCTATGCAACCCAGGGGGGTCTGATAAATTCAGGCTTGATTCTGGGTGAATAGCAGAGACCTTGAAGCAGGAAGTGCAGACAATACACAAGCCATGTAGACTGAGGCACTGTGGTCCTTAGAAGGTAGACATAGCTAGACCCTGGCTGGATTATTATTGTGTCATGTTATTATAAGTGGGGAGGAATGAATTTAGTTCAAGTCAGTTGGTCCAACACTTATTAAATGTCTACTATCTGCTGGGAAGTATGTAAGCTAGTGGGGAAATGACAGTATCTCAAAGATACACAAAAATTATAGAGAATAATACATATAATAATAAAAGCACATGTCAGATATAGAGGAGATGAGCAAGTCATTGATTTGGGGGGAACAGAGGGAGGTAGCCAGAGAAGGATCACTAAGGAGTAGACCCCTGTGTAGCATTTCGAAGGATAAACAAAATGAACAAGATTTTTCATAGGAGTATGGAGTGTTTGGAATACACGGCTCAGTTCAAAGTTTGGAGGAATAGGAAGGACACAGCAAGAATTAAGCAGGTGACAGAGGCATGGCCATGCATTCCAGGATTCAAGGTCAGACTCTAAGCCCAGAATAGAACTAATCATTTTTTAAAAGTGTATTTTTATTTATTTTGAGAGAGAGGTAGAGAGCAAGTAGGGAGGGGCAGAGAGAGAGGGAGAGAGAATCCCAGGCAGGCTCCATGCTCCCAGCTCAGAGCCCAACATGAGGCTCAAACTCACAAACTGTGAGATCATGACCTGAGCTGAAATCAAGAGTCGGACACTAAACTGACTAAGCCACCCAGGTGCCCTGAGAACTGATCTACTAAAGAGGAAACAGAGGCAGAACCTAGGCATGTGACAGGGCAGGGCAGAGGCAAGGAATAAGCAGGCATTAGTGAGCCGGGCAATACCAAAGCTGAGCACGGGCCTGTGGGTAACAGGCTTCTGGTCTTGTGACTAATTCAAGACCTTCTTGGGTAGAAAAGCTGATTTTGAAAGCATCTGCTTTTTGCTCTGTGCAGACTCAGGGACAGGAAGACCATGCTTGATAGGGTGACTCTCCCCAGTGACTTTTGCTGAGTGAGGCTGGGTTAATTCCTTCTTCATGAATTCTGCCATGTTTAGACTCTTGACTCTCTGGATTATGAAAATAGCTTCCTAACTGGTTCCTCAGCTGTCTAACACAAGCTCCTCTGACCCATCTTCCAGACAGCCCTAGGGGTGTTTTCCTAAATAGCAAATCTGATGATGTCATTTTCCTGCTTAAGATCCTTTAGTAGCTGCCCATTATCTGCCTCTGCTCTTTAACGAGGCCCTCACAGTGTGGCCCTGCCAGATGTTCTGGGAAGATAATGAAGTTGAAATGTCAAGGCTCCCAACCTTCAGGTCTTGGGGGGCCCCTATTAGTGTGTTTACATGGCCATTTTATATTCAGTTTTATAAAGAGGGTCCCCCAAGCTCCAGGACCCACAGAACCCCCATGGGCCCTCCTAGACATCCCCCAAACTTCATATGATGGCAGTGTGTGCTCACTCTCTCTCTCTCTCTCTCTCTCTCTCTCTCTCTCTCTCTCTCTCAGTCTCTCACTCCCAGTAGCCTCAGGGTCTCTGGACACACAGTCTGGAACGTTCTCCACCAAGTTCTTTGTTCTTTAGCAGCCTGATGAGGCATCTCTCCTGAGGAAAGACCGCCCTCATCCCCTCCCCCCACCCTTATCACTGAAAGTTCACATGGTGCTACTCTGCACCACGGGTATACTGCTACATTCCTGCATATATCATGCCACCTAGCAGCTGTCTGCCCCACTGAACTAAAACCTGCCTTACCCAGGTATTCTCAACACAAAAGCAGCATCTGGATGAAGGAGTGCCTCACATCAGGTTTGATGAACTGACATGAATTAAATGCCATTGCTGCCTCTTATAATTCATATTAGCACCATTTATGATGGACATACTAAGTGTTATGGAATAAGTAAGGCATTTCAAATACATTATCTATTATCCTCACAGTAACTGAAGGTTGACCAAAGAGAAGATAATCAGATCGACCCACATGAAATTGCCAATATTTAGCTATCTTTGGTGTGTACAAACAGCAATTTCTTATGGTTTAAACCTAATAGATTTAAACCCAGTCATCTGGCTCTAAGGTCAGTATCCTTTCCTAAAGAGAGGAAGAGCCATCCTGACTGGTTGAGGTAAAGAGGAGAGAGCTGAGAGCCACACTTGGAAGGTAGGCTCACTGTTCAATGTGTAGGGAGATATGCATGTGATAATCCTTTTTACTTCTGTGTTTTCTATAGGCCATACCACAGTCAAACAACCAAAAGATTTGTTTGTTTATCTTCTATCTCTTCAATTAAAAATATCCAAAAGGGAAGGACTCAAGTTTTTTGGAAGGAGGAAAAAAAAAAAAGGGAAACAGAATGGATAGCATAGTTTTCTCTATTAAGATTTTTAATAACAGCTCCTTGCTGGTCTTATAAATAGGAGCACTCCCCTTTATTTATTTTACAAGATCATATTTTAAGTAGCAGCAGCTTTCACATGACACTCCTTGCATAATGATTTTAAGAAGAGGAAATTGTGTTTACGTTTTGAGATAGCACTTAATTGCCAGGAACATAAGTAAAAAACCCAAGGCAGCATTACTATTGAAGGCTGAGAGAAAATAGAAAGCTTCTAGTTCCATTACTGCAGTGCAATGCAAAGTCATAATTAATATAATTTATAAAGAAGTTATTATCAAAGGGTATGTATGTCACTGGGCCCCACCAGCCCAAATTGTTGATCTAATTTAGTTAATAACTGCTTTGCCATAACCACTCCCATTACAGGCAGAAAAAGATTGGTAAGTTCACACTGGCCACACCACAGATCCTTCATCAACTCGGCAAAGGCATTTTACACATTGCCTGAGAAAGGATTTCGAATTGATTGTCTAGAGCAGGATGGGAGAGAACACGAAGCTAAAATGGAAATCTGCAATTACAGTTCAGAATATCTTTAGGGAAGCTGAACCGTTTCAAGTACAGGTCAGCCACACGGGATGACAGAAGAGAATGATGAAAGACTTCTGACCACTGGCACCCTTCACAGTTCACAGAATGACTTTCTTTTTCCCTGGTCCCTTTCTCCTTTCTCTTCCATCGCACCCCTAACAGCCAGCTAGACTGGGCACTGTTCATTTCCTCCCCAGATGAAACCTTCCACAAACAGAATCACTTCCAGATCTTTCTCCCACCTGATCACAGGAATGTTCCCCTAGCAATCAGTCCCCAAACATATTTGAATGCAGCTCTGAGCAAGACCAAGTTGGGCAGCTGCTGCCCCTGCCTTCACACTAATTTGGAGCTTAGGGACCACAGGTTTGGTCCTGTAAAGAAGGTTTACTTTGTCTCCTTTTCTGCCATCCTTTCTTTTTCCTCCTCCTTCCCAGACTCCCAGTCCCAAGCCAGATTTCATCTGGAGCAGAAGGGAAAATCCTGGTTCACAAAATCTAAACTCTGAAGACCAGAAGTGATGGGCACAAAGATTTGGCAGCTAAGGAGAGACATAGGAGTGAGGATAACTAGATCCAAGATAGTCAATTATTTGCTTAAGGTCTTCAAGACTTGCATGGTCCAGGAAGCCTGAGTGTGACACTTTGTGGTACAATGGACTGAGTCCTGCCCTGGTTCGGTTCTAACCCCCTCTCTGTTACTAAGTAGCTGAGTGGCCTTCAACAAGCCACATTGTTTCTTGGAACTTCTATTTCCTCACCAATAAGATGCCTGGGTCAGACTAGATCAATAATTCTTGATGTTACTTCTCTCTGTGACAGGACATATTTTGTGATGATATCTCAGAATCTGAGGTTACTCCTATGGGATAGAGCTATGTTTCTTAGCATCTTTTAATATCATGCCATCTTTTGAATTTGTGTGTTTCTGTACATGGGTGTGTCTCAGTTTGCCTCCTAGAAAATATTGACATATTTGCTGAATAGAAACAAATTCGGTGACTTAAATGTCATTCCCTCTGTTGGGTGGGGAAGATTGCCTCTTTTCTCTCCCCTCTTCACTGCCTTTTTGTCTACCTTCTCCTCCCATCCTTTCCACACTCCAGGAGTGCTTGGACAGTGGGACAGGTGCAGTTTGGCATAGAACCTATACTCATCACTTTAATCCCTAGCCCGTGAAGCACATCAAACCCCCAGGAGATGTGGGCTTTGCTTAGTGAGAGAACCAAATGTCAGTTTTCCTTTCACTTTTCAGCAAGTAGCAAACAAGAATGTCCTGCAGAGGGCAAAAGCCAGATAGGCTTACATGGAGCACACTGGAGTCTTTTTGTTCCTGTCCTGCCTATATTTTGGAAGCTCCAGTGGGAATGTGGCCTGAATTTAAACACTCAGGGCCATGACCATTAACAGTGAGCACTTTTGTAGATTCATGCAGCCTCTCCTGCCTTTCCTCTCCCATGGCCTTGAATGATCTGTTGTTTGTGGACAATTCACTTGTTGTACTCCCGAGAGCAGCCTGATCCTGGTTCTTCCATTGTCTCTTATATGGGCAAACAAAAGCAGTCTTCTTGGGCCAGAGCACCAAGCTGATAAAAGACTGATTAAGGCCTCTTTTGTGGTGAAATTTAATAGGTCTGGGTTGGGCATTATATTTGATTAACCCCAACCAGTCATTACATGGAATTATATATACAGTAGGGCTATGCCAACAGCCTCAGCTGGGTGGAGCCTGCCTCTGAACTCCTGAATGGTGTCACGAAACCGTAGGCAGAGCTGGTCAGCAGCAAAACGGAAGTCAATAAAACTTGACTCTGGGGCCTGCAGTTTTCCCTTTCATTATCTGTCCTTTTCCACCCAACCTTTATATTCCCTCTTTCCCAGGCAAATTATTAGGTCCTTTCCGACAGGCAGGAAGACATCTGACAAACTCATTCACACAGAGTGATTTCATGGGTTATCCTTTCCAAGGGTAGCTGCAGCTCAAAAGAGGAGCTTGGACTGGGAATCATGGAATTGTGAGGGGATGAAGCTCTCATGGTGGCTCAGAGGAGGACTGATTTCTTGGCCCACACTCTTCCTTCTTCCCAGAATTGGGCCAGGTGGCTTCTCCCAGTAGGCTCCCCAGGACCAATGCCGGCCTCAGCCTGGGGAAATGAAAGTAACTCTGGTTTGACCTTCAAGCCTCCCCTCCTGCCTGGCCCACCTTTTAAATTTCCTTTTCTTTTTCCTGTCTTCTTTAGGATTACCTGATTTTTTGATTACTTGATTTTTTAATCCATTATTATTTCTCTAGCTACTTTTCAATTAAATGCATCTTCTTCAGAATGAGAATTCACCTGGTTTTGGAATGAAGATACTTTCTGGCGTATTACTGTATAAGGAAGGTGAATGGATTAGTCTCTTCTTGGGTGCAAATAGCTGAATCTCTGATAGTCTGGCATGTGATTTAATCATTTATTCTTTTTCTATTAAAACTATGAACTTGTAATGAAAATAACAGCATGAATATCAACTATTCTTTAATTTTGAACACTTACAAAACAAAAAAACAGAGCAAAGTTTCAAGAAATATTACAACTGGACCAGTCCTTTATTCAAAAAACAGTCTGGTCAGTCATATCGATTAGATCTCTTTAGATTACAAATGACCGAAGATCGAACCCAAAATGACTCAGACAAAAAGGGAAAGCTTTGACTCATGTGATTGAAAAATTCTGCTTAATGTTGGCACTGGAGATAGATGGGCGCGGGGTCTTAATATGTCACCAGGACTTGGGTTTTCTCTCACTCTGTCCCTTGAGTCAGCACTCCCCCAGGTTTTAAAACATGTGCTCCTTTAATAGTCAAACAGAAGGCAGAAGCATTTCTGGGTCACACATTCTCTCAGATTTAAGTTCCACTTAGGAGAGCTAGATTTTGTTTCCCCAGAAGTCCCAGCAAAAGCCTTGTTTTTTTCCTCATTGGCTCTGATCCGGTCATGTGACCACACCAGGCAATGTATAGGATACACTTATTGGTTCCTCTTCTGACATTGAGAGGGGCTCGGGGGAGGTCCCCAAGTGCAGAGATTAAGAATGAGGAAGGATAGATACCTACAAACTACAAATAGGGTTGGGGTAAATGGAGGCCAAATAGCAGCATCCACTGAAATCATTACTTCATTTTACTCTGCTTTCCCTTACTAGGGTTAAACAGAGAGCAGCTCTCTTTGATGTTTTTTCTTAGGGTCAAAAGATTCCCAGGTGTTATGTTTTCTCTCAATCGGGCTTTGGCTTGTGAGCTATATCAGCTTTGATATGAAAAGTCTAGGGGTGCTTGAGTGGCTCAGTTGGTTAAGTGTCTGACTTTGGCTCAGGTCATGATTTCATGGTTGCACGGTACGTGGGTTCAAGCCACATGTCAGGCTCGGTGCTGACAGCTCAGAGACTGGAGCCTTGTTCTGATCCCATCTCTCCCTCTCTCTGCCCCTCCTCCACTTGCATTCTGCCTCTCTCTCTCTCTCTCTCTCAAAACTAAACAAACATTTAAAAAAAAAAAAGCCTTTGCGCAGTTGTTTTTTACTTCAGGAGTGGGGGGTCAAAAGTGGAATGAGGAAGGGGGTAATAGAGATGCTATTAGTTATAGTCACTCTTGTGAAGGGATATTGTTTTTCAGTTTTTGCTAATCTCAATTAAGATACCTGGTTTCTAGTCCCAGCTCTCTCATTAATTTCTTTTGTGAATCTAGTCGTTTTCAAACTTTTTCTTTTAACTTTTCAAGTCTCTTTGCTAATGTACTGTTACCTGGAACCCAATAAACATGTGACAAAATAAGATTTTATTAATGTGCAAATGTTTCCAGACTCTCTTCCCTCCCCACTCCCACTCTAATTGAAAGGATATTTTTTCATACTTATATTCCCCAACTCAAGAATGATTCATTTTTACCAGAGCAGATCCTGGACTTTTGTGATTCAGGACTAGAACTAGAGTGAGGAAAATAAAGTATTGTATTAGCTTCTGGCACAAAATTAAGGGAGCTCCCAAAACTCAGTCATCAAAATAAATAATATTTTTAAAAATCAACATTAGTGCAAAAGAAGAAAAAAAACCCTTACAAGCAAAATATAAAATTTTTTTAAAAGACAGTCTCTAACAGTGCTAAGCCAACTCATATTGGAGCTTGAGGCGAAAGGAAAAATGTGTGCCTCTATCTTAGTTCTTATGTATTTTTATTATTATTATTATTATTTGAGAGAGAGAGAGAGAGAGAGAGAGAATGCATGCAAACAGGGGAGAGGGGCAGAGGGAGAGAGAATCTTAAGTGAGCTCCATGCACAGCGTGGAGCCTGACTTGGGGCTCAATCCCGCGACTCTGGGGTCATGACCTGAGCTGAAATCAAGAGTCAGACACTCAACCAACTTGAGCCACTTAGATGTCCCATATGTATTTATTATAATGGTTAATTTCCCTCAAGAGCACTAAAGTAGTTGAAAAAATATTGGAAAATTTAAAAGATAGGTACTAAAACTCCATTATTTTAATCTTAAATATTTATTTATGACAAACCAGAATTTATTATAATTTTACCTTCTTTGTTTTAATGGAAGCAAATTCATCAATGATGTTTTCATAAAAATGCATTAACAATTAAAAATTATATAAAAACATATATATAGGGTGTGCATTTTTAATTTGTGAAGCTGTTAGTAAGTAAAACCTGTTTTTCTAAATTTGCTTAACATCTCCAGATGATTCCTTATGAACCTTTTAATAGTTTTTAAAACTAATTACATTTTAATTAACTTAACTTCATTAAATTATTATAGTAATATGTTAAACTGGAAAATTGAGTTTAAAAAAATCACTCAAAATCCAATAACACTAAAATGATTATTTTAGGGTACTTCCTTATAGTCCTTTTTGTATGTCTTTCTTTTCTATAATTGTAATCATTATATACAAATAATTTAGGTGCTTTTTTCCCGACTAAACCACTTACCCATGTTGCTAAATGGCCTTTATAATTACCACTTAAAATGGCTGCAAAATATACCTTTGAGTAAATTTCATAAGTAGTCTATTACCCCACTATTAGACATTTGGATGATTTTCAATTTTGCACTGCTATAAATAGTACTACTGCTTTTTCCATATATTGTTTATGCATGTTGCTTTTTTTCTGCATTTTTTTCCTTTAAGAAGGAATTTGTGAGCATTTGAAAAATACAATTAAATAGGCTTCTAATCAAAGATTGGGAGCTGAGCTGATGCCAAACGTCCCTCGTCTTCAACCCAAACATGAGAAATGCTGTTCACTTTGTAGCCAGCTCTGAAAGCAAGAAAGGGGAATATCTGTAGGCCAGAAATAAAGGAAGACCCCACAGCAATGAGAAGGATCTTTGAGGATGATGAGGGCAGGGACACAGGGTAAGAGTTGAACACAGGCTGTCTGAAGTTGAACCGCAGACTCCATGTTCAGTACAGACAGCAGAGAATATCGGTTCCCTTTAAGAAAAACCTTCAGTTCAGAAGCAAAGATTAATTTAGAAGTTAATTCTGAATTATTAGAAATAATTTTCAGAGGCACCTGGGTGGCTCAGTCAGTTAAGCATCCAACTTCGGCTCAGGTCATGATCTCACTATTCATGAGTTCGAGCCCCACATTGAGATAGGGCTCTCAGCTAGTGGGGGTCCATTTCTCTGCACTGCCGGTGCAGAGCCTGCTTGGGACTCTCTCTCTCTCTCTCTCTCTCTCCCTTTCTCTGCCCCTCCCCCACTCACACCTTTTCTCTTTCAGAGTCCAGAGTGCTAACCATTACACCATGGAACCCCGTTCACCTTTTCTCTTCCAAAATAAATAAATAAACTTTAAAAAAGAAATAATTTTCAGAGAAGGATAAAATCATGACTCCCAGAGATACAAAGATCATCTGGTATCAAGACCCTGGTTGGGAAAGATGGAAAGAGCAAGATGGATGGAAAGGATCAAAGTATTAGATGGATCACCAAAGAAGACATATTTTTAAAAGGGCCCATACTTTAAAATATGTCAAATATACATTATATATTTTATGAAGTCAAACTTTTTAATATCTAGCTATAAAAACATATGCTGTTATTGGGGTCACCCTGCCCTTTGGAGCTGTACAAGACTCATTCTGCAATTTGCTTAAAGTTCAGTGTCTTCCTCAAATTTTCTGGAAAAGACCCAAGGGCAAATTTCTGGTCAATTTTAGTTCTCATCTCCTGCTTCTGCAGACTTAATTGTGAGGGATCATTTTGGCACTCCATACATGCTGCCTGATGACTAGATAGACCCAGACTTTGAATCAGCCCTTCTCTTTGATTCCTATCACCCCACCCCCAACCCCCACTGGTCACCATTGAGTCATAAAGGTCATTGTGTGGATAGCAGACAATAGTGAAGGTTTGGAGTAGTGAGGGGTTATATTGCAGCAGCGCACAGAATTTATGGTAAAAACATTATTATCCCTGTTTTTTAAAGTTCTTCACTGCTATGGCACATAGCTGAACCCCCTCCCTTCTCTACTCTCTGATATCCAAATTCCTATCCATTTCTTATGCTCTCCGGGACATCAGATTCTTTTTTTTTTTTTTTTTTTTTTTTAACCACAGAGGCTTCCCAGGAGCAGTACTGCTCTTAGACCCAGATAAGAGGGGCCCCAGCTCTGGGCACTGTGCTTTAAAGGAGGCTGTGCCCTGCTCCCCACCCTCACCCCCAACCCCCGCCTATAGTATGAAGCATCCAATTGGCCAAGGAGACATACCTGCCCCAAGTTTGCCCTCCTTCCTACCATCCTGATATTAGGCTTTATGGCCATATGTCCTCTATGTCGGCTGTGGGCAGGAGTATGTTCGGAACTTGGCTGTGAAGGCAGAAGGGTTGTCATAAGTGTGCTAAAGGCTTCCTCCATGTGGGTTGGAATTGGGGTAGGAAGAAAGCCCAGCAGGTAGGGATGGTTCATGGGCCAGAAGCCAGGATTGGGGCCCAGCTCTCCGCAGAATACTGTGTTCTGGTTTAGAATTCTGAGGAGTTCATGAAGTCCAAATTCAAACCTGGCCTTCCAGGTTGTTAAAAAGGAATATTTGTCAAGTTAGGTGAGAAGAATACATTTTGTTTAACAGTTTATTAATTTGATTTATGACTTTAAGTCTTTACACATATAGTATGAGTCTCCTTTGTCATTTTACCCAGCCCTTGCCCCACAGTAATGTCAAAGCAAAATTTGATTCCATCTTGAAGAATTCTGATTTTTTTTTAACATTTTGTTTCATTCTGTTACAATTACACACACACACACACACACACACACACAGGCTCTAAACATTCAAGGTCAAGAGCAGATGAGTAGCTAGTATGATATGATGTTAAATCCTAAGTTTGGGCAAGAGCTTCTTACATCCCTCCAAGTTCAGGAGTAACCAGATAGGGCTCTCAGCTAGTGGGGGTCCTGAAGCATACCTGTGGGGAAAGATATTATAATGCCAAGGGTAGAAACCAGGCTGGGTATGACAGACCCAAACTTCCTGAAACCTCATTTGGTTTAGAAACCAACAAATTTCCCAATAGCTAGGACTGCTAAAAATGGAACTACTGGAGTTTGTGCTTGCCCTGAGAATAAACACCATGAGAAAGACACAATGGGGATAATGAGCTTCATGTCAGCTCTGAGCTGTTAGGCTAGGAGGCTGGAAAAGGGACACTACAGCTGGTCGGGAGGGCTTTTCCCTCGAGTTTCTCTTGGCCATCTGTTCTGAACCATGCCATCAGCTTCCCATTGGAAAGGTCAGAATGGGTGTGTGGGTAAAGCCTAATGTTGCCTCCACATGCCCCGTTAGATGCAGCTGCTCTTGGCTTGGTCACGCCTGGGTTTGCACCCAGGACCCTCAAAAGCTCTGCGCATTATGGTAATTAGCCATCTGCTGCAGCCTTTCCAAGAGCGGCTGATCACAAAAGGAAGCCAGGAAGCTCTCTGACAACAGCAGAAATGGAGGCGGGAGGAGACGCCTCAGGCTGCTCGCCCCCTCCCCCATTCCTCTCCTGGACCCTGAAGCCTGAAGGGAACTGGTTCTGCACTCAGCACAACCCCTCATCTCCTAGGACCCCAGGGAAAACAAGCAAGGGGTCTCCTCACTGATACATGGCTGTCATCCATTCAAAGAGAGGAGCTGAACAGAGGACATGAGTCTGCTGAGACAATTACACTGTCTGTGTCAGTAGGCAGACACACACACACCATTTGTTTGAGAAGTGACTTTCCTTTGGGGACTGGGTGACTAGAGATAGCAGGATTGGAAATTTTTTGATGAAATTTTTAGATGAAATTTCTAGTTTCTTATTGAAACTCTAAACTTGTACTTAAGTATGTAGCTATATTAGTCCCTGATTAGTAGTAGCTATTGAGATCTTAAAATAATTTATGGCATATACATTTAGCAATAAATGTACAGTTACATAAGTCTGCAGTGATAGCCAGATCTGTATATACCAGTGGGCAGAAATCTTGTTTTGTATAAACAACCTTCGGAGGATGGAACTTTCATTTTATGTATATGAGTATGTACATAGATAAGCCATAAGATAGCTCTAGGATACATAAGCATATATTTAGACATATCTATGTAGTACATATAGCTTAAGGTTTTTTTGAACTTTAAATGTGCATAAATGTGTCCATAAATAGCTACATCTGCATGGGGAGGGGGATAGCATGTAGAACTCAGAACTTGGGAATTGGTTCAAGTCCCAATTCTGTCACCCCACATATACATGGTGGTGCTAATGGGAGGATTGTCCTCCTTCTTGTCATAGGAAAAGTGGAGTAAAACAAATCTCAGACCTCAATGTCATTGGCTGGACTTGACTGTGGCTATGTTAGAACTCCAGGGGAGAACTGGAAGCACGGGTATAGTCTGGCAGCAATGTTAGGTAGGAGGTAACAAGAGGCTGGAGACCTGTTCTGGTGAATGAGGGCATATGGAGGGAAATGTGGTCACGTTAATAATAATAAGAGCAAACCCAGAGCTGTGTGTGCATGTGCTGGGGGCACAGAGGGCGAAAGCCAGGGAGAGGGAGTCGTGGTGGAGTTCCCTCGAGTCTGATCTTGAAGAATGCACAAAGAAGTGAGGAATAGCATTTCAAGATAAAAATAGCATTTACAAAGGCATGGGAATTCAAGGTGTGTCCTGGTGATGGTAAAATGTCTAGGGTGGCCAGAGCATAGGGTGACGGAGATAAGACCAGAAAGGTGAGATAAGAGTCTGAAGAAGGGCCTGCGAGCCCCCCGAATAAGCAAGGGCTTTCTCCTGTGGCTGGTGGGGAGCCAACAAAAGGTATTAAGCAGGAGAGTTACGAAATCAAACTTATAATTTGAGAGAGAGCAGTCTTATAGTCAGGAGGGGACAGACTGGAATTGGAGAGCTGGAAAGAGGTTTTGGGTTTTTTTTAATGTTTGTTTATTTTTGAGACAGACAGAGACAGAATACGAGCAGAGGAGGGGAAGAGAGAGAGGGAGACACAAAAGCCGAAAGACTCCAGACTCTGAGCTGTCACCACCGAGCCCAGCGAGAGAGCCCAGTCTCTCTCTCTCTCTCTCTCTCTCTCTCTCTCTCTCTCTCTCTCTCACACACACACACACACACACACACACAACCCACGAACTGCGAGATCACGACCTGAGCCTAAGTCGGACGGACGCTTAACCAACTAAGCCACCCAGGTGCCCCTGGAAGGAGTTTTTTATAGAAGGTTGGGTGGGAGCTGATGGTGGCTGAGGAACTGGAGATCAAGAAAAGGGAGCGAAGTGAAATCAAGAGCCTGTGGGGGAGAATAGGTAGGACTTTGGGGCATGAGATAAAAGGAAGAAACATAAATGACTTAAATTTCTAGCTTAATTGGTTGGGTAGAAGTTTATGCTCTTAACAAGACAGACAGAGAATACAGGAGGGTGGCTCTGGGTGGTTGGAGAGTTCTGTTCTGGATATCCTCTGAGGTAACTGCAGAACAGCCAGGGAAATACTTCCAGAGCGGAGGGAAAGAAAGTCTCTCTCTCTCTCTCTCTCTCTCTCTCTCTCTCACACACACACATGCGCGCACACACACACGATCCCCTACTAACAATAATTGGATAAGAAGTATGAGGAATCCATACCAAGAAGACACCAAAATACCTCCTATGATCCAGCCCCTGGTCCACCTCACACCTCTCTCCTGTTCACCCCACCTGCATTCTCTGCTCTGGCCACATTGGCCTCTTTGCTGACTCTTGAACACACCAAGCATGCTGTCATCTCCAGGCTTTAGTTCTAGTTGGTCCCCCTTATTCTTCTCCATTTTCTTATTTACAAATTTTTTAATGTTTATTTATTTTTGAAAGAGAGAGAGAAAGAGAGACAGAGCGTAAGTGAAGGAGGGGCAGAGAGAGAGGGAGATACTGAATCCGAAGCAGGCTCCAGACTCTGAGCTGTCAGCACAGAGCCCAACACGGGGCTCAAACCCACAGACCGTGAGATCATGACCTGAACTGAAGTCAGACTTTTTACAAAAGATAACCCCTTTTATGGCCATACCACAAAAGTCAAATAGAAATCAGCCTAAGTTATTGTTAAACAATTTTGTCAGAAAAATTATATTCCTCCCCAAATAAGAAACACTTGGTTCATTCTTTCCTGTAAGGATCATAATTGTTGTAATTATAAGCCACATTTTGTGAAATACCCATTAAAAATATACATTAAGCAAGTGAGCCACCCATGTGCCCCATCCATTTTCTTATTTTATGTATTAATTGTGTGTCACTTGTTTCCCTGGCAGAATATACACTCACAGTGACAGGGATCTTTGTCTTTTTGTTCACCGATAGATCCCAAGCACTTAGAACCATGCTGGGGCACATGGTAAGCTCTCAATAAAAACTTGTTGAATGAATTAATTTTAAAGTGAGTCCACTTAAAATGAGAACCACAATTGGATTGACAATTTATCTTTAAAAAGAGAAATGCAAATTATAAAAGTATTTTAATGTATATTTCACAAAATATGGTTTATAATTACAACAATTATGATCCTTAGAGGAAAGAATGAACTAAGTGTTTCTTATGTGGAGAGGTATATAATTTTTCTGACAAAATTGTTTAATGATATAATATAACTTAGACCAATTCCTATTTGACTTTTGTGGTATGGCCTTAAAAGGGATTATCTTTTGTAAAAATATTTGAGGCTTTATCAATTTTTCCTAAGTACTCCCCCCACCTTAGTATACCATAAATAAATAAATTATTTTAAATTGAGATATGCTTTATATATAATGAAATGCTCAAATCTCTTTTTTTATATTTATTTATTTTTGAGAGAGAGAGAGAGAGATACAGAGCATGAGAGAGAGAGACAGGGAGACACAGAATCTGAAGCAGGCTCCAGGCTCTGAGCTGTCAGTACAGAGCCCAACGCAGGGCTCGAACCCACGAACTGGGGGATTGTGACCTGAGCTGAAGTCGGACGCTCAATCGACTCAGACACCCAGGTGTCCCTGAAATGCTCATATCTTAAGTGTCCCATTCAACTGGATTTTGGAATTCATATCAGGACAGAACATTACCATCACCCCAGAAAGCTCCTTCACGAACTTTCCAGTAAGCAGTCTGTCCCCAAGCAACATACAGTATATGGTTTTTTGAGTTTGTCAGGCTTCTTTCACTTAGCACGATGTATTCTGAGATCCACCCATGTTGTTGTGTATATCTATAACTCATTTCCTTTTATTCCTTAGTAGTATACCAAGGACTTCTCATATTTCAAAGGGCTCATTCTGTGGATTTTACCAGTTGTTACTTACTGTAACTCTGGCAATGGCTTTGCATGTGGTTCAAGTAGTTGTTTTTCACTTTCTTTCATTTGATGAAATTTTGTGTCTTCCTCTGTAAGATTTGCCACTTTGCTTTGCAATTAATTTCCATATATTTGCAATGTGTTTTCAAGTGTATATCTAAAAATGCATGAGAAACTGACCCAAAAAATTTGACCCCCCCCAAAAAAAAGAGTATGTAGTAGACATTAGAAATTACCAGTAAAAATGGAAGGATGCTTTGAGTAGAGACTAATTTTATTTTATTTTGTAAAGTTTATTTATTTATTTTGAGAGAGAGAGCACATGGGAGGGGCAGAGAGAGAGGAAGAGAAAATCCCAACCAGACTCCAAGCTGCCAGCATAGCAGAATCCACCAACTGTGAGAAAATGACCTGAGCTGAAACCAAGAGTTGGAACACTCAACTGACTGAGCCACCCAGGTGCCCCAGTAGAGACTAATTTTATAAGTGGTCACATTATTAATGTTTTGATCACTTTTCGTATTTTGATCACTTTTGCTTCACAAAACAAACTTGTAAATATAGGGACCAGGACAATGAACACTCTTATGTCAAGGACCCTTCTTCCCTGTGAGCATGTGTGCATGCATACAACACAAATGAGTCCATACCTGGGAACTGAGAAATCACTTGTATGTACACTTTCACTACCTTGTTGTTACTGTCCATTTGAGACTATAAAGTTGAACAAATCAGACATAGCTGTCTATTTGATTCAATTATATGAAATTGCTGATATTTAAGTATTTCTGATGTACAAAGCTAGCAATTTCATGGGGTTCAACTTCATAGTTTTTATACTGCAAATTGCTACCCATTAATGGGTAATGAAATCAGTTTAGTAGACTAGGATCAGCATTTTTAAAAAAATGAAATAGATTAGAGTTGAAAATATCAGAGGGCATCTCATGTCGTAAGAATAGTTAAGGCTTATTGAAGATTTATTCTGTGCCAGGCACTATTCTAAGTGCTTTGTAAGCCTAAACTATTTATTATCATTATCATTATCAGCATCATGATTATTAGCTATATGCTAGCCTAGTGGACCAGGAAAGACTGATGATGCCATGTTAAAACTCCACCTAGAAAATTCAAGACACCTGCAAGTCAAATTATCTCACTATAGTACAGCCACAAGACTAGCCCCGAATACTGCCCAGGGAAATTTCCAAAGCTGTGCTCCCATTGTGATTCCAGGAAAAATAAGGACAGAATGTCTAACACATACTCTGTACTGTCTCTCCAAAAACTCACAAAAGGCATTTTACTTTATGTAACAGGTGGGTTCCTAAAAAGTTGAAAGCTTTTTAAAATCCAACTCGATAAGCCTGCCTGATATATCTGCTTCTACTTCTGAGATAAGCAGGCTCAACTCCTTTATTGTATAGAAACCTCTGCAATTACATAAAAACATGATAGTAAATTCTTACGTAAAGTGAAGAATTCAATCCCTGGTCTTCTGTCCCTATCATATCTTCCTAAAGAGAAGAGTAAGTCTTTCCCATACAGTACCTGGTTAACTCTAGATGAAATATGTGCTCTTCATCCATATTTCTTAGGAAAATGTGAATAATTCAGTTGCCAGTTTGCCTTTTCCACATTTTTCTAAGAGCCATAGGTTAAGTTTTTGGCTATGCAAGTAGCCGAGGGTGGGTCCTTTCTTCTTTTTCTTTTTGTTAAAAGACAATCCACCTCCACTCCCCACACCCCATCAAGACAAACAAAAAACACCTAACAACAAATTGTAACCTGAATTTTTTTTTTTTTGTAGTAGGCTTCAGGGGTGCCTGGATGGCTCAGTCTGTTGAGTGTCAGTTACTTGATTTAGTGTCAGACACTTGATTTTGGCTCAGGTCATGATCCTAGGGTTGTGGGATCAGGCCACACAATGGGCTTGGCACTGAGTGTGGAACCTGCTTAATATTCTTTCTCTCTATCTCTGTCTCTGTCTCTCTCTCTCTCCCTCTGCCCCTCTTCCCTGCTCACCATATAAATAAATAAATAAATAAATAAATAAATAAATAAATAAGCTTCACACCCAGTGCAGAGTCCAAAGCAGGGCCTGAACTCAGGACCCCGAGATCACAACCCTGAGATTAAGACCTGAGCTGACCTCAAGAGTTGGACACATCTGACTGAGCCACCCAGGCGCCCCTAACTTGTACAACTTTAAATGTCTTTGTCATTCTTCCCTTTAACCTGAACCCAATTTCTATTACATTAGCATATTACATTACTGGAGAAGAAGGAGCTCAGGCCGCTGTGACTACAAGGGAACAAAAGTACTTAACACAATATAGGAGGGTGAACTACTACACCCAAAATACTGGTGTTTACAGTGCAGGCCTCTTGCAGGCCGGGTGCCTAGAGCTGACAATGTAAATTCTCGCCAATATAAAGCTTCTCTGCAAAGGATTAATCCTACAGAGGTGGCTAGTGCTGGAGGAGCATTTGTTGGCTAAGACAAAAATCCATCAAGTTAATTAGGATTTTGAAAAAACCAACCCAAAACAGTAACAATCATGGTCAAAAAGGAGGGATAGTTTTCTTGGGAGCAAAAGCCTGGATGAGGGAGACGCCTTGCTATCTTATCAGATGCACTACATTACAGAGGCCCTTGGTCAGTCGACTGGCCATTAGAGTAAATTCCTCAGTGGTGTGGGTAGACTAAATAATCTTTCTTTGATGCACACCAATTAAAGCAAATATTTATTGAGCACCTACTATACAATGTCCTGTCCTCTAACAAATTAAATTAAAATTTCAGGGACCTATTGGATTCATGCCTTATAAACATTTAATGGAAGGCATGTCTCAGTACTTTAATCCCCTTCATGTATTCCTCCTTAAAAATCCATCAAATGTGTGAAATGGTTATTCTCAAACGCTTCTTATGACTCAGTGTATTTAGGCTGTTGCTGACTTTAGGACACTCAACTTTTGTACAACTCCTAAACAACCTGTATTGTACACTGCAGATTCAAACCTTTCTTCATTAACCAATGCATGAGCTAGTTTAAGTTTTGGCTCACACTGCTAGCCTACCAATGGCGTAAGTTTGGTAGGGGTCTCCTTCTTTGCTTGTCCAGAACTGTTTTGCAATAATTCAAATACTTCTTTTGCATTTTGCTCTTATTTTATAAAAATAATTTCTAAGTGGGGAAAAAAAAGCTATAAGAACATAGATCTCAAAACCAACATAATGGAGAAAGATGGAAATCATTAACAATGCTAAAAGCTAAACATTTTCAGCCTTGATCTAACGTTCACTGAACTTAAGCCAGTATTTTGCATGTTTAAATAGGAAGAACAAAATTAAGCAGCATGCATTAAAGCAGAAAATAACTGGAAGATTGTATCTGAAGAAAAATATATAATTAAATATTTTTCTCATTTTTCTGGCCTTCTGCAAACGGCCCTTCCCTTAGAACATGTAAGATGATCAACTCTCTATATTCAACTTGCATATATATATTTTAGGCATGCTACATGGACATGGAAAGGACTGCCTACCAAGAATCCTGCCTGTAAAACTTTTGTAGAGCAAAAGGAATCATTTTAACAGATGAAATTCTTGGTGGAGTAAGTACCAGGTTTGCTTCTTGTCCGTCCTGAAACCCCATTGAAGTAAAATGTGCTATTTACAAAACAAAACAAAATTTAAAAGCCAAAAGAATGGAAGGGGCAGACTGAGCCCAGATGAGAATTTTCAAGAGACTTCTATAAGAGAAGACAGCTGACAAAGGAAACTTGTAGAGCAAGTTTGGAAAGTAGGAGCTGCTCCAAGACAAGGGCCCTCCGGTCTTGTAAAATCCTGAATGAATTGAAGAGACTTTGCAGAGTGCCTTTAATGGCAATAAGAAAGGAGGCAGGGAGTGCTTCCTTAGAGAATAAGATGAGGTCAAGAGAACAAAGGTCAGATGCTGCAGGGATGGGAAAACAGAGAATCCCCCTGACCTTGAGGAGGGAGTAAGGCTAGAAAGGCAGAGAGGGTTCCTGCATTGTGACCCTGGATCTTTACGGGCCCTGAGTACAAGGGTCCCCACACTGCGCAAAGGGTCCTGCACTGCTGGCATGGAAGCAGAAAACCACTGGACCTCATATGACCACATTTTCCAGCCAGAACAGATGTCACGAATG
The DNA here is from genome assembly GCA_028646485.1 of Cryptoprocta ferox. Lineage (NCBI taxonomy): Eukaryota > Metazoa > Chordata > Mammalia > Carnivora > Eupleridae > Cryptoprocta > Cryptoprocta ferox. The sequence continues at coordinate 63,184,343 of CM053576.1, read as the reverse complement.
CTGACTGCAATTAGGATGCAAACCCACTGTGAGGCATGTCCAGATTCTGATTCAATTGTATTGAAAGGAAGTAGAGAAATAGACATTTCTTCAACACATGAATCTTTGAAGAGCCACAACTTCTATATTAAGAGGAGCAGGAGGAGTAGTAGTTGTACTTTGAGTAATAGTAATTTTGAGTAACCTGTAAACCCATGAAAGAGAAGTTTTTAATCAACAGGGCCTTTTGACACCTAAAATTTAAACAAGTTAGTAATTGTTATGCTTAGAACCAGCTTGCCTTCCAGGAACTTAGACAGTATCTCCTTACTTCCTTGTTTTGACAGGAGGTTAATTATGCCCACCCTTTCCCTCCTCTCTACTCCCCACCCTTTCTACTTCCCTATCTCTGCCAAGATTCATGAGATTAACATTCTAAAATATGGTTAACATTAAAAAAACCTTTTTTTAATGCTTATTTAATGCTTATTTATTTTTGAGAGAGAGAGACAGAGTGTGAGCAGGGGAGGGGCAGAGATAGAGAGAAAGAAAGAGGGAGAGAGACACACACACACAGAATCTGAAGCAGGCCCCAGGCTCTGAGATGTCAGCACAGAGCCCGATGCAGGACTCGAACCCACGAACTGCGAGATCATGGACCTGAGCCAAAGTCAGACACTTCACCGACTGAGCCACCCAGGCACCCTGAAAATTTGGTTAACATTTACATTCTGTTCTGCTGCCAGGCTGTCTTCAGTGATTTGCCCATTAGTTCATTCATTCATTTATTCTTCCAATAAGTATTTATTGAGTGCCAAGCACTGTGGTAGGCACTAGGGATAGAGAAGTGAATACAATAAGCAGCATTCTCCGTGGAGCCTTCCTTCTCATAATGAGAGAGAAATAAGTAAAATATATATTATGTTAGCTGAAAGTTCTAAGGAGGATAAGAATGTAGGGAAGGGGAATGGGAGTTATGAGTAGGTAGATGTATGCACACACAGTCATAGTGACCCAAAGGGACTGAGGGAATCCTGAGGCAGGAGTAGGAAATAACAATGGTCCTGAGGCAAGAACATGCCTAGTTAGTTGAAGAAACAGGAAGAAAGCTTAGGTGAGGTTGAAGGAGAGTAACAGGAGGTGAAGTCAGAGGAGCAATAGGGAGTGTGTGTGTGTGTGTGTGTGTGTGTGAGAGAGAGAGAGAGAGAGAGAGAGAGAGAGTATATGTGCACTGCTCACGTGCAGCGTAAGTACAGCCCTGCAGCCATTGTGAGGGCTTTGGCCCTGATTCTGAGTGACATGCTGTAACTGCTTTACCAGGGTGACTCAGTCTGCTGTGCTGAGGAGAGACTGTAGAAGACCAGGGTGGAGGCAGTGAGACCAGTTCTCCAGTTCCCTGAAATCAACAGGACACCCAACCGTTCAGTTTAATTCTGACACTAACTACCTGGAGTTAGCCCAGAGACCTCACATTAAGGGCTCAGTCCTGCAACACTGCCCCCACTTCAGTCCCAGGCCACAATGGAGTACCCAGGCTACCATGACCTCCCCACCTCAGGTTCAATAATTGCCTAGAACAACTCACACTTTACTTTCTATTACCAGTTTACTGTGAAGAGCTGCATGGGACAGGTATGGCATAGAGAAGGGCACAGAGTTTCCATGCCCTCTGGGACTGGTCCTCTTCTAGCTCCTTGATATGTTCACCAACCCATAAGCTCCCCCAAACCCATCTTTTAGAGGTTTTAGGAACTCTTTGGACAAAGACCAAATGAATGTATTTTTCATTATATCATGCTTTGGTTCCAATGTCATGATCCTTTGGGTTACTACAAAGAAGAATATTCTCAAATCCATGCTACCTTTTAGTTTGCTTCAGATTGTTTTTTGAATAGATAATATATTCATATGATCCAAACCCCAAAACGATATAACAGTTATATGGTAAAAAATCTTACACTCACATCTATCTCATCTGTTTCATGTATAGACCAGGCATTCATTCATTCATCATTCACTTATTTTAATTTAGTTTAGTTTCTGCTTTTTTTCCTGGGAGTTTCTGAATTGCCTTTCTTTTTTTAATTTTTTTAATGTTTATTTAGTTTTGAGAGAGAGAGTGAGACAACGCATGAGTGGGGGAGGGGCAGAGAGAGAGGGAGACATAGAATCCAAAGCAAACTCCAGGCTCTGAGCTGTCAGTACAGAGCCGAACATAGGGCTTGAACTCACGAACCGTGAGATCATGACCTGAGTGGAAGTCGGACTGAGCAGACTGAGCCACCCAGCACTTCTGAATTGCCTTTCTTTTTGAGGAAAGAAGGAATATGTGCCTTCTTCACTATGTATTAAACATTTTTTAGCTTCCCACTCCTTTTATTTATTGTTTACAATAGATAATTCCACTTATGTTAAGTATCTACAATATTCAAATTCATAGAAATGGAGAGTAGAATGATAATTGCCCGGGGCTGGGTGGTTGGGGAAAAGATTTCCTGTTTAATGGATATAGAATTTTTGTTTTGCAAGATGAAAATATTCTGAAGATGGTTGCACAATAATGTGAATGTATTTAACACTACTGAACTGTAAACTTAAAAATGGTTATTTTATGTTATATGTAATTTACCAAAATTAAAAATACATTTTTAAAAAAGGTTAAAAAACAAAAGTTTTACTAATATCTATGGAAGTTAGGACTATAGGTTTAAATAATAATAAAAAAATAATATTACTATTATGATAAATAATAATTAAAATAATTATGATAAAATTGCAGCTATTAACCATTGAGCATTTACTTAGTTACAGTATCTCTTTCAATCCTTACAACTCCCTGAGGTAGGCATCACCACCCCCATTTTAAGATGACAGTATTGACAAATGTGCCAAGGCCATCAGAAGGTCTCCCCTCACTTTGAGATTGCTTGATGGTTTGGGTGGCTGTAAGAAGCAGAAGAAAGAGGGCCACATTAGCAATTAGGAGCTTCGGCATGTCACTTAACTTCAGTGAGCCCCTCTGGATCAGAGATTTCCCCACTGTTCCCTGAGGAACTCCAGGAGTTTCACAGAGGCCCCCACTCTCACCCAAAAAGTGTGGGAATGGAGAGGTCAGGTGAACAGAACTCAAATCCTGCTGAACCAAACCGGTTTGCTTTTTTCTGTTTTCCATTTTGGACTTTCACCCTGAAGAATGGGCTTTGCTGCTAAAAAGAAATTTGAAAATCACTGGATTCGATTATCTCTGAGCTCACATTTTATAGCTCGAATGAATCTTCCTGGACACTGCATCTCTGGAACTTGTGGGTGGGCAGTGCAACATAATATGCAGAGCTCAGAGCAAAATGAAAACGCAGGGCCCCTTGTTCATAAAGCAGTAAAAACAAACAAAAATAAGTGCCATTAAAGACGCTAAAACATGAAACTTCTTCTTTTCTTCTGTGGTCTTTCAAATTGTCATGGTGTTTTTATTTGCTATTTTATGTCATTCTAAGTAAAGAGAAAGTAAATTTTAAACTATTGGCATAAAATTTACCATTTGTATTTATATTGGGAAATACTAGTTTCAAATACAAATATAAGAGCATTTGACTCATTTGCAGAATTGCTAAAATTATATAATTTGTATTTCATAGCTCATGCACGCATATGTGTTTTATTCTTACCAGAATAGTGGAAACACTACACAAAACTAACTCAGCTGTTTTTATTTGACATCTTGAGAGGCACATATTCTAGTACCACTTTCTCCCTTCTGCTGATAAATAGGAAGGACTCAGATGAAGGTGTGGGTTGCCCAATCTTTTCCTTCCCCCTTCTTTCTATGTCATCATTTTCAGCATCAGTGGTTAACTAATACAGGTAAATAACAGGAGTAAGGAAGGAGGGGATTGGGTTCCTTGGTAGTTTCTTAGACTACCACTGCCTTCTTTTTGAGTTCAGAGCAAGTTTTGATAGCCTCTTGGGGCTGTCAGCACCCCTGTTTATTCAGTTGTGGACATAACACAGTTACTTTTTACTTGCTTTGAGTCTCAGTGAACACATTGTGGGCCCACTGGAATTCTGTGCGTGTGAGGCATGTGAGTGCTATATTGCAAAGGCGGTGGTAAGGAACAGCAGTGGACATGCATACTGTGTGTATCTCCACTGTTCACATACATGCTCCGCTGTCCCATTGGACTTCATTTAAGAATACAGGTTCAGAGGCGCCTGGGTGGTTCAGTCAGTTAAGGTTCCGACTGTTGATTTTGGCTAGATCATGATCTCACGGTTCATGGCTTTGAGAGCCCAGCACTGGGCTCTGTACTGAGTGTGGAGCCTGCTTGGGATTCTCTCTCTCTCCCTCTCTCTCTCTCTCTCTCTCTGCCTCTCCTCTGCTTGTGCACACACACTCTCTCTCAAAATAAATAAATAAACTTAAAATAATATATAAAGAATGTCCATGTGACTTTGGTTAATAAAATGTGCATAAAGTAACATATGTCTCTTCTGGCCAGAAGCACTTAAGAGCTGGTATGTGATTAATTATTTACCTCCCTTTCCCCCACCACGGTGACCAACAATACCCACATGGTGGAGTCTCCACCAGCCTAGGTCTCCAAGTGAGAACAAAGTGAAGCAGAGCCCACCCTGCTACCCTACTACCTTCCTGCTCACCTAGAGTGGACCTGTGGCAAGAGAAAGACATAAACCTTTGTTATAAAGTTTGGGAGTTGTTTGCTTTTTCCCCAGACTAATACAGTGTTATTATTGTTTTCCCTGCTATGGAATGCATACTACAACTTAACATTATTTTTGGAATAGTTATAAAATGTATATTTAAATGTCAAACGCTATAGCTTTTTTTAAAAGTTTATTTATTTTGAGAGAAAGAGAGAGAGAGAGACGGTGTGAGCAGTGGAGAGTTAAAGAAAAAGGGAGAGAATCCCAAGCAGGTTTGGTGCTATCAGCGCAGAGCCCGGTGCAGGGCTCAATCCCACGGACCATGAGATCGTGACTTGAGCTGAAATCAGGAGTTGGAGACTTAACCAACTAAGCCAGCCAGGCACCCCCTCTATAGCTTTTTTAAAAGGTGGCTCAGTTTTTTTCTTGAAATAGAAATTACCTTTGGTAAATTTTGTATTTGTTGAGTATTAATCACCATTAATTTTTATATGTGTGCTATTTGAAGGGCAAAACACAAGGGTAAAGTTCTAAAGGTTGAACCTAATTTTCATTTGTATCCAGGGATCTCCACTGATATCCCAGAGTCACTGTAATAACCTAGAGCCCATATTTCATGCTGTTGGGCAAAACCTTTCCTTTTAGCAAACTTGGATGAATAGAGAAGATAATAACTCTGCTGAATCTTTTTCCTGGCTTCACTTCTAGTAATTGAGTGATCTGATCAAGAGAAGTATTTTCTCCAAAACAGATACAAGGAAAAACAAAAGGCCTGGATGACTGGGGCCTGAATGACTTTATATATCTGAAGTTCTCCCAAAGATATCACATATATGGTGCTTTTACTATTTATATTAAACTCCTCTTCTTTCTCTGATATCTGAAAGGATATACACTCCATCAGTGAGGAGAGCTATTTATAAGAACATGGAAAACTTGTTTTAAAAGCAACTATAAAAACTGGCAGAGAGAGATTTGATGGATTCTTTTGTATTCAGAATTAATGCTCCAAGGAGAGAAAAAGCCAATGAATGCAAAGGTCTGAGCAGCAAATTAACAATTCTCATGGTTGGTCTTGATATTTGATGTCAGATAAATTTCAATGAACTAAGTCTCCAGTTTCTTTCTTAGAGCAAATATAAAAGTCTGCTCTCTATAGACATTAACAGATGGAAAAGAAATATAATGAATTATGTAAAATGCTAACTCTGAGATCCAGTTATTTGAAGCCTTATAGAATTCCAAGTATACTCCATGGATGTTTGGAAATACCTGGTCACTGACATTTGTAGACTTAATGTTTCTCTGGTTTGACTCTCTTTGGGTGGCCCTGACGTTTCAGTACAAGCCGAACCTTGTAATTTTGTGAGAACACAAATGTGAATAAATTGCTACAAGTTTGGGAGATCCAAGTCACTAACATCAATTCACGTGTGCCTAGCACACCTAGCTGTGCCTAGCTGCCTTGCAGCCCCAGCTCAATGCAGTCTTATGGTTCTCCATCAGCTGCATATGCAGCATATCTCAAGAAGAGGTATTTTGTGTGTGTGTGTGTGTGTGTGTGTGTAGCCCTGCAAAGAAAAATAAAGCTAGTCTCTAGTCCTAATGTTGTTGAAGAAAATGTAAAACTCTTAGAAAGTAATTATTCTTAGGCAGAAAATACTTTGGGGATATTTACAAGCCATTGTTAAAATCTCTTTCATTTGAGGTTGATGATGTGATAAGCCACCCAAATAAACTATCTAAAGACACACAGACTGGGGGAGAGGTTAGTTTATGACACTATTTAGCATCTTCTTAGCCAGGGCACAACAACTTTTCAAGTGAGAAATAGAACAATAAAAATTCAGTGAGGAAATACACTGGAAATAATTACCTCTTACAGAAATGGGATCCAGGAGGTCTATAGAGTCATGTCTATGAAGCAGTAGGCAATGTACCTTCCTCTACTGCTGCAAAGAAAGCACCAAAAGTAAAAGTTGGTTTGGTTCATCTGCATAATGTGCCACTAATAGGGGAGGTGGCTTCAGCTGACCCTCCTCTCAAGCTGAAGAAATTCATGCCCTAGCATAAAAGTGTTCAACTCACAGGGAGTTGAACCTACATTTAAAGGCAATTACTTTGTTTCAGAAATACATTAAATGTTATCTTTATGCCAGGAAATGGATAGAGTTGCAAAGGAGACAAAAGGTGGTTGTCAATCATATTCTTTAAGGAGGCATTTATAGCATCAAGAATTCCTTCTGAGGTGGGTCCCTGGCTTTTTGCATTCATATTGTATCTTCCTCTACAGTCCCCTTCCCACACTTCTTCCAGCTCTGAGGCTGGATAATCACTCAGAAGGGCAGGAGAACCCTGCTAATCTCCTGTGACTTGTCATTCTCTGCTGTTCACACTTTTGAACAAGCACGATTACATGGTCTCATCAGCATAGACTGGATTTTGCAGTTTCAGACCACTTTACAGATACTGTTAAATCAATCATAATGCAAGGTAGGATAGGTTTATTTTAATTTATCTTAATAGTTTTATAAAAAGACTCTGATCCTATATGAAGACACTATTTAAAAGTTTGAGGGAATTTAAAACTTCAGTAATAATATAGTGTAGTTCATGGGGAAAATTGTATCCTGTGGTGGTATTTATAAGTTTAGTTATTCACAACAAATGTGTGACTTTAGGTGTTCAGATATCAAGGACCTATGTTTTTTTTCTGATTAAACAACGATTTACACATATTTTACTTTGCTTATTCTGTATATTTTAAAAACCATTCTCAGTTTAAATAATGTGTAATTTTCAAGTAACAAAAAAGATTTACGAAGTTGCAAGGAGAGAAAGAATCAATGTAAATCCACTGCAACTCAGCTCTGGTGCTGTGTGCCCCTAAGCCTAACAGAGCATGAGGGACTTGGAAATTTAGTCACTGAGAGTTAATCTTGTAAGGAAAACGCTTATTAGATTGGAGTTCTAAAGAAGTTGGCTAAAAAGACAGACTGTCTCCCAAGTCAAAAGTCGGAAATACCTGGAAATCTAATAAAGATTTGCCCACTGCAGCTTTACCACCAATGTTGCTACACCTGCAGAAATGATGTGCATTTCCAGCAGTATTGGCAAACTAGGTAACCTGGCCAACCTTTCAGGTAAAAACAAAAAAGCAATAAAATTTACAATGCATCTTTTTAAATGCATTAATAATCTAGCAAGAAAGCAAGGAATACACAGGCCAAGAACTAAGTGAAAAAGAATAAAAGAACCCAGAGATAGAAGCTGAGTAATAAAATTGATTTTTTTTCTTTGAGGGCATTTGCTGAACTGGGTAAACACAAACTTTGGTTTTTATGGCTTCGTAGAGACAAAGTTCAGGGACCCCAAGAGTTGGGGGGAGGGGACATCTATTATGAGATCTAATGAAACTAAGACCTTAAAAGCCTCACCCTTATTCTAGTGTAAGATGAGCAAGCAATAAATCTATTCACTTCCGAGAAACCACAGGAGACTTCCAAGGAGAATTCTCTGCCTCAAATCTTACTAAGTAAAAGGGGTAAACAAAATCTCCCTTGAGAATTTATAATCAAATAAGTAGGCCTATAGACTGAATTTGCTTTATCTACATGATCAGGCTGAGGACTTAGCTTAAAGTGTTCTTGGGTAGAATGTGCCCTCAGGCACCTGGCAGAAGGAGACCTACCTTCATTCCAGGCCTCAAAAATTCCCAGAGATAAACTTCTATAAAATGTAGTATATAATAAAAAACTACGACATACAAAGGAAAGCGATATACTATGACCAAAGCCGGCAGAAACCAGAGTTAACACCATCAGCTCATCAAAGACTTCAGATACAGGAATTATCAGAAACAGAATGTGAAATAAAAGAAAAGTATGGGGGAAATTAATAAAGAACAATAACATGAATGAATGTCCGCAATCTACTGAAATCATTACTGCACTATTGCACTACATGCTAACTAACTTGGATGTAAATTTAAAAAAAAAGAACAATAATGTGAGGAATGACCAACCATATTAGAGAATGAACCAAACAAACCTTATAGAAAGGAAATCTGATAATTGAAATTGTAAATCAGATGGACTTAACAGAAGATTAGATATAAAGAAAATTAGTGAAGCAGAAGATAGGTCACAAAAATTCACCACAATTTTGCATAAGAAGCAAATATGGGGACTACAAAAGAGAAAGACACAAAGTGAAAAGGTTTAAAATGTACCTGAATAGAGTTGTACAGTGTGATAGTTGGTGTTACTGTGTCAACTTGGCTAGGGCAGGTACCCAGGTATTTGGTCAAGCATTATTTTAGATATTTCTGTGAAAGCATTTTTTAGGCGAGTAAACATTTTAATCATTAGACTGAGTAAAGCAGATGACCCTCCATTACATGGATGGGCCTCATGAAATCAGTTGAAGGCCCTAATATAAGAAGACTGATCTCTTCAAGCAAGAAGGAATTCTACCACCAGACTGTCTTTGGACATAGACTGCCTCTCTTCCCTAAGTCTCCAGCCTGCCAGGCTATTCTGGATTTTGGACACACCAAGCCTCCACAATTACATGAGCCAATTACATAAAATCTCTCTGTCTGTCTGTCTGTCTACACACACACACACACACACATGCACACAGTGTTGGTTCTGTTTTTCTGCAGAAACCTGACTAATACGTGCAAGGAAAGAGAGTGAAGCAATATTGAAGACATAATGCCTGAGAATTTCTCATAACTGATGAAAGACACCAATGTACAACTTTAAGAATATTCATGAATCCCCATGCATGATAAATACTAAGAAATCTATAATTATACATAGCAAGGAACACCAGAAGCAAGGATAAAATCATAAAAGCATCCACAGAAGACAATACTTTCAAATGATGACAGTGAGACTGACAGCACAGTGTTCAACAGCACCATTGGAAGTCAGAAGATCATGCAATGCTATCTTCATATACGAAAGGAAATAACTGCACCCTAGGATTCTATGCCTGGAAAAATACCTTTTAAGAATGATGAAGAAAGCAATAGAAATATTTTCAGACAAACAAAAGTGAAAGAAAAAAGTGAAAAATGAAATCATTGAAAAGTGAAATCATCAGAAGGGTCTTAGTAAAGGCTAAAGGATATTATTTCAGGAAGAAAGAAAGCGATCCTTTCTTCCATGTAGAGAGAGAATCCATACAGACAGGGATGCCTGAAGTAGGTGTGAGATGCAAGATGAATGAAAAGCAATGGAAGTAATAAATATGCAGGTAAATACAAATAATTATTAACTGGGGTGCCTGAATGGCTCAGCTGGTTAAGTGACCTACTTCAGCTCAGGTCATGATGTCATGGTTTGTGAGTTCAAGCTCTGCATCAGGTTCTGTGCTGACAGCCTGGAGCCTGCTTCAGCTTCTGTGTCTCCTCTCTCTCTGCCCCTCCCCCACTCACACTCTGTCTCTCTCTCTCAAAAATAAAATAAAAACATAAACAATTTAAAAAAACAAACACTAACTGTAAAAAAAATAGCACTAATGACGTTATAGGATTAAAAACAAGAGGAGTACAAATAACAAGATATCCTTCCCTGTCCTAGGTTCATGAAGATGTACTTCCCATATCATCTTCTAAAATCTTTATTGTTTTTGTTTTCATATTTACATATTTCATCCACCTGGAATTCATTTTCATGTAAGATGTGAAAAGGTTGTCTCTATTAGTCAGCTTTGCTGAAGTAACAAACAACCCTCAAAATTTTAGCGGCTTGCACCAACATATTTTGCTCCTATTAATGTCAGCAATTGCAAGTTTGCTGCTTCAGCTCTACCCTATGGTGTCTTCTCATTGCAGGTCCCATGTGTCTTCTCATTCTGGAAACCAGGCTGCAAGGACAGCCCTTTATGAGACATACCATTCTTGGGGCAGAAGGAAAGAGCTAGACCCTGTTAACTCAAATAACCTATATAGATGTGGCATGTGCAAGTGAGTTGGGAACATATGCTCCTTGTACAGGGAGGCACTATAGATCATATGGCAATGGGTAGGAGTATATGATCCTCTAACAGGAAAGGATACAAATCCAATTTACAAAGTTCCTCATTTAGTTTTTTCCCTATATGATGCCCAGTTGTCCCACTGTGATGTACTGAAAAGTCTATTCTTTCCTCAGGGATTGCAGTGCAGTGCCAGCTTTGTTCAAAGACCAAGCTTCCCACAAAGCTGTGCCCTTATTTTTTTCAATTTCTTTCTTCTTGTTCCCAAACCAGATCATCTTACTACTATAGTCTTTAGTAAGTCTTCATAGCTGGTTAACCAAATCTACCCACTTTGTTCTGGTGTATTTTGGCTCTTCTTGGATCTTTGCCCTTCCATAGACTTTTGTTGATTTCTGTAAAAATCTGTTGAGATCTTGAATGAGTTTACATCTATTGATCAATTTAGAAAGAAATGACATCTTTACAATATTGAATCTACTAATTTATTAACATGGCTATTTCAATCTTCTTTAATTTTTTCAGTGACATTTTATAATTTCCTGAGTAGTGGTCATCATATTTTGCTTAGATTTATTCCTAAGTATTTTATACTTTAGATGATTTTTAAATTATACATTTCCTTTAATTTGGTTTTCAGTATTGTTTTTATGTCTTTAACTTCTTTTGTTAATTTCTTTTTAATTTTTATTTTTTTTCTGAGAGAAAAAGAGAGTGAGAGAGAGAGAGCTTGAGCGTGTGAGGGGCAGAGAGAGAGGGAGACAGAGACTCTGAAGCATACCCCCCCACCCCTGGCTGTCCGCACAAAGCCTCCTATGGGGCTCCAACCCATGAACTGTGAGATCACGACCTGAGCCAAAGTCAGATGCTCAACTGACTGAGCCACCCAGGTACCCCACCTTTATTAACTTGGATTTTATTTTGATGCAAAAATAAATCATTTTAACTTTACATTTTTTGAAAATTAAGCCATCTGTACCACTAGTGCTGATTAAGAATACATCTTCTCCCCTTTGAATGCCATATTTATCATATACTAAATTTCCATGAATGCCTAAGTTTTTTTTGCCCCTATGCAGTTTTCATGCATTTGGCCCATCCACCAGTAATCTTTAGTTATATTTTATTTTCCAGGCTCTATTTCTTTGCTGGTATGTAGGCTTTTTCTTTCTAATCCTTCTGTATTTTTTCTTAGATTAACTATATTTTTGACTCTTACTCCTGATGCATAGACATGCAATTGATTTTTGTGTATTGATGTATTTAGCAACCTTGCTAAATTCTAATAATTACAATTATTAATTCTAATAATTTGCCAGGGTGTTCATTTGGATTCTCTACTGTACAACAATATTATCTACAAATGAAGTATCGCCTACCAGGAAAGCTCACCTGAGCTTTGGTGTCCAGGGTTTGTTTTTTTTTTAAGTTTATTTACTTATTTTTGAGAGAGAGAGAGAGAGAGAGAGCGAGAGAGAGAGAGAGAGCCTACACATGGCAGAAAGAGAGGGAGAGAGAAAGAATCCCAAGCAGGCTCCGTGCTGTCAGCAAAGAACCCGACATGGGGCTCCAACTCATAAACTGTGAGATCATGACTTGAGCTGAAATTAAGAGTCAGACTCTTAACCAACTCAGTCACCCAGGAGCCCCAGTTTCCAGGGTTTTTATTGGGGTTCCATCATGTAGGCATAGAATGCTCATGTGACTGAACTTAGTTATTCAGTGTCCAGTCTCTCTGAAGGTCAAGTGTGGTGTGGTCCAATGCCCTCACCAGAAATCACATTGTTTTGAATCTGAATCTGGCTCTGTGCTGCACATGGAGCCTGCTCTTCTCTCTCTCTCTCTCTCTCTCTCTCTCTCTCTGTCACACACACACACACACACACACACACACACACACACACGCAAACTAAGAAACTACATTGTTAGTGTACCCTATTAGGTGTGGCCTGTGGCCCCAGTTACCGGGCAAGATAACTTGCCTGTATCAGGCACTTGTCATGCAAGATATTCCAAAGAACTGGTCAAAGAACAGCCCTTTGTTTAGAATATAGAGGGTTGGGCAGCCCAAGCTGGCTGAGTTAACCCCTTACTGTACACTTTATAGAGAGGGTTTTTGTTTTTGTTTTTGTTTTAGAGTTTGTTTTGAACAGACTCTCAAGTCACCTCTAATTTAGAACTTATAGTTTGAGACTTTTGGGATTACCTAGGTCATATGAATTTGAGTTTAGGTCTGCTTATGGGCTGGCTTTGGGTTATAAATGATCAGTGATGATATTACCCCTTCTGTTCTGCTTAGTGCCAATGCAAGATTCCTTGAAGTCATGTGTGTGTGTATATGTATGTGTGTGTTAGGGTAGTACATTTAATTTTTTCCCCTACAATGAGGGCATAATGCTACAGTAAAGGATCCCAAATGTAATGAGCAGATTTTCCTATTAGATTTACCAATTTTAGGGGCTTCTAGGTCTTTTCTTCTGTCCTCAAGCTTCAACAAGCCATGACTATCAACCTAAGCTTAAGTTTGCCAAGGTAGACAAATGTCCTTGAGGCAAATGTGACTTAGGTAGTCTTTGACTTAGATTTAGGTAGTCCTTTCTTTCTCTTAGATATTTGGCCTGGTTACTCCTTGCTATTTTATAGTCATATTGAATGCTTTTCAGAATGGGCTTTGAGGGGCACCTGGGTGGCTCAGTCAGTTAAGTGTCCTATTTTGGCTTGGGTCCTGATCTTATGGTTTATGGGTTTGAGCCCCATGTCAGGTTCTGCACTGACAGTACAGAGCCCCTGCTTGGGATTTTCTCTCTGCCTCTCTGTCTCTGCCCCTCCTCCACTTGCACTTTCTCAAAAATAAGTAAATAAATAAATCTTTTTAAAAAGAGTAGGCTTTTAAAATATATTTAAATCTGTATTTCAGGTTTTTTCTTCTTTTTTTTTCAAGAGAATTTTGGAGGCTAGGAAACACTTAGACATCCATCCTACCGTGGTACAAGACCTGTTCATTATTTTCATGCTTTCTTCTATTAAATAATAAAGATATTTAAGGCTGTAAATTTTCCTTTGGACCACAACTTTTGCTATTTCCCATAGGTTTTATTTTAATTGCTATTCTTTTGTCAATGTCTAAATACATTGTGATCTCAGGTTCTATTTCCTTTTTGAGGCAGGGGATATTTTTTGAAAGCATTCTTTAACTTCAACATGGTTAAGTGTTTCTATTTTGTTATGTTTTTATATTCTTCTGTTGATTTCTAGCTTAATTGAATTGCGGGCAGAGAATGTGGCCTGTACAATCTTTATGTTTCTGGAATCTATTAAGATTTTCTTTGGGCCAAGTACATGATCAATTTTTACGGATATGTCATAAGCAATCGAAAAGAATGTGTTTTCTCTGTTTATAGAAACCCTATGTAAACAGGGATAAGATTTGTGCTTTAAATGAATGTGCTTTCCTCTTTTACATTTCCATATGTGAGTTCTTCTACTCCCCAGAGGAGTCTATTGCCTTGAGTGAAAATTTGAACAGCTACAGCAGGGTAAAAAGAGAGAGTGGTAGTCTATGTTCAGCTTTTGATCACCAAAATAGGATTTTTGAAAATCTAAAGTAAAATAATATTCTTTAGAAATCAGGCTTTCACCAGAGAGAAAAGGATTTTCTAAATTCCTTATGTTCATTAGCATATCTAAATACAGGCCTCAGGGAATTTTGCATGCTGTGGTTAAAGTAAACCACAAGTAGACAGAACTCAGTCTGTGAAGTCCTTGCTAGGAGATCACCTTTTCTGTCTTGCTCTTGTCGTCTGTAGTGGAAAAGGGAAAAGACTTGTGTTCTGACCAGCTTATTCTGACTATCATCTTGGACGGAGTGGTTTTGAGGGTAATACTGGTCCTGATGGTAGAGCATAGTGGCTTCAAGTAATAAGATGTCAGAAAAGTTGGAATAAAAAAAAGGAGGTGGCGACTGGGTGGCTCAGTCAGTTGAGCTTCCGACTCTTGATTTCGGCTCAGGTCATGATCTTGTGGTTTGTGAGTTCAAGCCCCATGTCATGCTCTGCACTGACCGTGTGGAGCCTACTTGAGATTGCCTCTCTCTTTCTCTCTCTGCCCCTCCCCCACTCCCTCTCTCTCGCAAAAATAAATAAATAAACATTTTAAAAGAAAAGAAAAGAAAAGAAAAGAAAAGAAAAGAAAAGAAAAGAAAAGAAAAGAAAAGAAAAGAAAAGAAAAAGAAAAGCTGGCATCAGAGTGGACTTGTACCTCCCTTCCATTTAGAACTCTTGGGAACGTCTGCCACTTAAGAGTGGCCTCCTCACCGTCATATGGGGACGAACCAGACTGTGACAACATAAGCATGGTCCTGTGGTGAAGTTAGGCAGAGAAAGGGCACAAGCTGGATCCTTTGTCTCCCTCAACCTCTGTGTGGTGTGGAAGGAGTCAGAAGTTCCCATATCCTCCCAAGGTGGTTGGCTGGCTTTCAGAATGAGGGTTGAGCTGACCCCATCCCAGAGGCTGTAGGTCTGATGTTGGTTTGGCATCAAGGAATGTGCACAACCAGGCTGCCAAATCCCAAGCAGGGCTACTAGAGCCCGCCTGAGTTCGGAGGAGGAGAAGGAGGCTACCAGCCACTGACCTAAGCAGTGGATTCCCCCTAATTAGGTATACCAGCGATGTCATTACAGAAACCTGGTGACTCTGAAGGCAACACCGGGTCCTGCCCACATAGATCCAGGCCCTCCCTGCTGAACTGCAGATATCCTTTGGAGAGTGGTAGGGTGTGGAAGAAGAAATGCGGAACTCTGAGTATGCATCCCAAAGAGACAAAAGACCCAAAAGAGACCGAGGTACTATTAATTAGCTAAGGTAGGAACCACTCCTTTTAGTGCCAAATCAGGAAGAGCCTGTGAGGAAGATTTGATCATTATAAGGAATTGAGAAGCTACAGTTTTTATACATATCTAAGTTGTGAGTGCCAGTATGTGACTTCATTCGTACCGTTTGTCTGTATCACATCACATTTGCTGCTTGTCTTATTCAAGTCCTGTTTATCCCTCATCTACTATTTGTCAATGTGAGCTGTCAAATTATTAAAGAGGAATATTACCCCCTCCCCATTTGAGAGTAGTTTTATCAACATTTCTGTTTCCAAGCAATTTTGCCATAAATATTGTGCTGTGTTGATGTTTGATAACAAAAAAATGTTATGTTTTCTTTGATGGGCTCTATTATTTATCTTTATAAAATATTCATTTCTGTCACACTTAATGTTTTTGGCTTTGAAATCTATCCTATCAGATGGTAACTTGGGGAGTCCTGCTTACTTTGTGTATTAGTTTCCTAGAGCTACCCTAACAAAGTGCCAAATACTCGGTGGCTTAAACCACAGAATTTTTTTTAAAGATTTATTTTTTTTTTATTTTTTTAAGTTTATTGATTTATTTTGAGAGAGAGTGTGTGTGCACACAAGTGAGCGGGGGGGCGGGGCGGGAGAGACAGAGACAGAGAGAGAGAGAGAGAGAGAGAGAGAGAGAATGAGAAGCAGGCTCAGCATGGAGCCTGATGCAGGGCTCTAACCCACAAACCGTGAGATCATGACCTGAGCCGAAATCAATTGTCCGTCACTAAACTGACTGAGCCACCTAGGCGCCACAAATATTTATTTTTAAGTAATCTCTACACCCAGTGTGGGGCTTGAACTCACAACCCTGAGATCAAGAGCCGCATGCTTTTCTGCCTGAGTCAGCCAGGTGCCCCACAAACCACAGAAGTTTATTGTCTTACAGTAGTGGAGTTTGGAAGCCTGAGATCAAGGTGTCAGCAAGGTCATGGTCCTAACCTCTTCTAGCCTCTGGTGTGTGTTGGCAATCCTTGGCATTTGCTGGCTTATAAATGCATGACTGTACCCACATGGCCATCTTATGCCTATGTGTCTTCACATGGTCTTTCCTCTGTGCATGCCCGTGTCTGCATCCAAATTTCACCTGTTTATAAGGACACCTGTCATACTGCATTAAGGCCCACCCTAATGACCCCATTTAAATTTGATTACCTCTGTAAAAACCCCATATCCAAATAAGGTCACATTCTGAAGAACCGAATAAGGTATGTTTTGAGGGTTAGACTTCCCCATATCTTTTGAGGGGGTTATGATTCAAGCCATAACGCTTTGTGTTTGCATGATCTATTTGACTCTTTTATTTCCAATTTTTATCATTTTGTTCCTCGTACATTTTTTAAGACAGAAAATATTTAAGAGTCTATTTTTATAGGGAATTCAAGCCATTTATATAAATTTTAATGCTTTCATGTTATTTTACATCTACTAATATACTTTATTATGTTACCTCTTTTCTCCTTTCCTGAATTCTGCTTAGTTAATAAACTTGTAACTATGCTTCCCATCATTAAGATGAAACTGTTTGAACGCTTAATTTTTTCACTTCTTTCATTCTCTCCCTTCCTCCCTGCCCCCATTTCTGTTCTTCTTTTTACTAAACTAATATAAAATTTTAGTTTCAGATTATTTTTACATCCTTCCTTATAGAATGGCTCTTTCTGTTGCCAAGAATCTTTTCTTAATCCTTACACAGCAGTTTGCAATCATATTAGCATCTCCGTTTAGATTTAATTGTGTTTAGTTTATGGTTTACCACTGTTTCATATATTATAGTCTAACCCTATTCTGAGATCTTTGTTCTGAATTTCATTTTTATTTGGTTGGAGTACTTCCCAAGCAATTTCTTGGAAATTTCTTCAGAAAGGGCATATGTCTATATATTTTTTGTGCCATTGTATGTATGAAAAAAATCTGTCTTTTGTTTTCGTATATAATGATAACTTGGCTCAAAATAGGAATCTCAACTCACGGTCCTTTTCTTTCAAATGTATCTAAATGTTGTTTCCCTATATCTAGAGTCAAAGCATGCAGATGAGAAATCTGAACCTGGTCTGATTATCTTTCATTTGGGCAATGACATCTCTGTCTGAAAGCTTGTAAGATCTCCTCTTTATTCTTGGGGTATAGAAATTTCACTGAGATGTGGCCAGGTTGGTTTTTTTCCCCTGAATTCTGCCTGCCACTTTATGAGCTTTTCCTTTCTTTTTAAAATTTTTTTAAATCTTTATTTATTTTTGAAGGAGACAGAGACAAAGCCTGAGTGGGGAAGGGGCAGAGAGAGAGGGGGACACAAAATCCAAAGCAAGCTCTAGGCTCTGAGCTGTCAGCACAGAGCCCCACGCAGGGCTCAAACTCACGAACAGTGACATCATGACCTGAGCTGAAGTCGGACGCTTAACCGACTGAGCCACCCAGAGACTCCACTCTGTGGGCTTTTTCAACCTGAAAACATTTTTTTTTTCAGGAGAGTTTTTTCTCTATTTTCTTTCTATTTCTTTTTTTTTTCTTTTCTTTTCTTTTTTTTTCTTTTCTTTTCTTTTCTTTTCTTTCTTTCCTTCCTTTCTTTTTCTTTTCTTTTCTTTTCTTCTTCTTCTTCTTCTTCTTCTTCTTCTTCTCATTCTTTTTGTAATTTTATCTTCTCCAATCATTCTTTTTATTCATCTGGAACTTCTATGATTCCCAGGACCTTTGGCTTTGCCTTTCATGGATCACCTTTTTACTCTTGATTTTCCTTTATCATTTTGCTCAAGTATGTGAAATAGAGATTCCATTTATATGTTCAGATCATTCATTTTCCTTTCATCATCATCCATTCTCTTTTACACCTCTCTTGAATTTTTAGGTAACTTCTTACTTCAATATAGTTTTTAAAGTACAAAAAAGTTGCAAGAATAGTACAAGATATCTTTTTACCAATTGTTTATTGCCCCATTGTCTGTGAAATTTTTAAACGGGGACTCATATTTTAAATTTCCATTTATTCATAGATAGTTTATAGTATTTGTTGCTGTCATAAATAAATTTTTATTATGTTTTCTGGTTGGTTATGTTTGGCATATGTGAAAGTTGGTGGGGCAATATTTATCTAGTAATCTGACTTTTTATTAAACTTCCACATTATTCCTACATTTTTCAGTTAATTTTTTTTGTATTTTCTTAATGGATGATAGTATCAACTACAAATAATGACAACTTTATGTTTTTCTTTCCTATAATTGAATGTCTTCCTAGTTCCTTTTCTTATGTTATTATTTTGACAAGGGTCTTCAGAGTAATGTTGAATAACAGACAATCTGATCCTCCTGGTCTTATTTCTGTTCCTAATGGGCTTTCCCAAGAAATTGAGGAATGTCCCCTGGCATTCACCTAAAGAGTGATATTTGCTATTAGTTTTTGAAAAATGTCCCTTCTCAAGTTAAAGATGTCCCATGTATTTTTAGTTTAGGAATTTTGATTAATAATTGATGTTAAATTTTATCAGATCTCTCTTCTGTACTTACTATAATGAACACATAGTTTTTCTCATGTAATCTATTAATATAGTGAATCACATTAATAAATTTCCCAGTGCTTAGACATCTTTACATCCAGGGCATAATGCTAAATGCTCAAAACATATTCATATTTGTGACATTGAGCTATGGCCTTCCTTTCCCCTGACTGTCCTGGTTTTACTGTCATAGTCACATAAACTTCCCAACTTTTCCTATGCCCTTAAAAACATTTAAAATCAACTAAGAATATAAAATGATAAAGTCTTGAGTTAAGAAATCTCTTGAAAGCCAAATCTAGAAAGTTAAAATGAAGAGTAATGATAATAAAAATGTCCTCTACTTTTCTTACTTTTTGAGAAGAGAATCTTTAAACATATCAGCTGATTTTCAGACATCCACTACTCAGGGCTTCATGGACACCAAACCAATGAAGAACCATTGTCATTTCAGAAGTGTCAAAAACTTAGATTAGCCAAGTACTTAAAAATGTATGTAGCTTATAAAGTCAAATACTTCTAAAAGTGATAGAAACAAAAGCAAAAAACAATCACTGTCCTTCCTGCCTCTGCCTCCTCAGCCCCAAAGGCATCCATTTGATGTTTCTTCTGTTATCACTGTATTTCCAAGTCAGAAATCGAATACTGCTCTCTTTCTATTCTTGTATATAATTTACCACTTCCCTATTATGGTAGCTGAATATCTTAACTTTCAAACACTTTCTACTTTTTTTCCCATTCTTCAAAAATAGCTGTATCTTTTTAAAACAAGTCCATAGTCATCTTTATGTTAAGTAAATCTTACCTGCTCCTGAGCTGAATGGTGATGCTCTTATTACATTTCCTTTCCTGCATGATGCTTTGATTTTCTTGTTGTTATTTCATTTGCTTACTTTTCATTTGCTTACTTTTCCCTGAACCTATTGCTAAGTCTTCTAATATCTCCCAATAGCTCTGTAAAGTGCCTCTCAGTACAGTTTCCCACACTGTCATATCTATTGGATAACCTCCCTTTCCATGTGCCTCCTGCTGATCTGTGATGCTTCCCTAGCCAAGGCATAGCACTCAGCCTGCGGATCCCTTTACTACTTTCCTGAAATGGGTGCTCTGCTTTGTGTTTCCTTGTCTTCTTTCTTGATTTAGTCCCTCCTTTTGATGAAATACATATTCCCAGTAGCCTCCTGTGAAAGGCCCTGGTCGTGTTAATCCCTACCACTTGGACCTAGTGCCTGAAACTCTGCTGAAATGTTTTGAGACTTCGCATGACTAGAAATGTCTTTATTATGTCTTCATGCTCAATTTGCCAGGCCATGACATTCTAAGTGGAAATTAATTTCATGGGCATTATTTCTTTTACTTCTGGCTTCTAATGTTACTACTGATATGTCACCATGATTATCTTCTTATTCCCAATGCACCATATGTGATTGTTTTTTCTCTCTGAAAACTTTTAAGATATTCTTGTCTCCAGTAAGAATAAGTAATATTGTGAAAAACTTCTGTGTGTCCAGAGACTACTCTTCTACTGTGATGTTATTCAGCCATGTGATCCTCCCACAACCCTATGAAATTGTTGTTACTATAATTATTCTCATTTTACAGAAGTGGAAAACATGACACAGATAGATTAGGTTATTTTCCTCCCAGGATTTATATCCAGTCCAACTCTACATACTCTTAACCACTATTTTTAGCTTCCCATGAATGCAGAGTTTCAGGCACTAGGTCCAAGTAGTAGGGATTACCACCACCTGGAGTTTGGCTCCTTGATCTATGCACAAGGTCAATTAATTAGGAAGCAGCTTCTCTGTACTAGCCTGCGTTGGACGTTTCCTAACAGGAACCAGCCAGTAGCACTTTTTACAGCCAGCAGGCAGGGAGCTTCCAAAGACAGAGCAGGTATAATTTTCAGCAGGGTCTTGTACTACTTACAGTCAATGAGGAGCCTTGCAGAGGGTGAGTCACTACGTGTAAGGCTGACTCAGTACTAGTCTTGGCAACAGCAAGCACTCCCCTTCGTGATGTCCTGAGGTGTCTTGCACCCAGATGCTGCCAGCTATTTGTGCCCTTATCTTCTGTACTTACTGCAGTCATAGTGATTTTCCTCTTCTTCTAGAATACTACTTAAGTGTCCATCATTGGCACGTGATTGATCTGTGTGTCGTATTCTTTGTATTTTTTTGTTAACTTTTCCCACATTTACATCTTTCTACCTAGACTGTGAGCAGAACTATCTTATATATCTTCTAAGTCATCATGGTGACAAAGAGATGACATATATATATCTATATCTATCTATCTATCTATATATATATACACACACACACATATGCATATGTGTATATACATGCCTTTTAAAGGGCTTTTATCATAGAGCTCATATGTCTATCTTCATGCTAAAAAAATTAAAACAGTGAAGAAGGGTAGAAAATAAAAGTTACATTTTCTCAATTCTTTTGAGTCTCCTAACCCCCTGCTTTCCTCTCCTGCTATCTCACTGTCTATTCCCACTCCACAGAAACAGCTCTTTCCATAAATTTTCCAGAAATTTTCTATGTATATAATAGCATATATATGTATCATATCTTTTAACATAAATGGAAACCATGTTATGAATACAGTTCTGATACTTGGCAGTTTCATTTGTTATATTCTTAACATCTTTCTGTAGCTGCAAATTCTTCCCCTTTTAAACAGCTGTGTAGTATGAATGAATCAATTTTTTTTAATCAGTCATCTATTGATGGGCATTTAAGTCCGATCTAGGTTGGGGTTTTTTGTTGTTGTTGTTTGCTTTGCTATTACAATCAATGTTGCAGTGAGCTTCCTTGTAAAAGCATCTGTAATCACTAATGCAAGCATATTTGTAAATGAATTCATTGAAGTGGAACTTCTGGGTCAAAAGGTATATGCACTTGAAATTGTGATAAGTACAGCCACACTTCTTTCCATGAAAGCTATGCCAAATCTGCTGTTACTAATCATGTCTAAGAAGGCTTCCTTTCTTCTGTCATATCCAATTTTTAATGTTCCTTTATCTACTTTGGAGGTGCATCTCTTTGTCATTTTAATTTCTCTAATAATGATTGAAATTGAGCATATTTTCAGATATTCGTTGGTTACCGGTCTCTCTTTTTTTGTAATGAGCTGATTTTCATGTCCTCTGACCATTTTCTAGTGGACTATCCATTGGTTTGTTGGTTTTATAGGAAGTTTGTTTATTGTTTTGTGGGGTGGTTTTTTTTGGTGTATTAATGAAACTAGTCCATGACCTGTTATGTGTGTTGCCAATATTTTCCCTAGTTTATTGTCTATGGTTTAACCCTGTTTTTTCACTTTATTACTTCTTGTGGGTGTGTAGACATGGGGATGTATATGAACTAAGGCAGCTGAAAAGAGTAGAGACTTGTGAAAGCCCCCAAGCTCTTGGGAGTAAAGAGGATAAGGGAGCAGGGAAAGAAACAAGGGAACTTCCGAAGCTCTATGGCTCATGGGATTTGCTCATTTTACGAGAATCTGCCTTACAGAGCAGCTAGGAAGCAACCATTATCTAAACCTAAGACTCCTGTTTACACAGTTTTCAGTAAAAAAAAAAAGACAATAAAATAATCTCAAAAAATACATTCTTAGATTTATCCAACTTTTAAGCTAGCTTTCTCCTCCCCCACCCCACCCCAAGAAAGATTCTGGGATATCCAGGATTGGATGACATATTACTGTGCAACTTGTCCATGCCAACTCTTGCAGCCAATTTAATTCTCATCAGCCACTATAATTTATTAACAGTGAGGTGAGAAAAGACATGAATCAGCTTAATGTGATATAAGTAGGGCATTGCCATAGCAACAAGATGCAGTCTGTTTTCTACTATTTATGTATGGTTTATTTTCTCCAGAGCCTCTGAGTTATTGCTTGAAACAAATGGAATGAGAAACATCTTGTTCTGAACACCGTCCCCCACCCCTCAGTGTGTATGTGTATATAAAACCACATTTTTTTCCATGAGAGAAAAAAAAACCAGAAACACGAAATTAAAACAAAAATGATGTTTATAGCAAAAAAAACTAATTACATAGTTTCCAATCCACTGTGATTTTACAGAACTCAAATGCTTTTTTTAAATTTTCACCTCTGAGACACACTATTCCTCACTGAAACCTCTGGGAAAAAACCCAAAACACATGCTGAAAGCAAACCCAAAGCTAATATTGTTTCTCAAAGGAAACATTCATATTCTCTACCCAGACTTCAGGACTGGCTGGAACCAACTCTCCACTCCTAAAAGAGCAGACTAAGAGTGAGCAGACTAAGCCTGGTGACAAGTTTTTTATTTCACTCTATCTCAAAAATTCAGAAGAAAAGTTCAATCCAGGGAGGAAGCAAGGGCTGAGTTAGTGAGCCTGTCTGCTTCCAGAGGGCACCATGGATCCTTTCGGAAGGAATCTTACCAACCAGTAAACAGCTCCAACCTTGCCTGAAATACCTTGCAAGGAACAGGCACAGTTCATGAAGGATCCCTTTCATTTCCCATGCTTTCCACTTTCCCTTGAGGATATAGATTGAGTTTCTAATTTTTTTTAATGTTTATTTATTTTTGAGAGAGAGAGAGAAAGAGAGCACGCAAACATGTGTGGGAGGGGCAGACACACATACACACACACACACACACACACACGCACACACAGAATCCGAAGCAGGCTTCAGGCTCTGAGCTGTCAGCACAGAGCCCAACCTGGGGCTCAAACTCATGAGCTGTGAGATCATGACCTGAGCTGAAGTTGGACACTTAACCACTGAGCCACCCAGGTTCGCCGTAGATTCTGTTTTTAGATGGAGTTGGTCATCTTCAAGCCATGGAAAACATCAGGATTGCAGCTGAGCAGAAAGGGAAGTAGGAATGAGGTCCTTTCATTGCCCTTTTTCCTCACCCTAACTCCTGGTTCCTATCACAATCGCCTCCATGCTCTGTAGAGACAGAAGGAAGCATAAAACATAGGAGAAATTTAACTCTCAGTATCTTCACTCAGCATTAAATGTGAATTGACGTTTATTTTGCTATTTTATTTGAACCTTTCTTTCATAAGTTTAGCAAATCTTCCCAATCAGATCCTCATGGCTGCCACCAGGCTTCTACACTTGGCTGGGGGCTCCAGCCGAAGAAGCCCAGAAATGACCAGTAGCCCTCACCTCTCATGTAGATGCTTCCCAGATCTCAGATTTCAACATACTCACCTTCAGGATCTCCAAATTCCATCACTCCTCGGGCACTGCTCCACTGCTCAGGTCCGGGAAGAAGTGAAATGGTAGGAGATTATTATCACCACTTTGCTGTCTGGGAAAGGCCCCTCTCCCCATCCCATCTTCTGCTGGATTTAGGATGTCATTCAAGTGAATTCAAGCAGTTCTGTGTCACCCAGGCTCATTAGTCCATAGATCCTGGATATCACCATATGACAGCCTCATTATTGGTATCCCACTGTGATTTACCACTAAGAAAACATCTAATTCATACCATACTAGAATCTTCCTTTGAGTAATTTTCCTTCAAAGTTTGAAGCACTTTTGGCTATATTGGGCAGTGGAGTATCTTATTTTTTTTTAGTTATAATTTATATACAATAAAGTGCACAAATACTAAGCTTGAAGAATTTTGCTTATGTGTATACCCATAACCACCCACCAGACCAATATGTAGAACACTTCCAACATGTCAGAAGCTTCCCTATGTCCCCTTCCAGTCTCTACCCCTCCAAAGGTATATGCTATTCTGATTTCTATCATTGACACTTAGTTTTTCTTATTCTTGAAATTATATAAATGAAATCTTATAAACTTTTTTGTATCTGGCTTCTTTTGCTCAGCATAATGTCATCTGTGAATTATATTATATGAGTCATTCGTTTATTTTTAGCTGCATAGTACCCTACTCTATGAATATCCCACATTATATTTGTCCATTCTCTTCCTGATGAACATTTGAGGGTTTCCTGTTTAGGGCTATTGTGAATAATTTGGAACTTTATGGATATTCTTATATATCTCTTTTGATGGGCATTGCAATTATACAGAGTTTAATTGCTGAATCATGGGTAGATTTACGCTTAGTAGTTACTATGAAATTTTCCAAAGTGGTTGAACCAATTTACACTCCCAACACATCCTTGGTAACACTTAGTATGGTTAGTCTTTTAAACTTTAGCCATTCAGAGTGAGTAGTATTTCATTGTGGCTTTAATTTGCATTTTCCTGGTGGCTACTGACATTGAGCACTTTTTCAAGCTGGACCCAGGAGTACTCTGAGGCCTGCATTTGCCCACCACGTCCCCTTGCCTGAGGGAGTGAAACATTAAAGAACTAAAGAACACAATGACAGATGGAGAGACCACAGAAGAAAGGATAAAGCACTTTTCCTGCTTTTTAAACAAGGGGCCCCACAAATTATGTGCCTGGGCTCCACCTTCAGTCTGCTGAATTCAAATATTCAGGGTAGGGCCTGAGGTCCTGCATGTTCATCAAGATGCCAACATGATGGCTATGTTCTATAGATGTTTTTCAATCATCACATAAATATGTTCAGTTCTTGCAGGACTAGACAAACAAATGAGAAAACAAACAAACAAACCCTCAACACCAGCTCTCTGCAAGGGTCTTCACCGTGGCTTTGAAAGAATCATCTCTGTACACTGACTTCACTTTTATTTCAACCATCGCTCAGCCCATTGTAAACTTGAAGTCATTCCATAGAAACTGCTCTTGCCAAGGTCAACAAGTACATTTTAGCTTCAAAATCACAAGATATATTTTAGTCATTATAATAGAAACCTTAATTTAGGTTATTTGCCTATCTTATAATATCTCCTTTAACTGCCCTTTTGCCCAATCAGAATGGACCCCTACCAGCCTACTTTATACTTTAAGATCGTTCCCTCTGGCCACAGATGACTAGACCAGGAGTGGCTACCTGAATCTGTTCTAGGAAAATCAGATTCTTCCTTCTTTCTTTCTCTGCCTTTCTCTTCTTCTCCTTCTCGCTAGCCCCTTCCCCAACTCCTACTTTCTCCTCTTACCTCCCTATTTCCTTCCTTCCCCCTTTCTCTCTCCTCTCTTCCCTACCCTGTCTCAGGAACTGAGATTCTAGTTCACTCTGAGCAAGTCTTTTAACTAGACAAGCTGTACCCTCAAAACCATATGGTGACCAACTTCCAGTTCTCATGTAGCCTCATGAGCCAAGGAAAGAAAGATATCTGCAAAAAGAAGACAGCAGATATGCTGAGAAAAGCTGCAAGGATACTAAAGGCTTTAAGTTCTTGCCTGCAGACCTTCCTGCTCTTGAGTCCATGTGACACTCCTATTCTCTTATAATCTATCCTCTCTTTTTCCTGATCTAACTCAACTTGGTCAAGTTACCTACAGCCAAAGAATCCTAATTAATATGACCCTTGCTCTTTTCAGCTTCTTGGAAGAGAAGACTCAGTACTTCTTGGCTACTTTCTTCTTTATATGTGGATAACTCTACCCTACTGGGCTTCCCATGGCTCCAGTCATGTCTTCATAGTCTTCCATGCTGGATCCTCTCCTGCTTCTCTCCTAAATATGCTGTTCCTCGGGTTTGTCTCTGTGCCTTCCTCATTTTCATTTCACAATCCCCAGTCTCAGTCATTCCATGTGTCATCTCTGTGTTGGAGGTACCAGCTACATCACCTGTCCTCTGAGTTCTAGGTCCTGCTTGCTTGCTGCTGACATGTCCCACAAGAGCCTTAGACTCACAAGTCCAAAACCAGGGTCCTTATCATCCACTCCTCCCAAGCCTCCTCCTCTTGTGTTTTTTCTCCTGGGGAATGGTACCACTCAACTGTTCAACAAGAAGCCTGGCCATGTCCCTAATTCCTCCCTCGTGCTCCCTTACATCCACTCTCCCCTAGTCAGCAAAGCCCCCAGTCCTATCCATTCATTTTCCTAAATATCTCTTGAAATCATTTGCTTCCCTCCATTTTCCCTTCCTCTAGGCTGGTTTAGGCCACATTCTTTCTTCCCAACTAACCTCCTAATTGGTCATCTGCTTCTAGTATTGTCCTCCTCTCCCAACCAACCCAACCCTCTTTCTACTTTATAGCCAGAATGATCTCCCTAAAACAAAAATTGGATGCACATGCTTCTCATGTCACCATTTTCCTGGGGCTAAAGCCTAGACTTTTTAACATGGTTCACAAGGCCCTGCATGGTCTGCCCCCTGCTTCCTCTCAGGCCTCACCCTCTAACCACAGGAGATCACTCAGTGATCTCACATGCTGTCTCAGTGAAGACTCACATGCTCTCTGAGTCCTCATGCCCTTGCACGGGCTACTGTCCCTTCCCTCACTCTTCTTCTGGTCTCTCTGACCCCTTCTCAACTTGGTTGACTTACTCATCAATCAGGTCTCAGCTTTAAAGTCCCTTATTGACTCTCACCTCCTAACTGTCCCTCACCTCAAGCCTTCCTTGATCCTTACCCCCTAACTGCCCACATCACACTATCATGCTCCATTATAGTTGCCTGTTTACATATCTGCCCCTCATTAGATCATAAGCTTTATGAAGGCAGGGCCCATACCCTCACCTTCTAGCCAGTGACTGGCATATTCAAATCCCAGTGCCTGGGATTCAAATCCGTTGAACGAATAAGTGAATGTTAAAGCACTTCAAGTTCTTTAACATAGATGGAAGGCAGGGTTAGGGCTGAGGAAGGAGAAATGAGATTAAAGAATAAGCAGGGCCCAGATATAGAGGAGATCATGTCTCAGGCAGAAGTTTGATTTTGATTCTGTCAGTAAGAGGGAGATGGATAAATTTTACTCCCCAAATTCACATTCACTCAAGATGATCAGTTAGTTTATCTCTCTGTGCCACATCACCTCTGAACTTCAGCTTATGTTGATCCCCTGCCTAAAATTCCACTCCTATTTCAATCACATCTCACCTGCTCTTTGAAGCTTTCCCTGGCTCATCCAGACCATCCGGTTTCCTTATGATTCTACAGACATCCTGAGCCGGTATACATAGTCTGTTACTTGACTGCCTTCTCTGTTTCACTGTGTGCTCTTATTTACTATAGGTCATCCCATCCTTCTGTAAACCCAAATATAAGGGAGAGTGGCTATAAACAAATAAAAAATGAGATGGTGTTAAAAATAAAAAATAAAATAAAATAGGGGCACCTGGGTGGCTCAGTTGGTTGAGTATCAGACTTCACTTCAGGTCATGATCTCACAGCTCATGAGTTTGAACCCCATTTGGGCTCTGTGCTGACAGCTCGGAGCCTGGAGCCTGCTCCAGATTTGGTGATTCAGTGTCTCCCTCTCTCTCTGTTCCTCCCTTGCTCGTACTCTGTCTCTCTCTGTTTCTCAAAAATAAACATTAAAAAAATTTTTTTAACAAAAAATAAAAATAATTAAAATTTTAAAATTAAAAAATAAAATAAAAATAAAAATAAATAAATAAAAATAAATAAAAAGTAAATTTTAAAAAAGGAGGTGGTGTACACAAACATTGCAAAGAGTATACAAATGAATATTATCCTTCCAAATCATCCTTATTCAAAATAACCTTAGAACTCTTCTTTCAGAAGGGCTTTAGATCTATCTTATGAACTGTATAAGAATTAGATTTGCTCATTATAACCCTGAATTTTTGGCCCCAAACAAATTTACTCAGCTTGCTCACCCACCTTCTTTTTCAGGCTCTGCCTCCAAATGACTCTTGTATGTAATTGTAATAGCATGTTTGATCAGAAAAGCAGAGCCACTATGAGTGATACAGATTGAGGGATTTAGACTTTACACAGTTAATGAGAGGTGAGAATCCCCTTTGCCTCTGCATCTGGAATGGGCCTGAGGTTTCTTTAGTCCAGCAGGGCCAGCAGTCAAGAAGGAAATCTGACATGAGGTATGGGAGAGTAAGGACAAACTGAACCTCATGTGGGTCTCTCACTACTGCCACCTGCAGTAGGAGCTTTGCCCCACAGCTGTACCTGTGTCAGGTGTCTGACCCTAGAGTCAGAGACCTGAGGCAGCAATGCCTTAGCAGCTCCTCTGAACCTTGCTGCTGCACCAGGCCCACAAGGGGAGCCCCCTGGACCAACGACAATGTGTGCAAGTGCAAGCTGCAGCGACACTTGATACCCTACACTAACCTGCAAATTCTCTCATGACCAACCCTGAACCAGCAGTGTACACAGAAAGCCATTCTGGGAAATGTAGTTCAGCTTACTAAGTTGATGGAGAACATGAACAGCACGGTTATAAAACTCAAGCTGACCTCCAAGAGAGAGTTTGCCACCACTGAAAGCAAATGCCAGTATAAGAGTTCCTGAAAATGCTGGACACAAGGGTGGAATCTTTGGAATGAGTGACAAATGCATCCAAGAAGTTCAGATTGATTTTTTTAAAAAAAGGACAATGTTCATTTGGATATATAATGTTCTGATTTCTTTATGGGGGGGGGAATGAGTCATAGTATTTTGTAGCCATTCCTTCTATTTTCATCATTTCCCCCTCTGGTTCTCAAGTATACAAATCTTTTTTTGTTGGTGGTGGTGGTGGTTATATTTTAGCTCATCTGAGTATTGTGGCTCATTCATAAGTTGTTCAAAAATAATGCAGAGGAATGAGTAGGTCCTGGGAAAGTATCCTAGAGCTGGCTAATTCCTTCCTCCTACCCAGGAAGGATATTCTTGCTGCTTTCTCTTCTCATGGATATATTTCCTAACCGTAGATTTAGAGTCCATTTTTTTTCTTGGGACTTGTGGCCCTCTAGCCTTTCACCACTTCTGTGAAAGTTGTTATATGGCATATGTCAGCTTCTTTATTTTAGCTCTTTCTTAAGTCTTTCTCCTTTCACATTGGCAATTTTAATACAGATGATCTTATTCTGGTCACCCTAAGCAAATCCAGAGGCCAGCAAAAATGGTCTGTGGATGTAAAAAAAACCTAAGTAACAAATGACATTGTTAATGCATCGCACTTCAGTCAGCCTGATCCAAGTTTCTTTTTTTTTTTTTTCATTTCTTGAACAAAACCCAGAGGCTTTTGATACCTAATATGATTACTAATGCATCTACTGCCTGGACCACTGCTGCTGAATTTTTAAAAATTGTATTAAAATATACAAACAAATGTACTATTCTAACCATTTTTGAGCATATGGTTCAGCAGTGTTAAAAGTACATGCACAATGCTGTACATCCAATCTCCAGAGCTCTTTTTATCCTGCACAACTGAAACTCTGCGCGTATTAAACAACTCCTCATTCCCCTCTCCCTCCAGCTCCTGGAAACCACCCTTTTCCTTACATCTCTATGAATCTGGCCACCCTAGGTACCTCATGTAAGTGGAATCCTATAGCATTTGTCTTTTTGTGACTGACTTATTTCACTTAATAGAATGTCCTTAGAGTTCATCCATGTTGTAGCTGGTGTCAGGATTTTCTTTGTTTTTAAGGTTCTATTCTTAAAACTATTCTTAATACTATTCTATTCATTTTGTTGACCCATCCATCCATCATTAGACACATGGGCTGCTTCCACCTTTTTGTTCTTGTGAATAATGCTGCAATGAACATGGGTCTAAAATATCTCTTTGAGACCCTGCTTTCAGTTTTTTGGGGTATACACCCAGAAGTGTAACTGCTGGATTATATGGTAATTCTGTTTTTAATTTCTTGAGGAACTCCCATACTGCTTTCCATAGCACTATTTTACATTCCCATCAAAAGTGCACAAGTGTTCCAATTTCCCCACCTCCTTGCCAACACCTGTTATTTTCTGTGAGTTTTTCTTTTAATAGTAAACATCCTAATGGGTGTGAGATGATATCTTCTAGTGGTTTTGATTTGCATTTCCTTTTTTTAAAGTATTTTTATTATTTATTTTTGAGAGAGAGAGAGAGAATATGTGTGTGAATGGGGAAGGGGCAGAGAGAGAGGGAGACACAGAATCCGAAGCAGGCTCCAGGCCCTGAGCTGTCAGCACAGAGCCTGACATGGGGCTCAAACTCATGAACCACAGATCATGACCTGAGCTGAAGTCGGAGGCTCAACCAACTGAGCCACCCAGGTGCCCCATGATTTGCATTTCCTTAATAATTAGTGATGTTGAGCATCTTTTCATGTACTTGTTGTCCATTTGTACATCTTCCTTGGACAAATGTCAGTAACTCATTCCTTTTTATTGCTCAGTAATATCCCATTGTATTAATAGTCCAGTTTATTTATCCATTCACATACAGAAGGACATCTTGATTGCTTCCAAGAATGCTTCCATAACAATTGTGTGCAGGGTTTTGCATAAACAAAGTTTTCAACTGATTTGGGTAAATATCAAGGAGCATGATTGCTGGATCAAATGGTAGAGTATGTTTAGTTTTGTAAAAAATAAAACAAAAAACCACCAAAAAACCCCTGCCAAATTGTCCTCCTAAGTGGTAGTACCATTTTGTATCCCCACCAGCAATGAAGGAGAGTTCCTGTGGCTCCACAATCCTGTCAGCATTTGGTGTTGTCAAAGAATAGAAGTTGGAATAGATGAGATTATGCCCACTACTTCCCCCAAACCACACTCTTTGGCTCCTACTGCTGTACAGGAGTCTCAGTGGCTTAAAAGGAACAATGCTTGGTTAGCCCCTGAACAGATGCTGGCACTTTCTAAGGGAAGAATCTCATTGTATGTTGTGCTGTTCTATGAACGTTGGCCCTTGGCCAACCCAGAACTGAGGAACTTTCCTCCCTTCACTGAACAAAAATATATTTCTAAATATATTTTTAAGTTGTTTTGTTTATTTGTTTTACAATAAGCATGCATGACTTTAGTAAGCAGAGGGACCTGGGATTTTTAACTATAAAAATACACTTTATTATTTTTATAATAGTAGAGCACTGGTAGAGCATTGGTGAGAATGTTACTATACTCTATTTTTGTCGATTATTGTATTGAAGTATATATGTATATATATATAATGTAAACAATATTTTGAGAATATTTTCACCCTTTATAACCCATAGTTCCTAGTTTTACTGAGGCTTCCATATTAACCAGAGTTTCTTCCATAGTGTAGAGAAGACAGATACTCCTTCAGCTATTTAGCCATGAAGCATGGTGTCCCCAAGAGCACTTTATGATTGGCTATGGCTAATAGCTAGGATAGGAGGCTATGATAAGGATTGTTCATTCTGAAGAGGTAGAAGTGTGTGAAAGGAGAGATAGGAAATCCAAAGGGAGATAGAGATGGTCAGAAGCCAATGCCAGGGATCTAAGCTCTCCTTCCTAGCTGAGCCTCAAGATGAGACTGTAGAAAGACATCTGGTTAGGTGCTGAGGTGCCCAAATCACTAGGATTCAATTACTCCAGGCATGATACAGACACAGGCTTTTAGGAGCCCAGCCTTTATCTTCTCTACATACAACAGGGATGGGGAGTGACAGTGTGGTCTCAGAGAAGACTGGAAAGCAGAGACAGTATACTTGGTTCCCTACAGCCTGTGTGTGGCATACAGAGTATCTAGGAGTTCTCAAGCACCTTAGCAAGGTGACACAAAGGGCAAAGGCCTGATAGAATAGCCAATTTCAAGTCAGGATGAAGATGCCTAAGTATGAAGTCCTTTTAAAAAACAGACTCCCAGGTATGGGTACCAATGAGACACAAAAGACTAGATGAGGCCAGTCCACAGACCAGGCTAAGAAGCAGAGGTCTGAGTCTTCTTCTCTCCTTGTGCCATGAAGTCATATAAGTTCCCACATAACCTGAAACATCATCTTGAAAAGGAGTGGAAGAAGAAGTGGGGAGAACTGAGCATTTATGTAAACTTAGGGTCATTCAAAAGAGATTATTTAGATGGCACAAATAGAGATACTGGTGATTTGCAAGTTTAGACATTGTTTCTTTCTCTTACTATTCATGGGTAGGGAGCTTGATGGGAAAATTAGATCAGCTACGGGAAAATAAGAAGTTTCCTTTCCTATTTACAATTGAGTAGTACAATGTGTGTAAGTCCTATGCTGCCCTGCATATGTGGTGGTAGTTTGATGACTTCAATTGTTTTCACCTTGGCTTTGTGTACTTTCTTGATTTGCACAATGTTCAGCCCGAGGGTCATTGAAAAACAAAGTACACACACACACACACACACACACACACACACGTTGTAATATCATAACCCAGTTACTGTCATGACCACTGCTGATTTTGAGTCACAGGCTCCACACCTGGCCTGTGGTCACCCTAGGTTCTAAAAGCACCTGGAACACTTCTGTGAGCTGTCACTAAAATATTTTGCTGACTTTCTTCATCCCAGCTTTATATCCTTTTTGCAGAAATGTCCAGGAACTGTGTTATAGTACCAAATTCTTAAAAGTAGTTTTCAGAATGTTTAATTTGTATCATCTCATGTAATGCCAACAACTCTGTGAGTTAGATGGAAAAAATGGTAGTAGTTCTATTTTACAATTTAAAAAAAAAAAAACTAAGCTCAGAAGCTTAAGTTGGGGCCCAGTCATAAAAAGAGAAAGCAAACTAGGTCCTTCAACAGAGAGAATTTATTATAGGGAATTGGCTGCAGGCATTTGTATACTGGAACTGCTCATACTGATGTGGGGTTGGGAGCGAATAGTCAAGAAAGAATTCTTGAGACACGTGCAAAAAGGTGCTTTCATTATGGTACAGGGACAGAACCAGTGGGCAGAGAAAGAGCTGCACTTTTGCTATATGAACCTGGTGGTTATATGCTTAGTGCTCAAGGGGGAGAGGACATGCAATGAATATTAGATCATAAATGTCTTCTGTGAATTTCTACTCATAAAACTACTTTTGCAAGATTTCTCCAGTGCTTATCATTCAGCTCAATGTTAACTATCGGTGAGATGTACAGGCAGTCATGAGACCCTTGAAGAATGTAGAAGCCAAAACCTATTTGATCCTTATCGCAACTCTGCAGACTGTAGGTCAGCCTTCTGGGCTAAAAGTGAATGTTTTTCTGCTTCTGTCCCTCATCAGTACCAGCTTAACTTCATTGATGTCATGTTGGAAATTATCCATGGTAAATTATTTATATTATGAAAATAAGCACACATTAAAAATCAGGGTTCTTTTTGTTTTTGTTTTTCTGGAGTCCTGGTTATTAAATATTTACCAGCACACCACTGGTTATAGGATTGGAGGACTGGGTGGGTGGGGGAAGGGAACATTGCTTCACATCGGGCTGGTGGGGGGGAAGGGAACATTGCTTCACATCGGGCTCTGCACTGGCAGCATGGAGCCTGCTTGGGATTCTGTTTCTCCCTCCCTCTGCCCATTCTCCTCTTGTGTGTGTGCACATGTTCTCTCTCTCTCTCTCTCTCTCTCTCTCTCTCTCAAAACAAATAAATAAACAAAAAAGCAGCACTGGTTTCCCCCTTGCCTTGCAGAGAAGCACACCCAAACTAACAGACACATGACAATAAGTCCCCGAAACATCGATGTCTCTCTCTCGTTAACAAAATTGTTTCTTACGCGCCTGTGCTCCAGGTTAAGCGCCTTCTCTTTTCTGTTAGAAGCTAAGTATACGTCGTGTGGTTAGTGAGAGAGAACAATTCAATTTGGAAAATCAACAAAAGGTTGTATGTAAAAAGACGGAGGAGCATTAAAGTAACACAGAGATAGTGAATGGAGAAAGTAGCTAACACCCTAGAACTGGGAAACAAAGGAAAGAGGTAGGGTTATGAAAATCTAGGAGCTTAGAGGAAGGGCTCAGAGCCTGGGCTCAGACTGCAGAGGAGGGGTCCCCTCCTTGAGAGGATGCAATGATACTGCATGGGGGTGCTGAAGAAAACTGGAGGCCAGTACCTACCATGGACGCTGTTGTGAGGTTGACAGGAATAGTGAGCTAACAAGGGAGTGTGTCCTTCCTCCTCCTGCCTAAAGTCCCCCTCTAGTGCCCCTATTGGCAAAACTTAACAGGAGCAGCAGCAAAAGAGAAATGTGGTTTGCAGAGCTCCAGCCACAGCATTTCAAAGCCACATACAGAAGGTGGGTTGGGATGGGAATCAATAGCTTACTAACTCTCACATTAAGCAACTTGCCCAAGGTCACATCGTAAGCGTGGTCTGTCTTGTTCACTGCAACGTCTTGGTGCCTAGAAAAGTGCCAAGTATATAATATATACTCAGTAAACATTTGTGTGAGGAAGGAAAGAAGGCAGGCTAGACAAGCCCAGTTCTACAGCATTTAAAAGCAAAAAGTCCAAAACATCCCTGGTTGTCTGCCCCACTGTGTAAGCACAATCATAGCACTAAGTATGTCTATACTTGACCCACTGTCTCCCAGTGTGGCTGTAAGAGCTAACTAAGGAGGTACTACAGCCTCCTGCTTTGGAGGAATGTAGAACTGGATTCAAATTCCAACTCCACTATTGAAGAGTTGTATGGCTTTGGGGAGATTACTCAGCTTCCCTAAGCCTTGGTTTCCTTATCTGTATAATGGAGATAGTAATGGTGTGTGAGACTTAAATGAGGTAATTGTGCCTGGCACCTGCGCAATCAGTGCTGCTGTTACCATTACCCCCACCCCAACCCCAGGAGGGTGAACAGATAAGTGGTAGGCTGAGGCCAGTCAAGGGTCAGTGAGTCTGTTCTGGGCTTCCCTCCCATGCTCCCCACAGCTGGCCAAGACCTAGCTGGAGGAGCAGGGGTCTGACCATGGCTGCCATAGTCAAGCCCAAGGTTGGAAGATGGAGGCCAGGCTGGTCAGGCCCAGGGCTCTGCAGCCCAGCAGGGTTCTATCCATACACCGCACTTGGAGCCTCATTCTCTGGAACCTGGAGATCGGAATCTGTGTTTCCCAATAGTTCCATGTTTCAAAGCAAGTTTACTCTAGCCCGAGACAAACGCGGGTGTGGCGGTTCCTTACATTCAAAACGAAACAAAAGAAAAGAAAACAAAGAGAACCCCCGCCCCAAACCCAGGAAGGCCTGCGGACTTTTCCTAGGCAAATGTGCAGCGGGAGAGGAGGGGGCGCGCCTTTGCGGCTGATGCCCGGCTCCAGAGCCTAGGAACACAGCCCTCTCGGTGCTCCGGTCCGGGGTCCTAAGCCTCCAAGGCACCGGGGCCGCAGCAGTGGGGCGGGTGGGGTTCGCCCTGCCAAGCTCAGGTCCCAACCGCGTGCCCAGTCGGGTCCAGGGCCGGGAAAGGCGGGTGCACTGTCGAGCTGGCTGCGCCCCGCCCCGGGAAGCACCCGCTCCCCCTGCCGGAATCCCGGGAATGTCGCCAGTCCGGGAAGCAGCTGGACGGCCTCTGGGCAGAGAGAGAGGTCAAACCTGGAATTTCTTGGGCGCTTTTGCACAATATCCCCCCAGGCGTTTCAGCCCCGTGACGTAGAAACCCGCGGGATGGAGGAAAAGGAAGCTGCCTACTCCGGGAAGACTAGTCGCAGCAAAGGCACTCAGTCCCCGCTCCTAGTCCCCCTCTTCCAGGCTCGAAAGATCCCCTCTTTGTGTCTGAGAGAGGAAGCCCCTTCCCGCTTGGAAACCAACCCACCCCCGGGCTGGCGTTTCCAGCTGGATTGTCGCCATCTCGTGGCAGGATTGGGTGGTCACACTGGTGCATGGGCCAGACCACCATGCCTACAACTTTCTTGGGTCTCCCCAAGTACCTTTCCTTCTTTTCCCAGCTAGTTAGCAAGGAACATTTAAAAATCAGGTTCTCTGGGCATAGAAGTTGAACTGTAATGCCTGTGTCCTCCCCACCTTCCAATTGCGTATGCACGTGTCTTCCTAAAGGCAACCAAGCGTTACCTGGAGAGTGCAGGAGAGAGCAGGTGCCTCACTGAGGGGTTCTGCCTCCTGAGGCACCATGAGCAGCTTGAACGAGGAGCCAATCCCCCACCAATTTCCCATGATACAAACTAATGATTAAGAAGACAGAGACTCACTCTGTCTTGTTCCCACTAGTTAGTAATGTTATTATACTTGATGAGTATTATTAAAGGACCCCTGTTATTAAAGACTCCCTATTATTATTGTTATTATTATTATTTAGCATTTATAATATATTCTGTGTTTTCAAAGCACTCAAAGACTATTATCTCCCCCAGCTTTCCAAACATGCCAGAGAGGCAGTCTTCACTTTATAAAATAGGGAAACTGAGGCACTGTAATTAGTGCAAAGTTGATGGATTGATGAGTAAACAGTAGTCATTTCTTTCCCGATGATTACTGTCTTACTCCAAAGTGTCATAGATGCCAGTAGATGGTAAATAGACACCCTAACTTGGGAAACTAGTTCTGTCACCCGCTTTTACAACCCATTGTAATCACATTAGAAACCCAGTCCCAGGAGTTTAAAATTTACAAGTTATGTGCTCATTGCATTGAGCATATGGATGATGTTAATTATATTTTATTCATTTTTACAAGTCAAACATAACCCATTTAAGAAAAAGCAGGGATGTTGTAGTCAATAAACCAGATGTATCTTGATTTGGAGAATAAATTGGTTTTCAAGACAAATACCCCATTCATTAGACACAACAAGCATAAAAAAAGACCAATAAAAACAATCATTTTAGTGTCTATTATCCTTTCAGAGAAAAGAAAAACTATTTTCTGCTTTCAGATTTTGTTTCTTCTTTCCAAAGAAGTTTTCAGTCTTATCAGTAGGCACAATCATATTACCACAGTACCTTAAGTTCCTTCAATAACAACTTTCTCTCCAAAAGCAACAACAAATAAGTTACTTTGCTCTGTTCATAGAAAGTGCTCCTCTGCTTCCTCCCACCCCTTCAGAGAGAGAGAGAGAGAGAGAGAAAGAAAGAGAGAGAGAGAGAGAGAGAGATCCTGTCATTCTAGAAGTTTCCAGTGGAAAGCTTTGGGCTTGAATTCAGAGCTGTGTCAGGGTTGAGGCGAAGGAGAGTTTGAGAGACTTGTTCTACTATCAGTTGCTAAGTTAGCCTAGCCCCCAGCAAAGATATAATGTTGAGGAAGCTTGTCCTGGGAGCCTTCCCATAACCATTAATGTTCTCTTTTTACCCAGTTCTTACCAAAAATAATAAATATCTAGATGTGCATTTTTTTAAAGAAGTTAAGGGAGTTATTTGTTAGTTTGGGACCTCTCAGGTTGGCTTTTTCAACCTTTATATTCATTCAGGCGATTCATTCACTCAGAAGGAATGTATTTATAAATTGTATTAATAAATAGCTACTCTTTATGGGCCTATGATAAGTTATTAATCCTATGCAGCAATCCTTTGAAGTAGATTTTCATTATCCCCACTTTACAGGTAAGAAAACTAGAGTTCAAAAAAGCTTAGATAACCTGCACATAGTCCCACAGCTAGGGAACAGCCCGGATAGGTATACAAAGCTGCAACTTCTATGCACACAGAAATATGAAATTACCTGCACTCGTGGGAGTCCTTCAGGCAGGAAAACAAGACACAGGAGTGTGATAGATATTAGGAAATAAGTTAAAAAATAATAGAGTGACAAAACATTCCCAGTCAGTAGGGTAAGAGTCCTGTGTATATACCCACTATTTACTATGTCTATAGAGTGGACTCCTATAGGGCCAGATTGTAGGAGTTTGTTCAGTTTGCCAGACAACCTCATCTTTTTGCTTTCCATCTTAGGCCAGCTGGACAAGGTGGGATAGAATGATTAGTCAGTGGAGAAGCACATGACTCTCCAAACTCTTTCCAACTTCCAGCCAGTGGGGAGGAAGGTTCTTCAAGGAGAGTACAGCCTTTGCCAGATAAAAAAGAGTCCAAAGCCCTAGGCAATCCCAGTTGAAAAACAAATATGTAGGCGTTTACTAGTGTGGTAAATGGGAATTTTCCAGAAGGAGCAGGATACACTGAGAAGGAAAGGGTGACATAACAGTGGGGGAGGCAATGTCCACTCGATCGTGAGATTTAAAAAATTGGTTGGAAATTGATAGACAATATAGAATGGTGTTTGAGAGCAGTTTTCTGGAGCCAGGCTGTCTGGATTGAAATACCAGCTCCATCACAGCTAATAAGCTGTGTGAACTTGGGCCAGTAATTTGGCCTTTTCTATGCCTTGGTTTCTTCATCTGTAAAACAGGAGTGATTACAGTATCTGCCTCCTAAGGTTGATGTGAAGATTATGCAAATTAATGTATATGCTTAGAACAGTGTCTGGTCCATGGTAAGCACAAATATTAGTTTCTATCATCATTATAGTGGAAAGAAACTTTTCAGTCAAACTTATCTGTGCTCCTAATGCTGCTGGGTGGTCCTGGGTAATTTATGCAACCTCCCTGAGCTTTACTGTCCTCATCTATAGCATAGGGTAATAACACCATTTTATGAGGGCATTGTGAGGATTAAGTGAGTTATGCATAAAAATATTCATCATAATTTTGGTCATAAGTAGTGGTTTAGTAAATTCCCATGTCCTTCCTTTCTTCAATTTAGCATTAATGATTTTTTTTGGTGTGTTTAGTGGTGGGAAAAGAATAGTAAAATTGAAAATATGCATAATCTAGAAATATCTTATAATTAAACTATATAAATTAAAATCTATTTTGTAATTAAAAAGAGAACTCTGTGCCTTATAGGGGTGTCATAGCACCCAGATACAAAATGGCAACCAAGCAAGGCTGTTCCTCAGGAAAACTGTAAGGTATGTCAACAACAAGTCTATCTTCCCTTTTCTGTGCAGTGTTTTGGTCAGGTTCAACCTTGCCTTCTTTCCAGACTGTCTGAGAGCAGACTCTTGGGGGGGGCGGTAAGGTGAGGAAAGGGACTCACTGAGGGACTACGATGTTCACCATCGCTTTAGCTCCTTTCCTTTTTCCCTGAAGCCATTGTCAGCAGTGCTGAGGTGGAGGGAGAGGCTCAGTTTGGGCTAGTGGCCTTCTGAGAAGCCCTTGGCCAGGGTGGGGTAGTTACCTGCATCCCTGTTTCTCAAAAGACAGAATCAGCAACATCTAGGAGATTGTTAGAAATGCAGAAGCTGAGGTCCCACCCCAGACCTACTGAATCGGTAACATGTGTTTTAACAAGATTCCCAGGAATTTAGATGCACATCTAAGTTTGAGAAGGACTGAACTAGAGTTTATGGAGTCTACTGTAGCCATTTGGTCTGATTGGATGACTGGCATTTGGACTTTTACTTCAAATTGTGTATCTCTTTTGCAGGTCCTTACTATGTGCAAGCACTCTGGGTGACACAAACAAATAGCATGGTGCTGTGGAAAGCACTGGACTGGAAGTGTTCAGGAGATTGGGGCCCTGGTCCAAACCTCACTTTTAAGTAGCTAGGCAATTCTCCTTACCCCCCAGCATCTTTGTTTCCCATCTGAGAAACCCCTGAGCCAGATTAGAAGACCCTAAATTCCCATCCTACTCTATTATTACTGGAATCCATAATTCCATCCTCCAAACCTTAGTCTAATTTGGTAGGCAAAATGATTTTAAATGATTACACGTGAAACAGAGGGCAACCCAGGACAGGATGTGATTAAGGGCTGAGTTGTGCGGAACTGGCAGTGTAGGGATTAAAGACTCCTGGAAGTTGTGTGTAAAGGGCAGGGTCTGGAACCTCCCTAAACTCCTCCCCTCGGTCCCAGAGCCAAAACAGAGGGGGGCGGGCTGGACTTTCACGCTAGGCCACAAGGTGTCGCTGTCATGATGTGAAATCCATGGCTGGCATGGATGCTTCCTCGGGAAAACCTTTGCCGCCGTCTGGATAAAGGGACACTAGCTTCCGGACCTAAAAAGACAGGTTTCTAAGGGTGCTGAGGAGCTTAGAGCACAAGGTCGTCTTTTGTCTAAGCAGAAATCAATGCGTACACTCTGCCCTGCCCAGATTGACTCAGATGCCATAAAAGGAGTGACCAGCAAGAATGTCAGTGCAAGAGCACATAACGGAGCTCACCTCCTTACACGCGCGCGCGCACACACACACCCACACACACACACACACACTTTTTGCACAGGAGATATAGGGACCACACCCCCCCCCTTCCCACACTGGGTCTCTACCCCACAGGTCAGCTCCTTGCTTGCCCTCCCTACAAGGCAGCAAGGAATACTGCCCTAAACCAGAAGGCTTCCTTTCACTTGCTCACCCCCAGGAGAGTTTGCCCTGGCGGTGGAGACAAGAAGCTTCAGCACAGAAGCCTAACACTAGGCTAGTCACTGTCCTGGAGTGAGCATTGTCTACTCCAAAGCCACCAGCACTCAACATTCTCTCCATGTCATTTCCCTGGAAGGGGGGATGTGTGTGAAGGAAAAGTAGTGTTTATTAAGGATCTACTATGTGCTGAGCTCTGACCAAGGTGCTTTACATATATTGCTCATGGGTCCACTTCCTCTGCACTGGTTCCCACTACTTACTCGCACTCTGTCCCCCTGAAAAACAACACAAACAAACTGAAAACCTCTAAATCTCCTAGGGAAATAACCAACAGTTACTCTGAGGTGTAAGCGAAAGTGCACAGAACTTGCAGCCCCCACACCTTGGTCGTTTTCAGTTCTGTTTCTTGACAATCATGTGACAATACATATATCATTTAACCTTTCTGAGCCTCAATTTCCACATCTGAAAAATAAAGCGAAGCTATATAGAAACCAATGTTTTTGTGTTTAATTTTGTTGTTTTGTTTTTTTTTCTTGAAGTATAATTTACATAATACAAAGTGCACAATATCATCAATGTATAGCCCATTGAAATTTCAGGCTAACTAACCATCCCAGCACCCAGACTAAGAGCAAAACACTGCCAGTGTCCCAGAGCCCCTTACCCCCTCTTCCAGTCACTAACCTTCCCTCCTTCCCACCAGGGTACATACTAGCCTGACTTGTAAGAACACAAATTCACTTTTGCTATTTTTATATTTAATATAAGTAGAATCATATAATATGTACTCTTTCATTTGTGGCTTCTTTTGCTAAACATCCTGTTTTTGTACGAGAGAGAGAGAGAGAGAGAGAGAGAGAAGAACATAAGCAGGGGAGGGGAGGGGAGAGCAGAGAGACAATCCCAAGTAGTCTCTGTGCTGTCAGCACACAGCCCAACATGGGGCTCAAACTCACAAACCATGAGATCTTGATCTGAGCCGAGATGAAGAATCAGATGCTTAACGAGCTGAGCCACCCAAGCACCCAATAGTTTGTTCTTTCTACTTGCTGTATAGTATTTCACTGTAGATATACAACAATTTATCCAGTCTATAGTATATGGATATTTGATGGATGTTGGGGGACTATCATAAATAGTGATTCTCTGAACATTCTGGTATCTGTTTCTTTTTTTTTTTCAATTTTTTAAATCATGGTTAACATGAAATTTTCCACCTTACTTATTTTTAAGTATGCAGTTCGGTGGCATTAAATACATTCATAATTTTGTGCAACCATCACCAAAATCCATCTCCAGAACTCTTTTTATTTCATAAAACTGAAACTTTAAACCCATTAAACACTAACTCTGTGTTTCCTCCTCCCTCCAGCTTCTGGTAGCCACCATTCTACTTTCTGTCTCTATGATTTTGATTACTCTAAGTACCTCATATCTTTTGGTGAGCATTTGTATTCATTTCTGTTAGACACAGTACCTGTTAGACTAATATCTCTCATGAACATAAATGCAAAAATCCTCTACCAAATATCGGCAAGTCAAATCCAACAATGTGAAAAAGAAAAATATTCCACAACTAATTGGGATTTGTATCAGGTATGTGAAGCTGGCTTAACATTCAAAAATCAGTGAATGTATTAAATTCTATCAATATGTTCAAGAATACATCACATGATCATATCAATAGATGCAGAAAAAGCATTTGACAAAATCATATTCATGATAAAAAACTTTCAGTAAATTAGAAATAGAGGGAAACTTCTTCAACTTGATAAAGAATAGGCGCAACAATTCTATAGCTAACATCATACTTAATGGTGAGAAACCCAAAGTTTTACCACTAATATCATGAACAAAGAGCAAGATTGTCCTCTCTCACCCACTCCCACTACTTTTTGACATCATACTGGAAGTTCTAGCTAATGCACTAAGAGAAGAAAAGGGAAAAATATGTATGTATGAAATAAAACTGTCTTTGCAGATGACATGATTGTCTATGTAGAAAATTTGAAGGAATAAAAAATAATCCTGGAACTAATAAGTGATTATAGCAAGCTTTTAGGATACAAA
Organism: Cryptoprocta ferox; assembly: GCA_028646485.1. NCBI lineage: Eukaryota > Metazoa > Chordata > Mammalia > Carnivora > Eupleridae > Cryptoprocta > Cryptoprocta ferox. Next base: position 63,141,160 of record CM053576.1, on the reverse strand, counting down.
GTTAGTTTACAAAAGTCACTTTCCTATATACCAGAAGTGAAATAGTGGAATTTGAGACTAAAAACACAATATCATTTCCATTAGCATTTTCTCAAAATGAAATACTTAGGTATTTATCTAACAAAATATGTACAAGATCTATAGGATGAAAACTATGAAACACTGATGAAAGAATCAAAGAAGAGCTAAATAAATGGAGAAATATTCTATATTCATGGGTAAGAAGACTCAGTATTGTCAATATATCAGTTCTTCTCATATTGATCTATAGATTCAATGCAATCCCACTCATAATCCCAGCAAATTATTTTGTGGATGTTGACAAACAGATTCTAAAGTTTATATGGAGAAACTGAGACCCAAAATAGCCAACACAGTATTGAAGAGGAAAACAAAGTTGGAAGACTGACAAGACCCAAATTTAAGACTAACTGTAAAGCTACGGTAATCAACACAATCAGTAGTGGTGAAAAAAGGTAGACAGATTGATCAATGGAACAGAATAGAGAGCCCAGAAATAGGTCCACACAAACGTGGTCAATTGATTTTTCACAAGGAACAAGGACAATACAATGGAGCGAAGATAGTTTTTTTCAAAAAATCACATAGAGCAATTGGATCGCCACATACAAAAACATAAATTTAGATGCAGACTTTACACATTTCCTAAAAGTTAATTCAAAAAGGGTCACAGACCTATGAATGAAACACACAACTATAAAACTCCTAGAAGACAACCTAGGAGCAAACCCCGATGAACTAGGGTTTGGCAACAACTTTTTAGATACAACACCAAAGGTGTACTCTATGAAAGAGAGAAATGTTAGGCTCTAACTTCATTAGAGTTAACAAAAAAAATTCCATTCTGTGAAAGATAGTGTCAAGAGAATAAATAAAGAAGCCACAGACGGGGAAACATTGCAAGAGACATATCTGATAAAAAAAACACAATTACTCAAAATATAAAAATGATTCTTAAAACTCAACATCAAGAAAAGTAACAAACTGATTTTAAAAATAGGCCAAATATCTCGGAAGACACCTTACCCAAGATGTACAGGAAAGTGTTCCTTTCTGAGATTCACAATTTTCTATACTCTGCAATCAATTATGTTTCCTCCATTAGCTTTCTAACTTGCAAGAAATTGGTGGAATCTCTTGTGTGTTAGTGCCTCCACTTCCTCTTTGTTTTTGAGTCTTTATTTAATTTTATCTCAGTGGCATAATTACCCAATCTTCTCACCTGCCAGAAATCAGTATGCCACTCTACACCCTCTTTTTCCCCTCACTCTCACATCCAATTGTTCATCAAGTCTAATTGATTGCTAGATTTCAAATATCTCCTGTATACATATCCACCAATACCACTTTCGATCTAGCCCTCCCACTTGGATCATTTAAAAAAGAAGAGATTGTAAACTAAGGGTAAGAGAAAGTCCCGAAGTGAGCATTTGCCTTTGTGTATTTCAGTCCTGACCAGGAGAACGTGTGCCAGTGTGAATGTCCCTAGTCATTTATTCGGCTGGTATACTCTAATAGAGAGATGGTTGTTATGGCAAAATAACAGTATTTCTTGGGATAACTCCTTCTTTTTATCCTGACCTTCTGTGCTTATCAAAGAATTTCCTGGAATAAATGTTATTTCTCACTTTCCTTCCTTCTGAGAAGAGTCTGGATTTTACTATTTGCAACTATTACTGAAAAATAACCAATAGGTCTGGTGATTGGAAACCATGGAACCTGATTACTGTTAAGAGAACTGTATCTGTTTGACCCGATGAGCCTAGGCCCAGGTCTTAAGTCCATGATGACCCCAGAAAGTTCTGATTATCTGGGGAAATGCAACTGTCCAGCCTCTCCCTCACCCTCTACCACACTGACCATAGTATCATATTCTGAAACAGAACTCACTATAATTTAAATGTTACCCAATATATTATCAAAGGATAGGCAGCAGGGCAATAATACAGGCAATTGAGAAATAAGCTGAGAAAATCTCATTGTGTCAGACTGATGACTTCTTCTTTAGTAAGAAAATAGGTAGAGTCAAGCACACACACACACACACACACAAATGCACACACTGTATTATCTCTGTATATACACACTCACGTAGATAATTCATATTTATATCTCTAAGATCTTCCATCACAACACATTCCTAAAAACTAGGACTTCTTTGGCTCTGCTGGTTGCCAAGGTGATTCTTTCTGGAGTAAACACAGTTTTGCTGGTCAACTCAAACAAAGAGAGCTTCATTTAGGACACTTCAGGTTCTCTGTTAAGATCCCTCCCCTTTCCTGAGGTCTTTCTTCCTGCCCACTCCTTCCCCAGTGCCAGGCAGAAATGCACACTGCCAGCTGCAGAGCTGGCTCAAGGTCTGAGGAGCTCTGTGTGGGAATCCTCAGTTAACACATGGAGCCCAAAAAGCAACAGGAAAAAAATCTCAGTGCTCAGCTGAATTCCAGAAGCCTACTCATTCCAATACTAACAGATGAGTAGGAGAACAGGAAGGCAAGTGTCATGATCCCACCCCTCCCATTTTCCCTGGCTCCCTCTTCTGACCCTTCCAGCCTCCTCCTCTTCCCCCAATTCCTGCATCTGAGGCAACTCTGATTCTTCAGTCTGGAGACCTGGCATCTTTCACTTCTCAGTCTTTCAATGTTATGGTCTTTGAGCCGATGAAGGCTATACGAAAACTCAAAGCAATTTTTTAAAAAGGATATGATAAAAAGAGCTTTGGAAAAGTTTAGTGTACCTTCCCAGGAAGACAGCAGTGCCTTAAAACAGCACAGTCTACACAGCCAAGGCCTCCCTGTAAGTCCCTCTGGCTTGACCCAGGTGGGCAGAACAAGAAAGGAGGCCAATAGGACCAGCTCCTCTCACACACCATCCCTGGGCACAATTTTTATATCTCTAAACTCCAAATTTTCAATTTGCTTTTTTCTTTTCGTATTCCTTCCTTCCCCCTTCCTTCCCTCCTCCTTTTTCTTCCTTTCCTTCCCTCCCCCTTTCTTTTCTTTTTCTTTTTCTTTCTTTCTTTCTTTCTTTCTTTCTTTCTTTCTTTCTCTCTTTCTCTCTCTCTTTCTTATTTTCTTTGTCTTATTCACTAATATGAAATGAAAGAGGGACTTTCATTTTGAGGTCTGGCTGCGCCTTTGAATATGCTCTATGTTTCTCCCTAGATCACCCCAGAGGCAAAACTCAGTTTCTGTTGTTTTTTCCAAGAAATACACTCATGCCAAATCTTGGTGAGTTTAGTCAAATTTTTATAAGATTTGGTGTGGTTACAAGAAGAGGATCACATCACAAAATGGGGAGTCTTTTCTCCTCTCACCAGCTGCTCCTCCCCTCTGCTCTCCCTCCTCTCTGCCTACTACCCCTCCAGATTCGTCCCACTCTCTTGTAGTGCTGACATCTGCCCCTGGATGAGGGTGGGGTGCTTGGGGGGGTGTAGAAAAGGAGTTACAGCTAGATTCTACCCCAAATTTTTAAAAAACATATCTGTCAAAGTGCTCAGAAGAACAAATTCCTCTTCATTGACCCAATTCACTCTTTTTAGAGCACATTCATATTACAGATAGCAAATCTTTCCTCATGATATCAGGATATCTATCTATCTAAATATCTATATCTTGTAACACTAGAAATCACTTTTTTCTGGGGGGCACCTGGGTGGCTCAGTTGGTTAAACATCCGACTCTTGATTTTGGCTTAGGTCATGAACTCATGGTTCATGGGATCGAGACCTGCATTGGGCTCCTTGCTGAGATGGAGCTTTCTTGAGATTCTCTTTCTGTCACTCTCTCTCTGCCCCTCTCCCACTCACACACTGTCTCTCTGTCTTTCAAAATAAATAAACCTAAAAAAAAGAAATCATTTTTTTTGTAGAGAGAGAGAGAATGAGAAGGGTAGGGGCAGAGAGAGAGGGAGAGAGAGAGAATCTTAAGCAGGCTCCATGCTCAGCTTGGAGTTGACCTGGTGTTCAATCTCATGAACCATGAGATCATGACCTGAGCCTAAGTGAACAGTCAGATGCCCAACTGACAGCCACCCAGGTGCCTCAGAAATCACTTTTGACTCCAGACCCAAACAGACAAATTACTGTAAGCCTTTTTTTTTTTTTTCTGGGGGCTTGCTTCGTCTCCTTGAAGAATATTGGGTTTTTTTTTGTTTTGTTTTTTTGTTTTTTTGTTTTTTTTGGTCAGAGCTGCTGTTCTCCACTCTACTTCCTGGTAGCTGGAGCCACCTCTATACCTTTTTCTTGTGACCAAAGCCTGTCCTGCTCCCTGGGGCTTTCCCAGTGGTAGACCACGTGGCCCTTGTAGCCAGTGATATTTTCCTAATGTGTGTGTGTGGGGGGGGTCTCTGTCCCTCATTCAGGTTTGTGACTTTTATGGCTCTGGTCCTTAGACATAGGCCCTCCTGCTATAGCTCTTGTACATTGGCTCTTTTCTTTGAAAGATATCCCTCAGTGTTGCACACAAAATATTCGTTAATACCAACCTATATGCACTATTCCAAAGCCAAATCCCACCGCCTTGACTCTCTTCTAATTCAGTGTCATCCATGGCTCTTCTTGGTGTGTAGAATGTGGGTGGAAGGATATATAATACTGTTAATTCTGTCTTCCTGGGCATCTCTCAAACCATCTACCTCAAGGCCTCCCTGCTTCTCCCAAGGCTCCTGTGTCTATGGGATCTTCATGCAAATAAAATTCTTTTTGTTTTATTTTTAAAAAAAATTTTTAATGTTTATTTTTGAGAGAAACAGACAGACAGGGCATGACTTGAGGAGGGGCAGAGTGAGAGGGAGACACAGAATCAGAGAAGGCTCCAGGCTCTGACCTGTCAGCACAGAGCCCAACACAGGGCTTGAACTCATGAACTATGAGATCATGACCTGAGTTGAAGTCAGATGCTTAACCAACTGAGCCACCCAGGAACCCTACAAATAAAATTCTTTAAAGCCCATCCTGACATTCTAGAACAGGGCTGTCTAATAGAAATGTAATGCAACTCCCATATGTAACTTTGCATCTTCTAGCAGTTACATTAAAAAGAAAAGAATTGAAATAATTTTAATAATATTTAAAATACTATCATAGTAACAAATGATCATCATAAAAGAATTTAGTAAATTTTTTTGGTAATAACTGAAATCTAGTATGCATTTTTTACTTACAGCATATCTCAGTTCAGACTAGCCACGTTTCAGAGTGCTAGTTGCTGTCATATTGGACAGTATACTCCTAGCATTTCAAAGGTAGGTTTATAAATAGGCTCCTCTCATGTATATAAAATATGTGGATATATCAAGTACAAACTTCTCAGCTGAGCTTTTAAGGCCCTCTGTAATGGGCTCCACCATTCCAGCCAGGCTGGTCTTCTTGTTGGTGCTCCTTACCCCATATTTATTTCTGCCGCTATGCTTAGCCTTTGCTATTCCCCTTATGATCCCCTCTGTTTCCCCTTTGCTGTTCTAACTCCAAACCCACTACACTTCCATCTCTTCCTAGACTGCAACAGTTCCTATGGCTCTTCTTCACAGCCTTCTAAGTAACCCTTTATAGGTGGAACACTTCTCTTCACTAAAACTGGAAGCCCTTTTAGAAAAGTATCCATGTTATGTATAATACTTTTCAGTCACCCATATGGCTTATCCTAGCACAGTACACACTAAAAATGACTTAAGGCTTAATAGGCTATTAGATATAGCTTTACACCATTTCCTGTGTGCCTTGTCTCTCCAGTTATATTGAAAACTCCTCCCAAACCACATGTTGGTGGTTCTTTTTTTTTTTTTTTTAATTGAAGTATAGTGGACACATAATGTTACATTAGTGTCAGGTATACAACATTGTGATTCCACAAGTCTGTTATGCTGTGCTCACCATAAGTGTAGCGGCCATGTGTCACCATACAACCCAATTACCATACCATTGACTATATTTTTATACTGTACCTTTTATCCTGACTTATTCATTCCATAACTGGAAGCCTGTACCTCCCAGTTTCCTTCACTCATTTTGCCCCTTTCCCCATGGCAACTGTCAATGTGTTCTCTGTATTTATGTGTTTCTGCTTTTTGTTTGTTTGTTCATTTGTTTTGTTTTTTAGACTCCACATATAAATGAAATCATATGGTTTTTGTCTTTCTTTGATTGACTTACTTCACTTAGCATAATACCATCTAGGTCCATCCATGTTGTTGCAAATGGCAAGGTCTTATTTTTTAATGACTAATATTCCATCATATATATATATATTCTTCATCCAGTCATCTACTGATGGACACTTACACTGGCTCCGTATCTTGGCTATTGTAAATAATGCTACAAATAAACATAGGGGTGTATATATATTTTTGAATCAGTGCTTTAATTTTTTTGGGTAAATACCTAGTAATGGGATTACTGGATCATAGGGTAGTTCTATGTTTAATTTTGAGGAACTTGCATACGGTTTTCCACAGCAGCTGTACCAAGTTACATTCCCACCAGCAGTGCATGAGGATTTCTTTTTCTTTATATCTCCACCAACATTTATTATTTGTATTTTTGATTCTAGCCATTCTGACAGGTGTTAGGTAATATCTCATGGTGGTTTTGATTTGCCTTTCCCTGAAGATTGTGATGTTGAGATCTTTTCATGTGTCCACTTGCCATCTGGATGTCTTCTTTGGGAAAATGTCTATTCAGATCCTCTGCCCATTTTTTAAACAGCTTATTTGGTTTTTGGTGTTGAGTTGTATAAGTTCTTTATATATTTTGGGTATTAACCCCTTATTAGATATATCATTTGAAAATAACTTCTCTTATTTAGTAGGTTGCCTTTTCTTTTGTTGGTTTCCTTCACTGTGCAAAAGCTTTTTATTTTGGTGTAGTCTCAATAGTTATTTTTTCTTTTGTTTCCCTTGCCTGAGGAGATATATCTAGAAAAATGTTGCTAAGGCTGTTGTCAAATAGATTACTGCCTGTGTTCTCTTCTAGTATTTTTGTGGTCTCAGATCTCACATCTAGGTCTTTCAACCATTTTAAATTTATTTTTGTATATAGTATTAAAAAATGGTCCAGTTTAATTCTTTTGCATGTAGCTGTCCAGTTTTCCCAGAACCATTTTTTGAAGAGACTGTCTTTTCTCCATTGTATATTCTTGCCTCCTTTGTTTTAGATTAATTGATCATATAAGCATGGGTTTATCTCAGGGTGTTCTATTCTGTTCTCTTAATCTATGTGCCTATTGTGTGCCAGTACCATACTGTTCTGATTACTACAGCTTTGTAGTATATCTTAAAATCTGAAATTATGAAACTTATAGCTTTGTTTTTTTTTTCTCAAGATTGCTTTGGCTATTTGGGGTCTTTTGTGGTTCCATACAAATTTTAGGATTATTTGTTCTAGTTCTGTGAAAAATGCTGTTGGTGTTTTGATAGAGATTGCACTGAATCTGTAGATTGCTTTGGATGGTATGGGCATTTTAACAATATTAATTCTTCCAATCCATGAGCATAGAATATCTTGCCATTTGTTTGTGTTGGTTCTTCTTTTTTTTTAATCCCTCAAATGACTTAGCACAAATTCTACTAGGATTTCAACATCTAAGTTTAGCCAAAATTGCAAAGTATTTGACAGATTAATAAGTGCTTTTGCATACATAATCTCATTTGATTCTCAAGACACTTTGAGATAGAACTTACTGTTATCATCATCACTTTATAAATGGTCAGTGTGAGGCTCAGAGAAGGTGATTTATTGGCTTGAACTCACACAGCAGGGACATGCTAAAGAGTCCAAACATCTACTTACAAATGAGAAGCCTTGCTTTCCAAATCTATAGTTATCACCTCTACCTCTGTCACACCCCACTCCTACTCCTTCCAAATCAAGGTGGAACCAGGGGTTTTGTTTTGTTTGATTTTCATAATTAATGTTCTCCAGGATATCCTTGAGCATCAGGTCCTGCTGTGTTCAAGAATAAGCATTTGGGAACTACTACTCAGACAATGCTTTGTAGAGGGCAGCTCCCTTCTTTGCTCTTGTGGGAAGAATTTCCAGGGCAAGGCATCCTCGTAAGGGATCTCCTCACCTTCTTTTCTTCCCTGACCTGAAAAGAGAAAGGAATACAATGATTGTTAAATATGTGTGCATGAACACTGTTCAGTAATAGTTCTATCTAAATGTAAACTTTCATGACTATTCCTCCAACAATCCAGTGATAATAGTTCAGAACTTTGAGCCACACATCCCCTCTCCACACAGAATGCCCCACACCCATTAAAAGCAGCATTATTAAAAACAGCAGCTACTGGGCGTGCTTGGAAATAACTCTTCTCAAGTAAATAACTTGGAATGTTTTTATTTTAGAATATCAAAGGGAGCCTGGACCACATTATGGCTAATTGACTACATATTTCCATGAGCAGAAATGAAGCTATATTTTAGTTATAAGGATACCGACCACATTGTCTTTAATGCTGGTTACCAGCTTTTAAAAAAGAAATGAGAGAGAGAAGCAAAAAGTGAATTGCACACTGAATTTCAGCCTAACTTAAATCTTACCTCTAGTTCTAGAACAGGGAGGTAATGGAGGAATGTGGTGCATGCACTTCAGCCTAATTATAGCATTTGCAACCATGCGGCTATAGCCCTACCTTTGTGTAGATCTCTTCTGATAAGGAAATGTTCTAATGGACAATGTTCTCTCTCTCTTCCCTGGAGGGAGCTGATTAAAGTAGCCTAGATGACTAGAAAAACAGTGAATTCTGAAAGCTGAGCATACTGGAAAGAAGAGCCATTCCTGAAGTTAAGAAACATTTATAATAAAGTTGATCTTTTAAAATGATTTGCATAATTGTTTTTGCGTTACATGCTAATTAGGCTTAACAAGCATTATTTATTTTAGAACCTAACCAAACATATCTGGGCTTAACTAAGGGAGAGAAGTCCAAGAGGAGGGTGGAGAATTCCCAGTGTGGAGCCCTCCCCTGCAGCCCCTCACTGCCCATCTGTCTCAGGGGAGGGTCTGCAAATGAAGCCTCACCTAGCACCTTATCCTCCCTGTCCATCTCCTCCCTGTTTACTGTTAAGCAAATGGCCCAACTGGGGACTTCTAAAGCCTCTAGGCTGTGGGTGGCCTTGATTAAATGCTCTAGGAAGACAAGAAGAGAGAGGAAAATCTCAACTGTCCAGAACGCTTGGATAATGAGTCTTTCTGGGTGGTGGAAATTTCCCAGATAACTGAGCATTTGCTTCTTCAAGCCCTGAAGTTTTTATGTTAACCATTTCAAATGACAATCTACATCAAATGTGTCACTCTTCCCTGGGTTTTTAAACAGTGAACATAATTTAACATTTTCTTGACTGAGTCACAACAATTATACATTGACTTATAATAGAAATACAATAGAAAGATGACTTCAGAGGTTCCTGAGCCATGTATGATGGTTTATTCCCATATTAAATGACTCAGATTTGTATATATGTAATTGCTTGTAATGGCTTTTTGTAGTGTTTGTGAAACCTTCCTCTTTCTGGTCAGACTACTAACCATGAGCAATCCTTTCCCACTCTTTAAAGGTATAGTTTCAAAGAATAACTAGAATACATAGAATAACTAGGGTGTATATCTTGGGTGTAAAGTGAAGGTAAATAGGCTTTGGTGGAGGACACAAGGGAAAACAAATAGGACTTTCTGCCGAATTTCCTCACTGAATTTTCTGTATAGTACCTTCTGTATGGGGAGATTGTCAGAAAGCTGAATTCTGGAAAGGTGAGAATAAAGAAATAGCATAACTTCCTTGAACAGCTCTCTGCTGTTGGATATTTGTATAGTACCTGGTGTTTCAGGGTTGCAGGTAACAAAGAAATGGACATCTTTGTGTACATAGAATTGAATATTCAGGGAAAATAAATTCTTAGATGTGGAATTTGTCCTTTGTATTAATTTCCTAAGGCTGCTGTAACAAAGTACTACAAACTGAGTGGTTTAAAACAACAAAAATGTACTGTCTCACAGTTTTGAAGGTTCAAAATCCAAAACCAAGATGTCAAGCTGGGCTTTCTCTGAAACCTTTAGGGGTCCTCTTCCTTGCCTCTGGTGGCTTAGCTTCTGGTGGCTTGCTGGCAATCTTTGCTACTCCTTGGCAGAGATCGCGACTCCAATCTCTGCCTTCAGTGTCACATAGTATTCTCATGGTGTGTCTCTGCCTTCATGTGGCTGTCTTCTCATAAGGATACCAGTCATACTGGATTAAGACACACCCCACTCCAGTATGACATCATCTTAACTGATGACATCTACAATCACTTGATTTCCAAATAAGGTCACATTCTGAGATGCTGGTGGTTAGGACTTTTTATATATATTAAAATATATATTTTTATATTTTATAAAATATAAAATATATTTTATATTTTATATATAAAATTGTGGGGAGGGGACACAATTTAACCCATAACATCCTCAGGGCTTTCAAAATTTTAGTACATGCTGCCAAATTTTTTCCAAAAAAAATTATGATTTTTGGATTTAGATTCTTACCAATAATTGATGAGATAACTGGCAATAATTGTCAGTTTCTCATCTTCTCATCCATTGGATATTATTTTTATTATTTTCTAATCTATGTGAAAGTTTATAACTCATTATTTTATTTTGCATTTCTTTAATTATTAGTGAAATGACCAAATTTTTACTTGCTTTACCAATTACTTGCATTGTTCCTCAGGTTTGCTTCTATTATCTTTTGCCCATTTTTCTATTTCATCTTTTTATTATTGATGCATAAGTGCTTTCTGGTTAGTAGAAGAATCAATAAACTCTTTGCTTGTATGTATATATTGTACATTCCTCCCAACTTGTTTTTTACTTCTGTCTTGGCACAGAAGCTTATTTTTTTATCCAGATATAATTGACACATACATTGTATTAGTTTTAGGTATATAACATAATGATTTGGTGTATGTATGTGTTGCATAAACACTAAGTTTAGTTTACATTCACCACCACACATAGTTAACAATCTTTTTTCTTGTAGTGAGAACTTTTAAGATCTACTCTCTTAGCAACTTTCAAATATACAACATAGTATTGTTAACTATAGCCATCATGCTTACACCTCAGGACTTAATTATCTTATCACTGGAATTTTGTAACTTTTGAGCACAGAAGCTTATTTTATGTAGTTACTTTCCCCTTTTTATAGTCTAGGAATTTTTTCTTTTTTTAATGTTTATTTATTTTTGAAGGAGAGAGACAGAGTGTGAGTGGGGGAGGGGCAGAGAGAGGAGACACAGAATCCCAAGCAGGCTCCAGGCTTTGAGCTGTCAGCACAGACCCTTGACATGGGGCTCAAACTCATGACTATGAGATCATGATCTGAAACAAAGTTGGACGCCCAACAGATTGAGCCACCCAGGTGCCCCTATAGTCTAGGAATTTTCATGCTTAGAAAGTCTTTATCTATCCCAAGATTATAAAAATATATACCCATATTTTCTTGTAATAAAGTTATGACTTCATTTGTACATTTATATTTTTGGTTCCTTCAACATGTATTTTAGTATAAGGAATGAGGCGATGGGCTAGTATTATTATTTTCCCAAATGGCTAACAGTTGTCTCAAGACTATTTATGGATCTATTTTCCCCAGAGATTGGAAATGATACCTACATCACATGCTGCAACATGTGTCAATTCCCACATGTTTGGGGGTCTATGTCTGGTCCATCCTATTCTCCTTCACTGTCCTGCCAGTTTCTTGTTAACTTGGGACCACACTGTCATGGTTACTCTACTACATCCTAATATCTGGTAGGGCTTGTTTCCCTCCTTTATTTTTCACAATTTTTCTGACTATTCTCACTAGTTTATTCCTTTAGATTAAGTTTAAATTTCAAGTTCTGTTAGTATTTTGATGGCATGGCACTGAATTTATAACGAAGACAGAGTTGGCACTTTATATTCTTTTGTTTTTCACTCAAAAATGGAGCCATCTCTTGATGAATTCAAGTCTTCTTTTATGTCTTTCAATGTTGTACCTTTTCCTCCATGTAATATGATACATACAATTTGTTAACTTATTTGTAAGTATTTCATTTTTCATTGCTTTTGTGAATAAGATCTATTCTTCCATTAAATTTTCCACCTTGTGGCTGTTTGTATGCAGGAAAGTTACTGACTTTTTATTAATATTAATATGTGACTGGCTACCTCCCTGAATTCTCATATTGTTTCTTGTGGTTTTTCAGTTGTTTCCCTTGGGTCTCAGGTATATTGTGATATCATCTACAGTAAATAGAATTTTGCCTTCACTCTTACAATATGTATACACTTTATTGGTTCTCCTTTATAATTGCATTAGCTAGCTCTTCCAGAAAAATGTTAAATAATAGTAGTGATAGTGGACATGCTTGTCTTATTTTTGACTGTAGTGGAAATGTTTCCTTTGTTTTCTCATTAATCATGATGCTGAATTATAATTTGGTATGCATATGTCTGTTGTATTATGGAAGTATTCCTACATTCCTATTTTGATACAGAGGTTAGGAACATGCTACCTACTAGCTATATACAACCCACTTCCTCGCTCTGTGACCTGAAGCAAGATTCTTAACCTTGCCAAGCTTTAGTTTTCTTACGTGTAAAATGACCATGATAGATAGTACCTTCATCACTGCCACCTTCTCATTTCTCTAAATGGGGAAATACATGCAAAACATGTCAGACAGTACTCAGGACATAATAAGGACAAGATAAATATTAGCTCTTATTATTGTTATTGTTTTACTATAAATGAATGTTCAATTTTATTACATTCCTTTTCTGTATCTTCAAAGGTAATCATGGCTTTTCTCCTTTGACTATTAATAGGGTGAGTTACACTAATAGGTTTTCTAAAATTGAATCACCCTGAAAAGAACCCCACTTCCTCACAGTTTATTTTTTAATGGACTACTGGATTCTATTTGTTAATAAATTAATTAGAATTTTAATATCATATTTAAAAGTGAGAATACCTTAGTGTGGTGTGCATGTGTGGTATGTATGTTTGTGTGTGTGTGTGTGTGTGTGTGTGTGTGTATTCTGGGCAATGCTTGTATGAAATGTGTGGTGTGTGTTTGATGTCTATGAGTTTTTGGTACCAATCATGCGTTGGCTTCATAAAACAAGGAGGAGGCTTTTTCCTTTATGCCCTGGATGAGTTAAATAGCATGAGAAGCATCTCTCTCTTAAAGGTTTAAAATAACTAACTTGTTAAATGATTGGGTCTGAGTAGTTTTTGATAGCATTGTCAATTTTTCCATGGTTTAGGTTTTTAAAAACCTCTTTCTGAGTCAATCTCAATAGAAATTTCTTCAAAGATCATCCATTCATTCTCATTTATTGGAGAATATGGGGACAACTGTTCTTCATATGGTGTCAAATAAGAGTGCAGTATATAATTTAAATGTTTTCTTAACACTTAGTCTGAAGAGAAAGGGTAAAAGGAGGTGAGATATGATTTTGGCACCAAGAGCAGCACCAGGACAGTCAAGTGGGAAAGAGTCAACCTGTGAGGTTGGATCTTCTCTGAGTGATAAAAAATGGGGAAATATGTGATTGCCTGGTCTGCCATGATTAAGTAAGTAGTAAATCAACACCTACAAAATAAATGTGATCAGTAGATGACATCCTTCCAAATATGGTGGCCCTCGAGGAAAATATGTAAGGATTCCTTAAGGGTGGAAAGCATTAGACTGGAGCTCAGCCAAGTGTCCACCTCCTGCCAGTTGGTAGAACAGGGAGGACTTCTTGGAGGAGAGGAATAGAAACTAAGCTGATAAAGGGCACAAGGTTGAGAAAGGCCAAGGACAGTTCAGTAAGAAGTGTAGGCACAGGATCAAAATGCCAGAATTGGGGTTATACCCACTGGCGTGGGAAGGGAAACACAGGTCCAGGAACTGGTGAGGCTTGGGGGTTTGCTGGTGGGTGGGTACAGTGCACCAAGCTAAGGAGATCTTCCCTGACCCATGTACTGACTTGCCTTCTTTCCCCTTGGATTTGAGGAGAGATGCTCAGTGATGAGTCAGTATGCTCAGTGATGTGGCCTATGCTTGTGTTGGTGAACTGGGTGTGTGTGGAGGCCTTCTCCCCTCCAACCCCCTTGAGTCCTATTCCTTTCTCAGTTTCCAAGTGCTGCTCCCCTGTCCAGGGTTTTCCCTGAACACAGAAGGCTATGCTCTGCTTGTGGACTCCATTTCCCCAGAAGTACCCCTCTCTGGCCCACACAGCTGCTTCTTCCATCTCTACACAGAACCTAGAAGAATGCTGAGGACAGAAGGGAGTATGAGGATGAATCAGTGACTCTCTCAAGGGATCTTTCAGAGGAGAGATGGACTCCCCTTTCCCAACAACACTCTAGTCACCCTCTTTGTTCTGAGAGGACATTTCTGTTCCTGGACCTCAAGAGAAGGTTAAAATGAAATTAGCTTTATTCTGTTGGCTTTGTGTTCAATTTGGAACAGTTAGGACTGCAGGAGTCTTCACACCTGAGGAATCGGATCCTAGAGGATCCGCAGACAATGCTTTGCACATAGCAGGTGGTCAGTAAGTGCCTGCTTGTTTGCGTTAAGTGGCTTGCGCTGTCTGGTGGGTGGTTAGTGGCAGAGTTCAGATCAGGACGTAGAGCTGGAGGCTCGTCTTCCCAGGCTCCTTCCATCAGACCTCCCCAATTTGCCCTTTGCAGGTAAGGCTGGAGGAAGTATAATGGCCATGAAGACAATAGCTCTGTGGGAACCACTGCAGAAGCTGTGCCTAGAGAGTAGAAGCAAGCCAGGGGGTTGCCCAGATCAAATCAGTATCAGGAGCTGGAGGCTTCCAAACAGAGCTGTGTGTCACAGCAGAGAACAGGCACAAGCCAGAAACCAGGGTCACTGCAATCAAAGTGAAGCTTGCAGGGCCTGCCATTCTTCCTGCTATTGCAGAATTCCATGACTGTCCTAAGAATGGCCTTCCCAGAGTCTGAAACCCATCAGATACCACATGGAGCCTGCTGCTTTTTCCACATCTTCCCGACAACACTCCACAATATCTTTAACATTAAGGGTTGAACTTCAACACAGCTGGTCTGAGAATCCCTCTAGAGAGTGAACACCACCTGCTGAAGAAGACCTAGCATCTTCTGCAGTGTCTGTTGGCCACCTGAATTTCTCCAGATACTTCTTACAAATGTAAATTCCTAGGCCCCACCCACACCTACTGAATCAGCATCTCTGGGAGTGTGGCCAGGAGTCTGCATATTTAATAACATTCTAGATGATTCTTATTTATGCACACTGACATTTGAGCTCTCCTGTGTGATATCGAAACACAAGTTCCCTTTAAGCGACTCAGTGGTAATGCTAACCTCTGGCCCATATTTATTCCTTTGTTCATTTATTTGTTCGACAAATATTTTTAAAGACTTATGTTCTAGGCATTATATTAGGTGCTATGAAAAGTTAAATTTAACTAGTTATACTTATTTCCAGTCAATTCAAGAAACAACTAATAGATGCTCACTGTGCTTTAGGCAAGGTGTGAGGTGCTACATATCCAATATAAATAAGCAGCTCCTGACCCCTAGGACCTGGGCAGGGAGGGGGGGGCTCATAGAACCAATGTGACATAGCATGAGAGGTGCTGCTGATGTTATAAGTAAAACACATGAAAGCAGAGATGGAAATGCCCTGTTAAAATGCAGGAAGAAAGATCCTAAACAATTTCAGAGATGAGATGGCATTTGAAGTGGATCCTGAAGAGCAAGTAGAATTTTGCCTAGGAGAATGGGCAAGACCAAGAGGAGCATTCTGGTCAGAGGGAGAAACCCAAGCAAAGGCATGGAGACACAAAGATACAGGGCATACCTGGGTGCATGAGAGATTTTGTATGATTGGCCTATCGAGTGTCTCCCAAGAGGAAACTGACTGAAAATAAAGCCAGAAACAGGCAGGTGCCAAATTGGGAGGAAGCGTGAATGTTATTCCAAAGTCTAGACTTAGTTCTATAAGCCAGTGGTTCCCAAACCTGGCTATGCAGATTCCTCAACCCTATCTACTACCAATCTGATTCAATCTGAGGTGGGGTCAAAGAGTCTCTTTTCATCAAGGTCTGCAGGCAATGCACAGACATGGTTGGGATCTACTGCAATGAAGATGGTAGAAGAACTTTAGGTAAAGGCAAGTCACTATCACAGTTGGACCTGCACACTCTGGGTCTGGGCAGGCCCAAGACCAGAATGAAGTGAGTGAGGCATGTAGGGAGCAAAATTTAAGGAGGCCTTTGCTCTTGACACCTCCATTATCCCGAGAGTAGTGTCTCCTTAAGTTCTGTGCCTTTGGCACCTTACTCACTGCACATTAGTCCCAGGCTTGACTTGGGGACAATGGAAGGGCTTGGAGAGGGAGAAGGCATACATCAGAACAGTCAACAAGGAAGCCAGTACAATAGTCCAGGTGAGAGAGGATGGAAGCTTCAGGGACGGAAAGAAGATCAAGGAGGCCCTTCCAAAGTAGCCCCATAAGCCAGGGTGTGACCTAAGGCAGCAACCAAGGAGGATATTAAGATTGACTGGCTTAGGGACTAGAGCATGGGTGGTGGGCACTGAAATAGAAGGCATGAAGTAAGTTCAGGGAGATGATAAGGTGGTCAGTTTTGGACACACTATTTCAAGTTATTGTCAGAGACTCTGGGCAAAACTATACTATTAGTTCTTCCTAAAGATATATTCAGGCACATCCTATTTTAAAAATATCACCAAATTCAACAAGTAATTATTAAGCACCTACTATGTGCAAAGCCCTGCACTAGATTGCTCTGGGAGTTGGGGGGGCACAGAAAGCAGTACCCCACCCTAGGTCTCCAGGACCTCATATATACAAATGGATACATCCCGTATACATTAGTCTATATTAGATGCAATGATAAAAACATAGAGATAGTATCATGGGTGCCTAGAAGAATTCACAAGATTAATTCTGGCAGTGGGGATTGGAAAATTGGAAAAGGCATCTTGGAGATGGGAGCTGAGCTGGCTCCTGAATGTAGATACAGAAGAGAAGAGCAAGCAAAATAGGAAAACTTGAGTGAAAGCACAGAAGTAGGAAGTGCACAGAGTATTAGAAGACTGATTTGGGGGCACCTGGGTGGCTCAGTTGGTTAAGCATCCAACTTTGGCTCAGGTCATGATCTTGTGGTTCATGGGTTCGAGCCCCGCCTTGGGCTCTGTGCTGACAGCTCAGAGCCTGGAGCCTGCTTCAGATTCTGTGTCTCCCTCTCTCTCTGCCCCTCCCCCACTCACTCCCTGTCTGTCTGTCTCTCTCTCTCTTAAAAATAAAATAAACATTAAAAATTTTAAAAAAGAAGATTGCTTTGGACACCATGTTTCCACATGCATTTATTAAGCATCTTATGTATGCTCATAACTTTGTTAATGTGGCAGCCATGAGAACACATCTCATAAGCCTCCAACTCTGGGGTGTTCAATGGACCAAGGACCCAACTGCCACATTCTGTAATCCACAGGCCACTCCTGGCCAGTAACTGAGCAGGACAGGAATTCTGAGAGAGGCCCATTCCTCGAGAAGATACAGACTCAGTTGACCAATTTTGACTCAAGGACTCTCTAGCAGCTAAACTGAGCCTTCCTGAGACTACATAGCCAGCTAGGACACCTCCACCATCCTCCCTTTGTCACCTTCACTGACTAAAGGGTTAGATACATTGTAGTGACTCTTCTTGGCTTACTAGCAACCTCCCCAGTTCCTTTCACACTGGTCTTTTCCAAAGACCCAGACTAACCCTGTTAGGTACTGTGAGAAGGGAATAATATCAAGATGATGCTTCTTCACAGTTCTTTGCATATTGGGTCATCCTTAAATACCCTAGTAGGGCTATCTGTTCAAAGTAATTTAGCAAAGAGGTACTTTATAAAAAGAAAGTAGTTCTGAAAAAGGACAAATAACTCTGCACCTTTATGCTTTTATGTATCTCAAGATTCCTCAATCTTGTGACCTTTTGCTGGCTGGTCAGTCTAGCCTTGTTGGCTTTGTGCTTTCTTGGACAGTCCAGTATGGATGTTTACTAAGGTTCTCTGATTTTCCAAAGATCACATGGGGTAGTGGAAAGAGGATTTGGAACCAAGCAGGCCTTCGTTCAAATAGCAAGTATGCCCCTTTCTGTGTAAACTTTCTGAGCTGCTCTTCCTCATCTGCAAAATGGGGCTAGCACATGAGTCGTGCATAGTTACTATGATGATTGGAGATAAAGTACAAAGTGTCCAGCACTCTATCCTTGGGAGTTCTTGCATCTGTTAGCTTTATTGAAAAGTGGGGTTGAGTTTAGCAGTATCAAAATGAAATGAAGGACTTGGAGGTAACACTGAAGAGGCTAATTTAGGCTAAGAATTCAGTGTTCCTCTCTGTCACTGCCAACATGAGGAAACACAGTTCAGAGATAAAATAAAAATCATCCAAGAGCCTAATTCTAGGGATTACACTTTCAAAATTCTTCTTAACTCAGGTTCTTAGAGCCAGAACCTTCTGCAGATATTAGTGTCACATCTAATAGCACACAAGCCTCTGCTCCATTCTGTCTAGTCACAGTTTGGATTCAGTGGACGCAGATGTTCCCATGCCAGGTATCCCTTGGCACAAAGAATCTTAGGTCCTCATTCTGCTGATTCCCAGCAGAGGGTAATCCCATTTGTGTGTGTATTAGCATGCAACCTATAGACCCCGGATGTGTTAAAGATGGCTGCAAAGTCATTCATACTCCTCCCTTAAAGAGATGGGCTCTATTTCCTGTCCCTTTGATTCTAAGCTAAAACAGTTGTATTAGGATTTTCACAGGAATAGAATCTATAGAGTACATATACATATATAGAGAAAGAGATTTGTTATAAGGAATTGGCTTACATGATTATGGAGGCTGAGAAGTCTCAATATTTATCATCTGCAATTTGGAGGTCCAGGAAAGCCAGTGGTGTTCTATTCTGAATCCAAAGACCTGAGGACCAGAAGCACTTGGTGGTGTGAGTCCCAGTCTGAAGGCAGGAGACAACTAGAGTCTCAGCTCAAGCAGTCAAGCAGAGAATGCAAATTCTTCCTTCTTCTGCATTTTTGTTAGATTCAGGCCCTCAATGGATTGATTGGTAACCATTCACATTAGGAGGGGCAGTCTGCTTTATTCAGTCTTCCAGTTCAGATGCCCTCATCCAGAAACATCCTCAAAGTACATACCTAGAAATAATGTTTAACCAAATATCTGGGCATCCTATGGCCCAGCCAGGTTGATATATAATATTAACTATTAGAGTACTCTGAAAAAGATGTGTGAGTTCTGGGACTAGCCTTTATGAGAACAGGCCACTTCCTCCTTGTTCTTTTGGAGCCCTGAGTAGCTGCATAAGAATTCTGGCTACCCTGCCTCAGGGGCCATGTGGAAAGTCCCTGAGATTATGTGAAGAGGGAGCAGTCAAGCTAACCTTACAGTCAGTGCCACTTCCATTAAGATGCAATGAATGTGAGAAAAGCCATCTTGAACCCTTCCGATCAGACCAGCTGCCTCAGAATACCCTGAGCAAATCCAGGCAACTCTAGGTGGAGCAGAAGAATCACCCAACTAAGAACTGCCAAATTTCCAACCAACGAAATAGTGAAATATAATAAAATGGCTGTTTCAAGTCACTAAATCTTGCAGTAGTAGTTCATTGTACAGGATAGATGACCCTAAGGAAAGAGTCTGCACTTGGAACTCTCTTTGTATGATGCCCAGGCAACCCTAAGGACTTGAGATGACTCAGCACCCTGAAGGCTTTCTAAGTCCTTAAAATTTGTTGCCTGTTCACCATCTCGGGGCTCAAGGTGTATGTATGCAGGGATACACAAAGCAGTGCTCTCAGGCTCAGTCTAGAATTTGATTGGTTTCTTTCAACCCCAACATTCTTTCCTCTTGACCAGTTTTTCAATGTGGAAGGCCAAGGTTATAGAAAAAAAAGAGGAAAGAATGGAGTATAGAGAAGGGAGAAAGAGGGAAGAAAAGGAAGAGGAGGTTTCAGATTGGTTGACATCTGCTAAGGAATGAAATAAAAACCTCAAAGTAAAGAAATGGGCCAATTTTCACTTACTGTTTGGAAACTCTGCCCATTGTTTATCACCAGCTGCACCTTAGAGGATGAATTAAGACCAACAGCTAATGGCCAGCAGAGCTCCTTTATCCTCAGTTTCTTGCTGACATGAGTTTCATTTATTCATTCAGTCAGTCAAAAAGCACTTAATGAGCAACCGTAATCTGTGGGAGAAACTAAATATGGTACAATTTAAATGTTCTATTTCACCCATTTGCAGCTCAACATGAGATCTTTCTTTTTCATAATCAAATCAATAAAATTCTGCACTCCCCTCCCAAGGGCAGGAAATCTATTCTCCTCTCCCGGGGTTTCCTGCCTGTGATACATTCCAGAAACCCATGGGTGCCTACCCAGATCACTTCAAAGAAAATCCATTTGTCTGCCAGAAGAAACCATTCTTCACCACCATTGCTGCAGCTGTGGCTTCACTGTAGAGCTGCCGAAAACAGGGATTCCCTCAAACTCTTTAGCAAAAGGGAATGCTACAGTGGTCAAGGTCTGTGGCAGAAAGATTTGAGGTTAGTGTGCCTACTTTGCCACCAAAACCAGTGGTCCAGTACTAGTCCTCTACCTCAAGGAATCACCATTGATTCTGAAGTTTGCTGCAAATTTGGAAGTGGTAGCTGGAAGTTCAAGGAGGATGAGAAAACTCTTCTTTCTCAAAGCCTCATCAAATTCAGGTGTTCCAGAGACCAGTGATCTAGTCCTTTAGGGAAACGTCCACATACCAAAAATCCTCCCCTGTGAAGGAATGTTCTGGAACCTGGGTGACCAGGTCAGTAGAGGTTCCAAAGTAGCCACAAGATAGACCCCAAACCAGGCCTCTTCCACAACTAATCAGATCTGTTTCCCAGAGAGGAGAGGAAGCCCTGGTCCACACTTTCTTCATTTCCTGTCCCAGTGTTACCCATTTGTCATTCCCCATGTCCTGAACAGGGAGTCAAAATTTGTCAAAAAATCCATTCCCATTGTCCATGGCCACTTCATTACAATAAAGCATAGTCTCCCTCCCTTAGAGAGGGCATATACAACCCAAACTTATGTAGCAATAGAGGAGAATAATACATCAAATCATAGAACTTTAGAACTAGAACAGACTCCAAAAACGATATAGATCAGCCTCTCTGTTATACCAGCGAGGAAGCAGAGTCCCAGAGACTAATCCCATCTGTGCAAAGTCAGGCACGGCATTTGGTAGTGAGTCCAAGTCTTCAACCCAAGCTCATTACTCCAGATTTTCATGTAACTGCCTCTCTTGGCCTCTAAACTAAACCAAAAGATACTTAAATAATTTGGGGGCTTTACGTTTTTTTTCCCCTTTGCCTAAGAAAAACAGAAACATTCCTCATTTAGCCAAGGCAGGGTCTGACAGAGCTGGCAGCTGGAAGTGTCTTTCTAAATCTGGAAACACCACATATCCTTTGAAAAGTGGGAGCAACAATTTGTGCCTCTTAAATGTGAGGAAACGTATTTCTTTGTGAGAAAAAAATAACTACAGTGAAATTGCTGAAGACAAATATTGGGCAAGACAGTCGGCAAAGCAAGAGATACTGAAGTTGTCAGAACATTCCGTTTATTCGTGTGCCAAAAAGGGGGAAAAATACCAGCAAATTATTTTCCATTTGCAAGTACGTTCTTTGAATTTTCCCAGAAGATGAATATATAGGAACTCATAAATTACAAGAATCGCATGCCCAAGTATTTGATAAACAGGACAGGCTGAAATAGGGTTTATGAGGAAAAATACTCTTTATTCACCCTGTAGCAAAATCTTCCTACCATCACCATCCAGGATTATTGATGAGCTGAGTCATATATATGAGATCACTGACTCAGTTTAAAACACACACTCCTTTTATTCACATATATGATGTGAAGATGATGTAATTTGTGAAGAAATACCAATAGGTCTTCATTCATTCTCTTTCGTTTATTAAATGCCTACTGGACATGAAGATTATAATAGTTTCTGAACATATAAGGAAAACTAAGACACGGGAGCATCCATGTTCTCACCGTCCAAGAGAGATGAGAGCCACAAACCAAGCACTGTGATGGGAGAATGTGTAAACAATGGGGTGCCAGGGGCACTCGGACTTAAAAGAAACAGTGATGTGCACTAAAATCTGAAGCAATTAGGACTAAACTAAATCAGCACACGTAGGATGGAAGAGGAAAGAGACAAATGAGAAATGAAAAGACACAGGTGATTAAGTGATTTGATTATCAGTTGATGTAGGTGTCTGTGGAAGAGGAAGGCAATAGCGTGATTCCCAGCAACACATCCTGACCACACACCTAGGATGTTGACAGCAGTATAGGCCTGCTGGGGGAGGGGGGCGGATGCTGTAAGCCCTCCTCAGCATGTGAGACACACAACAGAAGCAGCCAAGTGTCATTATCCCAAAAAGGGTGCTTCATGCACATGACAGAATCTACCTCTGTCAGTCCTTGTCAGCAGCTCTCAGAGATTTTGCCTTCACAATACAGGAAGCTCTGTGACCTGTTGCAACTTCATTCCCCAGAGCCTAGGCTGTGCTGGATTCATCCCCTGCTTGGCAATAGTGACTTCCACTTCATGCTCAGTCTTTGGAGTCAGTCTTCATTTTTGCTCTAACACCAGATTTCTAGTCTGGATGACTGTAGGATAGTCAACCAAGTCAGGAAACTTAAAGAAAGGCTAATGAATTCCTATTTTGACTTCGCATTTTAGGTAGTCCATGGGACCAACATTCTTCCAGTCAGTGGGTGGAATTATCTTTTACTTGTTTGGAATTTAGTGCATGGCTTGCCAGCCACCTTGGTTTTTTTTGTTTGTCTTTTAGCTGAGGACCTCAGCGTTTTGCTGTTCTTTCTCTCTATTTTCTCTTGCTTTATGGTAGCATCTTGAGAGACAATACAACCTCATGATTGGATGACTACCTCCTCTTCTAGCCTACACAGGTCTGGTCCAGCAGAATATGCACTGTACTCTCAGTTGGAGTCATTCTGTTTTGTGTGTGCCCTGTACCACATGTTGCACATTTGTGTGCATGTACCCTGTACCACACCGTTGAACATTTGTACCACACGATTGAACATTTGTGTGCATGTTGTCTTGCATTTGTTGCCTTTTTTTAAACTCCCTTTTCCCTGACATAGCTCAAGAAACAGCTGCACATCTATGATTAACCAAAACGGGGTAGGACCGATTATTAAAGGAGCAAATTCTAGAATTAGGTCTGTTCACTAGAATTGGGAACAGGAGGGTAAGTCACATACAAAGAGTCTAGACCCAGCTACAGACATCAGAAATTCAGTCTGCAGGCAGAGCAGGAGGGTGACACACAGGGGTGAGCCAGGTCAACATTAGCACTACACGATGTAATTGTGTATTAGGGTGGTTTGTGCCAGCATATGGTATAGGGAGATGATGACATTGCTCCTGATGAGGAAAAATCAGAGGTTTGTCCTACAGATACAAGGCAGAGTCCAAGGCAGTACTGAGGCACAGAGGAGATGGATGGCGCTAGCATCTGGTTACCAGAGCTGGGCTCAGGCAGGAGGCAGACCAGCCACCAGGGTGAGCCTGAAGCTCCCCAGAGCTTGCTTCAGCAGATCTGTTACAAGTCCAGGAGCTGGGGTTGGGAGAGGGGAGTGGGTAGTGGAGAAGAAAGGCATGTGGTGAAAGAAGTGTGGCATTGAGAGAGGGTTGCTGGTTGAGCCTAACATCTCCCAACTGGACTGAGACAAGCCCCCTTGAGGGTCAGGACTAGTTTGCTCCTCTGCTCCAATCAGAGCGCACATAATGGGTGCTTAATAGGTGCAAATACAGTTGAGTTGAATTAAAGGGACACCTTCAGTTAATTATTCAGAATCCCATGGTAACAAACAGCTTCCTGGATTTAATTTACTGCAAGGACATATAGGGTCCCTAGAAAAGGAATGGTTGCATAGAAAAATAGCTCGATTGTGCATATGACAGTGATTGACTGAGAAATATCCTCATAGACCCTGACAAAGGACACTGCCAATTACAGATTACACGAATGGAGACCCAGCAATCTTCCAGCCTTCACAGAGGTTTCCTTGGCCTCAGTGCCCAAAAACGGCCCCACTGCCCATGCTGTGATACCACAGGTTTGCCTGAGGAGCCCATTCATGTATTCAGAAGTTCCTTCTCCTTGTTCCCTTGGGAGGAGAGTGGGGTTCATTTTCTCTTAGCCCTCTGCTATGTTCTGGAGACTCTCATTTAGGACATGCCTACCCACCAGGCTCAAGTAAACCTAACAACCTGGCACATTCCTGAGTGCTTACTGGAAAGGTGAAGCAGAGGTCAGTTTCCCAGGATGCCTGGGTGCACTGTTCCTAAAGGGCCAACTTAAGTGACTCCTGCACTGGTTCAGCATGGTAACTTCTGGGTCCACTTCACACCCTCAGCACCCTAAATTAGGTGGGGTTGGGAATCTGCATTTAGATTCTAGACATTAGGTCACCAACATTTGCCAGAGAAAAATACACTCCAATGGAACACACAGGAGACATGCATTCTTTCTGCTAAGGTAAGGGTTAGCACTAGCTACCCAGAGAGATGTAATGTACATGTGCACAAAAGTTGTATTTTTTTCTGGACAGATGAAAAGATAAACAGATCCTTCCTGAAGCAAAATTGTGAAACCGAGAAGTAAGTGAAATTCGCCTTGGGTGTCTCCCACCTCTCTTGTTTCTCCTTCAGTGACCAAACTCTCCCTCCCCTCCCTGCTCCTTCCTGGTTCTGGGTGCTTTCTGAAGTTAAAAAAAAAAGTGGAGAGAGGGGAGATCTGATAACATAATTATACTTAACTCTCTCCTTCACATTACTGTGGTAACTGCCCTGGGTATTTACATTTTAAAACTTTTTATTATAGAATAGAATGGCTTTGTGGGTCTTCCCTGGAAATACTTTTTAAGCAATACTAAGCAGATAGAGATTTTTTTTTGAGAGGAGGGTTGTTTTTTATGATTTCCAAAGTTATAGTGCGCTGTATCAAAGGCTGGTGGCCCCAAATGTCTATAATTGCCTGCAAGTTTGTTTTAGATGCATCAGGTGTTGGGAAGTTACTTCAGAAGGAATATTCTGGCCTTCTTACCTCCCCCAACCCTTACCCCATACACTCCCATTCTCTGCTAAAGAGAACAGCCAACATTACAAACCTCTATGAATTACTAAAATATTTTTTGCATATGTTCTCTTTTAATCCTCACAAGAGTCCTATGAGAGAAGGATTATATTTATCCTAATTAAAAGTTAATTCCACTTAACTCTTCCTCTAGAAACACCATTTCTTTAGCTCAGACCTTACCCCCTCCCCCACCCCCCAGGTTTCCTCCTCCTCGCATCTCTGTCCCTGCTCAGGGACTTCTGCGGACTCCATTTCTCCCTGCTCCTTAAATATGAGGATTCCCTGGACTTTTGTTACACTCTAGCCATGGCCATCTCATTCATTCAGGAAGATATTGCAACATGTATGTCTAGACCAGACCCTCACGGCTCCCTTCAGAGCCCAGCCCTCTCTGAGTTCCAAGCCTTTTCAACACTTCTGTTCATATCTCACAAGTCCCTGAAACTCTGTATTGTCTAAAGCAGAATGTATAATCTGATCCCACCCATCCACCACCCACTATCACCATCAAAAAATCTGCCTTTTGGACAGTGTTCATTGATTCCTGTCTCCAGCCCATAGTCATTGGCCAAGTCCTATCTGTTACTCTCCTAATGGTTTCTCATTTCCCCTGCCACCATCACCTCCCCACTTAGACTCCTATAGTGCTCCACCAGTGGACATCCACTTTGTCCCTCTTTAACTCATTTTCCAGGTTTTGTACAACTCTCATCAAGCCACAGCTCTACTTAAACAATCAATAGTTGAAATGGGAGAAGATATTTGCAAATGATATGCCCAATAAAAGGTTAGTATCCAAAATATACAAAGAACTTCTACAACTCAACATCTAAAAAACAAATAATCTAATTTAAAATGGGCAGAAGATATGAACAGATATTTCTCCAAAGAAGACATCCAGATGGCCAACAGACACATGAAAAGATGCTCAGCATCACTTATCATCATGGAAATGCAAATCAAAACCACAATGAGACACCACCTTACACCGGTTAGAACGGCTAAAAACAAAAACATAAGAAACAATAAAAGTTGGCTAGGATGTGGAGAAAGGGGAACCCTCATCCACTGTTGGTGGGAATGCAAACTGGTGCAGCCACTGTGGAGATCAGTCTGGAGGTTCCTCAAAAAATTAAAAATAGAACTACCTTAAGATCTAGTAATTGCACTACTGGGTATTCACCCAAAGAATATGAAAACACTAAATCAAAAAGACACATGCACCTCTGTATTTATTGCATCATTATTTACAATTGCCAAATTATGGAAGCAACCCAAGTATTCATCAATAGTTGAATGGATAAGAAAGACGTGGTATGTGTGTCTGTGTGTGTAATAATACATATTTATAATTTATATAATTTATATATATATTATTCGACCAGAAAAAAAAGAATGAAATCTTGCCATTTGCAACAACATGCATGGAGCTAAAGAGTACAATGCCAAGAGAAATAAGGCAGTCAGAGAAAGACAAATACCATATGATTTTACTTATAAGTGGAATTTAAGAAGCAAAACAAACAAAGGAAAAACAAAAAGGGAAACAAACCAAGAAACAGACTTTTAACTATAGAGAATGAACTGATGGTTAGGGGAAGGGGGAACGAAGGGAATGGGAATTAAAGAGTATACTTATCATGATGAACATGGGTAATGTATAGAATTGTTGAATCACTGTATTGTACACCTATAACACTGTGTGTTAACTGTACTGGAATTAAAACAAAAAACTTTAAAAATGAATCTACGATTAAATGATTTGCTCCAAGTTATTAGTGGAACACTAAAAAAGGTCAGTAGTTGGCCTGACCATTGTTGTGAACCTGTAGATATGGGTCCCTATCTTTAATGTGGCCTCTGAGACTCAAGAGAAGTATGGTCCTTAGCCAACTTTCCAGTCTCATCTCTCCCCACTGTCTCCTTCACCAGCAATATTCCTGCCCTTCTGACTTTCTTTTGTCTCCTTATAGGTCCAAGGGTTTTGGTACCTTTGCACTATCTGTTCCTGTCACGTGTCTGACTCTTAATCATCCTCCAAATTTCAACTTAAAATGTCCCTTCTCCAAGGAGGTCTTCTGTTATTCCTTAGATAAGGCTAAATCTCCTTGGGATGTGCTCTAATAGCACATAACCCCCATCACAATTGAAATGGCTTATTTAATAGTCTGATTAACCAGACTATAAGCACCACAAAAATGAATTTTTTTCTTCACTCTATTCCTGCCATCTAGTGCACTGCTTAACACACAATTAATACTTAAAAAAAATTATTGGTTTGAATAAAGTGATTTGTCCAAGCTAGGTTAGAAATGTCATAGTGAAGGTATGAAACTCAATCTATCCAGGGCGCCTGGGTGGCTCAGTCGGTTGAGCGTCCGACTTCAGCTCAGGTCATGATCTCACAGTCCGTGGGTTTGAGCTCTGCGTCGGGCTCTGTGCTGACAGCTCAGAGCCTGGAGCCTGCTTCAGATTCTGTGTCTCTCTCTCTCTCTCTGCCCCTCCGTTACTTGTGCTCTGTCTCTCTCTGTCTCAAAAATAAATAAACCAAGAAAGAAAAATTTATAAAAAAAAAAAAAAGAAGCCCAATCTATCTGACCGCAGAGCCCATTTTCTTTTTCCTTTTTTCCCGTCACTGTGCATCCCTCTCCTCTAATTCTTAGATGTCCTGGAATAGTGGTCGTGTGATTACATGACCTCCCTTTATGGAGGTAAATCTCATTCTTTTGGTTCAGAATCTGCTACCTCAGACCTGCAAGTATCCTAGGTGGGTGAGGACCAGGGAACAGCTGCCCAAGGAACCTGTTAATGTGGTATGTGTGTGTTGGTTTTAAAACATGTCCACAAATTCTTTAACACTTCTCTTTTGAAGAAATGGAGTTTAATTCCACTCCCCTTGGGTATAGACTGGACTTAATGACTCATGTCTAACAGATAATTTTGACAAAAGTAACTGTCTATAAGTTCTGAGACTAGGTCTTAAAAGACATTGAATCACTTGCTCTTGTATCATTCACTCTGAGAGAAGTAAACTACCATGTCCCGGGAACAATCAAGTAGCCCTATGGAGAATTCCTTGTGGTGAGAAACCATGGCCTCTTTCCAACAGCCAGCAAGAAACTTAGGCCTTCTGCCAAATGGACTGTGTGAGGGCGCTATCTGGGAATCAGCTCTTCTAGCCCAGTCAGCCTTCAGGTGACTGCAAGCATGGCCAACATCTTGACTGCAACCTTATGAGACCCTCTGAACCACAACTGCCCACCTAGGCTGTTCTCAAATTTCCAGCTCACAAAAATAATGAGACAATGTTTGTTGTTTTCAGCTGTTACATTTGTGTATCATTTGTTACACAGCAATAAATAACGAATACTGAGTGAAAAAGGAGAGCAATGATAGGATCAGAGCAAGTAAGCAAACCACAGAGGCAGTTCTATGGAATGAGGGAAAGACAAGCTATGTGTGGAAACTTTCTTTGTATGGGTGTGATTATGTTATGTTACACATAACAATGCTGAGGTGGGAGGCTGGGTACTAGGGTAGAGAGAGCCTGAGAACCCTGATGGGCAGTGAAATAGAAGTGGACATCCAAACATGAGCCCCAGACAACGTGGGGCCAGTAACACAAGAGAGAAAGTAGGAACCCTGAATCCAACAGCAAATGTAGCCTCCATGACCAAGCAATGAGCCACAGAGGGATATCTAGAAATAGGAGCCAAGACACCAAACTCCTACAGAATCAGTGACATGTCTCAGATCACAACAGAAACAAAGGGAGTAGAACAGAAGATTCTGTTGTGGGCCTTCTGCTTCAGCTGGTTGAGTTCCCACACAGTCTATATAGAGGTTTCTGCTCCTAAAGCACCTCTTAGTGAATGAGACTGGGCCTCACTCCATCCTCTTTACAAAGTAAGTGTTGGCTTATAACTCTCACAGGTGCCTGCTCTCTGGAGAACTGCTCTCAGCCAAATGTTTTGCATCCACCCATCACCCCACCAACAGACCTCAGCCAGTGACTGACTGGCATGAGGGTAAAAAGATCCAGTGCGCTTGCCTTGAAATGGGGCTATCTGGTGCAATTTATGCTCCAGAGCTTTTCCAGGGGATGAGATTTAGGCTAGCATCCAGTTGAGACCATATTCTTCCCTTACCCTAACCTGTTTCTCTCACTGATCTTTCCTAAGAGTACTCCTGCAACAAATCACTTGAACATGAATCCCCATTTCAGGATCTTCTTCTAGTGAACTCAATCTACAACACACCTTAAAGAGATCCATAACTTTCTGGTTTGTGTGTGTGTGTGTGTGTGTGTGTGTGTATGGTTGTGGGTGTGTAGGTGTGTGTAGGTGTATGTGTCTGTGTGCATGTAAATGTGTGCATGAATACTACAGACTGAATGTTTATGTCCCACCAAATTCATATGTTGAAACACTACTCTCCAATGTGATAGTATTTGGAATTGGAGCATTTGAGTGAGAGTTGGGTGTCAATGAGTTCATGAGAATAGAGCTCCCTTAAGGGAAAGAGACACGAGTCATCCCTCTCTCCATTGTGTGATGGCACAGCAAGAAGGCAGCCATCTGCAAACCAGGAAGAGAGAGCTCTCAACAGATAGTAAAACCGCAGTCACCTTCATCTTGGACTTCCCAAGCCTTCAGACTGTGAGAAATCAATGTTTGCTTTTTTAAGCCATGTAGTCTATGATATTTTGTTACAGCAGCTCAAGTTGACTAAGACAGTGCATATGAATATGATTGTGGTGATGATGAATAAATATCTAAAATCAGAGAAAACAATAAAAATTTTCCTGCATAAAGAGTCCATGAACCAGAACAAGAAGGCAAAACCTAGCAATTTGGTTAAATGACTTAAAAGAAATATAAATGAGTCATTTATCTAAATGTTTATTGAGTGTAATGAATTTGTACTGCATCATCGTGGCTAAGCTAGAAAACTTTGTCCAGAATCTCTTTCCCTGGATGGTTCTGTGTTAAATTTGTCCAAAAAAAATGTGCACAAGAGTTAGAAGGCAGAAGTGAAACAGGAGCAACTCTCTGAAAGTTGTGGTTGGATGCAA
Organism: Cryptoprocta ferox; assembly: GCA_028646485.1. Taxonomy (NCBI): domain Eukaryota; kingdom Metazoa; phylum Chordata; class Mammalia; order Carnivora; family Eupleridae; genus Cryptoprocta; species Cryptoprocta ferox. The sequence continues at coordinate 63,110,797 of CM053576.1, read as the reverse complement.
TGAGAGATGTTAGAAGTGCTGATGTGTTCTAGTTTACCCTGGCCCTCCCCACTGCATGTCTAGCTCTTCTTTCCAGCTGCTGACACTGCCGACCAACAGAAATCCAGGTCTGCCCTCAAGTGCAAAGGCAATCCTTACCATAGATTTCCCCACCAGCTCTTCACAGACCCACTCCAGCAGCTGATGTGCCTGGCTCCCCAAGTTCTCCCAGTACATTGTAACTTAAAAAAAATTTTTTTAACATTTATTTATTATTGAGAAACAGAGAGAGACAGAGCATGAGCAGGGGAGGGGCAGAGAGAGAGGGAGACACAGAATCTGAAGCAGGCTCAAGGCTTTGAGCTGTCAGCACAGAGCCTGATGTGGGGCTCGAACCCACAAGCTGTGAGATCATGACCTGAGCTGAAGTTGGGTGCTTAACCGACTGAGCCACCCAGGTGCCCTGACTGTAACTTATTCAATCATGCCAATGTGTTAGGAGGGTTAATTAGCAATTTTCTCTCATCCTTCAACTGTATTTTAGGCTCTAGTTCTCCAATTTTCCCCCTAATTCTGAAAGGTCTTATTGCTATAATAAATCCTTTATTCCATAATATTCAAGGTGGTCTGCTTTTCTCATCGAGCCCTGATACCCTAATGCACTCAGACTGATTATATTTAACTGCCACACTGCATAGTAACTAGTACACATGTCATTAAATGGATGTTAGAATAATTTTGTTGATGTTGTTTTTCACTAACAATGGTAAACTCTCTAGAGATATGCTCAATATTTAGACCCTGCTATTCTTTTAGCATGGTCACTTGAAGGGAATTTTACAAAATTAGAGGGAGAATTGGAAAAAGCAGTGACACATTGGCTGTTATCAGTAATGCAGAAACGATGGAGGATTTTCATCTGGGAGAATGTCACAGTTAGACTTTCAATTTCATCATCCTGGTTGCAATGTGAAAAATGGGTTGTAGGGAGATTGAGAGTGGAAGTTACAAGGAACAATTAATAGGATAGTGCAGTCATCTATGCAGAGATGATGGTAGGCAGACTAAGGTGATGGCAGTAGGATGGAGTGAGGAATCTTTGTCTTCCAGGAGAAGGCAGTCTAGGGCATGGATAACCATTTCAGAGGTAGCAAAAGTATCTTTGGCTCTAAACGATCATCACAGAATGACTGGGATAGTTAACCTTCGCAATTCTCTCTTTTTCCTTGTGGAAATCCAAACTTATATGCTGTTTAATTTTTCTTGCAAGCACTCTTTAATTTGTTATTGTTGAACAGCACTTGCATGGTTCTTACTACGTAGCCACTGTAGTAAGTGCTTTTCAAAGGTTGACTCATTTAATCCTTATAATGGCTACTGGTGCAGTTTTCCTACTGTCTTCAGTTGGTAGCAAAATCTTCCATCATCACTGGTGGCCATTGCTGTTTCTATCCCCGATGTTGGTCTGGATGAGGGAGTTTACTTCTCATCCTGTGGCTGCTGTTGCTCTCTCTGACTTGAGGAAGTATATCAGTTGGGTTGTTTGTTTGCAAGCAACAGAAATGGATTTTAAGCAAGAAATTAATTTTCCTGTAGAATATCAGGTACCACCACTCACTCCTTTGAATATTCAATATCCACATGCACCCTTGTTTCCATACTTAGACACACACACACACCTACTAAATATAATACATCTTTTCTTCATAATAACCAAAACTGTACTCACTTCCTCTCTGAAAAGAGACAATCCAAAATTTCATTCAGAATTTCTGGGTGTTGCCCATTTCTTCCTTAGTCTAATACAACTTCATATTGATATTCTATAACCTATGAAATAAATTTTGGATTTAAACACCACAAATACACCTATACAGAACAGTAGGAGAACAGAGAATTTGTTCTATATTCAAGTTAGGAATTATGGATGGAGACTACAGTGTTTTATAAAGGTTTTTTTCAAACCAGGATCCAGTCATAGTTCATTAATTGCATTTGATTATGTAGACCACTGCATTTTCAAAGGCTTGAGCTCTCACTTTTTGGCATGCATATGTATCTAGAGTACCTGCTACTTCTGAATCTGTGGCAGATTGTATTTTCCAAATATATCCACACTTTATATTTACCACACCCCACATGTTTTTCTTACAATGTGATTGTTACTGCTCCCACTAAGAGGTTGTGATGTTTCCTCCCCTCTTCAACCTGGTGGGTGCTTGTGCCTCCTCCAACCAACGCAGTAAGTGATGCTATGTGATTTCCAAGACTAAGTTGTAAAAAGGATGCAGCTTAACACACACACTCTCTCTCTCCTCCTACCCCTTTTCTCTTTCTCTCTCAACATTTGCCCTTGGAACTTTGCTAGGTAACAGCCAGTATCAATTGCCAGACACATGAATGAAGAAGCCTTCATATTGTTCCAACTCCAGGCTTAGAGCCTTCTAGCTGAGGCCCCTTCATCACAGTAGAGGTAAGCCCTCCCTACCCTTTCCTGTTTGAATTTTTGATCCATAAAAACTGTGAGAAATAAATATTTACTTTTGTTTTAAGCCACTAAATTTTGGGGTGGTTTAATATGCAAAGTACTTAATTAATACACAGCCTTATAAGCATGATGTCATCAATAAAGCAAACCATAAGTCCTGTGGGAAAATAAGATGGTCAAGGTTTGGTTTAGCAAATATAATACAGTGGCAAAAAGTTGATGTAAGGCTGAGGTAGGACAGTGAAATTGTACTGTTGTCATTGCCAATTAAAAGCAACCTGTCTGAAGTGTTTATATTTATTGGGCTAGGAAATATAAAAAAATCATTTACTAGATGATTAGCTGTGTTCCAAGTGTCAGTAGCATTTTTTTTTGTTCCAGTAAGATCACTGCACTTGGAATAAAAGTTATAGTTTGAAATGTCAGGTCATTAAGTTTATAATTATTCACTTTTATACTCCAAGACCCATCCATATTCACTTAAATAGAAATATGGTAGGAATCACCACACCTGCATCTTTCAAATCTTTGATGATGGCACTGACTTCTGAAATTTCCTTCAGAAATTTAGTCATCTATGTAGTCAGTAAATATTACCTGAACATCTATTATGTGCCAGTCATTGTCCTCAACACTAAGAATAGAGCAGTGAACAAGACAGGCAAAATATCTGCCCTCAAGGAGATTATATTCTAGGGAAGGAAAAAGACCATATACAAACAAACAATTGTACAATATATTGCTAGGCAATAATGGGTGTCATGCAGTAATATTGCTTTTCTGTAAGTATTTTGCCAATGAGGGAGTATTCCAAGAGTTTACACTTGGCCCTCTCTGTTATAAAAGTTCATAGTCCCTGAGTCAAGGAGTCAAAGTAAAGATGCTTCCAGTTGCTGAGATTGTCCAATTTTGTCTGTATCTTTAGATCATGGGAAAATAGCCATGGAAAAAGAGTTTGGGTACCCTCAGGACCAACCATGAGTTGCACTGGGTCAAAATTTTATTTTATAACTGTCCCTTATAAGGCTCAGTGTTAATGGACTTTTGGGTCCCCATAAATTAGTGTAAGTCCAGGGTTAGTGTTGAAGAGCCTGCGAATGTTTTGAGTGTGTGCTTTTCTCTGCTTTTCTCACATTTACCCAGTAAGTGGTTTCAGAGCTATGGGGGAAAACAAGGGGGAAGATTCGCAGTTTGTTCCTGTGACATTGGTACACTTGATCACGTTTCCACTCTAGGTGTTCTGCATTGTGAAATCATCTAGGTCTAGTAATTGAGTGAGGTGCTAGGACTCACTTTAGGGGTAATGTAAGCCAAGCTCTTATTCACTAGACCTATCTTTTAAAAGATTGCAAATCAAGTAGGGCTAAGGCAGGCTATGCATCTCTTTCTACCCCAGGAATCCTCTAAACAATTAAGCAACACCGAAATCTCTGTAGATCAAATCATTCTGGTTACTGTCTGGCCTATGGCCTATTCAGAGACCAACCACACTCACTTTGCCCCTGGCAATGAAGTCTGGCACTTGGTCTCAGCTTCCCCTGCACTCTTCCATTCCCACCCTCTGTTGAGTTAAACCTCAAGCATGGCTTTTATATACTACTGATTATCTTAACTAGCAGTGGTAAACTTCTGACCAAGGACAGAGCCAGAATTTACTAAAGTCTTTACAAAGAGCTACTATAATGTTATGAAAAAGCTCTTCCCAATTCTTCATCAAATGAACACCTCTCTGCAAAGAATACCATGTAACACTTAATCATTCTACCAATACAACTCTAAGGCAGAGATTTGCTTTGGACTTATGTCAAGGTCTTCAAATGAAGCTTTAAAGAGCTATCTGGAACATTTTGCACCAATATATTCTGACAAGATCAGAGTTTATTATTTGAGTAAATGTGCTTGAGGTGAATCCCCATTGTAAAAAAAAAAATTCCTAGCAGATCCTCCAGGATAGGTCTTTCTATAGGAGGTCTCCATTTTTCAGAAAGATACTTATCACTGCTGCCTCATCTTTAGAATGTGTTCACGATTAGTCTTTGCAGAAGAAATATCCTATTCATCATTTATTGCTTCTTTGCATTTCAGTGGTGGAGAGATGAACTAGCTATATGAAAGGAGAGATCAATACTTTCTAGCACTTAATGTATAGTACCCTTGAGAGGGAGCTCAAGATTTAGAGGAATGAGCCAACTTGGGGTTAATAACTGTGGAGTCCAAAGTGATTTCATCAGCTGCCATTTGAATTTTTAATTTAACCCCCTTCACTTCTTTCCCTGCTTCTCCATTCTCAAATGGCAAGGCTGAAAGAATTCCTAGTGCATCCCATCTTCTCAGACTTAGGAAACATTGCTCAGAGGAAACAGCACTTTCTATCACAATTCTGGTCATTTGGGGAAATGCACAGTGTTCAGGGGATAGCTTCAATGTGGGTGTGAGCCTTTTCCCATCTCCAAACACTTCTTTTTATTTTGTGCCTGACTTTCTGTGTGCACTCTTTTTTCTCTGCTCTTTCTTAGGGTTGTTCCCACCCTAAATTCATTGTTCCCCACCAGTATGATTGACTAAGAGGTGCTCTGGGAAACTGCATGGTAGGGGAAAGAGAACGGGCTCTGGAGTTACACCTGGGTTCAAATCCTGGCTCTGCAGTCACTGGCCATGTAACGTTGGCCACATCTCTTAGCCTCTGTGAACACATTTCCTCATCTGGAAATGAAGTGAATCAATCCTACTTCAGAGAGTTATTATCAGAATTAGAGAAAATACATGTAAAATACCTACCTAGATACTTGACACATGATAGGTAATATATTAATAAACATATCTGGACCACATTAGCATATATTACTAGTAGTATTTATTATTTATAATAATTACGTCTTGGGTTATTCTTTTGGCTTTTCACCATAAAAATAGTTAAATATTTTGAGCCTTTACTATTTAAGCTTTTAAACTCTCTACATATATTAATTTATTTAATCGTCTCAACAACTCTGTAAGGTGGGCACTAATACTAACCCAGTGTTGCAGTTGAGGATACTATGGCACAGAGGGGCCACTTAACTTACATAAGGTCAGGAAGAGGGGCAAGATGACAGAGAAGTAAGGAGCTCTGTAATCTTCGCCCGCCCGCATCTATTCAACTGAGAAGGACTGAAGAGACAATAGTCTGATCTGCAAGAGTGGGAGGAGAACACACAGACTCCAGAAAGAAGACAACCTCAAAGATGCCTGAGTGAGTGATTATGAACTAGGGAAATTAAAAAACGGGCCAGGCCCTGGAGGTGCAGAGGGGTGGGAGCTCCAACCCAACACAGGGAGAGCGCGCTGTGCCCTGGAGAGACAAGGGAGAGAGAAAGAGAGACTGAAAACGCTCATAGAACTGTCTCTGAAGAAGAGATAAAAAACTCGCCCCAGGACAGAGAGAGACATTGTCACCCCATATATAACCGCTGGGCACGGGGAGAGAAATCCGTCCCATCTAGCTGGCGAATTCTTCCTTGGGCTCGGCGGCAGTGGTGTCCATACCAGGCGGCACCAGGAAAAACAGCCCCCTCCCACTATGCCATCCCAACTAGGAAGCCGGCCGCCAGCGCGAGTCCGTCTCACCTCAGGTGGCAGCGGCGCCAGGAGAAACAGCCCCGGCTGGGAGACCCACTGCCATCGGGAGTGCATCTCATCTCTGGTGGTAGTATTAAAGTGCATGGACTAGGATTTGGAAGTGAGGCAGAGCTTGGAAAATACAACTTGGCTTCCCCACGGCACAGGGAGATGAGACTCAAAAGAGCGGCTTGCAACGCTTGATTCGGGCAGAGCTTGGGGCACCGCCATTCTTCCCCCCCACCCCCCGGATCACCAAGGTGGAGAGCAGCCCCCAAGACCTGACCTACCTACACCAAACCACGCCCATCCGCACGGGAGAGCTGCCCCCCCCCTTTTTTTCCTTTTTCTTTTCTTCTCCTTTTTTTCTATCGCCACCCAGATATATTTTCCCTTATCTCATTCTTATCTCTCCCCTCGGCTGGTTATATGCTTTTAGACTGTCCATAGTCTTTTGCTGTCTCTGTCCCCCTCTTTTTTTTTTTATTTTTTCTTTTCTTCTTTTCTTTTCTGTCTTTTCCTTTCCTTTTCTTTAGTTCCTTTCCCCTTTTGGTTTGCTTGTCTCTTTGATTTGCCTGTGCGTTTGCATGCTTTTGTTCCCTGTGTGTTTCTCTGTTTTCCTTTTCAGGGCTACCTCAAGAAACAAGCCAAAGTACACATGGTGGAGAGTCCCAAATATCACTGAGTAGGGAAATAGAATAATCAAAGGCACAACAAGAGAAACTGAGAGACACCATTAAAAGAACATTTCCTGAAACGACAGGCCCTGGACAGTCAATGAGCCTCCTTTAATAGAGCAATACTAACAGGTACACAGTGCATAACAAGCTTTTAAAACTGACAAGAGACAGAAAGCTAGCCAAAATGATAAAATGAAAGAACTCTCCTCTAAAGAAATTTCAGGAAGAAGTCACAGCCACAGAACTGCTCAAAACAGATTTAAGCAACATAACTGAACAAGAATTTAGAACAATTGTCATAAAATTAATCACTGGACTTGAAAAAAGCATCAGAGAAGCTATTGATACAAAGACTAGGGACCTTCAAA